>JARQOD010000002.1:555543095-555639154 GCA_033576555.1 Oophaga sylvatica | reverse complement strand
TACTGAGCGTACGAGTTAGTTTCTGTGCACTTAGTGATCCCTGTTGCTCAATCAGCAGTGCTGGCAGAGAGCATCAGAAAGTGGTACTCATGAGAAATGCCATACAGCTTGTCATATAATGTTTCTTGGAAATGGTGATTGGTGAGGAGAGAGAAAGATTTATGTCAATGAAGCTATTGAATATGTTTATCAAAATGTGGGGTACACTTTAGTGAATCCGCAATCAGCATTCTTTGTAGGTTAGGAATTTAGAGGAAGCAATATATTCAGGTTTGACCCTATTAAGGTATTTTAATGAAAGGATACTGTGCTAGTAGTGTTGAGCGATACTGCTCGATATCTAAAAATATCGGATCGGAATGGTATCGCCGATATCACTAAAATATCAGCGATACCCGATACCGATACCGGAAGTCCCATGTAAGTCTATGGGAACCAAATATCGACATTAAAAAAAAACCATTCTTGCCTTGTTGGTTAATTGTACATGAAGGAAAACAACAAAGAGTAATGTAGAATGTATTGGGGGAGGTTGAGGAGACAATAAAGGCATACATGTTTAACCCAATGCATTGGAATAGCATTAATATATATTTTTTTGGAAATACGTTTGGATTGACGAACAAATTGACAATGTTGTTAACCTTTTTTCTATTTTGGCAAATATGTATGTTTCACAACTTCCATGCTCTTCACCTTTTTAACTTTTGACACACTTTCTCCTTCATAATCTTCAGCAGCATCATCTTTCTCATCAAATTATTCTTCATCTTCACCTTCTTAATCTTCTTCTTAAACTTCTTGCTATTCATGTTTTTGTTTACATTACTCATATTGTTATTATTAAACTATTAATCTTCTTCATATTCAAATTCTTCATCTTCTTCCTCTTCATCTTCTTCATCATATTCTTATTTGTGACAGAGATTCCTGTACTTGTAATCTGTAAAAGTATGAATTTTTCATTCTTCCGTTCTTGCTGTCACAAAAGATTTAAATTACAACAGTATTTGTCCGTGTTCAGTTTAGCCTGCAGCAGCAGGCATTTTCCAGGGGCACCACGAGGAGGAACGGACTCACCCCCATACACTGCTTAGTCTTCTTCTGCTTAGAATTTAGAGCATATATTTTGCTCTTCATTTTGGTCTTATACTTCATGTTCTTCTGCTTTTTGATCTTCTGCTTATTGTTCTTCTGTCTCTTGTTCTGTATCTTGTAGTTTGTCTTAACCTTCTTTGTCCTGTTGGTGATCTTCTTCTGGGTAATCTTTTATTTTTTCTTTGTGATGGTGTTCAGGCTGGTTGGCTTCATGCTCGTCGTCCTTGTTGTCGTCATCTTCTTCTGGGTGTTCTTTAAGGTCGTCTAATTTCCGAGAACCAGCTGACGTTACTGGAACCCGGACGGGTATCAGATGGAGCAAGAGACAATGGAAGTAACGAGGACCAGCTGACTGTGCTGGAACCCGGAGGGGCAGCAGAAGGAAAAGAGGCAATGTCACAACCGAGTACCAGCTGACGTTACTGTGACACGGTTACTAAGCAGGAGGTACCTGTGCTCCAAAGCACTACCAAGGACCAGCAGACGTTGGTGGAACTCGGATATGGAGATGGAGGCACCTAGGCCAAAGGCACTGGGGAGAACCAGTTGACGGTACTGGACCCTGGACGGGTAGCAGAAGGAAAAGAGGCAATGTCACAACCGAGTACCAGCTGACGTTACTGTGACACGGTTACTAAGCAGGAGGTACCTGTGCTCCAAAGCACTACCAAGGACCAGCAGACGTTGGTGGAACTCGGATACGGAGATGGAGGCACCTAGGCCAAAGGCACTGGGGAGAACCAGTTGACGGTACTGGACCCCGGACGGGTAGCAGAAGGAAAAGAGGCAATGTCACAACCGAGTACCAGCTGACATTACTGTGACACGGTTACTAAGCAGGAGGTACTGTGCTCCAAGCACTACCAAGGACCAGCAGACGTTGGTGGAACTCGGATACGAGATGGAGGCACCTAGGCCAAAGGCACTGGGAGAACCAGTTGACGGTACTGGACCCGGACGGGTAGCAGAACGCACCCATGAAATGTAAGTTGACAGGACGCAAGCCGTCCGCAGTTACCGAATCACACAGTCCTACAGTTGGTGCTTGTCCTATTGTCACAATGGAAACAGCCTTTATTTACATATCCCACAGCACACATAGGAATCACCTAAACTGCAGGCACCATAGAGTCGGCTAACCCGAATGCAACACGACAGCACAACTTATTGGAGGATAATTGACGTTCACACTGCCAGGAAACAGCTGTCGTGCTGTAACCAGGCTGGCCAGGAGTCAGTACCCCTGCCAATTACTTACGAGCAACAAATGGCGGTGTTGTAGCCCAGGGAGTAGAGTTCAGGTGGTAGAAAGATGAACATAACAGGAGACATGGAAAACGTTGCCAAACAGTTATTTAATCTGAAAACGGACAGGCAAATTCAGGTGAGATCCATGCCTTGTTCATTTTCAGAAAAGTAAGCCGGTCTACATTCTCTGAGGATAGTCGCATGCGACGGTCTGTTACTACACCACCTGCAGCACTAAAGACGCGCTCAGATAATACACTGGCAGCAGGGCAAGCCAGCACCTCCAATGCATACTGGCTAAGCTCTGGCCATGTATCCAACTTAGAGACCCAAAATTTGAAAGGGGAAGAGGCATCTGGGAGTACACTTAGAGGGAAAGCCAAGTAGTCTGTCACCATCTTACGGAAACGTTTCTTCCTGGTGACTGGAGCCGTCTCGGATGGTGTAGACCTTGCTGGCGCTGTCACAAAACTTCGCCACATTTGTAACATACAGCTCTTGCCCTGTGCAGAGGCGCTGTTGTGCTCCCTCTTGTTGTAGAGGTGTCTACACTGCCTCGACGCACAGAGCTGCTTTGTAAAGCAGTAGCAGCAGCAGCTCTCTCGGCTGGAATGTACAACAGTATGGATTGCACCAGTGTGTCTTGGTACTCCTGCATTTTACGGTCCCGGTTCACCGGTGTGATGAGGGTTTGTAAGTTGTCCTGGTAGCGAGGGTCTAGGAGGGTGTACACCCAATAATCTGACGTGGTGAGAATGTGGGCGATGCGGCGGTCGTTTCTCAGGCACTGAAGCATGAAATCAACCATGTGCTGCAGACTCCCAACTGGCCAACAAAGGCTGTCCTCTGGAAGAGGCGTCATCTCTGCCTCCTCTGCATCACCCCACCCTCGCTCTACATACTGACTAGAGCGTTGTGTACCTCCCTCTGTAGGGATTTGTTCCTCCTCCATTGACTCCTCCTCCTCATCCTCCTCACAAAGTGAGCCCTGCCCAGCCCTTTGTGAGGAACCACGTTGCGCTGACTGTCCTGAAGGTAATTGAATTTGTGACTCCTCATCTTCCACCTCTTCCAAAACCTCTTCCTTTAGTGCTTTCAGTGATTTCTGAAGCAGGCAGATAAGGGGGACAGTCATGCTGACTAGTGCATCATCTGCACTCGCCATCCGCGTTGAGACATCAAACGCACGCAAAACGTCGCAGATGTCCTTCATAGAGGCCCACTCAGTAGTGGTGAAGTGTGAACGGCGCAAATTGCGAGTTGATTGCGCCTGTTGCAGCTGATACTCCATTACTGCTGGCTGCTGCTCACACAACCGCTCCAACATATGTAACGTGGAATTCCACCTGGTGGGTACGTCACATATGATGCGATGTTCAGGAAGGCGAAATCTGACTTGCAGAACTGCAATGCGCGATCTGGCCATGCTGGAACGTCGCAAGTGAGCGCACTCTAGGCGGACCTTGTGCAGCAGTGCATCAAGATCTGGATAGTCCCTCAAAAAACTCTGCACGACCAAGTTGAGCACATGTGCCAGACATGGTATGTGAGTGAGGTTGCCAAGGCCCAGAGCTGCCACCAGATTTCGGCCATTGTCACACACTACCAAGCCTGGCTGGAGATTAGCTGACAAAAACCACACGTCGCTCTCCTGCTTGATGGCATCCCAGAGCTCCTGCGCTGTGTGGCTTCGATTCCCCATGGAAATTAATTTCAGGACGGCCTGTTGACGTTTTGCCACGGCTGTGCTCATATCGGTCGCAACAGGTAAGCGTTCACGGGTCCATGTGGAGGTATACCGTGACGGCTCGTGCAGCGATGATTCTGAGGAACTGGAGTAGGAGGAGGAATCAATGTGTACAGACTGGATTCCTGCAATCCTTGGAATTGGCAGAACACGTACAGCGCCACTGGCAAGATCTGTACCCGGCTCCACAACATTGACCCAATGGGCAGTGAGGGAAAGGTATCGTCCCTGGCCATGGGTACTGGTCCACGCATCGGTGGTCAGGTGGACCCTGCTACTGACGGCGTTTAGTAGCGCATGTTTAATGTTTCCCTCGACATGTTTTTGCAGAGCAGGGACGGCTTGCCTGCTGAAATAAAATCGGCTTGGCACATTATATTGTGGGACTGCCAATGCCATTAAGTTCCTGAAACTGTCAGTCTCCACCAGCCTGAATGACAGCATTTCAAGGGACAGGAGTTTTGCAATGCCAGCATTCAGAGCCTGTGCTCGTGGATGGTTTGCCGAGTATGGCCGTCTTTTATCCCATGCCTGTGGTACCGATGGCTGTTTTGTGGTCTGGGAGTGTGACGATGACTGTGAACTTGCTGCTGTGGGTGGAATAACAGTTTGTCTATGGACAACAGTGACCGAGGTTCTTCCATGGAGATCCTGTGAGGAAGCCGAACCAGGTGTGTGTGAGCTGGAGGTAGAGGCTCCAACACGACCTGAAGATGTAGGTGCTGCTGTAGGTTGGCCTACATCTCCAGTGTGTCTTTGTAACTCAGCTACGTGCTTTGTCCGTACATGTTTCCACATATTTGTGGTATTCAGGTTACTGATATTTTTACCTCTTTTAACTTTTTGCTTACACAGCTTGCATTGAACACAGCAAATATCATCTACAAGTCTGTCAAAAAAGGACCACGCAGTGCAAGTCATGGGAGCGCCAATTTTGACATTTGTAAGAGAACTGCTCCCAACATGTGCCAAACTGGAGGCTACAGGCAAGCGAGTCTGCAGCCTACCTCTCCCTCCTCTTTGTACCGTTGGGCCAATCTCTTCCTCAGAGCTGCTCCCACCACCTTCCTGTTGCTCACGCCATGTTGGGTCTCGGACTTCATCATCTCCACTACCCTCTTCCAACACCTGCTGCTGTTGGATGGTCTGGGCAGCACCATGCTCCACAAAACCTGGCACCTGAGTCTCATCATCATCATGAGATGCGTTCTGCGGTGTGCTGTCCATCGGCACTGGCTCACCCGCCTCTTCAGATTGAGAGAGACACAGCTGTTGCGTATCACTGCATACTCCCTCTTCTTCAAATTGCAGAATGCTGCTTGCCTGTGCCCGTGTTTGCGAGCCAACAGATTCTGAGAACAGAAGCAGAGACTCAGCTGGCTCCTGTACAGAACTCTCTGACTGCCTGGGCAATTTGACAGGCGGTGAACAGACAGATGGTTGCTCAACAGTGTTGTGTTCCTGAGAGGAGGTGGAAGGAATTGAAGTCGATGCATTGGCTGCCATCCAACCAACAACGGCTTCAATTTGTTCTTCCCGCAGCAGGGGGCACGCCGAGCTCCTACCAAAGTGCGCATAAAGTAACGCTCACGGGGATAAATGGTGGATGCTGTGTCACTGAGGGCGGCAGCAGCCACAGAATCCCCACGTCCTCTCCCTGCTGAAACTCCACGGCCACGACCACGTGCCTTACTCACTGACTTCTTCATCTTGGTAGATTGATAAAGAAAGTCAGAAAAGTTATAAGGCCTAAGTGTGGTTATTACGCAGAGACTGAAGTGAACACTGAAACACAACTGTTCACAATCTGTGAAAGGCTACTCCTTTGTCTACTTCTATAGTGTTTGCAACCAATGTATTGGATACGGATGGAAGCGCGTCACACTAATAGATTATATTTATTTTAAATGGAATGGAGCAGAACCAATTGGAGAGAAATGAAAAGGATGAGGCACTGAGACACGCTCAGCAGAGTACAAGCAGCAGTGCTTGAACAAGTAACTGGAGCGTGATGTGCACTCAAAAAATAAAAAACACAGACTGAAGTGAACACTGAAACACAACTGTTCACAATCTGTGAAAGGCTACTCCTTTGTCTACTTCTATAGTGTTTGCAACCAATGTATTGGATACGGATGGAAGCGCGTCACACTAAAATTTAAATTGCATGGAGCAGCAAGAATTACACTGAAGAAAAAAAAAAGTGTCTGTGAGTGACACATGCAGATGCCTACAGACAGCGTTGCATGCAGAGCAAACTGCAGCGTCACCTGCACTCACACACACCTTGCAGAGCTGTTAAAACAACACTGCAGGCAAAAGGAAGCTTTACACAGCGGTTGGTGCTAGCCTGCCTAAAGCACACTACACTAAATCGCAATCTCTAACTGTCCCTCAGAGTCAGCACAGCAGCGTTCTGTCCCTAACTGAATTCACAGCACAGTGACGCTAAAATGGCGGCGGCGCCTTTTATAGTGCATTCTGACATCATTTCAGCATCCAATCACAGCCATGCCATTAGTTAACATGACCGCAGCAGTACAGGATGTGCCCACACTTCTTAGGATTCCTCATTGGCTGACTAAAATCACATTGCCTCTCAAAGAATTATGGGAACTTCCGATTCCGGTATACGATATATGGAAAATATCGAAACAAAGTATCGAAAGGCCGATACAGCTAATATCGGCCGATACCCGATACTTGCGGTATCGTATCGCTCAACACTATGTGCTAGTGAAAATTTAGTTTTCTTTTATGAAATGGTTTGCAATGTACATTATGCTTAAAGCATATTGTCACAAACTATGTGTTACGTTGTAAATGCTAATTTTACTTTCAATTTAATTTTATATGGTACAATATTTACTTTCAATACTACTAAGAATATTGAAATATTTCTTTTGGTTATACCAACATTCATTATACGCTTATTTTACTGATAAATGACTATTCCATCAGAAATTCCACGTTAATATGCACCAAATTGCTGTCTGCCTTCATGCTCACAATTTTATGTTTCTAGTTGTATAATAGATTTTGGCCTTTTAAATACACATTAAAATGTGTCTTATTTAATCACAGGGATGCATAAGTATTATGTTACATGCTGCAAAGCCTGAACTGGTAAAGTTATATCACAAACAGCTTAGTGTAATCTATTCGACAGTAAAAAAGAGCAAGGTTGACTCGAAGGTCTATATACCCATAAATACGATGCCAAGCAGGGCTGACATTTGGTGAACATTTGTTCCTGGCATAAACTATAAACAGCAGTAATTTTCCACTTTGATGATGCAGTCTACCCACTCCCCCCATTGTAATGCGAGTTTCTTAAGTAAAAGCAATGCAGGGCCATAAAAAAGGGCTAATAAACATAAAAGTTGTCAAAGTTACAAATGTATTATGCAGCAAAGACATAGAACTGTGTATAAAATACGTTTGTGAATTCTTAGCTTTGCAAAATATATGAAATGAATACCTCTAATTTTAACCCTTAACGACATCCGCCGTGTGTGTGGCGCAAGTTAGTAGCGGGTGTATTGAGCTGGGTAACATGGTGAGCTCGCCTCATACTCGGCAGGTGATGGTTGTATGCTACAGCCAGGACCTGCATCTAACAATCGTTAACCTGTTACTGTAAATGCCGCTGACTGCGGTATTAACAACGCACCGGCATGGGGGCATGTCATTCTGTGCCCACATCGGCGCGCCCATGGTGTAATCACAGGTCTTCGATGAGTTGCAATGACAGCCAGGGGTCTGTTGAAAACCGTCTTGCTTGTTATTTTGGAAGTCCCTTGAAACACTGCCTGAGGCCGGGCTTCAAAGGAGACTGTGATTTTCCCTATATGCTGCAGCATCACTATATATAGTGCGGAATAACTGTATAATCAAATGTTCGCAGCTTCAAGTCCCCTAAGGGACTAACAAATACAGTGAAAAATAAAAAACATTGTTTTAAACTTTAAAAAATATAAAAATTCAAATCACCCCTTTTTCCGGTATTAAAAATAAGGATAATAGAAAAATTTAAAACGATAAACATGTGCTATCATCACATTCAGAAAAGTCCGATCTATCAAAATACTAAAATAATTCATCCGATCGGTAAACACATTAAATGGAAAAAATTCAAGAACGCCAAATTAAATTTTTTTGGTAGCTGCAATACCACAAAAAGTGCTGTTACAAGCAATCAGATCTCTATCCCAAAATGTTATCAATAAAAAGGTTGTCTCGTCCTGCAAAAGATAAGCTGTCGCACAGCTCCATCGACCTAAAAATTTAAATATTATTGGTCTTGGAAAACGGCAACACAAGCACCCAAAATGTTTTTTGTTTTTGATTTTTTTTCTTCACAACTAAAATAATAAAAAATTTGACATGTTTGGTATCGCCGTAGTCATCTGATGAGAAAAATAATGCTGCAAGGTCATTTTTACCACAAAATGTATGCCGCAAAAACAATATCAGAATTGCATTTTTTTCTTAATTGTATTGCACTTGGAATTTTTTCCCCATCTTTCAGTACACAATGTGGTAAAATGAATGTTGTCATTCAACAGTACAACTCACTCAGCAAAAAACAAGCCTGCATATATCTGTGTGGACAGAAAAATAAGCATTATGGCTCTGGTAAGATAGTGAGAAAAAAATGAAAACACAGAAACGGAAATGGGCCCGTTGGGAATGGATTACAGGTACTTTGCAAATTTTGATACTACACTATTAGAAGTTCCCTAATATACTGTATGGAGCCAGATGACTCCAACTGCAAGCCGGAGTAATGCATGGAAATCAAGGAGGAAACTTAGATTCTTTGTGGTGTCCCTGTAGCTGTGAACAGATTTCTTGGGAATTTTATTGGCTTAAAGCTTCTCTGCTCTGTGCTTTGATTCTTTAACCCATTAACAACCGCCGATACGCCTTTTAACAGCGGCAGTTAAGGGTACTTATTCCTCAGCGCTGCTTTTTAACAGTCTTGAGAAATAAATGTATAGCCCCCCCAGAATCATAAAATCTCTGGGGTCTTGGCTACCAGGGTAGCTGAAAATCCAGAGAACATGATTTGGGTCGGTTTTTACCATCCCCACTGTTGTGATCGCCGTTATTCACCGAATATCGACTACCGCAAAAAAAACAGATTTTCCATTGATTTTTCTCTCCTCTGATATGATCTAGCATATCAGAGGAGAGAGAAATGGGGTCCCCAACACCCCCTGGTACCTCAGGTGTCCCTGGACCCTCCGACTCTGTCCCCAAGCCCTCGATGTCTTCTTCCGAGCAGAAAATGGCGGGCGAATGCAGTGTGCCTGCCAAGCTCTGCCGACTGGCACCTGGCAACAATAGAATTTTCCTATTGGTTCATTTTGATCACTGTGATAGACCCTATCACAGTGATCAAAATAAAAAAAATAGTAAATCAAACCCCTTTATCATCCCTTTAGGTAAAAATAATAAAATAATTTTTTTATTTTTTTCATTTTTTCATTAGGGTTAGAGTTGGGGCTAGGGTTAGGGTTTAGACTAGGGTTAAAGCTAGGGTTAGGGTTGGGTCAGGGTTTGGGACTAGGGTTAGAGCTAGGGTTAGGGTTGTGCTAGGGTTGGATAAGGGTTAGAGTTGGGTCTAGGGTTGCGGTTAGGGTTGTGTTGAGGTTATTGTTGGGGTTATGATTTTGGTGTTGGGGTTACAGTTGTGGTGTTGGGGTTACTAGTTAGGCTTGGCTTTAGGGTTGTGTTGGGGTTACGGTTGGGGTGTTGTGGTTAGAGATAGCATTGGGATTAGGGTCAGGGGTAGGGCTGTGTTAGGGTTGGAGTTAGAATTGGGGGTTCCACTGTTTAGGTACATCAGGGCTCTCCAAATGTGACATGGCACCCACCTTTGATTCCAGCCAATTTTGCATTCAAAAAGTCAGTGCTTCCTTCCTTCTGAGCCCTGCCATGCGCCCAACAGTGGCTTTCCCCCACATACAGGGTATCGGCGTACCCATAAGAAATTGAACAACAAATTTTGTGTTCCATTTTCTCCTGATACCCTTGTGAAAATAAAAAGTTTGGTTCCAAAGTAAACTTTTGTAAAATAAGTAAAATGTTCATTTTTTTTCCTTCCACATTACTTTAGTGAAGCACCTGAAGGGTTAATAAACTTCTTGAATCTGATTTTGAGCAACTTGAGGGGTGCAGTTTTAGAATGGTGTCACTTTGGGGTATTTTCTATCATATTGACCCCCCCAAAGTCACTTCAAATGTGAGGTGGTCCCTAAAAAAATGGTTTTGTAAATTTTGTTGGAAAAAAGAAAAATCGCAACTTTCAACCCTTATAACTTCCTAACGAAAAAAAATATGTTTCAAAATTGTGCTGATGTAAAATAAACATGTGGGAAATGTTATTTATTAACTATTTTGTGTGATATGACTCTCTGATTTAAGTTTACAAAAATAAAAATTTAGAAAATTGCTAAATTTTCCAAATTTTTGCCAAATTTCCTTTTTTTTTGTAAATAAAAACAAGTCATATTGAATAAATTTTACCACTAACATGAGGGACAATATGTCACAAAAAAACAGTCTCAGAATCAGTGGAATCCGTTGAAGCGTTCCAGAGCTATAACATCATAGAGACAATGGTCAGAATTGTAAAAATTGGCTCAGTCATTAAGTACAAAATTGTCTCTGTATCTGAGGGGTTAATGATAGAAAAAAAAACAAATATTAGGAAGTTGTTGATAATAATATCAATTTCCTAACACAGTAGCCAAAGTAAATTTAAAACTTGAAATCTATGTCATAAAAATGTAATAAACTGTAACGCATGGAGGTGGTGGATGAGACAGATTAGTTTTTAAGGGGCAATATATTGGATTATTTTGGCCATTTTCATACAATTTATCAACTATGTAGCTTACAATGTTAGTGTATCAATGGGATATAGCAGAAGGCCAAGCCTAGACGTGAAGGACATATTAAAAAAAAAAAGAACAAAGCTTAAATATGTAGGACGGGGGCCTAAATTGACCCAAGTTTCTCCTAAACTCTTGTAGTTGACTTAACGCTTTACCAGAACTTGCAAAACTGTACTTAGAAAACAAATCTATTTCATTAAGACTTTAACTAGTTAATTTTCAGGGAATTTTATATCATTACTACTATTCTTTCCATGAACAGTTTCCATATGTAATTCATCCAATAAAAATCAAATAGGTTTCCTAGCCTCAATAACTCTTTTACAAATAGTTGACATTGGTATACAAAAAAGGAAGATGAATATTATTAATCTTACCAATCCAGTCAGCCAACACGTTACTGTTCCCTATCACTGATTATCTGGCTCAAATGATCTTGTGTCCTCTGGACATTTGACCACTACAGGAACCTCAATGGTGTAGACACATCATCATGTCAATGGTTTGTTGTAGTGGTCAGTTGTCCACATGTCAAGGAAGCATGAGCAATGGAGCAACAGGGGACTGGTAAGGTATTATAACTTTAATTATTTTAGACCATTGTCAGCCGGTTGTAAACTATTTAATGGAAGTGGAAAACCCTTTTCATAAATATGCAGTGTGTACACATTGCAGTATCTCACACATCTTTTAATATGGCAAATTTCACAAAGTTAAATACAACAAAATCTAGATCCTGGTATTCAAGACCACTGCCTGACATGCAGTCTTTTTCTGTGATTTAAGGGGATAAGTGTAAGCACATTGTGAGCAGTGCTTTTTGCTTTAGTTTGTGAACACGTAATCTACTGTAGATTAACCTTAATCTGTTGTATTTTTTTCAGTTTACTGCACATCTGCAGTAGCTTGGCCAAAGTGTGGCTTCTGTTAGATCTGAATGAGCTAAATGTCTTGTAACCTGCATAATGTCATGATGTTGTTTCGCTTAGTTAGCTTTAAAAATGAAGAGAACGTATTTGGATTACACCAGTATTAGGTTTGAGGTGATTATGTTTAAATGGAAAATGAAAAAATAAAGAATTGCCATAAAATGGGCATCAGGGTGGGCAGTCAAGATTGTGATTTAGTCTCCTATTTCTAGCACACAGATAAAGAAGTTTCAAAATATTAAATAAGCACTATCCTGACTAAAGTATTCTTGGACCTAAAACCTGGAATCAACTTGGGAGATGACTACTGTTTTTAAGAATAAGTACTTTATTGATACATATAGGTATGTTGTGCAACATAATAATTTGTCTCCAGGCTAGCCCAAAGTGTCTCTAGGCATAAAAAACTGCATCATACTGTGCATTGATTTTTCAATAGGTTGATTTGACTTTGGGTTACCGATATCACACCGGCAACAGAGAGGAGAGGGATTTCTCATATCAGATTCAATTAAAGGAATTGTTCAGTGCCAACAAGTTATCACCTATCCACAGGATACGTAATAACTTATTGATCGTTGGGGGTCCAACTGCTAGGACCTACATCGATCAGCAGGACGGGGCACTTTTATCCATGTTAAAATGGAGTGGCAGTGAACAAGTTCAACCACAGCTCCATTTAATCTATAGACGACTGCCGTAAAAAATGAGCGCTGAGCTCAGCAGCCCCATAGGGATGAATGGCACAAGGGTTGAGCATGTGCACTGCCTCCATTCTAAAAGAGGTAAAAGTTCTGCTGATCAGTGCGGATGCCAGCAGTCGGTCCAACACCCACCATTAAGTTGTTACCGTATTTTTTGGACCATAAGACGCACTTTTTTTCCTCCAAATTTGGGAGGAAAGTGTGGGTGCGTCTTATGGTCGGAATGTAACATGTGGGGAGGGGGGCAGGGGGCAGCGGTGGAGTGGGATCAGCAGGAGGCAAGAAAATATCCCCTCTGCTGCAGGAAACAAGCGCTGGGGAAACCCCTGGTCCCTACTTAAGTGCAGTGAATATTAATCAGCCGCTTCCCCGCCCACCTATCAGCTGAGCAGTGAGCGGGGGAGCAGCAGATCACAGAGCCACACAGTTTCCCCAGCGCCTGATTCCTGCAGCAGCTGGGCAGATCGGTGTCTGAAGGAGAAGGAGGCAGCAGGAGCAGCTGGCATACCTGACAGCCTGGGGCTGTGCTGATGGGAGGCTGAATGCTCCTGTGAAGGACCTGTGATGAGGTAATGAAGAGGGTGGGCTGGAGCATCACATGACCAAAGCCCTGCCTCTTCATGATGTCATCACAGGTCCTTCAGACCCACTGTACAACAGAGAATTAATTAAAAGGTTAGGCTACTTTCACACTTGCGTTATGCGCACATGAAACGCATACGTGTCACATTTCTATCAACTCTGTCTCTATCATCTCTGTCTCTATCGTCTGTCTCTATCATCTCTGTCTCTATCATCTCTGTCTCTATCATCTGTCTCTATTTTCTCTGTCTCTATCATCTGTCTCTATCATCTCTGTCTCTATCATCTGTCTCTATCATCTCTGTCTATCATCTGTCTCTATCATCTCTGTCTCTATCATCTGTCTCTATAATCTGTCTCTATCATCTCTGTCTCTATAATCTGTCTCTATCATCTCTGTCTCTATCATCTGTCTCTATCATCTCTGTCATCTGTCTCTATCATCTGTCTCTATCATCTGTCTCTATCATCTCTGTCTCTATCATCTCTGTCTCTATCATCTCTGTCTCTATCATCTGTCTCTATCATCTCTGTCTCTATCATCTGTCTCTATCATCTCTGTCTCTATCATCTGTCTCTATCATCTCTATCATCTCTATCATCTCTGTCTCTATCATCTCTGTCTCTATCATCTGTCTCTATCATCTCTGTCCCTATCATCTCTGTCTCTATCATCTCTGTCTCTATCATCTGTCTCTATCATCTCTGTCTCTATCATCTCTGTCTCTATCATCTGTCTCTATCATCTCTGTCTCTATCATCTCTGTCTCTATCATCTGTATCTATCATCTCTGTCTCTATCATCTCTGTCTCTATCATCTCTGTCTCTATCATCTGTCTCTATCATCTCTGTCTCTATCATCTGTCTCTATCATCTGTCTCTATCATCTCTATCATCTCTGTCTCTATCATCTCTGTCTCTATCATCTGTCTCTATCATCTCTGTCTCTATCATCTCTGTCTCTATCATCTCTGTCTCTATCATCTCTGTATCATCTCTGTCTCTATCATCTGTCTCTATCATCTCTGTCTCTATCATCTGTCTCTATCATCTCTGTCTCTATCATCTGTCTCTATCATCTCTATCATCTCTGTCTCTATCATCTGTCTCTATCATCTCTATCATCTCTGTCTCTATCTCTCTGTCTCTATCATCTGTCTCTATCATCTCTGTCTCTATCATCTCTGTCTCTATCATCTCTGTCTCTATCATCTGTCTCTATCATCTCTGTCTCTATCATCTCTGTCTCTATCATCTCTATCATCTGTCTCTATCATCTCTGTCTCTATCATCTGTCTCTATCATCTCTGTCTCTATCATCTGTCTCTATCATCTCTGTCTCTATCATCTGTCTCTGTCATCTCTGTCTCTATCATCTGTCTCTATCATCTCTGTCTCTATCATCTGTCTCTATCATCTCTGTCTCTATCATCTCTGTCTTTATCATCTGTCTCTATCATCTATCTCTATCAACTCTGTCTCTATCATCTGTCTCTATTTCTATGCAGCATGTATTTCTATGCAGCCGCACGATCCAGTCTGAGTGCCGGCGGCAGTGCCGGGTGTTCATGTGAGAGACTCACACGAAATCGTGCGAGTTTCTCGCATGTGTGACCCCGGCCTTATACTCACCCTCCAGCGTCTTCACATAGTAGTTTACAGACACCACACTGGTCCCGCAGCACCATTTCCTACCCGTAGCTTCCAACATAATAACATACTATTATATATAATAACACCACATATAATAGTATGTTATTAAATATTTTACCACATTTTTTGCTTCAAATATATTTTTCCCTATTTTCCACCTCTAAAACCTGGGTGCGTCTTATAGTCCGGTGCGTCTTATAGTCCGAAAAATACGGTACCTATCCTGTTGATAGGTAAAAACTTGCTTGCACCAGACAATCCCTTTAAGTCTAAGTTTGCTCAAAATTATTCTTAGTACTAGACGTGGCTTTAACGTGGACAGAAAACCACCTAGTATTGATTTAAATTAGCGACATGAATTGAATGAGTTTAAGCTACTGATGTCACATTACCAACCCACAGAAATCACCCACTTCCATAATTCAACCTCTGGGTTTTTATGAGCATAAAAATGGCATCAAATTTGGCAGACATTCACTGCTTACTGATTAGAATAAGTTTTAAAGAGTTAAGGCTCTGTTCATATTTGTGTCAGGAGGCTCCATTGCAAATTCCAGTCTAATGTGATGGCTGAAATAATGTTGCATGCAGCTGTATTTTTCTTGTAAAAATGTCAGATTCTTCAATGCAGACCCCATTAGAATTCAGTTGGGTAACGTGGGCACTAGTGGTAGCCAAAATATGACAAATCTGCAAGAGAATCTGCTTTAGGTATGAACAAACGCCAAGAAGCGAGAATAGGACAGAGCTTTCAATGACTACAGGCCACTGGTCTCACAAGGTATATAAAAGTGTTAGTGTTTGTGGTGAAGAATTATGTTAGAAAGTAAGAATTAATATATGTGCAATGCTATAAGAAAAAGCAGGGATAGGTAATACCTCAGAGCTCTACCCCAGAGATCAGAGACCCCACAAAAATTCTCCAGAGTTCTGTGTGTTATAATCAGTCATTAGTTTGCTGATTTACTCATGTTTTTTGATGAAATTCATGAATTCAATACATTTTGAAGATTTCACAGTCCACACATACAGAAAACATGTAAGGGAAGAGTTTCTGTTTTTTCTCAGCACACACAATGTTATTTAGGCAAAAAAAAATACAAGAGGGGGCGATTAGGACCCTGTCTAAAAGTAAAACTGACCTTCTTGCCCATAGTGACCATTCACGGCATAGCTTACATTTCTTATAGTGCCTGAGAAAAATTAAAACTGTGCTGTGATTGGTTTCTATTGGCAACAAAGACAGTTTTTCTGTTAGAAACTTTCATAGTGGTTCAAAGGCCTCAGACATAATAGGGCTGCTAAAAAAAAAGTATGAGGCCATATTGTATCTTCATATGACTTTTGATTTTGAGTTATTTTTGTGAGACTCTAAACGGGGTTTTCTGAGACTACCATCTTTATTCTGGGTTATTAAAGTCCAACTGGCATCCCACCGGTCAGCTGAATTAAAGGTCTTTTGCGCTCCCATTAATTACTAGCTGTAGCGCCACACATTTTTTGTAGCGTAGTCTCGTAGGTCATATCACTACGGCTTTCAGGTTATCCTTATTTTTTCAATACATTTTCCCCTTTTGTCCTGCAGTTTTCTTACTATTACCATACATTTGTGGAACTTCTCTGATTTGTTTTATCCTATGAGGACTTATGTTGCGTCCATTGCTATTAATCACTGCTCACTCCATTATGTAATTTTTCAGTTAGTTCCATCATGCTTATTTAAGAATTTTATTATCATAGTTCCATCATGATTATTTAAGAATTTCGTTATCACAGAACTTATTGCACTTTAGTTTTGGAGGACTAAAGAGAATCGAAAGAAATAGGATTCTATAGCCAAGATGGATCGCAGACAGAATCAGGCTCTATATTTGTACCCAAGATATTCAGTTCGCTGACATTGTACATTTAATTTTAAATGTAATTTGGTTAAAATGGAAGTTTTCCATCTCTGACATACTGAACTACAAAAAAAGTGTAAGATAAGTTTTGGGTGCAGAAGATGATGAAGTGAGCAAAGAATGTGCATATAAGTCAGAGGTTCTCAAAAAAAGCTGTAGGATATTAGTTTTTTGGTTGTATATGCACATATTTAAAAAATCCCCTATCTTTTAAGAAGATTAACCCTCTAGCCAGATAACGTATCTTGTGACAGATTTCAGTTCCACCATAAATTATGCATCATGACCATCGTTTTTGAGAAGATAGCCTCTAAAAAATCATTTCAATGCAATTTTAAGTGGTCCTCTCAAAATAATGTTATTGTAAAATTATATTCTAGTTTAAAGTACAACAACTCTGTAGTAGTCACTTACACAAGAGACAAAGTCAATGCGTGAACTGCAACTGCTGTACACGTGGAAGATAAATTATTCAGTAACTGCAAAAAAAATTGGAAATTACACCAAAAACCGACTCCTAGCATGCAAATTGCTGGGATAATCTGCTCCGTTTTTTTTTATGGTTTTGTACATACAGTAATGCTATAAATTTGTTAAAATTAAATTCTTGCCAGAAAACACTTCAAACTTTAAAAATCCATATCAGCTTTGATTCTGATTGTAACATTGATGCCTCAAAGTGGTTGAAGGGTCTGATTTCTACTGCATCTTGACTTCTGTTAACAACCAAAGCCACAAGGCTCTGCCACCAGTAACCGCCAGACCTCATTAACTTTCCAAACAGTTACATTTGACTAGAATTTAGAACAGAGCTTCCAAAACGAATATTAACAGGTATGATTTAACCATTCAAAACAAACTTATTCTAATCAATAGTGGCCGCATGCCCATTTTGATTACAATATTCTTGCCCAAAATTACTTTGGGCCAACCTAGAGTTCAATAACTTTTTTTCAATTTGGACCAACCTAGTGTTCAATAATTTTATGCTTTGGACCAACCTAGTGTTCAATAATTTTATGCTTTGGACCAACCTTGTGTTCAATAATTTTATACTTTGGGCCAGCCTAGAGTTCAATAATTTTGATGATTTTTATCTATCTGTTAGCGGTGTAATATCAATGGTTCATAGTAATTAAAAAACCTGTTGCTTATTAAAATCGCTAAAAAGTGACTATCTACCCACTTGATGCCAATTTTTACATCTAGTCCCACTATAGGCCATGGCATTTTATTTCTATTTTGCGGTCAGCTGTGTATAGGGAACAGCACGCCAAAGTAATGTATTATTACGATATATTTTGCACATTAATGAACTAGTAAAGAACAAAATACATTTCCTGAAAAGAAGAAACTGTTGAATTAAAAAAAAAACTTAAGCCCTGCAAAAGAAACTTGACAAATATAAAAAAAAAACAGCTTCAGTAATGTCTTTTAGTCTGACATTGTTGCTCAGCATCTCTAGAGAGCAGTATTAATATGCTAAGTAGCTCTGTGCTAACAGGTGGTTGAAGAAGCAAGCCTATGCAGCATAATTACCTTCAGTATGAGATCCGTGTGGTGTTGGTCCAACATGTTTGCTCTCCTGGATGATGTTATGATGACTCTGCCATACCTCCCAGGTGTTTGGAGATCAGAGTATAGACGGTGTTTTGATCGATTAACTGGGAATAGACTATCCACCAGGTTCCTCTCTATTTTGGCTAGGCTGTGTTTAGGGGCCAGCAAATATTCAATGTTCTCTTCAACCTTATACCTGCTAAAACTAGCACCCAGCAAGATTGAGATCAGTACTGGGGCTGATACAAAAAACACTGGATGGCTAGCAATGAAAAAGCCCAATCTTGAAAAGCACGATCTCAACCCCCTGTGCAAAGCCTTCCGCAACATCCTAGTGCAGAGGAAGCTAAGGAGGGGGAGAGTCACAGGCTGAGATCTGAGGCTCTCCCAGATCCTGGCTAGGACCATCAGGGATAACAAACATGCGGAGAGACTCCCTAGTCATAGGAAACCTCAACATAGACTTAAAAAATGCTGCTGAGAGAACAAAGCTAATAATAGGGTGATGCAGCCGATAAAAACATCCCTTTCTCTACCTCTATCACTAAGGCAACATTTCTGTGTAAACTATGTGGTTTGGTTGAAATATCATTTTTTCCTCATTTCTCAATGCCTGGCAGACCAGTGAAGCCATGTACTTCAAATTCAAAGTCTGCAACCCTTTGGCTTTTAGATGGGTGTGCTTGTCTAGAAAAACTCATCAGGTATTCAGAAAACAATCTTGAAAGTTGTATTTGAACAGTCACATCCACTGCTGTATTTACTCCCAGGATGAATTGATTTTTAATTGCTCATAATGAGGAAGTGATGTCTTGAATTTTTTAGGCTTTGTGGAAAGCCAGTCTTTAGCAGCTGAACCATTTTTTAGGATCAGGGTCAACACAGATGATTTACTTGACCATTGTGAAGACAGAAGAAAAGAAGCTAGACAGCTGAATGAAACAGGATGAATGATTGTGTCACTGAAAGTACAATCCAGTTTACGTAAGTCCCATTGCTGTGTCTCCTTCTGTAGCAAGAGGTAGAATTTCTATGAAATGCAAACAAATGCTACAAGTCAAATAAATCCGTCTGACGTGATATTGTTGATAGGATGCATTTAAAAGTTGCAGTGTTCTTCTCCTTGCAATCCTTGTCTTAAATACCGTCCACTACTTTGGTGAGGTCTCAGCCATAAACGAGAATTTGTGAATTCCATCATTAAAGAGGCTTGATCATCACATAGATACAGTTTTGTGTATTTCATTGGTCTCAGGCGATTATATAGACTGTCAACACATGACTGGAGAAGACTGCAAAAATCCTAGCAGCCAGAAACATCTAGGCTATTCCCAAACCTCTCTATCTCTCCTGTAGGCAGCTGCAATCTCCTCTTAGAGTAGTCGTCGGGAGCTGGCATTTTCATACGTTGAAATATAACCAGTTAGCACCTGAAATGAAAGAATGCAATGGTGACAAACAGATAGATGTGAAATGCATGGGTGTAGACATAGCCCTGACCACCACAACCCTTCCCCAAATACCAATATCTCAGGTTAACTACTTAGAAAAGGACTACTCAAATGCTCTCACAAACTTACAGCTTGAGGGAAGCATATGCAAAAGGATGATTGCATGAATGAATGGATGAATGAATGAGCACTCACATCAGCAAATCCAAAATAATAAGATATAAGCTCCATACATCAGGAAACTGTCTTCTTTTGCAGCATGATCTATAGCTCATCCCTATCCTCCCCCCTCTCCAGCCACTCCTCCCTGAATCAACTGCCACAGGGGCTGTCCCTCCTTTAAGAGAGCGAAATAAATACAAGGAGAGGGAAATATATCACCACAAAATACTTTGAGAACTGCCACCAGTACCCTCCACCCCCATGCTGAACGCACACTTTTACTCACCTTACCACCTTAAACTGCCACCCCCATCTCAAGCTCCCCAGTGACTGCTCTTCCACGGCTCTTGCTGATTCACGACAAAGAGAATGCCAGGATGAATTGTTTTCTACAGCCTCTAATATATAGGAAATAGCAAACAAACGCAAACGGACGTGCCATGGGTGGTTAACATCACGTAAGCTCTGCCTAGCGTTGGTCTCCTAGCAGTGATGTGATAACCCTGCAGTGAGAATCCTCATTTCGAAGCAATTACTATTAAGAAAACTGGGAAGGGCTGATCCTACCCAACGTCTGTTATCTGAAATCAATTATAGGAAGGATCAGTATATCCTGCACGCTGTGCCGGGTGGCACGTCGTCCGTAGCATGATCGAAATGTTGGCAATACTGATGAATACATTGGCAGCCTATTTCTTCAGCCATAGCCTCTAGTCTGTAACATGTAAATCAAAAGGGGAATGTGCTACTCTTTCTTTGTCCTCAGTCCTGCTGAGAAGCAGTGAGATTAGCAACAGGCTTTAATGCTGAATGCGAAACTGCAGTCTGCACAGAGAATGTAGGTGAAGAGCAGCATCGCTCCATGAATAGTTCTCAGCTTATACACAAACATAGCATAATAGGAAGACAAGTACCTACTAAAATCCCATAGCCACAGGAGAGCCGTGTGCTTCATAACCTGAAGTGTATTTATGTTTCCTATTTATTCTGAATATTTGCAAATGATCTTATTTGACTTAATGCCTCCTTGATGTTTAAAAGTTATGCTAATTATAACAATTGTCTGTTTAACTCTGAAGCATCAACATGCTCAAAGAGGCATGGTATAGAATCGCTGATGCATGTGCAAAAACAGGTCATGGGGGAAATTCAAGAGGCTGATTTAATCACTACTGACTTGGACTTGTGACTCCGGCATAGGTAATGTAGAGGAATTGTTGGTATTTAGTGATATCATTTGACATTTTTTTTCTCCTCCAGTTGGCAAAAAAGATCACAGTAAGTCTAGGGTCACTTGACTGTTTTTCTCTCAGACCAAAACTGGACAACCTCTTCTTGCTAACTCTGCATCACAGAACAAAATAAAACAAAATATAAAGAAGCCTGTCATGTCCCCAAACACTATCAACCTGCAGATATAGGCACTGGCGGACACATACAAAAAGGGGTCCCTGTGCAAGAACCGTATAAGGGCGCTTTGCAGCCCAGTAGCTCATCATAATGTACAATTCCACATGTTTTGGAGGTGGAAATGGTCCCCCATACCTCTTGGACATGTGTGCATCTTCACAGATTGTACCAATGATATGTCTGCCCTGGATATAGGGCTAATCTGCTATCCAGCTACCTTACTGAAAGTGTGGATACAGAAAGAACATTAACTACACTCCTGGGAGCTGCCAGCTTTCAGTCATAGAGGTACAGTATGCCCAGAGGAGCTGCAGAGCAAGCTGTCAATCAAAGGTGCTGAGGCATGCTGAAAGCCAACACTCATGTGTAATCAGCAGTGACTGAAGCCGATGCGGGTGCAACTCTATGACTGAAAGTCAGTGGCTCCCATGAGGAAAAAGGTTAATTTTCTCCCAGCGGTCGAGCTATTAACAATTAATCCTGTAACTGCAGGTAAATAGCATTCAGAGACTTTACAGGTTCCCTTTAGTGATTACCTCACAGCAGGGCTGACGTCAGCACCCGGAACACCTGGGCAAGTGCCAGGATCCTGAGCAGGCAGGGGGGCCCACTCACCATCGGGGACACCGGCGCAATAAGGGAGCCTGGGGCCCATTATATATGGAGTATTATATGGGGCCCATGATACACTGAAGCATCATATATGGGGCCCATTATATATGGAGCATTATATGGGGCCCACTATATATAGAGAATTACATGGGACCCATTCTGTTTGGAGCAATATTTGGGGCCCATCAAATACTGGAAGATTATATGGGGCCCATTATATATGGAGAATTATATGGGGCCCATTATATATGGGAACATATATGGGGCTCATTATACTGTTTGTAGCATTATATGGGGCTCATTACACTGTATGGAGCAATATATGGGGCATATTACCTTCTGTTTGGAGCAATAAATGGGGCCTATTATATACTGTATGGCGCAATATCTGGGGCTCATTATTCTGTATGGAGCACTATGAGGTGCCCATAATACTGTATGGAGTACTATACTGTCTGGTGTCTGAATTAATGTAGAATTTTTAATAGATATTTCTCATGTAATGTAAGAAGTAAGTGAAATCTTTGTGATTGTACTACAACTATATTTCTCTGCCATATCTGTGCATCATGAATTGTGGTATGTGTTAAAGGGGCCCACTGAGACTCTATCGCCCAGGGCCCACGAAAACCTGGAGCCGGCCCTGTCTCACAGACTAGCGCATTTTTGTTTATGTCATCGCTGTGTTATTATATGTGATTGCTGCAACCAATCAGTGGCTGCTGATTGTATACAGCCTTCACTTTTCCATCAGAGCTGACTTCCGATCGGACAGATTACTGAAAGGATGCTGCTGTTTAGAAGCCACTGATTGGCTGCAGCAATCACGTGACATAACAATTTCACATGTTCATTGCTCGACTGGCACCGGTTCTGGAGGTATCACATTTTTTTTCAATTTTTTCCTATGCTACAGAGCTTTTAAGAAGGAATTGTCCATTTGTGGACAACCCCAGTGAGACTGGAATACACAGAGTTATTTCTCTGAAAAGGGTGATGCTAGCCTGAGTATTTGCCCTCATGATGCTCTACTGTCTCTTCCCTACACATTTCATGTCACATCAAAACATGAACTTGTCAAGGGCAAAAATGTACAGGAAAAATACTGCTAAAATTACTGCCCAAATGCCATTTACAACAGCCGAGCTTAAGGCTAAACTAATCATTTTAGCTGCTACTTGTAACCTTACCAAGCGACTAAATAGGTGTTGTATTTCCCAGCACAAGCATCTCTTATTCTCAGGTTATAACCAAATCTCTGAGCACCTATTTCATCTTCCCTTATCTTCACCTTTCCTATGAAAGAGAATTTGTCACCAGATTTTTGAGACTCCATCTGAGAGGCAGGCAGCGAGACATACTTGGTTACATCTCGGTTGCCGTCTCCAATATGTGTATATGCTGAAAATGATACACAATATAGCACACTGTGACTCCATCCCTATCATTAGAGTCAAAGGCTTGTTGGCATATATGTTCGAATCCCATTTTGCAGAGGTTCAGACATAAGCCTCCACAGAGCCACTGAATGTAGTGCCAAATGCTATGTGAAATGTGCTATTCAGCAGGTTGGAAAAACTGGGTTAAAATCCATGTGAAGCTTTCTGTAGTAACATAGTAACATAGTTGGCAAGGCCAAAAAAAGACATTTGTCCATTCAGTTCAGCCTATATTCTGTCAGAAATAAATCCCCAGATATACGTCCTTCTAAAGAACCTAAAAACTGTAAGATACAATATTGTTACGCTCCAAGAAGACATCCAGGCCTCTCTTGAACCCCTCGACTGAGTTTGCCATCACCACCTCCTCAGGCAAGGAATTCCAGATTCTCACTGCCCTAACAGTAAAGAATCCTCTTCTATGTTGGTGGAAAACTTTCTCTCATCCAGACGCAGAGAATGCCCCCTTGTCACCGTCACCTTCCTTGGTATAAACAGATCCTCGGAGAGATATTTGTATTGTCCCTTATATACTTATACATGGTTATTGGATCACCCCTCAGTCGTCTTTTTTCTAGACTAAATAATCCTAATTTTGTTAATCTCTCTGGATATTGTAGTTCCCCCATCCCCTTTATTAATTTTGCTGACCACCTTTGTACTCGCTCTAGTTCCATTACATCCTTCCTGAGCACCGGTGCCCAAAACTGTACACAGTACTCCATGTGCGGTCTAATTAGGGATTTGTACAGAGGCCATATAATGCTCTCATCCTGTGTATCCAGACCTCTTTTAATGCACCCCATGATCTTGTTTGCCTTGGCAGCCGCTGCCTGGCGCTGGCTGCTTCAGGTAAGTTTATCATTAACCAGGATCCCCAGGTCATTCTCCATGTCAGATTTACCCAGTGGTTTCCCGTTCAGTGTGTAATGGTGATATTAATTCCTTCTTCCCATATGTATAACCTTAAATTTATCATTGTTAAACCCCATCTGCCACCTTTCGGCCCAAGTTTTCAACTTATCCAGATCCATCTGTAGCAGAATACTATCTTCTCTTGTATTGACTGCTTTACATAGTTTTGTATCATCTGCAAATATCGATATTTTACTGTGTAAACCTTCTACCAGATCGTTAATAAATATGTTGAAGAGAATAGTTCCCAACACTGAATCCTGCGGTACCCCACTGGTCACAGTGACCCAGTTAGAGAATATTCAATTTATAACCCCCTCTGCTTTCTATCACTATGCCAGTTACTTACCCATTTACACAAATTTTCCCCTAGACCCAGCATTCTCATTTTGTGTACCAACCTCTTGTGTGGCATGGTATCAAACACTTTGGAAAAATCAAGATATACCATGTCCAGTGACTCACCTTGGTCCAGTCTATAGTTTACCTCTTCATAAAAACTGATTAGATTGGTTTGACAGGAGCGATTCCTCATAAACCCATGCTGATATGGAGTTAAACAGTTATTCTCATTGAGATAATCCAGAATTACATCTCTCAGAAACCCTTCAAATGTTTTACCAGCAATAGAGGTTAGAGTTACTGTCCTATAATTTCTAGGTTCACTTTTAGAGCCCTTTTTGAATATTGGTAACACATTTGCTATGTGCCAGTCCTGTGGATCAGACCCCAATGCTATAGAGTCCCTAAATATAAGAAATAATAACATACATAGTTATTAAGGTTGAAGGAAGACTTTAAGTCCATCTAGTTCAACCCATATCCTATCCTAACCTGCCCTAACATGTTGATCCAGAGGAAGGCAAAAAAACCCAAGTGGCAAACAGTAAGCTTCACATTGGGGAAAAAAATTCCTTCCCGACTCCACATACGGCAATCAGACTAGCTCCCTGGATCAACGCAGTATCTAGGAAACTAGTGAATATAGCCTGTAATATTATACTTTTCAAGAAAGGCATCCAGTCCCTTCTTAAATTTTAGTAAGGAATCACTCATTACAACATTAGACGGCAGAGAGTTCCATAGTCTCACTGCTCTTACAGTAAAGAATCTGCGTCTGTGATTATGGCTAAACCTTCTTTCCTCCAGACGTAGAGGATGCCCCTTGTCCCCGTCACAGGTCTAAGAGTAAAAAGATCATTAGAAAGGTCTTTGTACTGTCCCCTCATATATTTATACATTGTAATAAGATCACCCTAAGCCTTCGTTTTTCCAAACTAAATAACCCCAAGTGTAATAACCTGTCTTGGTATTGCAGACCCCCCAGTTCTCTAATAACCTTGGTCGCTCTTCTCTGCACCCGCTCCAGTTCAGCTATGTCTTTCTTATACACCGGAGACCAGAACTGCACACAGTATTCTAAGTGTGGTCGCACCAGTGACTTGTATAGAGGTAAAATTATGTTCTCCTCATAAGCATCTATGCCTCTTTTAATGCATCCCATTATTTTATTTGCCTTGGCAGCAGCTGCCTGACATTGGCCACTAAATGTGAGTTTGTCGTCCACCCATACACCCAGGTCTTTTTCAGTGACAGTTTTGCCCAGTGTTTTACAATTAAGCACATAATTATACATCTTATTTGTTCTACCCAAGTGCATGACCTTACATTTATCCCCATTAAAGCTCATTTGCCATTTATCAGCCCAAGCTTCTAGTTTACATAAATCCTCCTGTAATATAAAATTATCCTCCTCTGTATTTATTACCCTGCAGAGTTTAGTGTCATCTGCAAATATTGAAATACTACTCTGTATGCCCCCTACAAGGTCATTAATAAATATGTTAAAGAGAAGCGGCCCCAATACTGACCCCTGTGGTACCCCACTGCTAACCGTGACCCAGTCCGAGTGTGCTCCATTAATAACCACCCTTTGTTTTCTATCCATGAGCCAGTTCTTAACCCACTTACACATATTTTCCCCTATCCCCATTGTTCTCATTTTATGTATCAACCTTTTGTGTGGCACTGTATCAAAAGCTTTTGAGAAGTCCATGAACACCACGTCCACTGCATTCCCTTGGTCCAGTCCTGAACTTACCCCTTCATAAAAGCTTATCAGATTAGTCTGACAAGAACGGTCCCTCGTAAACCCATGCTGATACTGTGTCATGAGGTTATTCAGCTTCAGATACTCCAATATAGTATCCCTTAAAAAACCCTCCAGGATTTTACCCACAGTAGATGTTAAGCTCACTGGCCTATAATTTCCAGGTTCAGTTTTTGCCCCCTTTTGGAATAATGGTTTGTCTATTACATTACTTAGTTCTCTTAGTACTCGTGGGTGTATGCCATCTGGGCCCGGAGATTTATCTATTTTAATCTTATTTCGCCTGTTTCGCACCTCTTCTTGGGTTAGATTGGTGACCCTTTATATAGGGTTTTCTTTGTCTCTTGGCATTTCACCTAGCATTTTATTTTCCACTGTGAATACCGTGGAGAAGAAGGTGTTTCATATATTAGATTTTTCCTCGTCATCTACAACCATTCTTTCCTCACAATATTTTAAGGGCCTACACTTTCACTTTTGATTCTTTTACTATTGATATAGTTGAAGAACAGTTTGGGATTAGTTTTACTCTCCTTAGTAATGTGCTTCTCTGTTTTCTTTGTGGCAGCTTTAATTATTTTTTTAGATAAAGAATTTTTCTCTCTATAGTTTTTTAGAGCGTTAACGGTGGAATCCTGCTTTAGTAGTTTAAATGCTTATTTTTTACTGTTAATAGTGAAAATGTCTATACAATAATAAATTCTGAATACTTTAAAATAGCTATTCAGATTTGCATTTCTGGGTCCAAAAAAGCTGGGTAGCAGTCCTTGTGGTGTTGTAATACAGATTGCTTAAAGGAATGTGTTATCAGAAAATTATTTGCAATGTTTGTTGATACCACAAAACATCAGATCGCACCAGACCAATGTTATTCTACCGGCCACGCACATGTCCGATTTTTTCCTCAGAGTCTGTCCAGGGAAAAAAAAATCGCATCATGCCCAAGTTTGATTTGATACTTGGATCGCACTTGGCCATGCAAGTCCGTGGAAACCATCGATTGACATCTGTGTGCAGTCTGATTTCCGAAGACTCACAGAATGGAGGAGATAGAAATATTGTTTTCTCCATCTACTCCTCATCCAAGAGAATCAGAGCACACTCTGATCAAATTCTGATCAGAATTTGATCAGTGTAATTTGTATAATTGACATGATTTTCTCGAATAACAAAAAATACAGTCCTCTGCACCTATCCTCATGGACATTAGCGACAATAGACTGACTGGAACCCTATCTTTTGTATTGAAGCATGTAATGAGATTGGGCAAAGGTCTTTGTGAAGGGAGGGAGGAGCAGGGTTGGCTCTGACATCACCCATTGTGAATGAAGGATCCTGATTTATTAACTGTAGAGGTGTTGTGTCATTGTAATTATCATTGTAATCCTGCTTGTGATGATAATGGGAATTCTGAAAAAAAAAAAGTATGAGTCTAAAATGGCTCAGTGGCCAATGTGAAAATTGCAAGACTTCTATTTTTTTTAATGTAGATTGTAATACGAAAAACAACATTGCCATAAAAAACATATTTAACACAAAAATCTAACTATATCATATCTTCTTGATAATAAAGTTCTTATTTTCCTTCATAATTAAATCTGCCTGAGTCAATCATTTCCACTCTGCAAATTGTCTATTGCTAAGCTGGTAACTTGTTAGAAAAGTAGGGTAACAACCCATCTAGAGATTTGCTGACAACTAAATCTATCTAGGTAAAATGCTGTCATCACTAACAATTTATGACATAGGTTAACAGATCTGACTTTCAAGAATGTGGGAAAGCTGGAAAACTTGTGCAATTTAAACTTAAGGTACTGCCACACTACTCGATCCCGCTAACGATCTCGTTAGCGTCGCATACTAATGAGATCGCTAGCGGGATCGTTTACAATATCGCTAGTGTCGGCCACATTTAGCGATGTCGTTAAGGACGCTATCGCGGTTAGCGATCTCCTTAACGACTTTAGCGGTACAAAAGTACCGCTAAATCGCTAAAAAAGGTGCCACACAGCGATTAGATACTTACCCAGCGGGACGCCGACGATCAGAATAGGGTCCGGAACGATCAGGACGACGGACGAGATCACAGCAGGGGCCACGTCGTTGCTGCATGCCGCACACAACAACATCGCTAACGGGATCGCTAAATAGTGACGTTTTTTAGCGATCCCGTTAGCGATGTTGTTTAGTGTGGCATACCCTTTATGCTCACAAGTGCCATGTTTGCTGCATTAAAGGCAGATTTTTGTCGCAGAACACAAAGTAAAATAAACTAACAGACATAAAATTTTCCTATTCCAGGTGTAATTCAGCAGGTTGTAGCCTTCAGGATAGACTGCAACAGAGTTGCATTGTAGCCAGAGGAAAAGCGAGATGTGGCTTGACAGAAAGTACAATGGATCTGCTGCCTGAAGGTTTATTCAAATAGTAAAATGTTTACAAGCACATTTTCATCAAAGTATTTTGTGATCTGAAATTTCATCAGCTCCAGGTCAAGGGATGGTGAACCAGCATGCATTGTACTGTTGAGCACATTGTCTGCTTGAATATGCAACACTATTGTATTTACTATCGCCTGTAGCGTAAAATAACAACAACATAGGGTATTATTATTTATTATTATAGCGCCATTTATTCCACGAAGCTTTATATGAGAAAAGGGTATACATAATAAAGAACAAGTACAATAATTTTGAAGAAAATGAGTCGCCGACTGATAGAGGGGGAGAGAGGACCCTGCCTGCGAGGGTTCACAGTAACAAGGGATGGGTGAGGATACAGTAGGTGAGAATAGAGCTGGTCATGAAGCGGTATGGTGAAACGAGAGTTACTGCAGGTTGTAGGCTTGTTGGAAGAGGTGGGTTTTCAGGTTCCTTTTGAAGGTTTCCACTGTAGGCGATACTCGGGTATGTTGGGGTAGAGAGTTCCAGAGTTGGGGGGGATGTACGGGAGAAATCTTGTATGCGATTGTGGGAAGAGGAGATAAGAGGGAAGAAGAGAAGGAGATCTTGTGTGGATCGGCAGGTAAGTACTTTCCTCCTACTTAAACTTGGAAGCCACTTACTCTTGAGTCACTTCTCTCTGTCTGAACACGCTTACTCCATTTCCATTTTTCCCTCATTGCCTCTATGCAATAATGTGTCTGCGAATTGTGACTCCTCCTTTATAAGTGCTTAAAGGGAATCTGACAGCAGATTTTTGCTATTTTATCTGTGAGAGCCCCTAGTGATGTGTCACTTACTGAGCGGCTTCGTATAGTTTGGATAAAATCCCTGTTTTATCAGCTAAAGGACTAGTTGCCCTATACTATGTAATCCTCCTATTCCTTTTCACTAATTGGCAGCTTTCTGCCTATGCACAGTGTACATACAATATACTGATAATCAGAGGTGCTGGTGGGGTTATATTGAGAGAACTTCTATATCTGTAGCATAGAAAACAGTGATTTTTATCAAAACTGTACCAAGCAGACCAGTAAGTGACACATCATGGGAATCAGGGTCTCTCATTACAACATAATGCTCCCTGATTAAATAATAAAAACCTGTTGCAGATTCTTTTTATTAGACTGGTGCACCTTTTTTTATTACACACCTCTTTTCTTTACTTTACTGCAATGGGTGACTGTTGATTATAATGTCACTCAATAACGTCTTAGGGACGCCATCTATCTCCAGCTACTTTTCATTATAGGAGTTTCGCATTTCTGAAGCTATACATTCCTTTCCCTTTTTCAACTGAAATGTTAATGTAGTGCTTACATTGCTATTGTCCATCTGGCACTTTGCTTTCCTTATCTTCCTCCATCACAAGGGTGGCTATCTCTTGCCTCTTACCTCCATCTCCCTTACAAACATCTCCCTTATACAGCTCTGGCAAAAATTAAGAGACCACAGCAAAATTGCTTCTGATTATCTATCATCCTCTTGATTTTATTCCAGAGGTTTTCAATTGGGCTCAGGTCTGGAGATTGGGCTGCCCGTGACAGGGCTTTGATGTGGTGGTCTCTTACTTTTTGCCAGAGCTGTAGATACCGTATAAATGTCATCCCCTATGCATGCATATAAGTCCAGCATTAGAGCTAATCTCATGGCTAATTATTCAATATGTTAGACAGCACAGCATCCATCTCATTGTAATACCACCTTGTTCAGCACCATGGACAATGTCTATGAATTTGTGTCATTCAACATGTAAGCAAAGGGGAAAATAAAATTATTAATCTTAAAGTTTGATATGATAATAAGTTTGAATATGGTGTAGTTACTAGACAATTGATCAAAATGTGTTACAACCACCCAATAATGAGAGTATATTGTACAGAGTTACAGTATATGCTTATACTCACTACATTTATGTGCATGTACTGTATCAATATTATTTACTTTTGCTTCTTGCTAATTTTTGAACTTCTTCAAACATTTGCTTGAATGTTGACATCTGAGGAATGTTAATATACTCAATGCAGAGAGGAGAAGTAACAGCGCCATCTTCTTGTGAATTCATGTTCTCATTAAGACCTTTACTTGTGCTTCCCTAAGCAATCCTTAATTTCCTTAAGATCTAACCAGCAGCACAGAAATAATGTAATTCTGCCCCTGTGTTCTACAAGGACAGGCAGAAGTTTCAATTAATCAAATTAGGCACTAATTAACTAAATACTACTGACCCTATAAAAGGGCACTTGGCCCCTCCAACCTTGTTTTTTTCTATCTTGTGTTGATTCGGACAGCTGGTTAGCATAACATGTTGTCTTATTGTATGGTTTTTTTTATGTATTATGAGGAGATTCTGAAATTGATCTGGGAGAAGTATACAAAGGTGCTATTAATCCTTTAAACAGTTTTTTATTTCTGCTTTTTTTTAAAAAATAAATCTTTTTATTGAGTGATTTTTTACAATATAAGGGGGAAGGAAATAATAATAATAATAATAATAATAATAATAAAATAAAATGTACATTTATGTATGCATTTCTAAATATAAATATAAACTTCACAAGGGGAGGTAAGATTATAATGCAGAGCAGGGCTGCCACTAGGAATTTCGGGGCCCAATACTTGCAAAATTTATGAGGCCCCCCTTGAGACTCCGCCCAGGCTCCACCCCCAGTTCCGCCTCCACCCTAGCTCCTTCTTCACCACGAAAACTCTCCAAAATCCCTCCGCTCTTTCTTGGAAAAACTTCACCACGCCCTCACCAATCACACATTAACACCATATCACATTCAAAGCCATCAGCTTTTGTTTTGACCAAAAGATTTTTTAAGCCTGCCACCACGACAAGGTAGACTATAGCAGGGCCCTACTCTACTCTAACCTATTAAACATTTGGTAACTTTTTTTAACCATTATTGTGCATCCATCTTCAGACAATGACCAACCAGATGATACTGTGTCAGTGCCCGTCTAACTCTAACCTACTCCAGCAAGGTGGCAAAGGCAGTCCCTTATATTAGGTTGGTCACTTATTACATCAATGTAATTGTACCTCCCATGAGACCCCCAGATTCTGTTCCCCCTTCCGTCATGGCTCTTTGGGCACCGCCGCCACTCCACTGGAGACGGAGTCACGGAGACATCAGAGAGACTCAGAGAGAGGCAGACAGTCTACTCACCCTGCTCCCTCGCTGCTGCCACCTCGTGACTGGTCTGCCAGTGCCTGCCGTCTGCGTCTCGCTATCCCGCTGTCGTCCACAGTCACCGTCTTATACTCCCAGTCTAGTCCCACCACACGGCATGCACACACCGCACGCTGCTCTGCTCTGGAATGATGGCACTGCTGGTGCAATCACTGTGTACATTATATTACTGATACTGTACTGATCCTGAGTTATATTCTGTATTATACTCCAGAGCTGCACTTACTATTCTGCTGGTGCAGTCACTGTGTACATACATTATATTACTGATCCTGTACTGATCCTGAGTTATATTCTGTATTATACTCCAGAGCTGCACTCACTATTCTGCTGGTGCAGTCACTGTGTACATACATTATATTACTGATCCTGTACTGATCCTGAGTTTTATTCTGTATTATACTCCAGAGCTGCACTCACTATTCTGCTGGTGCATATAGCGCGGCACACACAGCATATAGCGAGGCACACACAGCATATAGCGTGGCACACACAGCATATAGCGCGGCACACACAGCATATAGCGCGGCACACACAGTATATAGCGCGGCACACAGAGTATATAGCGCGGCACACACAATATACAGCGTGGCACACATAGTATATAGCGCGGCCCACAAAGTATATAGCCCGGCCCATACAGTATATAGCGTGGCACACATAGTATATAACATGGCCCAGATAGTATACAGCGCGGCACACACAGTATATATCACGGCCCACAAAGTATATAGCGTGGCCCACAAAGTATATAGCGCGGCCCACACAGTATATAGCGAGGCCCACATAGTGTATAGCGCGACCCACACAGTATATAGCGTGGCCCACACAGTGTATAGCGTGGCCCACACAGTATATAGCGTGGCCCAGACAGTATATAGTGCAGCCCACACAGTATATATATAGCGCGGCACACATAGTATATAGCATGGCCCACATAGTATATTCCACGGCCCATATATTAGTATATTAGCGTGGCCCATATAGTATATTGCACGGCCCACATAGTATACTGCACGGCCCATATAGTATATTGCATGGCCCATATAGTATATTGCACGGCCCACATAGTATACTGCATGGCCCACACAGTATATTGCACGGCCCACACAGTATATAGCATGGCCCACATAGTATATTGCACGGCCCACATAGTAAATAGCGTGGCCCATATAGTATATAGCGCGGCCCATATAGTATAGTGCATGGCCCACATAGTATATTGCACGGCCCACATAGTATATTGCACGGCCACATAGTATATTGCACGGCCCATATAGTATATAGCGCGGCCCATAAAGTATATAGCACGGCCCATATAACACAGCCCTCATCCCCCCCAGTAATGGCCCCACAGCCACAGTCCAGTACTCAGACATTTAAAAAAAAACAAAAAAACACACTCCTCACCTTCTCCTCGTGCCAGCGCTGCTCCCGGCTCCTGTCTCCTGCACTGCCTGGCACACCGTGAGTGAGCGATTACATCATCGCGCACCCACTGTGTCAGAGGCAGAGCGGGGAATGATGGGAGAGGGAGCGTCAGCTGACGCGCTCTCCTCCATCATTGCTTTGAACTGTACCGGCGGACACCGGTATAGTTCAAAGCAGCAGCAGGGGGAGTCAGCGCTGGTGGCAGGCGGGCCCCCTGCCTCACAGGGGCCCCCCGTCTGAGCACGTAGCATGCTGCTCTGCTCCGGCGGAATGAGGAAATGGAGCAGAGCAGCGTGTGACATCACGTGAGGGCGGCGCTGGCTGGACCATGGTGCATCAGGGGGAAGGCCCGGCAGGCTGGGTTATGAAGCACTGGCGAAGCCTGAACATTGAACAAAATGTAGGGGGGCCCAAACGCGGACCGGGCTGCCAGCGTGCTCGGGCCCCCCTTATCACCGGGCCCCATACAACTGTAACGGCTGAAATGCCCTGATGGTGGCCCTGATGCAGAAAATCAAGGGTAATGGAGGGAGGGTAAGAAAGGAAGGGATAAGAGAGAAAGGAGTTAAGGGAAAAGGGAGGGTAAGAGTGTAAAGGGAAAGTAAGAAATAGGAACAAAAATAAGATCAGCTTAATTAGGGAAGGGAAAAAAAAAGGGAAGATAAGGGAAGGTGAAGGAAAATAAAAACCATGGGCGAACAGTAGAAAGTATTATTCAGCAATTCTAATACAAAAGTGTAAAGTCTGACAAAGAAATACAAATATGTTTATATGAACGGGCTGGAGGAAAACTTGTGTTCCAAGAGGACTATCTCGAGTAAACTATCTCGAGTAAATTATTCCTTTCTTTCTGCTTTTTGCTACACTTAAGCACCTTACTTTTTTTCTCTCCTCTGGCAGTTTGAATTAGCATTGCTTGCATTAGGGAAGAAATAAGTATTTCTTCTAGGAAGAAAGTATTTTATTTTATCTTTGCGCTGAAGTTGAAGCTTCACCTCTTTGGTTTCAGTTCTTACTATGTAGACTGGGATTAGTGCTGTTTTGCTCTTTGAGCATAGCTTTTCTTTAGTTTTTTGCTATTTTTTATTATTTTTTTTCTACAATGTTTCAGAGGGTTTTGGTATGGTTCAGGAGGAAAGAACAACCTCAATATTAAAGCATTAAGCTTCAGGGATATGTTATAACCTTGCTTTATAGCTGTGAATATCTAGGTACCAAAATTATCACCCTCGTAAATTGATGATTGTGCCTGGATATGTGTTATGGTCTGTGTCCTAAAACCAGTCTCCTCTAGTATGAGGGTCTGACCTTTGCCAGGTCCAGCACCGCCCATCGTTACATTATTCTGAAAAGGATTTCTTATAGAAATTATTGTATTCCATCCAATCTGCAGATTTAGGATGGTAACCATGAAGAAATTTAAATGTCCACCTCCAAGAGACCATTGCTACTAACCTATTACTGAAAATGTGTTAAGGACTATTTCCCTAAATCCACTACAGATATTAAAGTCTCTTCATCATTAAATTCTGACTGTTGCAAGGACAATGTCCCTAGTCACTGCATTATTCTAATAAGTATCTATTCTTGTGATAGAATCTGAAAGTTAAAAGGGTATGTATATATGAGCAGGTTGCGGGATGCAGTGACGGTCAGGAGACAGAGCAAGGGTTAACAGTTTTAAGTAACACTGGTATACTCCACGCAAGGAGGTAAACGGTTAACAGAGGAATAAGCAGTTCAAAATATAAATAGTATGCAGAGTTGAAGAACAGTAGAAAAGGTATTAACAGTTCTTGTTGAGTCAACTTATCCTGTCAGTGTTTGCCCAAGATGTGGTAGCCACAGAGCAGGTGATGGCACCAACACCGGCTGGCGCAGCGCTTGTCTGTTGAGGTCCGGAAGGTAACGATGATCCGTCTTTTGGCACCAGTGGTTGATCTCTGATACCTTCCACTGAGCCCCTAGTCCACATTCTGAGTCCACTGTCTAAGCCCAATGTGGCCCGGCAGATATACACTGGGGAATTGAGGCGCAGATGGCTGTCCTGCACCCGATCTCTCTTTGGCGGTACGCGTGCAGTACTCACTAGACCGGAGAGTTTGGCACTTTGCTTCGTGGTGACCAACAGGTATGCACCACGTCTCTCCTCACAGTATCTGTCAGCGGTGGCGAGGATGCCTGAGCACGGGCCTGTGCTGTACTGATGCTCGAGGGCGGAGCACTCGCTACCCCCTGCTGCGCGTTGTCTGTTCCCGCCAAGTCTGCCCATTTCTGTGTGCGCTGTGGCTGAAAAACACTTATCCACACCCCCTGCTTCCACCTGCAAAGATTGGTCCGGTCTCTTAAGCTTTCCCCCGGACAACAGAGGAGACAGCCCCGACAGTTCTGGACCCGGCACAAAACAGGTACCCGCGGCACGGTCCTTCTTCTTACATATACACAAGTGACCCAGAGATAGCCGCAGTGGTCCTCTTTATGTGCCATCTCACAAGCATGCTCACGGAAATTTTTTTTTATACAGATGGAGAGGGAGATCAGGTCGTCAAAGGTAGTTGGTAGGTCATTCTTAATGTCTCCGGAAAGCTCTCCCAGAATGTCGCCAATAAAGCTTCGTTATTCCATCCGAGTTCTGATGACAGAGTGCGGAAGCATACCGCATATTGTCCCACAGATGAATTGGACTGATGTAAACGGAGAAGGGCGGACGCTGCAGAAGTGGTTTGCCCGGGTTCATCGAATGCTTTCGAAAAGCGTCCAAGAATGCAGGCAAATTGGAGATGATTGGGTCCTCTCTCTCCGACAATGGGTTCAACCACACCAGGGCCTTGCGACATAACGAATGCCACCTCTGCTCGGTCCAACGGGAAGTGGTAAGGAAGAAGTTCAAAATGTAGCCAGCACTGATTGATAAACCCGCGGCAGAGATTCGGATCGTGGTTAAAGTATGGTGGAGCTGTGCAGTGGCATACCGTCAATAGTAGCAGACCACGCAGCTGCTATGGGGCCCGGACAAGTGAGGGGGCCCGCGACGGCCGCTGCGGTTTGGCAGCTGTGCTGTGCTGACACAGTACTATTTCCTTTGCCCCAGCCGCCGGCCGCTGTATACCCCCTTGAAGCTCCCCTTTCCTTGTTTCCTGGTCAGCAGTTGGCTGGATTGCATAAGAACACCACTCCTCCTAGCAGCCAGAGAGCAACACACGTGCATTGCAGGAAGCAGAAAGCAGAAAACATTCATGAGCCTCTCTCACTCAGGGAGAGGGACACACTGTAAGGGTCTGCGGAACGCACCAAATATATAAAGTGGAGAGGTGCGTTCGCAGCCCGGGGTCCACCGTGCAAGCGAAGCCTGCTGCTAGTAAGATGACGAAAGTAGCGAACTCTGTTATCCCGCAGAGTCGCTAAAATAAACGCCGTAGCGCGTTGTGGCAGTAAGTGCAGACTCTGTTAATTCCCAGAGCCGCTAACGGGATGCCACAGCGCTATATGGCGATATGTGCGAACTCACTTAGCTTCAGTGAGCCGCAAAGTAAAACGCTAGGGCGCTGTCTAGCGTCGAGAGCGAACCCTGTTACGTCACAGAGCCGCTGAGAACAAACACCGTGTCCTGTCAGGCTCTCAGGCACACGGTTAATAGCTAAGCGAGCATAATACGTGGTCATGCGCTAATGTCCTCGCGGGAGTCACCCGCAATCTATGGCGTCTGAACGCCAGACCCTGAATACGGCAAATAAACTCCTCACCGGTTATGCCGGTAATCTAGGGCATCTAGGACACCGACCCTGACCAGCTAGCACACTAAACTCCTCACCGATTAAGTCAGTATTCTAGTGGCTTATTTCAGCCGGGTCCCTAACCACACACACGCATGACCACACTGGCGCATAGCATACAATGGTTGATATTAGCGCATGGCGGCCCAGCCATGACACCCTTTTATAGCATAACAGCTACAGGACCTTCCAGGAACAAGGACCAATGAGAACCTGTTCAGAAGACTAGTAGACTTCCTGGCGGGCCAATAGGAGCTGCTGCAGTACCTGAGCATATGACCCCTGATCTCCAATGAGAGATCTCACTCTGGGCACGCTCAGAAGGGAAAATGCAGGACTTTGTCGCAAAGATGTCTGCTCCAGAACTGGCTATAATAGCAGATCCAGGAAAGGCAGCAGCAAGTCACTGCCCAGTAGTGGAGTGGGCAAGACCTTGGAACGACGTCTCTGCTGAGCAGGCTCCACTGCGGCCGGAGATGAATGGGAGACCGCAGTGGCACTGGTTCGAGACTCCCCTTGAGCGGGAACTCGAACCCTAACATTACCCCCCCACCCCCTTCTCTGGGCCTCGCTGCATTCAAAGGCAGCGATGAGCTGCGGAGCGTGAACATGCTCGGCAGGCTCCCAAGATCTATCCTCAGGCCCATAGCCCCTCCAGTCCACCAAATAAAACTTTTTGCCCCGTACCACCTTACACCCCACGATGGCGTTCACCTCATGGTCATCCGCAGATGAACCCGATGTCCTGGCAGATGACTCAGAAAACCGGGACATGAGCACGGGTTTCAGGAGGGACACGTGAAAGGTGTCGGAGATACCCAGGCGTGGTGGAAGAGCTAAACGGTATACCACAGGGTTAACCTGCTCGAGGACCTTGAAAGGACCCAGGTAGCGGGGTGCCAACTTAGTGGACTCAACTCGCAGCCTGATGTTACGGGCGGAGAGCCACACCAAATCCCCAGGAGCAAATGTAGGAGCGGGGCGCCGATGGGCATCGGCCGAAGACCTCATCCTCTCTTTGGAGGCCTGAATGGCATCCTGAGTGCGGTCCCAAATGTCCCATGCCTCCACAGCCCAGTCTGCCACTCTGGAATCGGCGGAAGACACGGGCATAGGCACTGGTACCCGCGGATGCTGACCGTAGTTCAGGAGGAATGGGGTCTGTCCGGTGGAATCAGCCACAGAATTGTTTAATGCAAACTCAGCCCATGGTAGCAAGGATGCCCAGTCATCCTGCCTGGCTGAGACAAAATGTCGTAGATAGGTGACCAAGGTCTGGTTGGCCCTCTCTACCAACCCATTCGTCTCAGGATGGTACGCTGAAGAGAGATTTAACTCAATACTGAGTAGACGACAAAGCTCTCTCCAGAACCGAGACGCAAACTGGGGACCTCGGTCACTGACAATCTTGTCCGGCATGCCGTGTAAACGGAAGATGTGCCTAACAAACAACGCTGCCAGAGCCCGTGCAGAAGGTAACCGTGGTAGTGGCACCAGATGCACCATTTTAGAGAAATGGTCGGTGATTACCCAAATGATGGTGCAACCCCGAGACTTGGGCAAGCCCACCACAAAGTCCATCCCAACCATCTCCCAGGGCCTGTCTGCCACCAGCAAAGGGTAAAGTAACCCAGCTGGCCGTTGTCGTGGAGACTTATTTTTGGCACAGGAGACACACGCCCGAACATAGTCCCCAACATCACGGACCATATGCGGCCACCAATATGTCCTCGCCAGCAATTCAGATGTCCTCTTTGCCCCAAAGTGTCCACCCACCCTGGACGAATGTGCCCAAGAGAGTACCTCCGGTCGCAAATTAGTAGGCACAAAAGTCTTGCCCGGGGGCACAGACTCTAGCGAAACCGGGGCCACTGTTCTCAGGCTCTCTGTGGGGACGATAAGCCGAGGCTCCTCCACCTCCTCCTCTGAGGACACCACAGAGCGAGAGAGAGCGTCGGCACGAATGTTCTTCTCTCCCGAGAGGAAATGCAGTGTGAAATGAAACCGGAGAAGAACAAGGACCATCTGACTTGGCGAGAATTAAGCCGCTGGGCTGTCTGAAGATATACCAGGTTTTTGTGATCCGTGAAGACTTGGAAGGGAAAGCGAGCTCCCTCCAACAGATGTCTCCACTCCGAGAAGGCCAACTTCATTGCTAGCAACTCCCTGTCCCCGATGGAATAATTCCTCTCTGCTGGTGTGAAGGTCTTGGAGAAAAAGAAGCATGGATGCTTCCGACCTTGAGCATCCTTTTGGAAGAGGACTGCTCCAGCACCAACAGACAAGGCATCCACCTCCAATATAAATGGCTTATCAACATCGGGGCGATGTAGGATGGGAGCTCTAGCGAAATGAGACTTAATAGACGTGAAGGCCTTGGAGACCTCTTCAGACCACAATTTGGGATTAGCTCCCTTTTTGGTAAGAGCAACCACGGGAGCTACCAAAGTTGAGAAGTGGGGAATGAACTGACGGTAGTAATTAATGAACCCCATAAAGCGCTGCACCGCCTTTAGAGAGTGGGGTTCTTGCCAGTCCATCACCGCCTGTAGTTTGGCAGAATCCATAGCCAATCCCTGGGCGGAGATGATATAGCCCAGGAAAGGTAAGGACTCCTGCTCAAACACACATTTCTCCAACTTTGCGTAAAGGGAATTTGCCCGTAGGAGGTCGAAGACCCTGCCAACATCCCTCCGGTGGGAGTCAATATCTGGAGAGAAGATGAGTATATCATCCAGATAGACTACGACCGAGGTGGAGAGCATATCCCGGAAGATGTCATTGACAAAGTCTTGGAAAACGGCTGGAGCATTACAGAGCCCAAAGGGCATCACCAGATATTCGTAATGCCCATCCCTGGTATTAAAAGCCGTCTTCCATTCGTCCCCCTCACGGATGCGAATCAGGTTATAAGCACCGCGCAGATCTAGTTTAGTGAATACCCTTGCTCCCCGAAGCCTATCAAATAGCTCAGAGATCAGGGGCAACGGGTACTTGTTTTTAACGGTGATGGCGTTAAGACCCCTGTAATCAATACACGGACGCAATTCTCCATTTTTCTTCTGCACGAAGAAAAATCCCGCCCCTGCCGGTGACACCGACTTCCTAATAAACCCTCTTGCCAGGTTCTCCTGAATATATTGCGACATGGCCTCTGTCTCAGGAAGAGAGAGGGGATAGACCCTTCCCCGAGGAGGTTCTGCGCCAGGCAAGAGGTCGATAGGACAGTCATAGGGCGATGAGGCGGAAGAGTCTCCGCAGCCTTCTTGGAGAACACGTCTGCATATGACCAGTAGTGCTTGGGAAGTGGAGTAAGATCTGCGGGTAACTCAGTAGTGGTAACCTGAACGCAACTTCTGACACATCTGCCTGTACATGCATCACTCCAACCCAGTATCCTACCCGAAGTCCACTCTATATGTGGGGAGTGGAAACGGAGCCATGGTATACCTAGTAGAATCTCGTCTATTCCCTCGGGAAGGACGAGTAGGGAAATAAATTCCTGATGGGAAGGAGATACAGACAATGCAAGTGGGACAGTCTGGTGTGTAATTAGTGAGGGCAATGACGACCCATTCACTACCCGAACAGTCACTGATTTGTCAAGCGCCACCAGAGGTATTGCATGACGGCGAGCAAAGCTAGAGGACATGAAATTCCCCTCTGCTCCTGAGTCCACACAAAGGTTGGCGATGAGAATGGAAGTACCAACAGTGATTGTCCCTTTAAGTGTCATCTTGGAGGAAAATGCCGCTGTCTCTAGGGAACCTCCTCCCAGGGCCACTAGACGCGATCGCTTCCCCGATCGCTGTGGACATCTGTTGGCATAGTGTCCTGTCTGCTGACAATGGTTACAGACCACGGATACTTGGACGGACCGAGACTTAGGTCCTGCATGAGGAACTTCTGTGGCCTTTTGAGGTTCGGACGCCAGATCGGGGAATTCGAGAGGTTTGGCAAAGGTGGGAGCCAACCGAAACCTCTGCCTACACTGGGCCCGCTCCAACCTCCGCTCGTGAAAACGGAGGTCAATGCGGGTAGATATGGAGATAAGCTTCTCCAGTGTGGCGGGAATCTCCCTGGTAGCCAAAGCGTCTTTAACATGGTCAGCCAGTCCCCGCCAGTAGATAGGAATAAGAACTTTATCAGACCAATCTAGCTCAGCAGCCGACGAACTGGACGGAAAACTGACTGACCAAAGACGAACCCCGTGTCAATGCCAGCAGTTGTAGCGCCGTATCGTGGGTGACCTGGGGTCCTAAAAAGACCTTTTTAAGAGCCTCCAAGAAACGAGGAGCACTCCGCACCACACGATCATCGCGCTCCCACAGCGGCGTTGCCCACTCCAATCGCTCTGCCCGAGAGTAGAGAAAGTACAAAACCCACTTGTGCCTGATCCGTGGGAAAACGTGCAGCCAGAAGCTCGAGATGTATAGAGCACTGACTCACGAATCCCCGACATTGCTTGCTATCACCGGCAAACTTGTCAGGAAGCGGGAGGTGGGATAATGTAGGAGCAGAGGTGGCAGAGGACAAACTGGCTGCAGCCACGCTAGCAGCCTGAACAGCGACTGCGGTAACATCCAAAGCTGAGGTTGTGCTCTCAAGAGCCTCCAACCTACCCTTCAGCTGCTGGATGTACTGCAATAAACGCTGTTCGTCCGCCATTTTACTAGCCAGACCCTGGCGCTAATATTATGTAAGGGTCTGCGGAACGCACCAAATATATAAAGTGGAGAGGTGCGTTCGCAGCCCGGGGTCCACCGTGCAAGCGAAGCCTGCTGCTAGTAAGATGACGAAAGTAGCGAACTCTGTTATCCCGCAGAGTCGCTAAAATAAACGCCGTAGCGCGTTGTGGCAGTAAGTGCAGACTCTGTTAATTCCCAGAGCCGCTAACGGGATGCCACAGCGCTATATGGCGATATGTGCGAACTCACTTAGCTTCAGTGAGCCGCAAAGTAAAACGCTAGGGCGCTGTCTAGCGTAGAGAGCGAACCCTGTTACGTCACAGAGCCGCTGAGAACAAACACGTGTCCTGTCAGGCTCTCAGGCACACGGTTAATTGCTCAGCGAGCATAATACGTGGTCATGCGCTAATGTCCTCGCGGGAGTCACCCGCAATCTATGGCGTCTGAACGCCAGACCCTGAATACGGCAATCAAACTCCTCACCGGTTATGCCGGTAATCTAGGGCATCTAGGACACCGACCCTGACCAGCTAGCACACTAAACTCCTCACCGATTAAGTCGGTATTCTAGTGGCTTATTTCAGCCGGGTCCCTAACCACACACACGCATGACCACACTGGCGCATAGCATACAATGGTTGATATTAGCGCATGGCGGCCCAGCCATGCTACCCTTTTATAGCATAACAGCTACAGGACCTTCCAGGAACAAGGACCAATGAGAACCTGTTCAGAAGACTAGTAGTAACAGGGCCTTCCTGGCGGGCCAATAGGAGCTGCTGCAGTACCTGAGCATGTGACCCCTGATCTCCAATGAGAGATCTCACTCTGGGCACGCTCAGAAGGGAAAATGCAGGACTTTGTCCCAAAGACGTCTGCTCCAGAACTGGCTATAATAGCATATCCAGGAAAGGCAGCAGCAAGTCACTGCCCAGTAGTGGAGTGGGCAAGACACTTGGAACGACGTCTCTGCTGAGCAGGCTCCACTGCGGCTGGAGATGAATGGGAGACCGCAGCGGCACTGGTTCGAGACTCCCCTTGTGCAGGAGCGGGAACTCGAACCCTAACACACACACACAAGACGGTGAGCCCGGCTGGCTGGGGGACGGGGTGGATTTTTTTTGTTAAATGTGTCCCCTCACTGTGCTGGCACTTTAACATTTACAATGGCTCTGGCTGCACTTTGCACCTTAGGGAGGGGGGCCCGGCTGCACGCACTGTGAAGGGTGGAGGAGGGGGCCCTGCATGCACTGCAGGTGTGTGTGTGTGTGTGTGTATATATATATTTTTTTTTCTTTTTTTTGGGGGGGCCCCATTCAGACTTTTGCTATGGGGCCCCATGATTTCTATGTACTATTTAAAACAGCTGACAAGTGCTGGGAAAGATGTGGGCTCCGGCGGTGAGGGAGGGAGTCCGACATCAGCATAAATATACATCTGATGTCGGAAAGGGAAAAATGGAAGTTAGGAATTCAGTCTGTGTTGCTTAGTATTGCAGTTGAAGCAATCTCAGGAACGTGGGATGTCATCACGGTCAGGAGACAGATGAAGAGTTAACAGATTTATTAACAACAAGTATATTCCATGCAGGGAGATACTGGACACAGGGGTGTGATAGGGATTTGGGCAGAACTAGGAGCTCGGTAGGGATAGGACAGGGGCGAACAATAGTTCAATAAGTGAAAGACAGAAAAACTTATCAGTCTGTAGTCGTCTTCAGCATCTCGGTTCTCCAGCGGTGGCACCGACACCGTGACGTCTCGAAGGTTTCTGTAGAGAAGGAGGTTCCAATCCACAGAGCAGGGAAGAGTCCGTGAAGGATTAAGGAGCTTCCACACTCCCGAATGTCAAACACTGTGCTCAGTTCAGTAGAGAGAACCGCCGGAGCGAGGCTTCGCTCCGCGTTGTATACGGGTGCTTGATTAACAGACTCTGGCCCAGCCACTTGTAGCTTACTGCGCCACGCACACGTTACAGTCTCTTGCGTCAAATGAGGGTCACCTCCCGGCACGGAGGATAGCTGGGAACCAACTGTCTGTAGTCCTTCTGCAGCGGAACAGGAGATGAGTCAAGTTGCCCTACGTTCACTGGGTACTTTGCTCTCACAACAGACACTGCACCTGACTATCCGCTTAGCTTTCCCGCCTGGACTCTGTCCCATTTCCCACGCGCAGCGCTTTTTAATGCGGCCCCGCATGCTGCAGTCACATGCCAGTGAAGGTCCTTGTCTGTAATTCTTCCCCTTTGCAACATTTGTGACAGCGCCGGTTGTTCCAGAACCAGTATGAGAAAGGTACTCCCAATCTTGTACTTCCTTTTACACAGTGAAACAGCATGAGTTGGAGAAGCAGTGAGAAGTTATTGGATTGATAAGAGCAGATTTGAATAATGGTGGAGAAAATTACATTTAGTGAAACCAGCAGAGACATAGCAATAAAATTTATAATATATAAATAAGCCCTAGGTGTCTATTCATCAAGGGAAACACAGCAAAAAGATATACATACGAGGGTCTTTCATTAAAGATTTCTCCTGACTCACTTCCTGTGGACTCAGAGCAATGAAACAGTTATTAGTCTTTCTCTACATAGGTGTCACCTATATATACACACTTCTCCTATCTCTTTAAGCAACTGTAAACACCTTGCTTGTAGAAGTCGACAGGTTGCGCCAAAAGCCCTGTTGTGACTTCAGAAATCAGAGTCTCATCATCTGGAAAATGCTTGCCCTTCAGAAAAAGTTAATTGTTTGAAAGAGGTGGAAGTCTGATGGTGCAAGGTTGGGTGAATAAGGGGGATGCGGTAGAATTTCAAAGCCACAGGAGAATGCTTCTATTTGGGCAACATATGAGTTGTGAACTAGTGCATTGTCTTGCAGAAGGCGGACACCTTTGGTGAGCATGCCAAGTCTCTTGGTTTTGATGGCCTCCCACAATTTCCGCAGCAGTAAAGCATAGTGTGCACCGGTGACCATGTTACCCTTTGCTAGGAAATCCATCAATACTACTGTATGCTGATCCAAAAATGTGAGCATGTCCTTGCCTGAAGGGGTTGGGCACGTGCCTTCTTTGGAGGCGGTGAGTCATGATGCTTCCATTGCATCGAGTGGAGTTTAGTCTCAGGATCATAGTGATGACCCAGCTTTCATCCTGTGGGATCAGTCTGTTGAAAAAGTCCCCCTGATTTTCATGGCACATCGTCAATAGAGCCTGAGAGCATTTGACTTGTTCCTGCTTCTGGAAAGGTGTGAGCAGCCGGGAACCCAGCGATTGGATACCTTATGCATGAGAAGATGGTCTTGGGTGATTTTTTTCCACGGACCCACACTAATCTTGACATTTTGAGCGAGGTGGGAAATGGTTACACCACAATTTTGCAAAATGGTGACCTCCACTTGCTGGATGTTGTGTTCATCAATAGCAGAGTGGAGTCGCCCTGAAATTGGAGCTGTTTTCACGAAAGTCTGACCACATTTGAATTGACAATGCCATTTCTTGACTACATCATATGATGGGGAGTCACTATAAACCTCTTTCATCTCATCGAACGTCTCCTTTGGTGTGCTGCCTTTCAAGTAAAGGAACTTGATGACCGTTGTGTATTCCACTGGGTCCATTATCAAACCTCACATCACTTCAGCACCTGTAAAATCAAGACCGTTATCAGTTCTGAGTTGCAAATTGGCACGTAACCTATAGAGACTTATATCATTACACATGTGCAGTTTCAGCATCCTGTGATAAATAGAAGTGGGTCAGGGGAAATCTTTAACCCCTTAATGTCCACTGACGTGCAGAGTCCGTCATGGCAAGGTGCCAGTTCCGGCACCAGGACGGACTCTGCACGTCATGCCTTTGATCTACCACTGCGTGTAAACACGCAGTGGTAGATCAGTGCCGACAGCTGTCACAGACAGCTGACAGGCACGGCAAGCGGTGCGGGGACCTTTGCCGTCGGTCCCCGCACCTACAGCGCTGTGCTTGGTCAGTCAATTTGACTGACCAAACACAGCAACGATCGCACAGGAGAAGCTGAAATTTCAGCTTCCCCAGCGCGATCAGTGCAGCAGCCGGCGCTGCAGTGGCCAGGCTTCCTGCACTGACAGCCAGGAGCGGAGCCCCCACCGCCCCTGGCTGTTAACCCCCTGACTGCTGCGATCCAGCGCGATCGCAGAGCTCAGGGGGGGAGGCAGAGGGTCGGGAGCTCCCTCTGCCTCAGATCGGCGCCCTGCAGGGCCCGATCTCTGCCTTGATGACCCGGGGGTTGTCATGACAACCTCCGGGTCATCTAGCTACGGAAAGCTGCTGTGATCATTGTCACAGCAGCTTCCACTATAGTTGCAATGCATTGCAATGCCAGAGCATTGCAATGCATTGTAACTGCAATAAAAAGTAAAAAAAGTGAAAGTCCCATAAAGAGACAAGTTAAAAAAAATCATTTTTTAAAAAAAATTGTAAAAAAAAATATTAAAAAATAATTTAAAAAAATCCCCTAAAAAATACACATTTTTATGTAATAAAAAAAAATAAAAAACAAAAAACATACACATGTTTGGTATCGCCACGTCCGTAAAAATCCCATCTATAAAAGCGTAACCCTAGTTAACCCCTTCAGTGAAAGCCGTAAAAAAAAACACAAAAAAGTAGTAAATTATACTTTTTCCAAGCGGTATCATTATACCGCTTGGAAAAAGTGCAATAACACGCGATCAAAAAGTCAGATATAAATAATCATGGTACCGCTGAAAACGTCATCTTGTCCCGCAAAAAACAAGCCGCTATACAGCATCATCAGCGAAAAAATAAAAAAGTTAAAGCTCGCGGAATAAACTGATGCAAAAATAATTATTTTTTCTATAAAATTTTTTATTGTGTAAAAAACGCCAAAACATAAAAAAAAATATATAAATGAGGAATCGCCGTAACCGTAGTGGCCCGAAGAATAAAGCTGCTTTATCAATTTTACCACACACGGAACGGAGGAAAAAAAAAAAAAAAAAAAAAATTCCTGAATTGCTGGTTTTTGTTCATTCTGATTCCACAAAAATCGGAATAGGAAACGATCAAAAAACGTTATGTGCCTGAATATGGTACCAATAAAAACGTCAGCTCGTCCCGCAAAAAATAAGCCCACAGATAACTCTGTCGGCCGAAATATGGAAAAATTATAGCTCTCAAAATACGGCGATGCAAAAATTTCTTACAAAAAATTATTCCAAAAAAAAGCATCTTTTAGTGTGTGACAGAAGCTAAACATGAAAAAAGAGTATAAATCTGGTATCGCCGTAATCGCACCGATCCGAGGAATAAAGTCGCCTAATCACTAATACCGCACGAGGAATGGCGCAAAAAAGAAAACCAATTCTTCACCTTTTGTGGATTTGTTCATTGTGCCTCCCAAAGATCGCAGTAAGGCGATCACAGTGGTTCCCCCCCACATATGGGATATCAGCGTACTCAGGACAAAATGCACAATAGCTTTTGGGGTCCTATTTCTCCTGTTACCCTTAGAAAAATAAAATTTGTGGCAAAAAGATTATTTTTGTGGAAAAAAATATGATATTTTTATTTTCACGGCTCTACGTTATAAACTTCTGTGAAGCACTTGGGGTTCAAAGTGCTCACCACACATCTAGATAAGTTCCTTGGGGGGTCTAGTTTCCAAAATGGAGTCACTTGTGTGGGGTTTCTACTGTTTAGGCACATCAGGGGCTTTCCAAACGTGACATGACACCCGCAGACCATTCCATCAAAATCTGCATTTAAAAACGGTGCTCCTTCCCTTCCGAGCTCTGCCATGCGTCAAAATAGTGGTTCCCCCCCACATATGGGATATCAGCGTACTCAGGACAAATTGCACAATAGCTTTTGGGGTCCTATTTCTCCTGTTACCCTTATAAAAATAAAAGTTTGGGGGCAAAAAGATTTTTTTGTGGAAAAAAATATATATTTTTATTTTCACGGCTCTACGTTATAAACTTCTGTGAAGCACTTGGGGGTTCAAAGTGCTCACCACACATCTAGATAAGTTCCTTGGGGGGTCTAGTTTCCAAAATGGAGTCACTTGTGGGGGGTTTCTACTGTTTAGTCACATCAGGGGCTTTCCAAACGTGACATGACACCCGCAGACCATTCCATCAAAATCTGCATTTAAAAACGGTGCTCCTTCCCTTCCGAGCTCTGCCATGCGTCAAAATAGTGGTTCCCCCCCACATATGGGATATCAGCGTACTCAGGACAAATTGCACAATAGCTTTTGGGGTCCATTCTCCTGTTACCCTTATAAAAATAAAAATTTGGGGGCAAAAAGATTATTTTTGTGGAAAAAAATATGATATTTTTATTTTCACGGCTCTACGTTATAAACTTCTGTGAAGCACTTGGGGGTTCAAAGTGCTCACCACACATCTAGATAAGTTCCTTGGGGGGGCTAGTTTCCAAAATGGAGTCACTTGTGGGGGGTTTCTACTGTTTAGGCACATCAGGGGCTTCCAAACGTGACATGACACCCGCAGACCATTCCATCAAAATCTGCATTTGAAAAAGGCGCTCCTTCCCTTTCCAGCTCTGCCATGCGTCAAAATAGTGGTTTACCCCCACATATGGGGTATCAGCGTACTCAGGACAAATTGCACAATAACTTTTGGGGTCCTGTTACCCTTTGGAAAATAACAATTGGGGGTGAAAGATCATTTTTGTGGAAAAGATATGATTTTTTAATTTTACTGCTCTACGTTATAACCTTCTGTGAAGCCCTTGGGGTTCAAAGCTTTCACCACACATCTAGATAAGTTCCTTGGGGGGTCTAGTTTCCAAAATGGGGTCACTTGTGGGGGGTTTCCACTGTTTAGGCACACAGGGACTCTCCAAATGCGACATGGCGTCCAATCTCAATTCCAGCCAAAAAAGTCAAATGGCGCTGCTTCCATTCCAAGCTCTGCCATGCGCCCAAATAGTGGTTTACCCCCACATATGGGGTATCAGCGTACTCAGGACTAATTGCACAATAACTTTTGGGGTCCTGTTATCCTTTGGAAAATAAAAATTGGGATGAAAAGATCATTTTTGTGGAAAAAATATGATTTTTTAATTTTACGGCTCTACGTTATAACCTTCTGTGAAGCCCTTGGGGGTTCAAAGCTCTCACTACACATTTAGATAAGTTACTTGGGGGGTCTAGTTTCCAAAATGGGGTCACTTGTGGGGGTTTCCACTGTTTAGGCACACAGGGACTCTCCAAATGCGACATGGCGTCCAATCTCAATTCCAGCCAAAAAAGTCAAATGGCGCTGCTTCCCTTCCGAGCTCTGCCATGCGCCCAAATAGTGGTTTACCCCCACACATGGGGTATCGCTGTACTCAGGAGAAATTGTACAACAAATATTGTGGTTCATTTTCTACTGATACCCTTGACAAAATTTGAAAAAATTGTGTCGAAAGAAAATTTTTGGGAAAAAAAGTTAAATGTTAATTTTTTTCCTTCCACATTGCTTCAATTCTTGTGAAGTACCTAAAGGGTTAATAAACTTCTTGAATGTGGCTTTGAACACGTTGAGGGGTGCAGTTTTTAGAATGGTGTCACTTTTGGGTATTTTCTGTCATATTGACCCCTCAAATTCACTTCAAATGTGAGGTGGCCCCTAAAAAAAATGATTTTGTAAATTTTGTTGGAAAAATGAGAAATCGCTGGTCAACTTTTAACACTTATAACTTCCTAACAAAAAAAAATTTTGGTTCCAAAATTGTGCTGATGTAAAGTAGACATGTGGGAAATGTTATTTATTAGCTAATTTTTGTGACATATCTCTCTGATTTAATGGCATAAAAATTAAAAGTTTGAAAATTGCAAAATTTTCAAAATTTTTGCCATATTTCCGTTTTTTTCATAAATAAACGCAAGTTATATCGAAGAAATTTTACCACTGTCATGAAGTACAATATGTCTCGAGAAAACAATCGCCAAGATCCGTTGAAGCGTTCCAGAGTTATAACCTCATAAAGAGACAGTGGTCAGAATTGTAAAAATTGGCCTGGTCTTTAACCTACAAAATGGCTTGGTCGTTAAGGGGTTAATGAATGCCCCTCGTAAAACTAGTCTTGGGTGAATTTATTTGAGTGGAATTTCATTCTACTCGAATCTCATAAAGACATGCATTTTCCAGTATTATTTATTAATTGCTAAGCAAAATGATGGCTGCACTCTCGGCCGGGACTTCGTGCGACATCTTGATGTGCACCATTATGTCAGGACACACACTCTAGGCTAGTACTTGCAGCCATGCAGGGATGTCCTGGGCATAGTCGTCCGTGGAGGTCCTGGTGTAGTGTAAAGATGTCCGCAGTTTCAGAACGCTGCTGTGGTAAGAAGATGCACCAAGTATCATACAGGGGACAGTGAGCAGCAGAGGTGAGCAATGAGGTATTAGTTGTTATTGTTATGTCTTTTTTCTATATCTTATGTTTAGAGACATTCATTTTGAGCAGAATAAATTTACTATGAATCAAATTTCCCTGTAAAATCTGCACAATTTAGTGAATTTATATCTCGTCATTAGTGTTGAGCGATACTGCTCGATATCTAAAAATATCGGATCGGAATGGTATCGCCGATATCACTAAATATCGGCGATATCCGATTCCGATACCGGAAGTCCCATGTAAGTCTATGGGAACAAAATATCGCAACTAAAAAAACCCTTTATTTCCTTGTAAACACTAAATATACACACTTAGAATACATATATATATATATATATATATATATACATGTCATTGTGACATATATAAATACATATATGTATAGTTTATACACTTCTACATAGTAAAATATCCTCTGATTTAATTGCCGGGTAAAGCCGGCTTCTGTGAAAAGACAGAAGCACCCGACATGAAATGACACTTGGTGTACATAGGGTTAACCATGTCTTTTCATGTCGTTTGCAATCTGATTTGCACAAACAATTACATCAGTCTATGTGTGCAAAATTTCACACCTGTAGGGGTTAATTAAAGGTGTAAATTCGTTGTAAAAAAAACGGACTTTTTTGCTACGAATTTACACCTTTAATTAACCCCTACAGGTGTGAAATTTTGCACACATAGACTGATGTAATTGTTTGTGCAAATCAGATAGCAAAGGACATGAAAAGACATGGTTAACCCTATGTACACCAAGTGTCATTTCATGTCAGGTTCTGCATTTTCACAAAAGCCGTCAATTGAATTAGCGGCTATTATACTATGTAGAAGTGTATGAACTATAAATATAAATAAATATATATATGTGTCACAAATTCAATAACATGTATATATATATATATATATATATGAGGTGTAAAATTGTTTAAAAAAAATGCGTGGGCTCCCGCCCTATTTTCGCAACCAGACAGACAAAGCCAGCGAATGGGGGCAGATAATAATAGCCCAGAGAGGGACCATTATTTTTGGCCCCCCCTGGCTACTAACATCTGCCCCCAGACACCCCAGAAAAGACAAATCTATAATTAGATTCGCCCTTTCTGGCACTTTGCCCGTCTATTCCCATTGCCCTGTAGCGGTGGCGAATGGGTTAATATGGGGTTAAAGCCACATTGCAATTGAAAGGTGACCTTAAGCCAGGTTAATAATTGAGAGCTGTCAATTAGACAACTATCAATTATTAATCCTATTGCATGAAATAAAAATAAAACACACACACTTTAATTAAAAATCATTTTAATGAAATAAAGACACATGTTTTTGACCATCTTTTATTTGACTGCAAAAACCATTTCCTGTAATAAAAATAAAATAAAAAAGCAAAATTATTCTTACCTATCCCATGCACAGTCAGGTCCCACGGTGTAATCCTTCAGAAAGGGTTAATGTTTACTGCAGGACCGCAGCTAATGCTGCAGCCTCACAGTAAACCCCCAAATGAATGAGTTCCTCTCCTGGCTGACAGGAGAGGAAGTGGAAAGCTTAATTGATTGCTTTCCACTTTCACTTCAGGTCAGCCAGGGACACAATCAGTGACGTCAGAGGGAACTGATTAACAAAAATAGGGGATCCCCTCGAAAAAAATTGGCGTGGGGTCCCCCCTATTTTTGTTAACCAGCCAGATGAAGCAGACCGCTGAGGCCTGGATTTTTAGGCTGTTAAGGAGCCAAGATCCATGGACCTTGCCAGCCTGATAATACCAGGCCACAGCAGTCTGCTTAGCTTGGCTGGTTAACAAAAATAGGGGATCCCCTCGAAAAAAATTGGCGTGGGGTCCCCCCTATTTTTGTTAACCAGCCAGATGAAGCAGACCGCTGAGGCCTGGTTTTTCAGGCTGGTAAGGATCCAATATCCATGGACCTTGCAAGCCTGATAATACCAGGCCACAGCAGTCTGCTTAGCATGGCTGGTTAACAAAAATTGGGGATCCCCTCGAAAAAAAAACGGCGTAGGGGTCCCCCTATTTTTGTTAACCAGCCAAGTAAAATGCAGACTGCTGCGGTCTGGTATTAAAAGACTGTCAAGGCCCATGGATTTTGGCCCTCAACAGCCTGATAATACCAGGCTACAGCAGCCCCACATTTGGCGCATCAAAAGATGTGCCAATTGTGGCACTTTACCCGGCTCTTCCCACTGCCCTGTAGCGGTGGCAAGTGGGGTAATAAGAGGTTAATGTCACCGTTGATTGCACGGTGACAATAAGCCCGGTTAATAATGGAGAGGTGTCAATAAGACACCGATCCATTATTAATCCCAAAGTTATTAAATGTATAAAAAAAAGACAAAGCAAGAAAAAAGTCTTTTAATGAAATAAAGAGACAACACAGTTTTCATTTCTTTTATTATACTCTCATTCCTGCGACGCCATCGATCTCCTGTAAAAAAAGAAAAAAAACAAACCAACAGTATACCACCTGTGCGACGCAGTCCATAGTAACGACAGTCCCACGACGATCCAGCTCTGCTACATCGCAATGACAGGCAGAGCCTGTCATCGCAACGCAGCACAGCTGATTACCTGCTTCCCCAGCGGTGACGTCATCAGACTGACTGCTTTACGGCCGGGATTACCCAGCAGTCACTGCAGTTATCGCGAGAAACTACATGTGACCGCCGGGGAAAGATGATGGCGGCCATGAAGCAGTCCAGCCCGTGACCGCCGGAGATCTTCTGCCAGGTAAGTGCCGCTGACTCCTGACAGACCCGACCGACGGACACTGACAGTGACAGTGACAATCCCGATTCCGGTATCCGATAAGACGAAAATATCGGAACTAAGTATCGAAAGGCCGATAGAGCTAATATCGGCCGATACCCGATACTTGCGGTATCGTATCGCTCAACACTACTCGTCATACAATGTCTACACGAAACGTATTGAAAAGGTTGTACTCTATGTGTTAAATGGATTCTTATTTAGCTTATTGGTGTGGGATGCCAGGTATCAGTCATAGCTAGAGATAAGCAACTTTGCCTATGGAAGGTCGAATCGGGTTTCGGACCATCTGACTTTAGCAAAAGTCGAGTAGAACGAAATCGGCCGACTAACTATCGGCAAAAGTCGGTGTTTCGACAAAAAACGAAACCCGACCCCAATGCAAGTCAATGGGGAAGTCGCCAGTGAGTGGAGGACAGTAAACACACCTACAGTGCCCATTTCAATGCCAACAACATCAATTCTTATTACTTAAGCTTGTCAACCTTAATTTACTTTATAATAATAGTAACGCATTGAAAACTGGGGTTATTTGACTAAAGTTGTGGGGGGGTGCAGGACTGGCTCCAGGTTTTCGCAGGCCCCGGGCGAAAGAGTCTCAGTGGGCCCCTTTAACACATTCCACAATTCATGATGCTCCTATACGGCAGAGAAATATAGGTATAGTACAATGCCAAATACTTCACTTCTTACATTACATGAGTGATATCTATTGTAAATTCTACAATAGCTCAAAAACTGGACCACATAGTGCACCATACAGAATAATGAGCCCCATATATTGCTCTATACAGAATGGGCTCCATATAATGCTCCATACAGAATAGGCCCCATATGTGCTCCATATGATGCTCCATATATAAAGGGCCCTATATGATGCCCCATAAATAATGAACCCCATATGATGCTCTAGTATATGATGGGCACCATATATGATGCTCCAGTGTATGATGAGCCCCATATAATGCTCCAAATATAATGGTTCCCATATATAATGCTCCATATATAATGGGCTCCATGTGATGCTCCATATATAATGTGCCCCTTATGATGCACCATATATAATGGGCCCCATATGATTTTCCAGTATATGATAGGCCCTATGGATGATGCTCCAGTGTATGATGGGCCTATATAATGCTCCATATATATTGGGCCCCATATGATGCTCCAGTATATGATGGGCCCCATGGATGATGCTCCAGTGTATGATGGATCTATATAATGCTCCATATATAATGGGCCCCATATGATGCTGAGGTGCATAATGGGTCCCGTACATGATGCTCCAGTGTATGATGGGCCCCATTTATAATGCTCCAGTGTATGATGTGCCCCATATATAATGCTCCAGTGTATAATGAGCCCTATCTATGATGCTCAAGTGCATGATGGGCCCCATATATAATTCTCCAGTGTATAATGCTCCCCATATATTGCCCCAAACATTAAAAAAACCTCTCCTCACTGTGCATTGCTCTACTCTGGACTCCTCAGCATCGCTATCTTCCAGCTCTCTGCACTGTGACTGTTCAGGCAGAGGGTGCACAGACGTGACATCATCGCGCTCTCTGACCTGAATGTCACTATCAGGAAACGCGGAAGACGTCACAGCAGTGGAGCAGGGAGAGGTAAGTATTGCAAGTGCTGGGGCCCTGAGCAAGCAGGGGGTGCCCACTCGTGGGCGCCGGCACTGGCACAGGGCCCCTTATAGTACGCCGGTGTCTCTGACGGTGAGTGGGCCCCCACCTGCTCAGGGCCCCAACACTTGCCCGGGTGCACCAGGTGCTGATGCCGGCCCAGGGGGGTACAGCTCAGTTAGGGAGGTGGAAAAACTGGCATATGTTGAGGTGTAGGCTGGAGGTTCAGCAGCTGCAAATGGAGGAATTGGAGAAGGAGGACAAAGCGAGCCATTTTGCTGGCAACCTATGTGTCATCATGGGAAGGTGGTACAAAATCCTTTGAAACCCAGGCATGGTTCATTTTAATGAAGGTGAGATCACCAATATTTTGGGTTGACAGCCGGGTCCTTCTTTCTGTCAGGATTGATCCAGCAGCACTGAAGACTCTTTCTGATAGCACACTACCAGCAGGGCAAGCGAGCTCCTGTAAGGCATATTGTGCCAATTCAGGCCAGGTGTCCAGTTTACAGCCCCAGTAGTCAAAGGGGAATGAACTGTGAGAGAGAACATCGATAGGGGAGAAGAGGTAATTTTGAACTATAGTTGACAACTGCTGTCTCCTGTCTGTTGCAATCGATTTAGTATTAACAGTCGTGTGAGCGGTATTCGAGAAATCAGTTCGCAACATGGTCATGAAACCCCTGTCTCCAATGCCACTTCGGCTGTGTGCACCACGAACACCTCTTCCGTTTTGCCCAGTACGGCTCGTGGTAGAACCTGCACCGCTGCTGTGTGCTGTGAATGCCTCTAACGAACGGTTTACCAGAGTTGCTTTTTTGTTCGCCAGTGTTAGCTCTAGATTCTCCTGTGGCATGATGTTCTGTAATTTTCCTTTATAGCACGGATCGAGGATGCTGGCCAACCAGTAGTCATCATCCTTCATAATTTTGGCAATGCGGGGGTCCCTTTTTAGGATCCGCAAGACATAATCACACATGTGGGCCAATGTTCCAGGTGTCAATGATGCACAGCCAGTGGTGGGTGGAGGAGCACTTTCTGCCAAATCCACATCCCTCCAGTCACGCACAAACCCTGTACCTGACCTTGGCAAACCAACAATTTCTCTTGCCCCCTGAGAAGCATCCTCCTCCCCAAAATAATCATCCCCCTCATTCTCCTCCTCTTCCTCTTCTTCCTCCACCTCGTCCAGGACAGTTCCCTGAGCAGACAATGGCTGACTGTCATCAAGGCTTCCCTCCTCCTCCTCTTCCTCCTCTGCTGCAGATGCCTGATCCTCAATGTGCGTCAAAGTTTGCATGAGTAGACGCATAAGCGGGATGCTCATGCTTATGATGGCATCGTCTGCACTTACCAGCTGTGTGCATAACTCAAAACACTGAAGGACTTTACAGAGGTCTTTCAGCTTTGACCACTGCACACCCGACAACTCGATGTCTGCCCTCAAACTGCCTGCTCGTGTATCCTCCCACAAATGCATTACAGCCTGCCTCTGTTCGCACAGCCTCTCAACCATGTGCATGGTGGAGTTCCACCTTGTTGCAACGTCTATGATTAGGCGGTGCTTGGGGAGGTGGAGCGATCACTGCAGCCTCTGCATACGACTGGAGTCTACGGGCGAGCGACAGATGTGCGATCACAGTCTTCGCACCTTATGGAGCAGGGCTGGTACGTCCGGATAATTATTTATGAAGCACTGCACCACCAGGTTCAAGGTGTGAGCCAGGCAAGGTATGTGTCTGAGTTTTGCCAGGGCTATGGCCGCCACAAAATTACGTCCGTTATCACTGACTACCTTGCCTGGCTCAAGATGTAAACTGCCCAGCCATGACTCAGTTTCTCGCTGCAAGTAGTCGGCCAGTACCTCCGCGGTGTGTCTGTTGTCGCCCAAAAACATCTTCTTTAAAATAGCCTGCTAACTCTTACCACTAGCTGTTTGATAGTGGGACACCTCGTGTGCAACACTGGCAGCTGTGGATGGAGTGCTTGTGCGACTGCGCTCTCTCCATGAGCTTTCGCTTCTGGAGGAGGAGGAGGTGGATCGAATGCCTACAGCCAACTGTTGCCTATACCGTGGGCTAGGCAGCACTGTCCCACCACTGCTGTCTTCTGTGGACCCTGCATCCACCACATTAACCCAGTGCGCAGTGATGGACACGTAACGGCCCTGGCCATGCCTACTGGCTCATGCATCTGTTGTGAGGTGCACCTTTCCACTCACTGATTGTTTGAGTGCATGGACAATGCAGTCTTTCACATGCAGGTGGAAGGCAGGGATGACTTTTCTAGAAAAGAAGTGCCGACTGGGTAGGTCATAGCGTGGGACAGCGTAGGCCATGAGCTCTCGGAACTCTGCGCTTTCAACCAAACGGAAGGACATCATGTCTAATGAGATCAGTTTGGCAATGTAGGCGTTTAAAGCCAGTGTACACGGATGAGAGGATGAGTACTTTGTTGTCCTACTCAGAGTGTCTGCTAGGGTGAGCTGGACTTGAGAGCTGCATATGGGGGAACTAGCGGTGGACATGGCGGACTGAGAGGGGGTTGGTGATGGTGGTGGTGGTGGTGATGGCCTAGATTCAGTGTTTCGTTGCAAAAACATAGTGATTCCCTGACTACTTTGGCCTTGCGACGACACCTCAACATTTCTTGCTGGTGGTGTGCTAACCTGTGGGCTTACAGAGGGGGAAGCAATGTAGGGTTGCTTGCTACCTTCAGTCGGAGCAGGTGCATGTGTGCTACCTGAGGTTTTGCAGTCCGTCCACGCTTGCAAGTGCATGGTGTTTAACCCCTTAACCCCCAAGGATGGTTTGCACGTTAATGACCAGGCCAATTTTTACAATTCTGACCACTGTCTCTTTATGAGGCTATAACTCTGGAACGCTTCAACGGATCTTCACGATTCTGAGAAAGTTTTCTCGAGACATATTGTACTTCATGATAGTGGTAAAATTTATTTGATATTACTTGCGTTTATTTATGAAAAAAATGGAAATATGACGATAATATTGAAAATTTTGCAATTTTCAAATTTTGAATTTGTATTCCCTTAAAACAGAGAAATATGTAACACAAAATAGTTGCTAAGTAACATTTCCCACATGTCTACTTTACATCAGCACAATTTTAAAAAACTAAACTTTTTTTTCTTAGGAAGTTATAAGGGTTAAAAGTTGACCAGCGATTTCTCATTTTTCAACAAAATGTACAAAACCATTTTTTTAGGGACCACCTCGCATTTGAAGTCACTTTGAGGGGTCTAAATAGAAGAAAATACCCAAAAGTGACACCATTCTAAAAACTTCACCCCTCAAGGTACTCAAAACCACATTAAAGAAGTTTATTAACCCTTCAGGTGCTTCACAGGAGCTGAAGCAAGATGGAAGGAAAAAATGAACATTTAACTTTTTAGTCACAAAAATGATCTTTCACAAACAATTTTTTTATTTTAGCACGGGTAAAAGGAGAAAATGGACAAATAACGTTGTGCAATTTCTTTTGAGTACGCCGATACCCCATATGTGGGGAAAAACCACTGTCTGGGCGCACGGCTGGGCTTGGAAGGGAAGGAGCGCTTAACTTTTTCAAACCAAAATTGGCTGGAATTGAGATTGCACGCCATATCGCGTTTGGAGAGCACTTGATGTGCCTAAACAGTGGAAACCCCCATAAGTGACACCATTTTGGAAACTAGACCCCCTAAGGAACTTATCTAGATCTATTGTGAGCACTTTGAACCCCCAAGTGTTTCACTAAAGTTTATAATGCCTGGGTGTGAAAAAAAAAATTTCCACAAAAATGATATTTTAGTTCCCAATTTTTGATTTTTCCCAAGGAAATTGGACCCCAAAAGTTGTTGTCCAATTTGTCCTGAGTACGCTGATACCCCATATGTGTGGGGGAAAAACTATTTGGGCACACGGCAGGGCTCGGAAAGGAAGTAATGATGTTTTGGAATGCAGACTTTGATGGGTGTCATGTTCAGTTTGGCGAGCCCCTCATGTGTCTAAACAGTGGAAACCCCCAAGTGACCCCATTTTGGAAACTAGACCCCCTACGGAACTTATCTATATCTGTGGTGAGCACTTTAAACCCCCAAGTGCTTCACACAAGTTTATAATGCCTGGGCATGAAAATAAAAAATCCTATTTTTTTCCCACAAGCCACCAATTTTTTTATTTTCCCAAGGGTAACAGGAGAAATTGGACCGCAAAAGTTGTTGTCCAATTTGCCCTAAGTACGCTGATACCCCATATGTGGGGGGAACCACTGTTTGGGCGCACGGCAGAGCTCGGAAGGGAAGGAGCACCATTTGACTTTTTCAAACCAAAATTGGCTGGAATCGAGATTAGACGCCATGTTGCGTTTAGATAGCCTCTGATGTGCCTAAACAGTGGAAACCCTCCACAAGTGACCAAATTTTAGAAACTAGACCCCATAAGGAACTTATCTAGATTTGTGGTGAGCACTTTGAACCCCCAAGTGCTTCATACAAGTTTATAACGTAGAACCGTAAAATTAAAAAATCATATTTTTTCCACAAAAATGATCTTTTCACCCCAATTTTTATTTTCCCAAGGGTTGCAAGACCGCAAAAGTTATTGTGCAATTTGTGCTGAGTAAACCACTGTTTGGGTGCATGGCAAAGGAGCGCCGTTTGACTTTTTCAACGCAGAATTGGCTACATGCCATGTCTTGTTTGGAGAGCACCTGATGTGCCTAAACAGTGGAAACCCCCCACAAGTGACACCATTTTGGAAACTAGACCCCCTAAGGAACTTATCTAGATTTGTTATGAGCACTTAGAACCCCCAAGTGTTTCACTAAAATTTATAATGCCTGGGTGTGAAAAAAAAATCCACAAAAATGATTTTATAGTCCCCAATTTTTGATTTTTCCCAAGGAAATTAGACCCCAATAGTTGTTGTCCAATTTGACCTGAGTACGCTGAAACCCCATATGTGGGGGAGAAAAACTGGGTGCACGGCAGGAATCGGAAAGGAAGTAATGATTTGGAATGCAGACTTTGATGGGTGTCATGTTCAGTTTGCAGAGCCCCTGATGTGCCTAAAACAGCGGAAACTCCCCACAAGTGACCCCATTTTGGAAACTAGACCCCCTAAGGAACTTATCTAGACCTATGGTGAACACTTTGAACCCCAAGTGCTTCCACAAGTTTATAATGCCTGGGCATGAAAATTAAAAATAGTATTTTTTTCCCAAAAAATGATCTTTTAGTCACCAATTTTTTATTTTCCCAAGGGTAACAGGAGGAATTGGACACCAAAAGTTGTTGTCCAATTTGTCCTGAGTACGCTGATACCCCATATGTGGGAGAAAACTCCTGTATGGGCACACGTCGGGGCTCGGAAGGGAAGTAGTGACGTTTTGCATTGCAGACTTTGATGAAATAGTCTGCGGGCATCATGTCCGTTTGGAGAGACCCTGATGTGCCTAAACAGTGGAAACCCCCACAAGTGACCCCATTTTGGAAACTAAACCCCCCAAGGAACTAACCCCCCCAAGTTCTTCACACAAATTTATAATGTACAGCCATAAAAAAATCATATTTTTTTCCACAAAAATGACATTTTTGCCCACAATTTTTTATTTTCCCAAGGGTAACAGAAGAAATTGGACCCCAAGAGTCATTGTGCAATTTGTCCTGAGTATGCTGATATCCCATATGTGAGGGTAAACTACTGTTTGGGCGCACGGCAGAGCTCAGAATGGAAGGAGCACTGCTTGACTTTCAACGCTGAATTGGCTGGAATTGAGATCGGACCCTATATCACGTTTGGAGAGCCCCTGATGTGCCTAAACAGTGGAAACCCCCCAATTCTAACTCCAACCCTAACCCAATACACCCTTAACCCTAGTCCCAACCCTAACCATAACCCTAACCACAAACCTAACCCTAACACGCCCCTAAAGGGTATGCCACACTAAGCGAGATCGCAAACGAGATCGCTAACGAGATCGCAATTGCATCACCATTTATGACCCAGTAGCGATCTCAGCGACTTAACTGTGTGTGACATGTAGCAGCGATGTGGCCCCTGCTGAGATTTCGCTGATCGTTTATAAACGTTCTGAGCCGTTTTTTGGTCGTTGGTGTCCCGCTGGTGAGCCTGAATCGCTGAGTGTGACACCCTTTATGAATGACTTCACCAGCATCGCAGGTGGGACTAGGTTTTCCCAACGACCGCAGAGGTCGTTATACAGATCGCTGATGAGATGTGTTTGGAATCACAGATCGCTGATGAGTTGTGTTTGGAATCTTAACAGCTAAGTCACTAACGAGATCGCTACTGCGTCATAAATGGTGACGCAGTAGCGATCTCGTTAGCTATCTCGCTTAGTGTGGCATACCCTTAACCCTAATCCCAACCCTAACCCTAATCCTAACTTTAGCCCCAACACTAACACTAACCCTAATAGGAAAATGGAAATAAATACATTTTTTTAATTTTATTATATTTTCCTAACTAAAGGGGTGATAAAGGGGGGTTTGATTTACTATTTATAGCGGGTTTTTATGATTGGCAGCTGTCACACGCTAAAAGACGCTTTTTATTGCAAAAAATAGTTTTTGCATCATCACATTTTGAGAGCTATAATTTTTCCATATTTTGGCCCACAGAGTCATGTGAGGTCTTATTTTATGCGGGATGACTTGTCGTTTTTATTAGCACCATTTTTGGGCACATTGCATTTTTTGATCGCTTTTTATTACGATATTTGGGAGGCATAATGAACAAAAACTAGCAATTCATGAATTTCTTTTGGGGGGGGCGTTTATACCGTTCCGTGTGTGGTAAAATTGATAATGTGCTTTTATTCTTTGGGTTAGGATGATTACAGCGATACCTCATTTATATCTTTTTTTATGTTTTGGCGCTTTTATACAATAAAAACAATTATATATAAAAAATAATTATTTTTGCATCGCTTTATTCTGCGAGCTATAACTTTTTTATTTTTTCACTGATGATGCTGTATGGCGGCTTGTTTTTTTTCGGGACAAGATGATATTTTCAGCGGTATCATGTTAATTTATATCCGTCTTTTTGATCGCGTGTTATTCCACTTTTTGTTCGACTGTATGATGATAAATAATTTTTTTCCCTTATTTTTTTTTAAGGGGTTAACTAAAGGGGTTAACTAGTGGGACAGTTTTATAGGGCGGGTCATTACGGACGCGGCGATACTAAATATGTGTATTTTTATTGTTGGGGTTTTTTTTACATTAAAGAAATGAATTTATTTGTGAATATTTTTTTTTTTTCATTATTTAGGATTTTTTTTTTACACATGTTTATTTTTATATTTTTTACATTTTTACTTTGTCCCAGGGTGGGACATCACTGTATAACATCAGATCGCTGGTCTGACAGTGTGAACAGCACTCTGTCACACCAGCGATCTCACTGGCACTGCTGCAGGCTTTCTCAGCGCCTCCCTGCAGGACCCGGAAGGACCCCGCAGCCATTTTGGCCGCGGGATATATCGCGTTGTTCTGAGGGTCTCAGGGGAGCACGCAGGGAGCCCCCTCCCTGCGTGATGCTTCCCTATACCGCTGGAACACTGCGATCATGGACCACACCTGGCACATAGATCGCCTATGACGTACTATCCCGTACTTGGGAATTAAGTCCCAGGGCACATGGATGGGATAGTACATCGGATGACAGAAAGGGGATAAATGTCTAATCATGCAACTGGTATTCAAATTTCGGAGATTTTTGCCTCGGCTAAAGGTCCTTCCGCACTTCTTACAGATAACCTTTGCCTCATCAATAGGATTTTGGTCAAAAAAGTGAAACACACTGCACTCTTCCTACTCTGGGATACATTTTCAGGGCTTGCACGCTGTGCTAATTTGACCGTCTGGCCAAGCTGTCCTGCAACCCTTTTTGTTTTCTTAACACATTTTTGGACTGCTACGGGCCTGCCATTTAACCGCAGCTGCGATGTCGATGCCTGCTGCGGATCCTCCTCCACTTCTGAGCTATTGCCAGTGGCACCCTCTTCCCCCAATGGATGCCAATTCGGGTCAACAACTGAGTCATCCATCACCTCCTCTTCAATTTCACCTGCACCTTCCTCTGTGTCACCGTGTAAGGTGGTATAGTATGCGGGAAGGGGCACCTGAGATTCACTAGGGTCAGAATCTGGCTCAGTAGACTGCGAGGGCAATGCGATGCTCTGGGTGAATGTACCAGCAGAATCATATAGCAGTGGCTGTGCATCAGTGCACTCCATGTCATATTCATCTTGGACTGGGGAATTCAGGATTTGACTTGATAAGTTAGGCATGGTATGTGAAAAGAGCTCCAGGGAGTAATCTGAAGTGTGGCCTGCCGCATTCTTCACTTTTGGTGGGGGTGAAGGACACAAGGAAAGGTGTCGTTCCTGACCAGGAGTCTGCACTGACTACTCAGTGCTTGCATTTTTTGAAACTTCAGAAGAGGAGGCGATAGAGCTGGAGGCTGTTTCGGCAATGTAAGCCAAAACCTGTTCCTGATGCTCCGGCTTTAAAAGCGGTTTACCTACTCCTAGAAAAGGGAGCCTTCCAGGCATTATGGAGCCAGGCTCAACACCTCCTGCCTTAGGTGCTATAGTGCTTTTGGCACTACCAGCAGATGCACCACCACCACCATCAGTACCAGCTGCCCCCCCCCGCCCACGTCCGTGGCCTCTTCCATGATACTTCCTCATGTTTGGGAAAATGTACCAAAAATACAAGCAGATATACGGTACTGTATTAGAAGCGTACAGCTCTACACGGTGAAGGGAAAAATGTAAATCTCCGTATATATTTCCGGAGTCTCACACAGACGCTCACTCAGTATGGATTTGACCAGAATAAAAAAAGCAGAAAAAACGGTACTGTATCAGAAGCATACAGCTGTATACAGTGTAGGGGAAAATTTAAATCTCCATATATATTTCCGGAGTCACACGCAGACGCTCACTCAGTATGGATTTGACCGTAATAAAAACAGCAGAAATACGGTACTGTATTAGAAGCGGACAGCTGTATATGCTTTAGGGGAAAATTTAAATCTCCGTATATATTTCCGGAGTCACACACAGACGCTCACCCAGTATTGATTTGACCGTAATAAAAACAGCAGAAATACGGTACTGTATCAGAAGTGGACAGCTGTATACGGTGTAGGGAAAAATTTTAATCTCCGTATATATTTCCAGAGTCACACACAGACGCTCGCTCAGTATGGATTTGACCAGAATACAAAAAGCAGAAAAACGGTACTGTATCAGAAGCGTACAGCTGTATACAGTGTAGGGGAAAATTTCAATCTCCGTATATATTTCCGGAGTCACACACAGACGCTCACTCAGTATGGATTTGACAAGAATACAAAAAGCAGAAAAACGGTACTGTATCAAAAGCGGACAGCTGTATACGGAGTAGGGGAAATTTTAAATCTCCGTATATATTTCCGGAGTCACACACAGATAGTCAGCATGTATTTGTATGTAATACCAGTCGGTATATGGTGGTGTGTGAGGGGCGTACAGCTCTATACGGTGTGGGAAAAATTGAACGCTCGGTAACTGTGCAGAAAAAAAGAATAAAAGTATTAGTGCTGTGTTAAAAGCAGTCTGCACAGCAGTGTACACACAACAATACAGCTATCAGGCCCAATAACCAGCGCAGCTGCACACAAGAAAATCCTCCCCTGTCACTGCACACTAACTGTATAGCACAATTGCTATCAGCACAAGCACAGAAGAACTTTCCAGCCCTAACTCTCTCCCTACTGATAAACAGTCAGCAACCTCTCCCTACTGTTAAGATCGCCAGAAATAAAATGGAGGTCGACGGTCAGGGCTTTTATAGACACTATGACGCCCCCCAAAGCAAGCCAATCACTGCAATGCCCTTCTCTAAGATGGTGGTGGACGTTGTACATGTCATCTCGTTGCCCACAGTGTACGTCCTTGCTCATTGGCTGAAAAAAGGTGCCTGAAAGCATTCTGGGAAAACCGACTTTGGCGCTCGTTTTGCCGACCGCATGGCCAACTTCACGCAATGGTCATGTTTCGGCCAACGAAATCCGACTTTAGCGAAAGTCGGCGACTTATGAATCTGACCGACCTGTTTCGCTCAACTCTAGTCATAGTCTCTAAGTCACAAATTTATTGGAAGCTCTTTATGGTGTATATGTTAAAAAGTCAAAAATATGAGAACACTCCAGCTGGATTCATAAAATTCTCACTTGATTAACAAGCAATTCTGAAATCTGGTGGAAGGTTCTCTCTCCTCAACTGATTTTCAGAATAAAAGTAAACAGAGAGAGGAAAGGCAGAGTTTTTGTGTAATTATGTGTAATTATGGTCACCTAAATCTTTACAACGTATAGATTCTTTGGGTTAAAAAGGCCAACTCTATAGGTACAGCAGATAATTGAGTGAGAATGAAATGATCCGTCTGAATGGAAACAGTTAAAAGTGACAATAAACTTACATCTTAATTTAAATATAAGCTGAGATGTTCCCACTGTTTTCTTGTTTAGCATAATTAATGCACTATTTTCTCATTCCATTCTCTATTACTTTAAGCACTTTCTTGTAATAGCTTCTTTGTTACAGCTGAATAAATGAGATAAATATATGTACATTGAAAATTGACTTTTTATTAGTTTAGCTTGAAGTCTTTTAACTTCAAAAGAAAGAAAACTGTCATTCAAGGGTTTTTACAACAGTGTGCAGGTTTTGCAGTTATTCAACTAATAGATTGGCATAATTCAAACCGTCTATATATCTATCTATCTATTCAAAAAACAGGCAGCACTCCACAGGTTAATAGAAAAAAGGTGGATATTTTATTATACCCACATATGACGGCAACGTTTCGGCTCCATGAGCCTTCCTCAAGCAGTGTCCAACATACAAATGTGGGTTTTTTATAAGGTCTATGTCTCACAACCACTTACATCCAATTAACAGATATTAAATACATAGTCTCACATGATATGTTTATATCAATATCAATATATCAATATCATATATACCTCATATTCACATTATATAGCATTAGTCAGCTGTACATTCGCTTATATTTATATGGATTCCACATATCTCCCACTGATTACTTATATTGGCAAAATACATACAGCTGTGATCATAAATTATGTACAGAGGTACTTACTTATCAGGTGGAGCTATGCTGCACATGGAGGACGCTGAAATCGCCATGTTAGACTTACACACTACTTCTCTGCGCATGTCTCCTATGTAATTAAATGATTCACTGGCCTACAGCCAATCAGAACAATTGTGTGGCATCTTGCGCACTGCGCATGCGCACTACGGCAATGTCAGTGCCGAGGTGCCATCTTGGATGTGGCAGACTGCACCAACTCACAAATCATGCAGATTGTGCCTTTCAGTCTTGCTCAAAAACATATTAACATAAATGAATCCTCATGTATGACTCATTCTTAATAACAGGTATGGCTTTAGCTCTCTGTTTTCAGAAATAGTACATATGTCTAATTGGCCCCTCGCCATCAGACACTGAATCCAGATTGACAAAGATACATTAGTCCGGTTCGTACTCCAATAGGGATATACACCCATCTTGTCCACCTTGGTAAGCGGGACAGTTCCCTTTATTGGGTCACTTCCCACCACCTTGACATGAAAGGGGGAGGTATTCCGCACCCTTTATGGCGCGGGTCCCTCAACCCCAATGTCATAAGATGGAGATGTTCGTTCCCCAGTACAGAACCTTTTGACTAGTCAGAATTCCAATATTTTCAATAAGAATATGTCAACGGACACTCTCATTCATGAAGTTCACACATTTTATTGAGCACATTATACAAGGGACTAGGCGCAAATGTATAGAGAAACAATACACTAGAAAAAAAAATTTTTGTTCCTGAGTGCGTCCTCCATTTCAAACTTAGCTCCTCAGATATTAGGCTCTCCTCTCGATATCAACATCAACAGAAAAATAGAAAAAATATATCACAAATTAATTACTGACCATAATCAATAACTTATCTTCCTCCTCTGGACTGGGACCCAACAGGAATTGGGGCATTCCATGTATTTCTTAATCAGATAGATGAAATTATCAAGTTTACCGTAAATTTTTCCAATGAGGAATTACAATTTTTGGATGTATTAGTTAGACAAAAAAATGGAAAATTGGTTACAACATTATATGTAAAGGAAACTGATAGGAATAATCTATTATTGTATAATAGTCAACATAAAAAAAATATGATCAATTCAATCCCTTTGAGTCAATTATTAAGGGTGAGACGTATAGTACATGAAACGGAAGGTGTTGATGTGATACTTGATTCTATGATTGATAAATTTCTAAAAAGAGGGTATCCAAGTAATCTATTGAGAATAACGAGAGATAGTGTGCTTCAAAAAAATAGATTAGAATTATTGGCGAAGCAACGTTCCAATAAGGAATTTGTGAGGATCCCGTTTGTCTCCAGATTTACTGAAGAGAGTGGTGATATATCTAGGATAATTAAGAAGCATTGGGGAATGCTAACAAAATGTCTCCCTGGAATTGAGGGGTATAAATTCCCCCCCCCTTTTTTTCTTACAAAAGAGCAAAAAATATTAGAGATTCTCTAATTAGATCCGACATTGGACCACTGAAAAAAACTACTCAGATGTCTTTAACAGGTATAGTAAGAAAGGGGTGTTACCCCTGTTTGAATTGCATCAAATGTAATCAGATGATTAAGGGAGCACAATTCGTGCATTATGAGACAAATAAGAAGTACCGTATAGACCACTTTCTAAATTGTGATTCTGAGTATATAGTTTACTTTCTAGAATGCCCTTGCAAGTTATGGTACGTAGGCGAGACAACATGTGACTTTAAAACCCGAATAAGTCACCATAAGTATACGATTAGGAAGAAAAGAATGAATCTTCCAGTCTCGAAACATTTTACTGAATTAAAACATATGGAAAAACAATTAGGCTAAGTGCACACGTTCAGGAATATTTGCGTTTTTTTTTCGCGTTTTTCCGCGGTAAAAACGCGAAAAAAACGCAAGCATTAAGCATCCTATACATGTTAATTGATTCCGCATGTTTTGGCCACAAAAAAATAGCGGAAAAAATAGCAACATGTAAAATAGCAACATGTTCATTAATTTTGCGGAATGTAAGCGGTTCATGTGCGATGGTACCCAGGGTTTGGAGGAGAGGAGATTCTCCTCCAGGCCCTGGGTACCATATCCCTGGTAAAACAATAATTAAAATAAAAAATAATGATATTCTCACCTTCCGGTGGCCCCCGCAGCCTTCCCGCCTTCAGCGACGCTCCTGGTCCCAGGAGTCCTTTGCGAGAATCACCCAGATGGCATAGCGGTCTCGCGTGATGCTACATCATCGGGGTGATTTGTCGCAAAGGACTCCTGGGAACGGGAGTTGCCGGGAGCGTCGCTGAAGGCGGGAAAGCTGCGGGGCCGCCGGAAGGTGAGAATATCATTATTTTTTTTTTTATTATTTTTACATTAGATCTTTTCACTATTGATGCGGCATAGGCGGCATCAATAGTAAAAAGTTGGTCACACGTGTCAAACACTATGTTTGACTCGTGTGACCAACCTGTCAATCAGTTTTCCAAGCGATGCTACAGATCGCTAGGAAAACGCTAGCATTCTGCAAGCTAATTACGCTTGCAAAACGCTAGTTTCTGGCGGGAATACGCATGCAAAAAAAATGCGTATTTCCCACGGGAGAAGTGCGGGATTGCCGCGGAAATTTCCGCGGCAATTCCGCAACGTGTGAACTTAGCCTTAAGGTTCAGATTAATAGATGAGGTCCCTATACAGAGAAGAGGGGGAGATAGAGTTGGCCTCCTAAAGAAAAAAGAATTGCAATGGATATATGAACTTAATACTTTGAGACCTAAGGGTCTTAATGTGGACTTTAAACTTAATTTTGCAACCTAATAGAGTATCCACTTCTTATCTGTCCGTTGGTAGTTATTGATTATGGTCAGTAATTAATTTGTGATATTTTTTCTATTTTTCTGTAGATGTTGATATCGAGAGGAGAACCTAATATCTGGGGAGCTAAGTTTGAAATGGAGGACGCACTCAGGAACAAAAATTTTTTTTTCTAGTGTATTGTTTCTCTATACATTTGCGCTGAGTCCCTTGTATAATGTGCTCAATAAAATGTGTGAACTTCATGAATGAGAGTGTCCGTTGACATATTCTTATTGAAAATATTGGAATTCTGACTAGTCAAAAGGTTCTGTACTGGGGAACGAACATCTCCATCTTATGACGTTGGAGTTGAGGGACCCGCGCCATAAAGGGTGCGGAAGACCTCCCCCTTTCATGTCAAGGTGGTGGGAAGTGACCCAATAAAGGGAACTGTCCCGCTTACCAAGGTGGACAAGATGGGTGTATATCCCTATTGGAGTACGAACCGGACTAATGTATCTTTGTCAATCTGGATTCAGTGTCTGATGGCGAGGGGCCAATTAGACATATGTACTATTTCTGAAAACAGAGAGCTAAAGCCATACCTGTTATTAAGAATGAGTCATACATGAGGATTCATTTATGTTAATATGTTTTTGAGCAAGACTGAAATGCGCAATCTGCATGATTTGTGAGTTGGTGCAGTCTGCCACATCCAAGATGGCACCTCGGCACTGACATTGCTGTAGTGCGCATGCGCAGTGCGCAAGATGCCACACAATTGTTCTGATTGGCTGTAGGCCAGTGAATCATTTAATTACATAGGAGACATGCGCAGAGAAGTAGTGTGTAAGTCTAACATGGCGATTTCAGCGTCCTCCATGTGCAGCATAGCTCCACCTGATAAGTAAGTACCTCTGTACATAATTTATGATCACAGCTGTATGTATTTTGCCAATATAAGTAATCAGTGGGAGATATGTGGAATCCATATAAATATAAGCGAATGTACAGCTGACTAATGCTATATAATGTGAATATGAGGTATATATGATATTGATATATTGATATTGATATAAACATATCATGTGAGACTATGTATTTAATATCTGTTAATTGGATGTAAGTGGTTGTGAGACATAGACCTTATAAAAAACCCACATTTGTATGTTGGACACTGCTTGAGGAAGGCTCATGGAGCCGAAACATTGCCGTCATATGTGGGTATAATAAAATATCCACCTTTTTTCTATTAACCTGTGGAGTGCTGCCTGTTTTTTGCATATTAAGTTGGCAAGTATTGGAATATTGGTGAAGAGGATTTGCACCCAATATATATTTGTTTCTATGCTGCTCCAGCTTTTTTCTTAAATATCTATCTATCTTTCAAGTCAGCAGGACTGAGCTGTTTCTGAAAAGAGAAATGTTTTTTTTCCTAATTTTACGCAACTCATTTACTTTTAATTGTTTTATATTAGTGGCATGAATTCAGTTATTTCATGGTATTTCTCTCAATTTTATTATACAAGACCACAGTTTGTGAGCAGAATTAATTTACAAGTAACCAAACATTAAACTTTATTCTTGGTGATTTGTCAATGCTCAGATGACATTTCTAAACTTCAGAACAATTCAGGCATATGAATATATACCTATCTATCTATCTGATTGAGAAAGTTTCCTGTTTGGACCGAAAAGTCGCCTTTTGGACTGATTAATTAGCTTTATTTCACTACAAACGGTGTGCTGCCTCCAATTTTTCTGGATTTTTACAATTGAGGTTTGGTATTTGCCTACTCTAATTTTCTTCTATCTATCTATCTATCTATCTATCTATCTATCTATCTATCTATCTATCTATCTACAGAATATGTGTATTTAGCAACAATGCATTCTAGATCTCATGTATTTAGTGGTTGCATATACTTTAGCCCTTATAGAGTGCTGCTGTGCTCTCTTTTTGCATATTGTGCAGTCTTTGCAGCTTGCACCTATTCACATTGTATGGAGGTACTGGCCAGGTTTTCTGTTTTCTGTAATTGGAGGTGGTGACTGCCTTTTTTTCTGACTCTGCACTCCTCCCATCAGCCCAAGGGTGCATTTAGTTAGTGTTTGTTTCTACCTGTCCATTTAACCCCTTAATGGCCAGAGGTATTTCAGTTTTTGTGTTTTCGGTTTTGGCTGTACTTCTTCTCAGAGCCATAACTTTTTTATTTTTTGGCCAAAATGGCCATGTAAGGGCTTGTTTTTTGTGGGAAAAGTTGTACTTTTGAATGATATCACTGGTTTTAACTAGAAATGAGCTACCTTGCCTCCGGCAGGGTCGAGTCGGGTTTCGGACCATCCAACTTTACCAAAAGTCGAGTTGAACGAAATCGGCCGACTAACTACCGGCTAAAGTCGGAGTTTTGACAAAAAAACGAAACCCGACCCCAATGCAAGTCAATGGGGAATAAAAGTCGGCAGTGAGTGGAGGACAGTAAACACACCTACAGTGCCCATTTCAATGCCAATGACATCAATTCTTATTACTTAAGCTTGTCAATCTTAATTTACTTTATAATAATAGTAACGCATTGAAAACTTGGGGTTATTTGGCTAAAGTTGTGGGGGGGGGGCGCAGGGCTGGCTCCAGGTTTTCTTGGGCTCCGGGCGAAAGAGTCTCAGTGGGCCCCTTTAACACATACCACCATTCATGATGCTCCAATACAGCAGAGAAATATAGGTATAGTACAATGCCAAATATTTCACTTCTTACATTAAATGAGTGATATCTATTGTAAATTCTACAATAGCTCAAAAACTGGACCACATAATGCACCATACAGAATAATGAGCCCCATATATTGCTCTATACAGAATGGGCTCCATATAATGCTCAATACAGAATAGGCCCCATATGTGCTCCATATGATGCTCCATATATAAAGGGCCCTATATGATGCCCCATAAATAATGAACCCCATATGATGCTCTAGTATATGATGGACCCCATATATGATGCTCCAGTGTATGATGAGCCCCTATAATGCTCCAAATATAATGGTCCCCATATATAATGCTCCATATATAATGGGCTCCATGTGATGCTTCATATATAATGTGCCTCATATGATGCGCCATATATAATGGGCCCCATATGATGCTCCAGTGTATGATGGGCCTATATAATGCTCCATATATAATGTGCCCCATATGATGCTCCAGTATATGATGGGCCCCATGGATGATGCTCCAGTGTATGATGGGCCTATATAATGCTTCATATATAACCATATTTAATGGGCCCCATATGATGCTCCAGCATATGATGGGCCCAATGGATGATGCTCCAGTGTTTGATGGGCCTATGTAATGCTCCATATATAATGGGCCCCATATTATGCTCCAGTGTATAATGGGCCCCGTATATGATGCTCCAGTATATGATGGGCCCCATTTATAATGCTCCAGTGTATGATGTGCCTCATATATAATGCTCCAGTGTATAATGGGCCCTATCTATGATGCTCAAGTGTATGATGGGCCCCATATATAATTCTCCAGTGTATAATGCTCCCCATATATTGCTCAAAACATTAAAAAAAATGAAATACCTCTCCTCGCTGGGCACTGCTCTACTCTGGACTCCTCAGCATCGCCATATTCCAGCTCTCTGCACTGTAACTGTTCAGGCAGAGGGCGCACAGACGTGACATCATCGCGCTCTCTGACCTGAATGTCACTGTGTAAGGTTCTGTGTATCTGTTTCTGAAACTCAGTTTGTTCGTCTGCCATTTTGCTTTCTGTTTTGCTGCAGCTATCTTGCCCTCAGTCAAAATGGAGTTTTCCAGCTTGCATGTTCCCGCCCTGATTCTCTCCGTTTGCTTCTTAAACAGCCACAGCTGAGTAATCAGTGCTTCAGAATCTAGCCTGCAGTGAACCTGTGTTCTGACTCCTGAAGCCTTGGACCTTGTACTCCAGCCATTCCTACTGAGGAACTCTGAAGCACTTGTGGACTCTGAACTCTGCTCTTGAGAGCCTCACGTTTGCATGGACTTGCGGTAACAGAGAAGATCTGAATCTGTTGTGGAGAGTTATTGCTGAGCTTAGATTACTCTGGCCTGCTGTGTCTCCTGCTTCTGTGTTTGCAACCTGTGTGTTTATTTTTGCCAATTTGTATGAAGCAATACAAGACTTTCTTTATCAACCTGTGTCTCAAGTATTTTCATCGCACCCAAGCACAAGACGCTATATGAACTGTACCACATACATTACAAGATTCTGAAGCCAAACGTTAGTGTCTGCTGGGTCTGGAAAGGCTTGTCTGCTGTACTGTGGATATCGGATGTCCGGTTGTACTTTCTGTGATGACAGTGGTTGTGACTTCTCACAACCATTCCAGGTGAGCAATTCCCTTAAGTTTTTTTTTCTGCAGTGTTATCACAGGTAAACACTATTGTTTTTTTTTTTTTTTTTTTTCTCTCTTCTCTTTTTGTCTGCTGAAACTCTGGATATCAGATGTCTGGTTGAAAGCTTTCTGTGATGATAGTGGTTGTGACTTCTCACAACCATTCCAGGTGAGCAGTTCCCTTAAAGTTTTTTCTTTCTTCAGTGTTGCCACAGGTGAACACTATTGTTTTTTTTTTCTCTCCTCTTCTTCCAGTATCCTGTCTTAAAAGATCTGGAAAATGGAGGCTCGCATAAAGGAACTTTGCGGAGTGACTGATAATATCCTTGCAGATTTGCAGAATATAAAGACCCGTCTTACAAATCTTCAGGACCTAAATAATCACAATTTGCAAGTGGTTGGACAGACTACCCAGGATTTGCGAGCCAGGATTGAGGTTCTGGAGGGGCGAGTCCAGGCTCCTGCCGTGGCCCCGAGTTCTGGGATTCCCAAGTTGCCCCCTTTTCGTTTTGGTGGTGAACGTGAAAAATTCAGGGGATTTGTTAATCAATGCAATCTTTTTTTTTCTGCACATGCTTCACAATTTCCTACTGAACGATCTAAGGTGCTTACTATAATTATGTTGCTTACCAACAAGGCTTTGATATGGGCAAACCCTCTGATTGAGACTGAGGATGATTGTTTGAATCACCTTGATGATTTTATTTCAGCCATGGGGCAGGTGTTTGATGACCCCAATCGAGGTGCAACAGCTGAAGCAGCCATGTTAGCTTTGCGCCAAGGTAAGCACTCGGTAGCTGAATATGCCTTGGATTTCAGGAGATGGGCCCTTGATACCACCTGGGACAATTCCGCCAAAAAATCTATTTTTCGAAAGGGGTTATCCCCACTGATTAAGGATGAACTTGCTCGTGCCGACCCTCCCACTGCGTTAGGTGACTTTATTAACTACTGCATCCGTATTGATACGCGTCTGACTGAACGCAGGCAAGAGAGATGGTTCGAAAGCAATCGTACTAACCTTTTCCTACCTTCCTCTCCAGCTAAGGAACCTTTGAATAGGATTACACGGGAACCTGAACCTGAACCCATGCAGGTAGACTCTTTACTACGACGGGTTAGTGATGCACGCAAGGAACATCGTTTTAAGGAGAATCTATGTTTTTATTGTGGTAAGTCAGGGCACTTTATTATTAACTGTCCCAGCCGTTCTCGCAAGACTACTGCAGCACTCATTCATTGTGAGTGTTGCGAGAGGGGATCTGTCAGGTCCGAGCCTCAGGCTCCAGAGAGAGCTGCAGCAACAGATCTTGATTTCTCGGACTTAAACTCCGTTACCTCTGAGGACGTTGACTGTGTAAATGCTGCCATCTTTCAAGTTTCCTCAGCGGTGTCCCAGCTGAGTTGTAAGAAAAACAATTCTCACTGTTTTCTTTCCATCAAACTCTGGGTTGACTCAGCCTGGGTGTCTAGCTCTGCTATGATCGACTCAGGTGCAAGTGGAAATTTTATGGATGTCTCCTTTGCTCTAAAACAGGGAATACGTTCAGTGAAGAAGGCTGCTCCAGTACAGATGGAAACTGTGGATGGCTCCCTGCTGACCTCTGGACCAGTGGATCAGGAAACAGAGCCTTTAAAGGTTCTTATGGGTAAAGATCATCAAGAGAAACTGTCCTTTATGCTTATCTCTTCTCCTCACTTTCCCATTATTCTAGGGCTACCATGGCTGCAGGCTCAGAATCCTACCATTAACTGGGAGACCAAGGAATTACACTTTCCAGAGAAACAGATGAGTCCAAAAATTTCAGCTTGCTCTGTTCCTAAAGGAACCATGTCAGTCCCTGAACTACCAGCTGTATACCAGGACTATGTGGATTTATGTGACAAGAAGAACGCTGACCAGCTTCCTCCTCACCGTCCATATGATTGTCCAATTGAATTATTGCCTGGAGCAGAGATACCTTTTGGTAAGATCTACCCCTGGCGGGGCCCGAGCTGAAGGCTTTAAAAGAGTACATAGACGAAAATCTAGCCAAGGGCTTCATACGCCCCTCTTCATCTCCTGCAGGGGCACCCATATTCTTTGTAAAGAAGAAAGATGGATCCCTGAGACCATGCGTAGACTATAGGGAACTCAATAAGGTTACTATTAGAAACCGTTATCCATTGCCTTTAATCCCTGAGTTATTGGAGAGAGTGCGACATGCCAAAATTTTTTCTAAACTAGATCTTCGTGGGGCCTATAACTTAGTCCGTATTAGACCTGGGGATGAATGGAAGACTGCATTCAGGTCACGCTATGGACACTTTGAATATCTGGTTATGCCTTTTGGTCTGAGTACCGCCCCAGCCACTTTCCAACACTTGGTGAATGACATCTTCAGGGATCTCCTAGATACATTCGTGGTAATTTATTTGGATGATATTTTAATTTTTTCTAACTCCACAGAGGAACATCATGGACATGTGAGAATGGTCTTGGAACGTCTAAGACAAAATCATCTTTACATCAAGCTTGAAAAGTGTGAATTCCATAAGACCGAAATTCAATTTCTGGGGTATGTACTGTCTACACAAGGAATTAGTATGGATGGAAGTAAAACCCAAGCCATCAATGATTGGCCAAGTCCTAGAAATGTGAAGGAGGTACAGCGCTTCATCGGGTTTGCAAACTTCTATAGACGTTTCATTAGAAATTTCTCTGAGGTAGTGTCACCTATCACCCAACTTACCCGGAAAGAGTCTAAGTTCTCCTGGACTCCCCAAGCCCAGGAAGCATTTTCCCGTCTAAAAGATAAATTTACCACTGCACCTATCCTAGTACATCCCAACCCAGAGCTTGCCTTCATAATAGAGGTGGATGCTTCAGACTGTGCCGTGGGAGCTATACTCTCTCAGAGAACAGGTGAGAAGAATGTCTTGCATCCCTGTGCCTTCTTTTCCCAGCAGTTGTCTTCGGCTGAGAAGAACTACGATGTGGGCAATAGAGAGTTGTTGGCCATTATTGCCGCCTTCAAAGAATGGAGACACCTTCTTCAAGGAGCTGCACAGCAAATAGTCGTTCTGACAGATCATCGTAATCTTGAGTTCATCAGGTCGGCTAAGTGCCTGACTCCTCGCCAGGCTCGCTGGAATCTGTTCTTAAACCAATTTAATTTTATTATTTCTTATAGACCAGGATCGCGCAATGGAAAGGCTGATGCACTCTCTAGGATTTACTCAGCAGAGACACGTCCAATTACTCCTCCTAAGACTATTCTTCCTGACTCTAGATTCCTAGGAGTGATTCATCATCAAGACCTAATTAAAGACATCAAGGAAGCATACCATGCGGATTCTTTTTTGGCTCAACCCCCAAGGGACGTAAGTCTTGTCTTTAAGAATGGTGTGTGGATTCTGGGACAACGTCTGTATATACCTGAAACAGTCAGATTGAGAGTATTGCAACTCATTCACGATTCCAAAATAGCCGGGCATAGAGGAATTCTAAAGACACAGGAATTTCTTTCTCGTTTCTTTTGGTGGCCCACTTGTAGGAAGGATGTTTTGGACTATGTCACTTCGTGTGAGGTTTGTGCAAGATGCAAGACACCTCGCTCTTCACCAACTGGTCTGTTACAGCCTCTTCCCACCCCGTCCCGCCCGTGGGGATCCATTTCTATGGACTTCATTGTGGAATTACCAACCTCTCAAGGGAAGAACACTATTCTAGTGGTGGTTGACCGTTTAACAAAGGCAGCTCATTTTATCCCTTGTGTCGGCTTACCCACTGCAAAACAGACATCAGATTTGATGATTAAAGATGTGTTTCGTTTACATGGAGTACCGGATGAGGTTATTTCGGATCGAGGGGTGCAATTCACTTCTAGGTTTTGGCAAAATTTCTGTGCAGCATTGGACATTAAAGTAAACCTTTCTTCTGCTTTTCATCCCCAGACTAATGGACAAACCGAACGAACCAATCAAACCCTGGAGCAGTATCTCCGCTGCTTTATCTGCCACCTACAGGATGATTGGGTGGATCTACTTTCATTGGCTGAGTTCTCTTACAACAACTCTCAGAGTGCCTCCACTAAACAGTCTCCTTTTTACTCTAATCTAGGTTATCATCCTAACATTCTACCACGATTTCCCATAGAGACGCCTTTGCCAGCAGTGGCTGAAAGAGTCACGACTTTGCAGAAGAATATGGATCTTCTAAAGGAGAATCTGGAATCGGCTCAGGAAAGGTACAAGAAGGCAGCAGATAAATTTCGTAAACCTGCACCAGCTTTTAAGGTAGGAGACCTGGTCTGGCTGTCAACCAGAAATCTTAAATTAAGGATTCCATCGTCTAAGTTGGGACATAAGTACATTGGACCCTATAAAATCAGTAAGATTATAAGTGCCGTTGCTTGTCGTCTTCAATTGCCCAGAACTATGAGAATTCACCCTGTCTTTCATGTATCCCTACTAAAGGCTGCGACACCCAATACGTTTCCTGGACGTTCTTCTCCTTGCCCTGACCCAGTGCTAGTCGATGGTCAGGAAGAATTTGTGGTGGAAAGGATTTTAGATTCCAGGTTGTATAGAAATCAGTTACAATATCTGATTAAATGGCAGGGCTACCCAGTGGAGGACAACTCATGGGAGCCAGTCAATAACGTTAATGCTCCTCGCTTGCTCCGTCAGTTTCATCAGAGGTACCCACACAAGCCTGGTCTGAGGTCATCCGGAGGTTGTCCCTAAGGGGGGAGTAATGTAAGGTTCTGTGTATCTGTTTCTGAAACTCAGTTTGTTCGTCTGCCATTTTGCTTTCTGTTTTGCTGCAGCTATCTTGCCCTCAGTCAAAATGGAGTTTTCCAGCTTGCATGTTCCCGCCCTGATTCTCTCCGTTTGCTTCTTAAACAGCCACAGCTGAGTAATCAGTGCTTCAGAATCTAGCCTGCAGTGAACCTGTGTTCTGACTCCTGAAGCCTTGGACCTTGTACTCCAGCCATTCCTACTGAGGAACTCTGAAGCACTTGTGGACTCTGAACTCTGCTCTTGAGAGCCTCACGTTTGCATGGACTTGCGGTAACAGAGAAGATCTGAATCTGTTGTGGAGAGTTATTGCTGAGCTTAGATTACTCTGGCCTGCTGTGTCTCCTGCTTCTGTGTTTGCAACCTGTGTGTTTATTTTTGCCAATTTGTATGAAGCAATACAAGACTTTCTTTATCAACCTGTGTCTCAAGTATTTTCATCGCACCCAAGCACAAGACGCTATATGAACTGTACCACATACATTACACACTGTCAGGAAACGCGGAAGACGTCACAGTGGTGGAGCAGGGAGAGGTAAGTATTGCAAGTGCTGGGGCCCTGAGAAAGCATGGGGGACACACTCGTGGGCGCCGGCCCTGGCACAGGGCCCCTCATAGTACGCCGGTGTCTCTGACGGCGAGTGGGCCCCCCACTTGCTCAGGGCCCTGGCACTTGTACGGGTGCGCCAGGTGCTGACACCGGCACTGGGGCGTACAGCCCAGTTAGGGAGGTGGAAAAACTGGCATATGTTGAGGTATAGGCTGGGTGCTCAGCAGCTGCAAATGGAGGAATTGGAGAAGTCGGAGGAAGAGGAGGACAAAGCGAGCCATTTTGCTGGCAACCTATGTGTCATCAGGAGAAGGTGGTACAAAATCCATTAAAACCCAGGCATGGTTCATTTTAATGAAGATGAGATCACCTACATTTTGGGTCGACAGCCGGGTCCTTCTTTCTGTTAGGATTGATCCAGCAGCACTGAAGACTCTTTCTGATAGCACACTACCAGCAGGGCAAGCGAGCTTCTGTAAGGCATATTGTGCCAATTCAGGCCAGGTGTCCAGGTTACAGACCCAGTAGTCAAAGGGGAATGAACTGTGAGGGAGAACATCGATAGGGGAGGAGAGGTAATTTTGAAACATAGTTGACAACTGCTGTCTCCTGTCTGTTGCAATCGATTTAGTATTAACAGTCGTGTGAGCGGTACTCGAGAAATCAGTCCACAACATGGTCATGAAACCCCTGTCTCCAATGCCACTTCGGCTGTGTGCACCACGAACACCATGTTGCCCAGTACGGCTCGTGGTAGAACCTGCACCGCTGCTGTGTGCTGGGAATGCCTCTAATGCCTTTACCAGAGTTGCTTGTTTGTTCGCCAATATTAGCTCTAGGTTCTCCTGTGGCATGGTGCTCTGTAATTTGTCTTTATAGCGTGGATCGAGGATGCTGTCCAACCAGTAGTCATCTTCCTTCATAATTTTGGCAATGTGGGGGTCCTTTTTTAGGATCCACAAGACATAATCACACATGTGGGCCAATGTTCCAGGTGTCAATGATGCACTGCCAGTGGTGGGTGGAGGAGCACTTTCTGTCAAATCCACATCCCTCCAGTCATGCACAAACCCTGTACCTGACCTTGCCCCCTCAGAAGCATCCTCCTCCAAAAAAAAATCATCCCCCTCATCCTCCTCCTCCTTCTCTTCCTTTTCTTCCTCCATCTCATCCAGGACAGTTCCCTGAGCAGACAATGCCTGACTGTGTCATCAAGGCGTCCCTCCTCCTCCTCCTCCGCTGCAGACGCCTAATCGTTAATGTGCGTCAAAGTTTGCATGAGCTGACACATAAGTGAGATGCTCATGCTTATGATGGCTTCGTCTGCGCTTACCAGACATGTGCATTCCTCAAAACACTGAAGGACTTTACAAAGGTCTTTCAGATTTGACCACTGCATACCCGACAACTCGATGTCTGCCCTCAAACTGCCTGCCCGTGTATCCTCCCACAAATGCATTACAGCCTGCCTCTGTTCACACAGCCTCTCAACCATGTGCATGGTGGAGTTCCACCTTGTTGCAACTTCTATGATTAGGTGGTGCTTGGGGAGGTGGAGCGATCGCTGCAGCCTCTGCATACGACTGGAGTCCACAGGCGAACGACGGACCTTATGGAGCATGGCTGGTACCTCCGGATAATTATTTATGAAGCACTGCACCACCAGGTTCAAGGTGTGAGCCAGGCAAGGTATGTGTCTGAGTTTTACCAGGGCTATGGCCGCCACAAAATTACGTCCGTTATTACTGACTACCTTGCCTGGCTCAAGATGTAGACTGCCCAGCCATGACTCAGTTTCTCGCTGCAAGTAGTCAGCCAGTACCTCCGCGGTGTGCCTGTTGTCGCCCAAAGACATCATCTTTAAAACAGCCTGCAGACGCTTACCACTAGCTGTTCGATAGTGGGACACCTCGTGTGCAACACTGGCAGCTGCGGATGGAGTGCTCGTGCGACTGCGCTCTATCGATGAGCTTTTGCTTCTGGAGGAGGAGGAGGGTTGAATGCCTACAGCCAACTGTTGCCTAAACCGTGGGCTAGGCAGCACTGTCCCACCGCAACTGTCCCCTGTGGACCCTGCATCCACCACATTCACCCAGTATGCAGTGATGGACACGTAACGGCCCTGGCCATGCCTATTTGCCCATTCATCTGTTGTGAGGTGCACCTTTCCACTCACTGATTGTTTGAGTGCATGGACAATGTGGTCTTTCACATGCAGGTGGAGGGCAGGGATGGCTTTTCTAGAAAAGAAGTGCCAACTGGGTAGGTCATAGTGTGGGACAGCGTAGGCCATGAGCTCTCGGAGCGCTGAGCTTTCAACCAAGCAGAAGGGCATCATCTCTAATGAGATCAGTTTGGCAATGTAGGCATTCAAAGTCAGTGAGTAGAGTTGAGCGATACTTTCCGATATCCTAAAGTATCGGAATCGGAATGGTATCGCCGATATCACTAAAATATCGGCGATACCCGATACCGATACCGGAAGTCCCATGTAAGTCTATGGGAACAAAATATCGCAACTAAAAAAAACCCATTCTTTCCTTGTAAACACTAAATATACACACATAGAATACATATATATATATATATACATGTCATTGTGACATATATATATACATATATGTATAGTTTATACACTTCTACATAGTAAAATATCCTCTCATTCAATTGCCGGGTAAAGCCGGCTTCAGTGAAAAGACAGAAGCACCCGACATGAAATGACACTTGGTGTACATAGGGTTAACCATGTCTTTTCATGTCGTTTGCTATCTGATTTGCACAAACAATTAAATCAGACTATGTGTGCAAAATTTCACACCTGTAGGGGTTAATTAAAGGTGTAAATTCGTTGTAAAAAAAACGGACTTTTTTTGCTACGAATTTACACCTTTAATTAACCCCTACAGGTGTGAAATTTTGCACACATAGTCTGATTTAATTGTTTGTGCAAATTAGGCTGGAGTCACACACAACCACAAAAAATCGGTCCGTTTTAGACGGTCGACAATCGGATCAAAATAAAAACATCACACATCCTTCTGGCATCCGATTTTCCTTCAAAGATGCGATTTAATCGCATGTGTGTGTACCTTGTAACATCCGATTTTCATCCGACTTGCGAGATTTTCTCGCAGGCTTGCAAAACTGACATATAATGGATCCAAAAGAATAGTATTTAAATGCCAAAAGAAAGAATAGATATATACACATATATATATATATATATATATATATATATATATGTCATTGTGACATATATATATATACATATATTTATAGTTCTTACACTTCTACATACTGTTATAGCCGCTAATTCAATTGCCGGCTTCAGTGAAATCACAGAAGCCGACATGAAATGATACATTGTTTCCACACATTTAACCATGTAATTTCATGTATTTTTATATATGTTTGAAACATACAATTACATGAGTATATGTGTGCTAAATTTCAGACATGTAGGGGTTAATTAAAGGTGTAAATTCGTTGTAAAAAAAACGGACTTTTTTGCTACGAATTTACACCTTTAATTAACCCCTACAGGTGTGAAATTTTGCACACATAGTCTGATTTAATTGTTTGTGCAAATTAGGCTGGAGTCACACACAACCACAAAAAAACGGTCCGTTTTAGACGGTCGACAATCGGATCAAAATAAAAACATCACACATCCTTCTGGCATCCGATTTTCCTTCAAAGATGCGATTTAATCGCATGTGTGTGTACCTTGTAACATCCGATTTTCATCCGACTTGCGAGATTTTCTCGCAGGCTTGCAAAACTGACATATAATGGATCCAAAAGAATAGTATTTAAATGCCAAAAGAAAGAATAGATATATACACATATATATATATATATATATATATATATATATATATGTCATTGTGACATATATATATATATACATATATTTATAGTTCTTACACTTCTACATACTGTTATAGCCGCTAATTCAATTGCCGGCTTCAGTGAAATCACAGAAGCCGACATGAAATGATACATTGTTTCCACACATTTAACCATGTAATTTCATGTATTTTTATATATGTTTGAAACATACAATTACATGAGTATATGTGTGCTAAATTTCAGACATGTAGGGGTTAATTAAAGGTGTAAATTCGTTTGTAAAAAAAACGGACTTTTTTGCTACGAATTTACACCTTTAATTAACCCCTACAGGTGTGAAATTTTGCACACATAGTCTGATTTAATTGTTTGTGCAAATTAGGCTGGAGTCACACACAACCACAAAAAAAACGGTCCCGTTTTAGACGGTCGACAATCGGATCAAAATAAAAACATCACACATCCTTCTGGCATCCGATTTTCCTTCAAAGATGCGATTTAATCGCATGTGTGTGTACCTTGTAACATCCGATTTTCATCCGACTTGCGAGATTTTCTCGCAGGCTTGCAAACTGACATATAATGGATCCAAAAGAATAGTATTTAAATGCCAAAAGAAAGAATAGATATATACACATATATATATATATATATATAATATATATATATATATATGTCATTGTGACATATATATATATATACATATATTTATAGTTCTTACACTTCTACATACTGTTATAGCCGCTAATTCAATTGCCGGCTTCAGTGAAATCACAGAAGCCGACATGAAATGATACATTGTTTCCACACATTTAACCATGTAATTTCATGTATTTTTATATATGTTTGAAACATACAATTACATGAGTATATGTGTGCTAAATTTCAGACATGTAGGGGTTAATTAAAGGTGTAAATTCGTTGTAAAAAAAAACGGACTTTTTTGCTACGAATTTACACCTTTAATTAACCCCTACAGGTGTGAAATTTTGCACACATAGTCTGATTTAATTGTTTGTGCAAATTAGATAGCAAAGGACATGAAAAGACATGGTTTAACCCTATGTACACCAAGTGTCATTTCATGTCGGGTTCTGCATTTTCACAAAAGCCGGCAATTGAATTAGCGGCTATTATACTATGTAGAAGTGTATGAACTACAAATATAAATATATATATATATGTGTCACAAAATTCAATGACATGTATATATATATATGAGGTGTAAAATTGCTGAAAAAAAATGCGTGGGCTCCCGCCCTATTTTCGCAACCAGACAGACAAAGCCAGTGAGTGGGGCAGATAATAATAGCCCAGAGAGGGACCATTATTTTTGCCCCCCCCGGCTACTAACATCTGCCCCCAGACACCCCAGGAAAGACAAATCTATAATTAGATTCGCCCTTTCTGGCACTTTGCCCGTCTATTCCCATTGCCCTGTAGCGGTGGCGAATGGTTAATATGGGTTAAAGCCACCTTGCTATTGAAAGGTGACCTTAAGCCAGTTAATAATTGAGAGCTGTCAATTAGACAACTATCAATTATTAATCCTATTGCATGAAATAAAAATAAAAACACACACACTTTAATTAAAAATCATTTTAATGAAATAAAGACACATGTTTTTGACCATCTTTTATTTTACTGCAAAAACCATTTCCTGTAATAAAAATAAAATAAAAAAGCAAAATTATTCTTACCTATCCCATGCACAGTCAGGTCCACGGTGTAATCCTTCAGAAAGGTTAATGTTTACTGCAGGGACTGCAGCTAATGCTGCAGCCTCACAGTAAACCCCAAATGAATGAGTTCCTCTCCTGCCTGACAGGAGAGTAAAGGCTGGGTGTCACATAACGATACACCAGCGATCCCGACAACGATATGCACTTGTCAGGATCGCTGGTGTATCGCTACATGATCGCTGCTGAGCTGCCAAACAGGCAGCTCAGGCAGCGATCTGGGACAGCGACACTGCGGGTAACATCGCTTAAGGGCCCGTCTCACATAGCGATATCGCTACCGAGATCGCTGCTGAGTCACTAGTTTTGTGACGCAGCAGCGAGCTCACCAGCGATATCGCTGTGTGTGACATTCACGACGATCAGCCCCCCTGCCGGGTATCGCTGATCGTCGCAGAAATGTCAGGACCTTTTTTTGATCGCTGGTTTCCCTCTGACAGGCACGCATCGCTGCGTGTGACAGGCGGAGACCAGCGATCCGCTGGTAACCAAGGTACACAGCGGGTTTCCAGGCACCGCGCAGCGCTTGGAAACCCGCTGTGTACCTTGGATACCAGCTCCCTGCATCAGGGCGCTGGTATCCAAGGTACACAGCGGGTTTCTAGGCACAGCCCCGCGCCTGGAAACCCGCTGTCTACCTTGGTTACCAGCGGATCGCTGGTCTCCCGCTGTCACACGCAGCGATGTGTGCCTGTCAGCGGGAAACCAGCGATCAAAGGTCCTGACATTTCAGCGACGATCAGCGATACCCGGCAGGGGGGCTGATCGTCGCTGAATGTCACACACAGCGATATCGCTGGTGAGCTTGCTGCTGCGTCACAAAACTAGTGACTCAGCAGCGATCTCGGTAGCGATATCGCTATGTGAGACGGCCCTTAAGTGGAAAGCTTAATTGATTGCTTTCCACTTTCACTTCAGGTCAGCCAGGGACACAATCAGTGACGTCAGAGGGAACTGATTAACAAAAATAGGGGTTCCCTTCGAAAAAAAAATGGCGTGGGGTCCCCCCTATTTTTGTTAACCAGCCAGATGAAGCAGACCGCTGAGGCCTGGATTTTCAGGCTGTTAAGGAGCCAAGATCCATGGACCTTGCCAGCCTGATAATACCAGGCCACAGCAGTCTGTATATCTTGGCTGATTAACAAAAATAGGGGATCCCCTCGAAAAAAATTGGCGTGGGGTCCCCCCTATTTTTGTTAACCAGCCAGATGAAGAAAACCGCTGAGGCCTGGATTTTCAGGCTGTTAAGGAGCCAAGATCCATGGACCTTGCCAGCCTGATAATACCAGGCCACAGCAGTCTGTATATCTTGGCTGATTAACAAAAATAGGGGATCCCCTCGAAAAAAATTGGCGTGGGGTCCCCCCTATTTTTGTTAACCAGCCAGATGAAGAAAACCGCTGAGGCCTGGATTTTCAGGCTGTTAAGGAGTCAAGATCCATGGACCTTGCCAGCCTGATAATACCAGGCCACAGCAGTCTGCATATCTTGGCTGATTAACAAAAATAGGGGATCCCCTCGAAAAAAATTGGCGTGGGGTCCCCCCTATTTTTGTTAACCAGCCAGATGAAGCAGACCGCTGAGGCCTGGATTTTCAGGCTGTTAAGGAGCCAAGATCCATGGACCTTGCCAGCCTGATAATACCAGGCCACAGCAGTCTGCATATCTTGGCTGATTAACAAAAATAGGGGACCCCCCTCGAAAAAAATTGGCGTGGGGTCCCCCCTATTTTTGTTAACCAGCCAGATGAAGCAGACCGCTGAGGCCTGGTTTTTCAGGCTGGTAAGGATCCAATATCCAATGGACCTTGCAAGCCTGATAATACCAGGCCACAGCAGTCTGCTTAGCTTGGCTGGTTAACAAAAATAGGGGATCCCCTCGAAAAAAAAACGGCGTGGGGATCCCCCCTATTTTTGTTAACCAGCCAAGTAAAATGCAGACTGCTGCGGCCTGGTATTAAAAGACTGTCAAGGCCCATGGATTTTGGCCCTCAACAGCCTGATAATACCAGGCTACAGCAGCCCCACATTTGGCGCATCAAAAGATGTGCCAATTGTGGCACTTTACCCGGCTCTTCCCACTTGCCCTGTAGCGGTGGCAAGCGGGGTAATAAGGGGTTATTGTCACCGTTGATTGCACGGTGACAATAAGCCCGGTTAATAATGGATAGGCGTCAATAAGACACCGATCCATTATTAATCCCAAAGTTATTAAATGTATAAAAAAAAGACAGCAAGAAAAAAGTCTTTTAATGAAATAAAAGAGACAACACAGTTTTCATTTCTTTTATTACTCTCTCATTCCTGCGACGCCATCGATCTCCTGTAAAAAAAGAAAAAAAACAAACCAACAGTATACCACCTGTCCGACGCAGTCCATAACGACAGTCCCACGACGATCCAGCTCTGCTACATCGCAATGACAGGCAGAGCCTGTCATTGCAACGCAGCACAGCTGATTACCTGCTTCCCCGGCGGTGACGTCATCGGACTGACTGCTTTACGGCCGCGATTACCCAGCAGTCACTGCAGTTATCGCGAGAAACTGCATGTGACCGCCGGGGAAAGAAGATGGCGGCCATGAAGCAGTGCAGGACGTGACCGCCGGAGATCTTCTGCCGGGTAAGTGCCGCTGACTCCTGACAGACCCGACCGACGGACACTGACAGTGACAGTGACAATCCCGATTCCGGTATCCGATAAGACGAAAATATCGGAACTCGGAATCGGAATTCCGATACAGCCAATATCGGCCGATACCCGATATTTGCAGTATCGGAATGCTCAACACTATCAGTGAGGTTTTGTAGTCCGTCCACACTTGCAAGTGGATGGTGTTTACATGTCTAAGCATGCAACTGGTATTCATATTTCGGAGATTTTTCCCTTGGCTAAAGGTCCTTCCGCACTTCTTACAGATAACCTTTGCCTCATCAATAGGATTTTGGTCAAAAAAGTGCCACACTGCACTCTTCCTACTATGGATAAATTTTCAGAGCTTGCACACTGTGCTAATTTGACCGTCTGGCCAAGCTGTACTGCAACTCTTTTTGTTTTTTTAACACGTTTTTTGGACTGCTATGGCATGCCAGATAACCGCATCTGCGATGTCGATGCCTGCTGCGGATCCTCCTCCTCTTCTGAGCTATTGCCAGCGGCACCCTCTTCCTCAAATGGATGCCAATCCGAGTCAACAACTGGGTCATCCATCACCTCCTCTTCAATTTCATCTGCACCTTCCTCTGTGTCACCAAAGTAAGGTGGTATAGTATGCTGAAAGGGGCACCTGAATTTCATCAGGTCAGATTCTGGCTCAGTAGACTGCGAGAGCAATGTAGTGCTCTGGGTGAATGTACCAGCAGAATCATCTAGCAGTGGCTGTGCATCAGTGCACTCCTTGTCATATTCATCTTGGACTGGGAAATTCAGGATTTTACTTGATAAGTTAGGCATGGTATGTGAAAAGAGCTCCAGGGAGTAATCTGAAGTGTGGCCTGCCGCATCCTTCACTTTTGGTGGGGTGAAGGATACAAGGAAAGGTGTCGTTCCTGACCAGGAGCCTGCACTGACGACTCAGTGCCTGCAGCTTTTGAAACTTCAGAAGAGGAGGCGATAGAGCTGGAGGCTGTTTCGGCAATATAAGCCAAAACCTGTTCCTGATGCTACGGCTTTAAAAGCTGTTTACCTACTCCTAGAAAAGGGAGCCATCCAGGCATTATGGAGACAGACGATGACGCAGGCTCAACACCTGCCTTAGGTGCTATTGTACTTTTGGCACTACCAGCAGATGCACCACCACCACCATCAGTACCAGCTGGTCCCCCCACCCTTGTCCGTGACCTCTTCCACCATGCTTCCTCATGTTTGGGAAAATGTACCAAAAATACCAGCAGATATATGGTACTGTATGAGGAGCGTACAGCTGTAACTGTGTAGGGGAAAATTTAAATCTCCGTATATATTTCCGGAGACAGACACAGACGCTCACTCAGTATGGATTTGACCTTAATACAAAAAGCAGAAAAACGGTACTGTATCAGAAGCATACAGCTGTATACGGTGTGGGGGAAAATTTAAATCTCCGTATATATTTCCGGAGTCACACACTGTTAGGGGCCTGCGGAACGCACCTAATAGATATTAAGTAGAGGTGCGTTCGCAGCCCGGGGTCCACGGTACAGGCAGAGCCTGCTGCTAGTAAGATGGCGTAAATAGGCAGTATGAGTAAACTCTGTTATCCCGCAGAGTCGCAGATGTAAACGCCGTAGCACTATATGGCGATATAAGCGGACTCTGTTAATTCACAGAGCCGCTGAAACAAAGACTGTGTCCTGTTGGACTCACAGGGAACACAGATGACTGCTAAGCGGATTGCAGTCTGTGGTCAAACAATCAGAACCCAAGCAATAATCTCCTCACCGGAGTAGCCGGTATTCTAATGGCGTTTTCAGCCAAGCCCTGAACACGGGCATAAAATCTCCTCACCGGAGGTGCCGGTATTCTAGGGACTTATTTCAGCCAGGCCTAGCCACACACATACATGACTACACTGGCGCAAGCACGTAACAGATTTGAGACTAGCGTACGCCGTGCGGTAAGAACAGTCTTTTATAGCAGCCACAAGAAAAAGACCTTCCAGAAAGAACCAATGGGAAGCTGCTTCAGAACATCAACAGCCACAGGACCTTCCTGAAGAACCAATAGGAGTGGCAGCTGTATCTGAGCATGTGACCCCTGATCTCCAATGGGAGATCTTGCCCTGGGCATGCTCACATGAAGAAACAAAGGACTTAGTCCCAAAACTGCCTGCTCCAACACTGGTTGCAGCAGCAAGTCTCTGCACAGTACTGGGCCGGGCAAGACGCTGGGACCGACGTCTCTGCTGAGCATGAACCACTGCGGCCGGAGACGGATGGGGGACCACAGCGGGAACAGCTCGAGATTCCCCCTGTGCAGGAGTGGGAACTCGAACCCTAACACACACAGACGCTCACAAAGTATGGATTTGACCGTAATACAAAATGCAGAAAAACGGTACTGTATCAGAAGCGGACAGCTGTATACAGAGTAGGGAAAATTTAAATTTCTGTATATATTTCCGGAGTCACACAAAGACGCTCACTCAGTATGGATTTTACCGTAATATAAAGAGCATATATACGGTACTGTATCACAAGCGGACAGCTGTATATGGTGTAGGGGAAAATTTAAATCTCCATATATATTTCCGGAGTCACATACAGACGCTCACTCAGTATGGATTTGACCGTAATACAAAAAGCAGAAAAACGGTACTGTATCAGAAGCGTACGGCTGTATACGGTGTAGGGGAAAATTTAAATCTCCATATATATTTCCGGAGTCACACACAGACGCTCACTCAGTGTGGATTTGACGGTAATAAAAACAGCAGAAATACGGTACTGTATCAGAAGCGTACAGCTGTATACGGTGTAGGGAAAAATTTAAATCTCTGTATTTATTTCCGGAGTCACACACAGATAGTCAGCATGTATTTGTCTGTGATACCAGCCGGTACACGGTAGTGTGTGAGGAGCATACAGCTCTATACGGTGTGAGAAAAAATGAATGCTCGGTAACTGTGCAGAAAAAAAAATAAAAGTATTAGTGCTGTGTGAGAAGCAGTCTGCACAGCAGTGTACACACCGCAATACAGCTATCAGGCAGCCTAATAACCAGCGCTGCTGCATACAAGAAAATCCTCCCTGTCACTGCACACTAACTGTACAGCACAATTGCTATCAGCACAAGCACAGAAGAACTTTCCAGCCCTAACTCTCTCCCTACTGATAAACAGCAACCTCTCCCTACTGTTAAGATCGCCAGAAGTAAAATGGTGGTCAGCGGTCAGGGCTTTTATAGACACTATGATGCCCCCCAAAGCAAGCCAATCACTGCAATGCCTTTCTCTAAGTTGGTGGTGGACGCTGCACATGTCATCTCGTTGCCCACAGTGTACGTCCTTGCTCATTGGCTGAAAAAAGGCGCCTGAAAGCATTCTGGGAAAACCGACTTTGGCGCTCATTTTGCCGACCGCATGGCCGACTTCACTCTCTGGTCATGTTTCAATCAGCGAAACCCGACTTTGGCGAAAGTTGGCGACTTATGAATCTGACCGACCTGTTTCGCTCAACTCTAGTTTTAATATATGCACTAGAAAACAGGAAAAAAAATCCAAATGTGGTGAAATTGCAAAAAAAGTGCAATTCCACAGTTTTTTTTACCATTTTCTCTAAATGCTAAAACTGACCTGTTTTGTTTTTTTCTACTAGTGTTGAAAATAAATAATTTGCATTAGCTATGTTGTTACCATATGTTGGTCAAAGTAATCATTTTTCTGGACTGCTGTGTGTTTTCTAGTATGAGAAATAAATAATTGGCAATAGCAGTCTCGTTTCCACTTGTAGGCTAAATAAATATTTTTTCTGGACTGCTGTGTGTTTACTACTATTGTTGCAAATGAATAATTGTCATCAGCCATCTTTTTGCTATCTGTAAGTAAAATAAATACTTTTTCTAGACCACTGTGTGTTTTATAGTAGTTTGGCAAATAAATATTTTGCATCAGCCATCTTTGCCATTTGTAGGCCAAATTACTAATTTTTCTGGACCGCTGTTTGTTTTTTAGCAGTGTTCCAAATAAATAATTGGCATCATACATTTTTTTTCACTTGTAAGCCAAAGAAATTGATTTTCCGGAATGCTGTGCATTTTCTAGTAGTGCTGCAAATAAATAATTGGTATCAGCCATCTTGTTGCCATTTGCAGGTCAAGGAAATAATTTTTCTAGACCACTGTATGTTTTCTAGTAGTGTTGAAAAAAACAAACTTACTCTTCTGCCATCTCTTTGCCAATAGTGTGCAGAAAAAACACTTCCAAAAATGAAGAGAGCATCAAAAAGGGGATGCGACTTGGTCGTGGTGGTGCTCAGGGCGTAACACCGCGGTTACAGGGTCGCAGCTGCGACAGGGCCCGGAGTGCTTAGGAGACTGCACATCCAGCCAAGAAGCAACCGGCGTCCACGTCATTTCCGGTCCTGTGCATTGTGCGGAATATTGGGTGTACTTGCCAGCTTTTGAATGTGCAGTGCGCATGCTCTGGAGCTGACCAGTACATCGGAGCTACACTATGTAACTGTATCGGCGAGCACAGCACCCTGATACATTTACATTCTGCGGCAGAGCAGGGAAAATCGATCTCCCTGCTCTGCCACCCGGCCGCGGTGGGTGCCCAGTGCCAGCAGAGGGCCCCCCACACATCATCGCAGGTCAACTATATCGGCTAGATGCCGAAACAGCTGACCGCATTGATGAGAAAGGGGGGGTTACCCTCCTTCTCCCATCGTCCCTATCTCAGCATCTGACGTGACTGATGCAGACACTGACAGGGGTCGCGATGACGTCAAAAAACTTATCAACCAAATACCCTGTTTTTTATTATCTTTTTACTAGCACTTGCTGTTTACTGTTACTTCTTTACAACAGAGTATTTTTATACGTTTGTTTTACTGTGCTTTTCTATGTTTTAAGTCTTTTGGTGGTGTAAACACTGTCCTACAGACTTGTTCACTATGTGCATGGCCCATGTGTTTGTATTCAATTGGTTTCTTGTTTTTGCAAGATTAGGTAGGTTTTCTACCCCTCCCTTTTGGGCCATGCACATAAAGGTCGTTCTCTGCAACGTGTCCACATCGGACATTACCTGTCTGAATCCTGCTCATATAGGTACTATACACATGACCAGGTTTTTAATTACATCAGTTAGGGACTGCTCTGATATGGGTTACCTTGACGTTTGGTAGAGCGGCTCAGTATACATTTTTTGCAAAAAGCGGATCAACCAAATACCCTGTTTTTTATTATCTTTTTACTAGCACTTGCTGTTTACTATAACTTCTTTACAACAGAGTATTTTTATATGTTTGTTTTACTGTGCTTTTCTATGTTTCAAGCCTATGGGAATACATTATACTATACAGGCTTATGGGGAGTGCATTATACTATACAAGAGTATGGGGAAGGCATTATACTATACAGGCCTATGGGAGTACATGATACTATACAGGACTATGGGGAGTGAATTATACTATATTGAGGACTATCTGGTACATTATACTATTTGGAGGCTATCTATGGGCCATCATACAGTGTGTCAATTACAGTGAGGGAGCAATCATACAGTGTTGGAGCCATCATACAGTGAGGGGGCATTATACTGTGTATAAGAGAGCATCATAATGTGTATAGGGAAGCTGTACAGGGGGGAGACTCGGGAAATTTTTCAATGTTAAGTGGGCACTTATTGTTATAGGGGTACTCAGGTTACTGTGCCTATCAAAGGGGTACACTGGGCACTATTACTTTCTAGGGCAAAATGTGGGCACTGTTTTCTAGGGTACTTGCACCCAGCATTACTATATTCTAGAGAGTTGCTTTAGATTTTAGGGGATACAGAGAACCACACAGTAGGTGCAGTAATAGGGACACATATGGAAGCAGCAGCTCAGCATTGGGGAATCAGCAGCATAAGGAGTTTGTGCAGGTTCGGAATAGATGGAGACAGTGCTGAAAATATGAGACATGAAATGTGTCTTTGCTGTATTCTCTGCAGACGAGTCCTGGTGGAAGAAGCTGTTGTATCTGTCTGGGCCAGATGGAAAAACAGGAAAAGTGAAAAATTCCATCAGAAAGAACGTCAGCGGTAAGTCACCATCTGTAACTGTGCTGTGATCTCTTATATGTTTTGTAGGACTGGTATCTACCACTGACAATATGGCGATAATAACAATGTTGGTCTTTATATAGAGATTATTTTCAGTAACAGCGCCTCTGCTGAGGTTCTCCTACATCCACTATTAGGGTGCGTCACCCAGTTGTAATCAAGGTTACCTGGTTAGTGGCCCACACAGAAGGTTTGCCCCCCAAACCAAAACCCTAGCTACGCCTCTGAGTAAAACCCAATACACCCCCACACTGCACAGGACCCGGAAATGATGCGCTACAGCGTCATACCAGGAAGAAACAGCAAACAGACTTCAAACGCGGGAGTGCACTTGGAATTGTAGGGAGGAGGACATGAATGCCCAGAGGGTCTGCACTTCCAAAGACATGGTGGGAAATATTTTGGTATGGGGGGCCCATTTGAAAGTTTGCACTTGGGTCCATAACTTTGTAGTTACGCCACTGGGGGTTGCTGATATAGCTGCTGATGGTGGTGGTGTACTTGCTGCAGGGAGAGACATGGTTGTTCTGTACCTCTACAGCCCAAATAAAACACCTTACTCTGATGCATGCAGGCAACAGGACATTATGTTCCTTTCGTAGACCTGAATACTGCTGCATGAATGGTGAGGCCACAAGATGTCGAAAAGATTAGATTGGATGGCTGAGAGTGGCTTCAGTTCCTTCACATTCTCTTCCACCCATCCACAGCAGAAGCTGCACGTTGACACTTGAAGATCAAGGTCATCTGGCTTCCACATCACTCTCTTTTCAGATGAGCCAAGCAGTCTGAGCCCCAAGTCATCAGCAGTCTTTTCTGCTTTTTGATGGCCCTCTGCTGGGGTTCCATGGCCTAACCATCAGGCCCTGCCCCAAATGGAAGAGACTGAGTGGACTGATCCCAACCCACTTGAATTCGAAAGGGTGAGTATGTAGAAGGGCTAATGCACATGGTCAGGACCTCCCTCAGAACATCTCAGAGGATGAAGAAACACACTTGCCAACTGCAGCATCTTTCTACATGTACAGACCGCAAAGAGGGCATGGTTGAGAAGTCATGGAAGATGTTGCGGGAATGATTGAGGTCCTAGACCCCACATAGAGTGGATGCCATCCTAGACATGCGCAGTTCGGAGAAAAGGAGATGACAAATGCTACCCCAGCAGTATAGCAAAATAGAGAGCAGGGTGCAAAGGCACAGCTGGTGGCCTGCTACGACCACCACTAGCTGAAATTAGCACACCAAATGACAGCTCCAAAGAGCTCCCGGGGTTTGGCATTTCTACAGGAAATTGCTGACAAAAAAGTGACCGTGATTTGCACACTGTGCTGTCAGAACCTGAAGCGAGGCATAATTCTTCTGAACCTGAGCACTACTGCATAGCAAGGCATCTGAATTCCAAGCAGGGAGTGGAGTAAATACCTTGGAAAGCATAACAGATCTGATCCTCTCTTTACTCTCTCTTCTGCGTGAAAACAGCCTCTACCTCCCACCCCACATTCAACAACGGCCACCTGCCTACCAAGGAGTGGATGTGACAGCAACCACCACTAGGGTCACCGAGCATCTCCACATTGTCTAAATGGAAGTGTTCAGCTTTCCATCCCCAAACCTTCAAGAGAAAGAGGAGACACTTCCTTGGCCAACCATGAGCCATGGTCCTGAATGACCAGTATTTCCAAATTACTAGCCTTTGAAATGCTGCTTTTAGATGCTGCCATTCAAGCAAGTGAAGACCAGACAGTTTTAAAAAACTGATGGCGGTGACCGTCCCTCAGTTCGTTGTTCCCAGTACCACGTCTTTTCCAGACAGGCCATTGCTTTCTCACACACGGATCAAATCAGGTATGCACTGTGCAATGCCAACAGTGGAAACATCCACATAACCACTGATACGTGGATCAGTAAGCATGGCCAGGGATGTTACATCTCCCTAACCGCTCACTGGGTAAATGTAGTATGGGTGGGACAGAGGCGGAAGGCTTTCTGGCTTGTTTCCTACCACCACCTAGAGTTGCGGATGTTTAATCTGTCCCTGGTTGCCTTCACTCCTACTCTGCTTCCCTCCACCTTTCTCCACTGCCTCCTCACCTGCACCCCCAACATCACACAGACATGGGATATAAGAGCAGGCTGTTCTTAAACTCCTATGTTTGGGGGGCAAATCCCACAAAGCCCAGGAGCGTGGACTGGGATTAAAATTCAGACAGATCAATGGTTGTGCCAGTGAACCCAAGCCCCTCCATTGGGGTGCGATAACAGGTAAAATCTCATAGCAGTTCTTGGCCTAGCTGGTTTGACGCACATCCCTTGCCTGGCGCAAAGTGCTGCACTTGGTGGTGCAGAGCTTCCTGAAAAAATGTCAACACATCGCAGGGGTTTGCTAAAAGTGCGGACAGCGTGCTCACTTTTTAGCTTTCTCACCCTGCGGCTCGCCTCTCTGCTGCAGTGTCACTTCTGCATTCCAGCTCACCGGCTGATATGCGAAAGGTAGAACTCCACCTTGCATATGCTAGAGAGAGTATGTGAGCATAGCAGGTAATAATGGAGTTTTAAACCAGTGAGTGGGCCTCCATGCATGAGGTGCGTGCCATGTTTCTTTGATTTGAAATACTCCACCCCAAAATACCAGCGCTGGTGATGCCATCACAGCATTACAATACTGCTTATATGCCTGCTGGAAAAAAACAATGCAAGCCATGATGAATGAGGTGGGCACAGGAAGAAGAGGAGCAGGAGGAGCGGGCAATTCAATTCCATTATCAGGCCTGTTGTACACACATGGCTCGCAGGGTGGGTTACTGTCCCAACATCGGTCAGGTACCCAATTTTACAGCCAGGGGACATTTGGGAGGATGATTTTGAGGGGGAAAAACCGTGTTCACAGCAGGGGGGCACTCAGATCAGCTGACGGGCATCACTTGAGCATGGCTGGGGGATACAGAGAACCCAAAGATTCACCTCCCACTGAGGACAGCTTGTTGTTGCCTCTGGAAAGAATAGCACACATAAGTCAATACATGCTGCTGTGACTGTGCAATGACCGCCGAGTTACCCGTATTGTCACCACGCAGATTACTGGTGACCACCTGCTAGAATCCCTGCTACAAGGACAACGTACCATCATTATTTCTGTTACTAAGTGGGAGCCAAAATTTGTGAATACAAGCACACGCTGGTACAGAAACACTGATGACTTTTCACCCCTTTACAGTGGGAACTCTTGGAAAACAAGCCAGTGGCAGAGGAGAAAGTCAGCA
>JARQOD010000002.1:555451814-555542995 GCA_033576555.1 Oophaga sylvatica | reverse complement strand
AAAAATGTTGGCTTAGACCAAAAGAGAAAATGGACCCGCCGCAAATATTTGTGCAATTTCCCTGAGTACGGCAATACTCCATATGTGGTCAAAAACCACTTTTGAGGCACAGTGCACAGCTCCAAAGGGAAGAAGCGCCACATTGGAGTTCAGATATTGCTAGACTGGTTTGAGGGTATCATGTCCCATTGGCAGAGTCCCTGAGGTGCCAGAACAGTATAACCCCCATAAGAGTTCAGTGATCATATTAACACCACAAGTGGGTCACAAAATGTTATACCGTTGGGTTGTGAAGTTTGTTACCACTAAAATTTTGTTTGGCCCCATATTGTACATTGGAAAATGTATAAAATGGCACCAAAATGTGTCCCACAATTTTTGTTGAATGTAGGAATACCCTATAAGTGGCTATACAGTACTGAAGGAGGGACTGAGCACTATTTGTCTCCTGGAGCACAGATTTTCCTAGAATAGTTTGTAGACTCCATATACAAAGGTCCTAAGTACTTGAAGAGCATAATTCCCCTTTAAGAGACCCCATTTTGGAAATTATACCCCTTTGGGAATTTATCTACAAGTGGTAGTGATGATTTTGACTCCATAGGTGTTTGCCAGAAACAAGCAGCAGTGGATGTTGCTGAGTGAAAATTGCAAACTGTTGTTGTACTGTTGTAGTGACCAGTACGATGCAGTGACCAGTATGTTGTAGTGACCAGTATATTGCAGTGACCAGTATGTTGCAGTGACCAGCTCATGCTTCTGGAGGTGGGCTCTCATCGCTACAGACATGCCGGGCAATGCTTGCGAAATGCGAAATGTGGTTTAGGCACATTGGGGTTCAGAAGAGAGAGGGGCATTTGGTTTTGGGAGCACATAATTTGCTGGATTTTTTTTTTGGGGAGAGCCATTGTTCTTTTTCAGAACCTTTTTACTACAAGTAATGTAGAAGCCCCTATATTTCCATTGACAGATGATGGACCTGAGTGGAAATTTGCTTGTTTTTGTGGATTGAATTGAAGCTTTTGTTAGGAACATTTTACATAACGTTTAGGATCACATTTAACCTGCACTCTACGCTAAGCAGCTACATCAGGGTTTCCATCTAAATCTCTGAATGATGTGATTCAGAGAAAAACCCTGAGGGATCCACTCACTATAATAAAGCAACAGACTTCGTCTGGCCTCTGTTCGGCTTTGTCCTTCTTTTTAGAGTTGCACCAAACCGTGGCCAACATCACTTTTATGCGCACCTAAAAAGACAGTCGCTGCCGGAACATAGGTCAGACAGCATCCACAGTGCCTCCATCTACTTCATGGTTTCCATAAGAACACAATCTAGAGAAACACAAAGGACTAGTGTAATAGATCATATTTTGAATAAGAAGGTATTACCAATTCTATGTCACTAGTCCATATATGGAATATGTATGTAGACACACTGAAACTCATGAAGAGACACCAGAAACACAATAAAGTGTACAAGTCTAACAAACTGATGCAAAATGACAGTTTATTAAGGAATAATGTAAAACAGTAGACAAGGGTAAGGGTAAAAGACAAGGGCTACAGCTAGCATCACAGGCGCAATAATCCCAGGCGGTAAGACTCAGTGAATTGCACAAGGTACATACAGATTCAACGATAGGTACATGGCAGTATAGAACATTGGTGCAGCGCAACGATATAATCTCCTGTACAGTGATCAAAAATGCCCCATGTAATGATAAACCACCAATGTCATTGTAAGTATACAGAACATATATACAGATAGAGCCGCATGATGTACATACCAAGTGCCACAGGGTCTCCCGTCCCCCCGACGCGCATTTCGGAAATCCTTACTTACAATGACATTGGTGGTTTATCGTTACATGGGGCATTTTTGATCACTGTACAGGAGATTATATCGTTGCGCTGCACCAAGTTCTATACTGCCATGTACCTATCGTTGAATCTGTATGTACCTTGTGTAATTCACTGAGTCTTATCACCTGGGCTTATTGCGCCTGTGATGCTAGCTGTAGCCCTTGTCTTTTACCCTTACCCTTGTCTACTGTTTTACATTATTCCTTAATAAACTGTCATTTTGCATCAGTTTGTTAGACTTGTACACTGTATTGTGTTTCTGGTGTCTCTTCATGGTTTCCATGTGAATCAAGTATTTCAGAGATTTACATGGAAATCCCGGTGTAAGTGCTCAGCACAGAGGGAAGGATAGATGTGAGCCGAACCTTAATGTGATCTTTGGGAGGCAGAATGAACAAGTCAACAGTAGGTGAAGAACTGGTTTTATAAATTTTTTACAACATTCCTCATGCAGTATAATTGATTAGATGCCTTTATTCTTCAGGCCGGTGCGATTAGAGTGATACCAGATTTATATCTTTTTTATGTTTGGCTGCAGTCACACACTAAAAAATGCTTTTTATTGCTGCATTTTTTTGCAAAACCAAGTTTTTGCATTGCCATATGTTGATAGCTATAATTATTCCATATTTCTGCTGACAGAGTCATGTGACAGCTTGTTTTTTTGTGGGACGAGTTGATGTTTTCATTGTTTCCATTTTCAGGCACGTGAAATTTATTTATCAGATTTCTATTCCAATTTTTGGGAGGCAAAATGAACAATCACCAGCAATTCAGGAACTGTTTCTTTTTCTGGTGGAATTTACCATTTTGTGTGTGGTAAAATTGATAAGGCAGCTTTATTCTTCCATTCAGTACAATTACAGCGATATCACATTTATATAGTTTTTTAGTTTTGGTGCTTTTACTCAATGAAAACTATTTTCTAGAAAAAAATATTTTTGCATTGCTTTATTCTGAGAGTTGTAACTTTTTTATTTTTCGCTGATTGAGATGTGTGGCAGCTTGTTTTTTTGTAGGACAAGATGGCGTTTTCACTGATACCATTTTTTTTTACACTCATCTTTTTGATAGTATTTTATTTCACTTTTTGTTCGGCAGGATGATGAAAAAGCATAATTTTGTGCCTCTTTCTTAGTGTTTTTTTTACAGTGTTTACTCATGGGGTTTACAGGGACAGTTTTATAGGTCGGGTCATTCTGGATGCAATGATACCAAACGTGTTTTTTTTTTCCATTTTTTTATTTTTCTCATAAAAATATTTGCTTATAGCTACAATACATTTTTTTATTATTACTTTGTGATTCTTTTTTTACTATTTTACTTAGTCCCTCCATGGGAATTTCACTTTCTGAAGTCTAATCGCAAATCTAATGCTTTGCAATGCACCAGCATTGCAATGCATTAGAACTGTCAGCACTGAAAACACTAGTTAGATCATGCACTGTACATAATCTAACTAACTTTCTAGTGCCTGGTGACCTGGATGTCATCAGATCACCATGGAAACGATCGGACCCCAGAGACAACGTCACTGGGTGCCGATCGGAGTGCAGAGGGGGCTCCCTAACTCTGCATGCCTGCTAAATGCTGCGATCGCTAGCAATCACAGTATTTAGCAGGAAAAAAGTGTTGGGTGTCAACTGTCATACTCTGTGCACGCAAACTTGCCATGACATATCTATAAATCCAAATTTGGAAACTACCAGCCAACCTGAACGTAAGAGTGGCCGATTGACTATGACATCATACCACAGGGTCCCGATCGCTGCCATGGAGACCCGATGTCGTCATGATGACATGCGGGTCTCCAGGCCTGAGGGTCTCAGGTCACTGCTATAGGAGCTGAAGCGCTGACAGCTTCTATAGCATGCAGATCTGCATGCTATAGAAGCGATCAGCCTGCACAAAATGAGTGTCGCATAGTTTGAAGAAGTGTAAAACTAAGAATTAAATAAAACATTTTTTTTAAATAGTTATAAAAATATTTTAAAAAATAATAAAAAATCAATATTTATTCCAGCAATAAATAAATATTTTAATTAAAAACATCTAAACAATAAAAGTACACATATTTGGTATCACCGCGTCCGTAACGACCCGCTCTATAAAACTGTCCCATTAGTTAACCCCTTTAGTGAACACCACAAAAAATAAACAATCATCATATCACCTAGCAAAAAGTGGAATAACACGCGATCAAAAAATTGGATATAAAGAAAGTGGTACCGCTGAAAACATCATCTTGTCCCACGAAAAATAAGCCACCATTCAGTGCCATCAGCGAAAAACTAAAAAAGTTATAGCTGTCAGAATGAAGTGATGCAAAAATAATTATTTTTTCTATAAAATAGTTTTTATTGTATAAAAGCGCCAAAACATAAAAAAAAAATATAAATGAGGTATCACTGTAATGGTACTGACCAGAAGAATTGCCTTATCAATTTTACCACACGCGGAACAGTATAAACGACCCCCAAAAGAAATTCATGAATTGCTGGTTTTTGTTTATTCTGCTTCCCAAAAATCAGAATAAAAAGCGATCAAAAAATATGATGTGCCCAAAAATGGTACCAATAAAAACGTCAACTCGTCCCGCAAAAAAACAAGACTTCACATGACTCTGTGGGCCAAAATATTGAAAAATTATAGCTCTCAAAATATGGTGATGCAAAAACTATTTTTTTGCAATAAAAAGCATCTTTTAGTGTGTGACAGCTGCCAAACATAAAAACCCGCTATAAATAGTAAATCAAACACCCCTTTATCACCCCTTTAGTTAGGGAAAAATAATGAAATAAAAAAAGTATTTATTTTCATTTTGCCATTAGGGTTAGGGTTAGGGCTAAAGTTAGGGTTGGGGCTAAAGTTAGGGTTAGGGTTGGGGATAGAGTTGGGGTTAGAGTTTGGATTACAGTTAGGGCTGGGATTAGTGTTAGGGTTGAGATTAGGGTTAGGGTTGGGATTACGGTTAGGGTTAGGGGTGTGTTAGGGTTAGGTTTGAGGTTAGGGTTATGGTTAGGGTTGGGATAAGGGTTAGGGGTGTGTTAGGATTAGGGTTATGGTTAGGGTTGAGGTTAGGGGTGTGTTGGGGATAGGGTTGAAGTTAGAATTGGAGGATTTTCACTGATTAGGCACATCAGGGGCTCTCCATACGCGACACGGCGTCCGATCTCAATTCCAGCCAATTTTAGTTTGAAAATGTCAAATGGCGCTCCTTCCCTTCCGAGCTCTGCCATGCGCCCAAACAGAGGTTCTCCCCAACATATGGGGTATCAGCGTACTCAGGACAAATCAGGCAACAACTTTTGGGGTCTAATTTCTCCTCTTACCCTTGGGAAAATAAAAAATTGGGGACTAAAATATCATGTTCGTGGAAAAATTATGATTTTTTTTTCACAGCTCTACATTATAAACTTGTGTGAAGCCATTGGGGATTCAAAGTGCTCACCACACATCTAGATACATTTCTTAGGGGATCTAGTTTCCAAAATGGTGTCATTTGTGGTGGTTTTCCACTGTTTAGGCACATCAGGGGCTCTCCAGACGCGATATTGTGTCCAATCTCAATTCCAACCAGTTTTGGTTTGAAAAAGTCAAACGGCGCTCCTTCCCTACCGAGCCCTGCCATGTGCCCAAGCAGTGGTTTTCCCCCACATATCGGCATACTCAGGAAAAATTGCACAACCTTTTCTTCAATTTTCTCCTTCTACCCTTGTGAAAATAAAGAAATTGTTTGTAAAAGATCATTTTTGCGACTAAAAAGTTAAATGTTCATTTTTTTCTTCCACAATCCAAAAATTCTTGTGAAGCACCTAAAGGGTTAATAAACTTATTCAATGTGGTTTTGAGTACCTTGAGGGGTGCAGTTTTTAGAATGGTGTCACTTTTGGGTATTTTCTGCCATATAGACCCCCCAAAGTGAGTTCAAATGTGAGGTGGTCCCTAAAAAATATATTTTTGTAAATTTTTTTGTAAAAATGAGAAATCGCTGGTCAACTTTTAACCCTTATAACTTCCTGACAAAAAAAAAATTTTGTTTTCAAAATTGAGCTGATGTAAAGTAGACATGTGGTAAATGTTATTTAGAAACTATTTTATGTGACATATTTCTCTGTTTTAAGGGAATAAAAATTCAAAGTTTGAAAATTGCAAAATTTTTAAACTTTTCGCCATATTTTCATTTTTTTCATAAATAAACGCAAGTTATATTGAAGAAATTTTACCACTAACATGAAGTACAATATGTCAAGGGAAAATATTCTCAGAATCGCCAAGATCCGTTGAAGCGTTCCAGAGTTATTATAACCTCATAAAGGGACAGTGGTCCGAATTGTAAAAATTGGCCCGGTCTAAAGAGGTTAATTGATAAGCCAAAAATACAATATGCAGATTCCTTTACTTTCTAACTGTGTTCCGAAATTCTGAATTAATTGTACATTAATTGAGTAATTTTTCTTTGGCATTGTAATTAAGTTGCATTATGTCCTGATACAACTGGGTGATGTAAATAATGCATCCAAGTCCACAGATGATTTATTAAGATACTTAAAAAAGTATTTGTTTGCACTAATAAATATGATTCAGAAATTCTAAAATTAAAACACTGTTTGAAGCTTACAATTATATTTTCAGTTTAAAATAATTAAATTAAATAACTGCAATGAGAGTGATTATCCATGCAGTCTTTTCGTTACAAGAGTTCATGAAAAATAAAATGATTACAAGTTGTCATACTGTTATTATGACCCCCACTAAAAATCTGCAATAATTTGCTGGCAAAAGGTTCAATTTCCTTGCACATCTCCCCAAGGGAATTAATGCATTGCAAATTGCCTATATAATGCAGAGATATGATGGAGATGAGCACATCAGGCAAAATTCAAATTCTCCTGTGCGCGTTTTTTTTTCTTGGGAAATTTGAATCACAGAGAAGTTATTCTACATGAATTTTAACCCCTTCATGACTGGAGGCATTTTCGTTTTTGTTTTTTGCTCCCCTTCTTCCCAGAGCCATAACTTTTTTATTTTTCGATCAAAATTGCCATGTGAAGGCTTGCGTTTTGCTTTTTTGCAAGACAAGTTGTACTTTTGAATGACACCATTTGTTTTAACATATTTTATACTGGAAAATGTTTAAAAAATTCCAAGTGCGGTGAAATTGCAAAAAAAAGTGCAACTACACAGTTATTGTTTTTTTTTCTTTCTATCATGTTCATTAAATGCTAAAACTGATTTTGCCATTATGATTCTCCAGGTCATTATAAATTCATAGACACCAAACATGTATAGGTTCTTTTTTATTTACGTGGTGAAAAAAATCCAAACTTTGGTAGAAAAAAAATGGCGGCATTTTCCGAGACCTGTAACGTCTGAATTTTTTGTTATTTGGGGCTGGAAGGGGCTTATTTTTTGCGTGTCGAGCTAACGCTTTTATTGATCCTCTTTTGGTGTAGATGCGATCTTTTGATCACCCATTTTTGCATTTTATTGCAATGTAGCAGCGACCAAAAAAATGTATTTCTGGCGTTTTTAATTTTTTTATTGTTACTCCATTTACCAATAGGGTTAATTATTTTTTATATTGATAGATTGAGCGCCAATACCAAATATGTTATCAGAAATGGAACAAATTGTATATAAAATTGTGTGTCAAGCACAAATTAAGATAAGATCCTACTGTATAAAAATATTGTGCAATAAAGACAAAATAAAATATAATATATCAAAAAAAGTTTTATTAAGTACACAAAATATTTTAAACAATAAGCATAAAATATAGCTTAATAAAATGGAGCACGTTTGAAAAATATTAGCATAAAGTCAGAAGGCAGAATAATTAAGTAAATAAGCCCAAAGAAATATTTCATATACCGTATATATTCGAGTATAAGCTGAGATTTTCAGCCCATTTTTTAGGGCTGAAAGTCCCCCTCTCGGCTTATACTCGAGTCATATACAGGGGGGAGGCGGAGCGCAGCTGTTCTATATACACACCTCCACCTGCGTGGTCTCTGCAGCCCCTGCTCTTCTCCCACGGTCTCCGGCGCCAGTGTGCAGCGGTCAGGTGGTACCGCTCATTAAAGTCATGAATATACACATATTCATGACTTTAATAAGCGGTACCATGTGACCGCTGAACACTGGCGCCGGAGACCATGGGAGAAGAGCAGGGCAGAGACGAGCCGGCGGAAGGGTGAGTATAAGCGATATTTACCTGTCCCGTTTCACCGCTGATCGCCGCTGTGTCCTCGGGTCCTCTTGCTGCGATGTTCAGGCAGAGGGCGCGATGACGTGGTTACTGCGCGCTGCGCTCTCTGCCTAATAATTCACTGCTGGAGGACCCGGAAGACAGCGGCGCTCAGCGGTGGACCGGGTGACAGGTAAATATCGCAGGTGCCGGGTCCCTGAGCGAGCGATGACACCGGCACCTGTCCCCCATAGCGCCCCGGTGTCCCCGCCTGCTCAGGACACCGGCACCTGGCCCCCAGCGACGAGAGGTGAGTATGTCTTTTTTTTTTGTTGCAGCAACTGCGGCAGCATAAGGGGCCTATTCAATGCAGCATCTATGGGGGCATAATCTATGGGGCTTCTATGGGGGCATAATCTATGGAGCATCTATGGGGGCATAATACATGGGGCATCTATGGGGGCATAATCTATGGAGCATCTATGGGGGCATAATACATGGAGCATCTATGGGGGCATAATCTAAGGAGCATTTATGGGGCATAATCTAAGGAGCATCTATGGGGGCATAATCTATGGGGGCATAATACATGGGTCATCTATGGGGCATAATCTATGGAGCATCTATTGGGGCATAATACATGGGGCATCTATGGGGGCATAATCTGTGGAGCATCTATGGGGCATAATCTATGGAGCATCTATGGGGGCATAATCTATGGAGCATCTATGGGGGCATAATCTATGGGGGCACAATCTATGGAGCATCTATGGGGCATAATAAATGGGGCATCTATGGGGGCACAATCTATGGAGCATCTATGGGGGCATAAAACATGGAGCAGCATATGGGGCACAATACATGGAGCATCTTGTGGGGCATAATACATGGGGCAGCATATGGGGCATAATCTCATTTTCCACCCTAGGCTTATACTCGAGTCGATAAGTTTTCCCAGTTTTTTGTGGCAAAATTAGGGGGGTCGGCTTTATACTCGGGTCGGCTTATACTCGAGTATATACAAATTAATTATTGCAAACACCTTTAATAAAATATATAACAGAGTGCAAAAGTGTGAATAAAGTGACTAAGTGCTAAAATTATGTATACAATGATATGCACCAAAAATCAAATCCACAAAAATATCAACTTATTTGTAAAATATATAGGTATATAATCCATGTGAAAAAGTGCTAAAGTGCATAAATAAAAGCACAAAGTGCTATTGTGCAATGTATAAAGGTTAATATCAAAGAACTAGCTAACCAAAACACTACAGAAAGTGCTGCAGTGCATAAAACTAAAGTGCAAGGTGCTACAATGAAAATTACATGCATAAATATTAGAGGGGCATAATTTACCAAAATCAAAAACATGCTGCTGGGTCCCTACGTGCATTTCGGTGCTTGCCTTCTTCCGTACTCCCATACTGTTTGCAGCCTATGCATTTTATGCAAGGCCTGCCCCAAATTTGTAGGCACACCAATCCTCCTTGGAAAAACCGCGGAGGAGGGCCTCATAAAAAAAATGTCACTTTAGAGGAAGGAGCGTGTCTCCTATACTTGTAATGGCCATACACTAAGTGCATGGTCTGAAAAACATTTCCCCTGGGGGGTACACATCAACATACTGTGTAAACATTTTTTTTAAGGGCATCATATACACCCTTGAAAACACTAAGTTGGCTGTGGCATCATGGACCACAGTCACCATGATGATATAGAGGTGGTGGATGATGAGGATGAGGAGAAGGAGAAGGAAAACAGCAAACAGCCAACATCAGGAAGTGTATACCCATGTGTGGGTGTGAAGAAGTGCATGAGAATATACCTCCCAAAAAAGACACTGGATTACAGTTTATGTTTCGCTGCTATCATTCCGTGGTGTACAGAAGTCTGGCCCAATCCAGCCCTTTTTTATAAGAGTCAGACTGTCAGCATTATCAGTTATAATTCCACCAGCGGCACTAAAAACCCGCTCTGACAAAACGCTAATGGCAGGGCATGCCAGGACCTCCAAGGCGTAGAGAGCCAGTTCATGCCACATGTCCAGCCTTCATACCCAATAATTAAAAGGCACAGAGGAATCACGGAGGACGTTGGTACAGTGAGCAAGGTGCTTCTTCAGCATCTTCAAAAACTTTGCACTCCTTGTAAGAGTACCCCGTGCCTCTGGGCCTGTGCGATAGTAGGGTCTAAGAAAAGTCTCTCAGAACTTTGCTAGTATTCCCCTGCCTCTGCTGGATTGTAGTTGTGTCTCTCTCGCCTGTACTCCTTGGTTGTCTAACTAACTGTGACCTCTGCCGCCAGCATTAACAGATGGGAATTTTTTAATAATTCCGCAACGAGGGCCCTCTGGTACTGCACCATTTTAGCACACCTGTCTGCCTCTGGAAGAAGAGATTGAAAGTTCTCCTTGTAGCGTGGGTCTAGAAGTGTCACCAACCAGTAATGAGTGTCAGCCAAAATTTTGAGAGTACAAGAGTCACAGGAAAGGCAGCGCAACACAAAGTCAGCCATGCGTGCCAGACTGCTAACAGGCAAGACTTCCGTGTCCTCACCAAGAGGATGACTGACCATGCTATCCTCCTCCTCCCTGTCCTCAGGCCATCCACGCTGAACAGATGTATGACTGTTGTGCTTGTAGTACCGTCTTTAGCGCATGAAAGTAGCTCCTGTTCTTCCTCCTTCTCTTCCTCATTGTCAACCAATCCACATTGGGATGACATGAGGCTGGGCTGTGTGTAATCACCCTTTATGGTTCCTTGCTCTATCTCATCATGCACTCCCTGCAATGCATCTTCTTTCTTTGTGATCAGAGAGCTTTTCAGAATACAGAGAAGAGGGATGGTGACATTAATTATAACGTAATCACCGCTCACCATTTTGGTGGACTCCTCAAAGTTTTGTAGGATGGTAAATATGTCTGACATCCATGTCCACTCCTGAGGTCTTATGTGTGGAGTCTGAACTGAATAACGATGTCCTTGTTGATGCTGATAGTCAACAACTGCCCTCTACCGCTCTCAAATCCTTTACAACATATGCAGTGTAAAGTTCCAACACTTGGGGACATCACACCAGTCGGTGAGCCTGAAGCTGAAAATGCTGCTGAAGCATGGCAAGGGCAGCAGAAGCTGTAGCTGACTTTCTCAAATGGGCACACAAGCGGCGTACTTTGACAAGCAGATCAGCAGCTCTGGGTAGCTTTTGAGAAACCATTGAACAACAAGGTTAAGCACATTGGCCAGGCATGGTACGTGTGTGAGCTCGCCTTGCCTCAGAGCCACCACCAGGTTCCGGCCATTGTAACACATGACCAGAATTGGACTAAATATTTAGACTTGAGAGTCCTCAGTGGTTGATACCTTTTAATGGCTAACTGAAAAGATGGTAACAAATTACAAGCTTTCGAGACTACTCAGGTCTCTTCATCAGGCTAAACTAATACAAAATCTGAAGAATCACATATTTATATACACAAAAGGACACAGGAATAATGCAATAGGTAAGACAAGTGACGTGAAGCAGAACTGTCATTATGGCAGAGGGATGAACATAAATATTGGAACAGTTCATAGATAAGGAGAGAAAGTTTTATTGCCCTCTGATTGAAGTCTGCTATTGTGTTTTGATGACACTATAAAGGTACTGCCACACTACACAATCCCGCTAGCGATCTCGTTAGCGTCGCATACTAATGAGATCGCTAGCGGGATTGTTTCTATATCGCTAGTAGCTACCTATTTTAGCGATGTCGTTAGGACGCTATCGCGGTTAGCGATCTCCTTAACGACTTTAGCGGTACAAAAGTACCGCTAAATCGCTAAAAAAGGTGCCACACTCAGCGATTAGATACTTACCAGCGGGGCGCCAGCGACGAAAATAGGGTCCGGAACGATCGCTGTGATGAACGAGATCACAGCAGGGGCCTCGTCGCTGGTAGATGCCGCACACAACAACATCGCTAACGGGATCGCTAAATAGTGACGTTTTTTAGCGATCCCGTTAGCGATGTTGTTTAGTGTGGCATACCCTTAAAAGGTCAGAGAAGCAGATTCCTTAATTGATATAGAAAGACATAAATCCATGTGACACGTTCATTCCAGCACTAAGAGTGTCAAAGGTCATCATAAGTTTGTATTTCCAAACCTTTCTATCTTTCTCAGATTTGAAGTTAGATTTTAATTTTACTTATATTAAAATCTAACTTCAAATCTGAGAAAGATAGAAAGGTTTGGGAATACAAACTTATGATGACCTTTGACACTCTTAGTGCTGGAATGAACGTGTCACATGGATTTATGTCTTTCTATATCAATTAAGGAATCTGCTTCTCTGACCTTTTAGTGTCATCAAAACACAATAGCAGACTTCAATCAGAGGGCAATAAAACTTTCTCTCCTTATCTATGAACTGTTCCAATATTTATGTTTATCCCTCTGCAATAATGACAGTTCTGCTTCACGTCACATGTCTTACCTATTGCATTATTCCTGTGTCCTTTTGTGTATATAAATATGTGATTCTTCAGATTTTGTATTAGTTTAGCCTGATGAAGAGACCTGAGTAGTCTCGAAAGCTTGCAATTTGTTACCATCTTTTCAGTTAACCATTAAAAGGTATCAACCACTGAGGACTCTCAAGTCTAAATATTTTTCTATCTACTGGCTAACACGGTACGAAGATACACATCTTTCCTATATCAGAATTGGACTGGAATTCACTGTAAGGTAATGGGATAGAACACGACTATAATGTTTCAGTTTCTTTTCAGTTTCACCCCATACTCCTTTCTTTCTTCCTATCGCCTGTAATCCCTCCATCTAGTTAGGAAGTAGTAATTTCTCCCTCCATCCTCCCAGTCATCTCACCTCCTCCTAAGAACTGTTCCTCTACATACTATCCTTTTTCTCCAGACACACACTGCCACATCATATCCTGCTCCCTCCTTCTAACTACTCTGCTACTCCTCATTGCTTGTGACATATCCCCAAATCCTGGACTTCCTCAACACATCCTCTACAAGTTTTTGCAATGATGATAACCTCATATCCATTCATCCAGCCCCCACCCCCGGGCTCCCCACCTGGAGCACTATGGAAAGCACGCTCTGTCTGAAACAAACTGTTGTATATCCATGACCTCTTTATCACCAACAAACTCTCCTTCCTTGGCATCACTGAAAACTGGTTTACCCCTCTGAATCAGCATCTCCAGCTGCACTTTCTTATGGTGGATTGAATCTCTCTCACACCCTGAGAGATAACATCAGATAACATCTGAGAACGCTTTGCCCGCAGCCCACAATGCCCCTACTCTTGACTGCTCAGCCCTCTTCTTCCAAAACCAGCTTCTCCACCATGATAGAAGATCAGCTCTCGACCCTTCTGTTAAGATCACATCTCACCACGTGCACGCTTGTCCCACCTCATCCCTAACCTCGCCACAGTCTTCATCCCAACCCTACCCCACCTCTTCAACCTTTCACTAGCAAATGGTGTTTTCCCCTCATCCTTCAAACATGCCTTAATCACACCCATCCTCAAAAAGACTTCCCTCGACTCATCCTCTGTGTCTACCTATTGCCCGATATCACTTCTCCCTTATGCCTCAGGAGGACTACTGAAACATCATGTCAATCTTGAACTGTCCTCCCACCTCTCCTCCTGCTCCCTCTTTGACCGGTTATAATCTGGTTTCTGACCGCATCACTCAACTGAAACTGCCCTAACTAAAGTTACCAATGACCTACTAACGGCCAAGAGCAATCGACATTACTCTGTCCTTCTCCTGGACCTGTCTTCTGCATCTGACACTGTGGACCATTCCCTCTTGCTGCAGATTCTCTCATCTCTTGGCATCACAGATTTGGCCCTATCCTGGATCTCATCATATCTAACAGACTGGACATTCAATGTCTCCCTCTCCCACACCACCTCCTCACCTCGCCCCCTGTCTGTCAGTGTTCCCCAAGGCTCAGTTCTAGGACGCATACTTTTCTCCATCTACACATTCAGCCTGGGACAGCTAATTGAATCCCATGGTTTGCAATATTATCTCTACGCCGATGACACTCAGATTTACTTATCTGGAACTGACATCACCTCCTTACTTACAAAAATCCAACAATGCTGTTTCATCCTTCTTTTCTGCTCGCTTTCTTAAACTGAACATGGACAAAACAGAATTCATCATCTTTCCACCATCTCACCCTACCCCTCCACCAGACCTATCCATTTATGTCAATGGCTGCTCACTTTCCCCAGTCCCGCATGTTCTTTGCCTCAGGGTGATCCTCGACTCTGCCATCTGTTTCATGCCACATATCCAAGTACCAAGTTACTAATAATGGGAACAATAAATTCAGGTGGCCATCCAGGACGTCTGTTCAAAGGGTTATTGGGGTGCATCCAAATTTGGAGCAGTCCTTGCATTCAATGTATAGGCAATAACAGTATAGGAGACCCACTGTTTAATAATAGGAACAACAAAGCATAGCCAGCTGATGTCCCTTTAAGAATATTAATGCCGCCTGATACCCCTATAAAAATAGGCTTTGTGACTTTCAGAGTCTCTCCTTCATAAATGAAACAGGATGTGTCTGATGATGTGTCACACACCACATGACCAGCTAAGGTTGTTAAATGTTAAAATGACATTTTCCTGCGAATGCATTTGTATTGGTGAAACTTGAAAGCAATGCTAAAATTGAAAAACGCATCAAAAACGCTACGTGCAAACATAGCCCAAATGGTGGAGGTACATTTTTTGGGGGGTTATTTATTTTGCATTACATACAAATCATTACCCTGGAAAGGATGTTCCTTAACATATTTCCCACGAAAATCCATTTTGGTTTCGTTTTTGTATCTTTTAGTGTGTGCCTGTAAAAGTGGCGTAACACTTTGAAAACATTGTTCACAGCTGTGACCTAAGAGTCAGAAATGCTTCCAGGGTTCTTCCCCATGATGTTCCCATGTCATTTGTGCACTGTTACCATAGATTACCGACATTTTGATACCCTAAAAAGACCTCCGGGGGGTCATGGAAAAAAAGCTTGGTTTTCCCATAGACTTACATTGTGCTCGTTACTCGGGTCGAGCACCCGAGTATTCTAATTTGCTCAAACAGAGCAACGAGCACCCAAGCATTTTAATGCTCTCTCATCACTAGTCAGGATCTTTTTTATTGCCTAAAAATTTCTCTATGATCTTTTTAAATGCAATCCACACTGCTTTTTGAGGATCTGTCATGGTACTGACACTCTGTTTATCAGCTATAACCCTTCTAATGTCTGGTCTGATGAACACACATTCCTTCAATTTTACCTCTGAGAGGCTTGGAAACTTGGTGACCAAGTATTTGAAGCATTCCCCATCTCCTGGAAGTGATTTTACGAACTGCTTCATCAAGCCAAATTTTATGTGGAGATGTGGTAGAAGAACTTTATAGAGAAGTACCAAAGTTTCTCAGAGGACATTTTTTTCACTGACTGTAACCACCCTCGGCTGCCAACTCGTCTTAGAGGTCCATTGATTTTGTCAGTCTCGACTGTCCCACATACACAGAAAACAAGGGTATTTGGTATATCCAGCTTGCTGCCCGAGCAGCATGTGCAAGACTTTCAAATCCCCACATACTTTCCAAAAATGGGCTTCATATTTAAGTTTACGAAGAACCAATTCCAAGTTCTCATAGGTTTCCTTCAAGTGTACGGAATGACCTACAAGAAGCATAAAAACGCCGTTGTGGAGTAAAACTGTTTTGAGACTTCTTTTTGAAGACTCTATAACAAGACACCATTGCGCTCACTCATATTGGATTTTGAATTGACCCATCAAACCATCAACATTGATGCAATAAACCAACTTGCCTTCCTTGGCAGAGTAAGGAACGAACTCATAGTAGCATAGTAACATTTTTAGCAAGGCCGAAAAAAGACATTTGTCCATCCAATTCAGCCTATATTCCGTCAGAATAAATCCCCAGATCTACGTCCTTCTAAAGAACCTAATAACTGTAATTTACAATATTGTTACACTCTAGGAAGGCATCCAGGCCTCTCTTGAACCCCTCGAATGAGTTCGCCATCACACCTCCTCAAGCAAGGAATTCCAGATTTTCACTGCCCTAACCATAAAGAATCCTCTTTTGTGTTGGTGGAAAACCCTTCTCTCCTCCAGATGCAGAGAATGCCCCCTTGTGACCGTTACCTTCCTTGGTATAAACAAATCCTTGGAGAGATATTTGTATTGTCCACTTATATACTTATACATGGTTATTACATCGCCCCTCAGTCGTATTTTTTCTAGGCTAAATAATCCTAATGTTGCTAATCTCTCTGGGTATTGTAGTTCCCCCATCCCCTTTATTAATTTTATTGTCCTCCTTTGTACTCCCTCTAATTCCATTATAACCTTCCTAAGCACCGGTGCCCAAAACACTACACAGTACTCCATGTGAAAACAGAAGAAAAAACCGAACCATATGGTCAAAAAAAATAAGGGTACAGACTAGTGTTGAGCGATACGATACCGCAAGTATCGGGTATCGGCCGATATTAGCTCTATCGGACTTTCGATACTTAGTTCCGATATTTTCGTCTTATCGGATACCGGAATCGGAATTGTCACTGTCACTGTCAGTGTCCGTCGGTCGGGTCTGTCAGGAGTCAGCGGCACTTACCTGCTGGCAGAAGATCTCCGGCGGTCACGGGCTGGACTGCTTGATGGCCGCAATCATCTTTCCCCGGCGGTCACATGCAGTTTCTCGCGATAACTGCAGTGACTGCTGGGTAATCCCGGCCGTAAAGCAGTCAGTCCGATGACGTCACCGCCGGGGAAGCAGGTAATCAGCTGTGCTGCGTCGAGATGACAGGCTCTGCCTGTCATTGCGATGTAGCAGAGCTGGATCGTTGTGGGACTGTCATTACTATGGACTGCTTCGGACAGGTGGTATACTGTTGGTTTGTTTTTTTTCTTTTTTTACAGGAGATCGATGGCGTCGCAGGAATGAGTGTATAATAAAATTAATGAAAACTGTGTTGTCTCTTTTATTTCATTAAAATACTTTTTTCTTGCTGTGTCTTTTTTTTTATACATTTAAAAACTTTGGGATTAATAATGGATCGGTGTCTTATTGACACCTCTCCATTATTAACCGGGCTTATTCACACCGTGCAATCAACGGTGACATTAACCCCTTATTACCCCACTTGCCACTGCTACAGGGCAGTGGGAAGAGCCGGGTAAAGTGCCACAATTGGCACATCTTTTGATGCGCCAAATGTGGGGCTGCTGTAGCCTGGTATTATCAGGCTGTTGAGGGCCAAAATCCATGGGCCTTGACAGTCTTTTAATACCAGGCCGCAGCAGTCTGCATTTTACTTGGCTGGTTAACAAAAATAGGGGGACCCCTACGCCGTTTTTTTTTCGAGGGGATCCCCTATTTTTGTTAACCAGCCAAGCTAAGCAGACTGCTGTGGCCTGGTATTATCAGGCTGGCAAGGTCCATGGATATTGGATCCTTACCAGCCTGAAAAACCAGGCCTCAGCAGTCTGCTTCATCTGGCTGGTTAACAAAAATAGGGGGGACCCCACGCCAAATTTTTTTCGAGGGATCCCCTATTTTTGTTAACCAGCCAAGATATGCAGACTGCTGTGGCCTGGTATTATCAGGCTGGCAAGCAGGGTCGGACTGAGGCACCGGGACACCGGAGAAACCTACGGTGGGCCCCAGCTCCTGTGTGGTGGGCCCTGATTTGAAAGGATAGGTCGCGGGGCAGAGGGGGCGGTGGCCCCGGGGCCCGCGCTCTGAGGGGGCCCACCCGGAGCTACGATACAGTTACATTCTGCGGCAGAGCAGGGAGAATCGCTCTCCCTGCTCTGCCGCCCGGAAGCTATGGGGCCTGAACAGGCGTTGGGGGGGCCCGGTGCCAGCAGTGGGCCCCCCACCCGTCATCGGAGGGTCAGCTGTATCGGCATCCAGCCGATAAAGCTGACCGCATGGAGAGAGAAGGAGCGAGCGCTCCTTCTCTCCCATAATCCCCCTCTCAGCGTATGACAGCGGGCGCAATAACATCACCTGCCGGCGCCCGCTGTCAGACGCTGAGAGGGAGAACAGTGAGCAGCACAGGAGCCGGGAGGTGAGTTTTTTTTTTGATTTTTTTTTTAATGGGGGTGCAGTCGAGTCCTGGCTGGAGAAGTCGTCATGTCGGTGTGGGCCAGATGGAAAAGACATGAAAAGTGAACAATTCCATTAGAAAGAACATCAGCGGTAAGTCATTATCTGTACCTGTGCTGTAATCTATTATATGTTCTGTAGGACTGGTATTATTTAACACAGACCATATGGCGGTAATATCAATATTGGTCTTTTTATATATAGATTATTTTGGCCAACAGCGCGGTCATTTGCTGAGGTTCTCTGATGATGGGCCCACTCAGAAGTTTTGCCCCCACTAAACCAAAACCCTAGCTACGCCTATGGCTCTCTCTCTAGTCTTTCTTTCTCGCTCTCTGTTCTTTCCTTCTCGCTCTCTGTTCTTTTTTCTCTCTGTTCTTTCTTTCTCTCTTTTCTTTCTTTCCTCTCTTTCTTTCTCTGTTTGTTCTTTCTCTCTCGCTGCTCTTTCTTTCTTTTCCTCAGTACCAGCCACTGTGCCCTCATTACCAGTCAGTGTGATCAGCAGTGCTAAATGGTTACGCTTGGGGCGAGGATATGGGTGTGATTAGCTGTGAAATGGGTGTTGTCGGGGCGTGGCCTAAAATTTTCAGCGGCGCGCAACACGCGCCGCAGCCTTTAATCCTCTTTTCTGTCTTCCAAATTTGGGAGGTATGCTGTATGACCTCCCTACAACTTCTGGCCATGCTCCTGATGAGCGCGACGGATGGTCTCGTGAGGGATCTCCTCCCACACCTGGACTAAAGCATCCACCAACTCCTGGACAGTCTGTGGTGCAACGTGGCATGGCCTAAAATTTTCTGCAGCATGCACAGCGTGCCACAGCCTTTGTCCCTCTTTCCCTTATTCAAAGGTTGGGAAGTATGATGTTGGGCCGCAAGAATATATTTTCTCTGGTGGGCCCTAGGTACTCCAGTCCGACGCTGCTGGCAAGGTCCATGTATGTTGGCTCCTTAACAGCCTTAAATACCATGCCTCAGCAGCAGGGGCGTACATATAAATCATGGGGCCCCATAGCAAAAGTCTGAATGTTCCCCACCCCCCCAAAAAAAAAACCCAGAGGCATTGTAAATGTAAAGTGCCAGCACAGTGAGGGAAGTTGAGTCGCACAGAGACAGGGGTTTTGGGGGTACTCGGCACCGATCACGTCGACTTCTATGGGGGATGTCACGAGTAGCACAGCTCGGTCCGTGACCTGGGCGATCACTGGAATGTGGGATATTTCCAGGGGATGATAGAATGTTCGTGTAGTTTGTCGTGACGCCACCTGTAGTACCTGGTCAGGGTGTCCAGCGCTGCTGTGCAGGTCCTCTGGAAGGGATGGTGTAGTGCAGGTAGGTGAAAAGTCTTCTACAGGTAACACGCTATCCTTCCAGGGCAGATAGATGTGAGATAGAGCAATGGTGCAAAATGATGTAGCAGAGTGGACTATGCGACGTAGTAAGAAAGCAGGAAACACTTCAAGTTAAACGTTGCATAATAAAATTTTTAATAATAACATTACAAAAGTGCAAATAGCATTAGTGCCGAAGTTCGTGGAGACTTCTTAGGACTACCCCCACCGGGGTAACTTCACAGTGTCCTTTACTTGTGCTTGTGGAGGACCCGCTCCAAACCTCCAACTGTGGTCTTGGGTGGGCTGCAAGACTTTCCTTGAGCAGACCTCACTTTCGGCCACACCAAACGGGTTTTTAGTTTCTGAGGTAGTTGAAAATAGTGCACAGTTAAGTTTTTTGTAAAACCAAGATGGAGCACCGAAGTGCCAACTATTTACAGAAAAGTTTGTGAGCCAGTACAGTTCATGGCTTCAAAGTTCAACATTTTGATTACAGTGAAACACCATTACCCAACCTGGGTATATTAAGGCAACAATAAACTTGTTCTTCTGAACATTCACCCGTCCGGGTTACATCAAACCAATACCCAACCTGGGTATATTAAGGCAACAATAAACTTCTTTTTATGAACATTCACCCGTCCGGGTACATCAATAATTTAACTATTTACATACAGAGACCCTGTCTGGGTTATTTAGACTTCTTTGGCTGGCCTCTTCCAGGTACCACCTGGTACTGTTCTGGAGCTTGCCAAACATCCGTGACAGGAGGGTCCACCCAGACCTGATGACGTCGTGTGGCCTGTACAGTGACGTCGTGACCCACTATCTGGGTCTGTGTGGCCACCTCTTTCGTCTCCCTCCGGGTCTGGACCCCTATGTCCCGGACTGAACGAACCCCAGGGGGCCTAACAGGCGCCGGGTACGGGCCAGCTATCATTATCATGTCCATAGCTGGGGCTGCTGAGGAGACCACTGAGGGAGGCTGGGGAGATTTACGGCGTGGGGTGGGCACTTGTGCAGAGGCCTGGTTGGGGGAGGCTGAAGGCTCCGAGGGTCTCACAGGTTCCTGACACTCTGGGGAGTAGGGGTCGCACCTGGTAACATTTAGGGCGTACCATCCATTGTAACCCCAGTGTCGGGTGTAAGTCACCAAGTCTCCTGGCAACAGGTCCCTCCCCGGGTGTCCTTCTGGGAGGTGAGCCTCCACGTCCCGCCGGGTTACAAAAACTTCTAAATAAAGTCCAGGCTCCTGGATGAAGCCCCAACCACCTTTTAACTTAAAGTTCCGTACTGCACCCTTACGCCGGGCTCCCTCACCGTACTTTTATCCTTTCTCATACGTGCCTTCTCTGCCAGGTCCTTCTCCAGGTGACGTTGCCGAAGCTTTTGGGATTCTCGCTGCTCCCTTTGTCACTCTGCTTCCCGCTCCCGACGTCTCCACTCTTCCTCCTGACGCCGGTTGTAATTCTCCTCCACCAGCAGCTCCATGTCTCCACCATCAAACGCCAGCTTACGATGTCCGGTTTGCGGCAGCTCTCCTGGCGCCCGCCAGTCCTGGCGGCGCTCACCTGTGGCGGAAGCAGCCGGCTCTGGAACAGATGACGGTCGGGGCTCCGGTACAGGCAGGTAGAGCTCTGGTGCCTGCGCGGCCTCCTCCATGAGACGGGTGTCGCTTCTTCTGCCTCAGCGACGGGGGCAGACAGCGGGATCTGGGGTGCTGGTGCGGCGTTTTCTGCAGGAACGGGTGCCTCCACTGTGATACTGGCAACCGGTTCAGATTGCAAGGGCTGGGATGCCCGCACGGCCTCCTGTACTGGAACGGGTGCCTCCACTGAGATACTGTCAACCGGTTCAGATTGCAAGGGCTGGGATGCCCGCACGGCCTCCTCTACTGGAACGGGTGCCTCCACTGAGATACTGTCAACCGGTTCAGATTGCAAGGGCTGGGATGCCCGCACGGCCTCCTCTACTGGAACGGGTGCCTCACCTTCCGGTACAGACACTTCAGAGGGTAAGAGGGATTGGCGCCGCTCCAATTGTAGTTTTAGGGCCCGCCAGCTCGCTTCCATCCTGGCGACCTCCTCCCGGTGCCGGGCCAGGTCTCTCAGGGTATCCTCCGCTTCTTCCAGCGTAGGAGGGTTTCCAGGCCGGGTGCCAAACGGTGGCTCCGTGGTGATCGGGTCGCTTCCGTGGGGGGAGAGCTCTGACTCCTCCATCCCTTCCCACTTCTGCTCATGTCCGTTCGCCATCTCTGCCAAGTCACATGTGTCATTAGCATCAGGAGAGGCGCCATCTTTTGTAGGGAGGCGGGACCTTCGCATTCGTTTCCGCCCACTGAGGAGGATTAGGAGGCGGAACTCCAGAGCTGTGGGGCACGATCTTACATTGCAGTAACATTTAGAGTGTGCGGACATCGTTTTCGCGCCACGGAGTGAGTGTACGCCCATGAGAGTACGCCCTTATTCTTCACCTGTGCCTCGTGGCGCAGATATGACGGAAAAAATGGCAAATACAGTCTATGATGATTTTTGCAATTCTCAAGCAAAAAAACAGTTCAATTAAGGCACACAGGACTCGCTTATAGCGAGCTTCTGAATCCTGTTCGTGACACCAAAGTTGAGTCGCACAGAGCCACAGGTTTTGGGGGTACTCGGCACCAAGCCCGTCGACTTCTATGGGGGATGTGACGGGTAGGACAGCTATGTCCGTGCCCTGGACGCTCACTGGAATGTGGGATATTTCCAGGGGATGATAGAATGTGTAGTTTGTCGTGACGCCACCTGTAGTACCTGGTCAGGGTGACCAGCGCTGCTGTGCAGGTCCTCTGGCAGGGATGGTGTAGTGCAGTTAGGTGATAAGTCTTGTACAGGTAAGACGGTATCCTTCCAGGGCAGATAGATGTGAGATAGAGCAATGGTGCAGAGTGATGTAGCAGAGTGGAGTATGCGACGTAGTAAGAAAGCAGGAAAGGAAACAATTCTTACTACAAAGACATGCAGCATAAGGCTGCCTCAACCCCTCCCATCCAACTAGCTACACCCTGTTCTAACCAGCATGAGCTAGACCATCCCATTGGGTCCGCCTACACTCAGCTGGCATAGTGTACTGTTGAATGCAGTGGTTGGAGTCAATGGGGTGTTTCCTCCTTACCTGAGAGTAAGTTGTCACACCGCTGGGTGCGATGCAACATCTCTGTGGCGACTGGACCCTCGGGTGCTTCTGTCTTTTTACAAATGCCGGCTTTACCCGGCAATTGAATCAGAGGCTATTTTACTATGTAGAAGTGAATAAACTATAAATATATGTATATATATATGTCACAATGACATGTATATATATATATATATATGTATTCTAAGTGTGTATATTTTGTGTTTACAAGGAAAGAAAGTGTTTTTTAAGTTGCGATATTTTGTTCCCATAGACTTACATGGGACTTCCAGTATCGGAATCGGATATCGCCGATATTTAGTGATATCGGCGATACCATTCCGATCCGATATTTTTAGATATCGAGCAGTATCGCTCAACACTAGTACAGACCAATAAATGATACGATACCAAAATTTATTGCTAAAGAGTAAGACAAAAAAAGGGGGTGACAATTGAGAACATGGTGTTGCCGACACAAAGTGTATACCTGCCCAAAAAACACAGGTGACCACAGAAAACTTGTCGGTATGACCACATGACACAAAAAAATATAAATATAAAAATGGTGTGTACAGGTAAAAATATGTATATATTCTTGCAGAGTAATTTACAAAAAATAAATAGATAAAAGATCATGTGATCATAGACAATGTATACATAACCTGCAAATTATACCTGGGTAAGAGAACGCAAAAAGTGCAGGTGCAAAAAATCACTTGTGAGGCCACAATGGGTACTTGTGATTACCACAATGGGTAAACAGTGCACAATGAAGGAATGCAAATGTTTATAATGGTGATAGAGAAACCCAGAGTAGTGTAAACATTAGTTAAGGTGGGAGTGCAGGGTAATAGTCTTTATATTGATTGTTTCCGATAGGTCAAGCATTTACCCGTTGAGTCACTTTTAGACACCTATTTATACATAGTTTCTTTGCTTTGCTTAGTGTGTAACTTTCTACAGTACTCCATGTGCGGTCTAACCAGGGATTTGTACAGAGGCAGAATAATGCTCTCATCATGTGTATCCAGACCTATTTTAATGCACTCCATGATCCTGTTTGCTTTGGCAAACGATGACTTTTCACAATGTCTGAACCATGAAAAAGACACTCCTGGTAACTTTAAATTTCTACTTTTGAGCCTTGGTCTTGTATCATCTTCAAAGTCAGAACTTGATTCGTTATCTGGTTCAGGTATGATTCCACCTTCATCAGGGCTAAGTATCTCTTCCAAGGAAGCAGGGGCCTTGGGTACTAATAAATCTGTGCTATGGGGCATGGGATCAATTTCTGAGTGATGATTGGTGTATGAAATGGAATGCTTCCATTTGGAATTATACTCTTTCACATTGCACAAACAAAAGTAACAGTTCTTTTGCTCTCACCATACCATAGGAATCCCATAACGGAAAGCTTTTTTCTTACCCTTGATCCGATTTCGGAGGTTCTCAACACACCATTTGAATACTTTATGAGGCGCCCAAACTTTATCTTGATCTCCAAGTTTTACTCCGAAGTATGCGAAGTATACTTTTTTCACAAAGTCTGTAATAATCAGCTGTTGATTTAACGCTGTATATTCACCACAAATGAAACAGAAATGGTCAGGAGAACTAATACACTTCCGCAAAGCCATAAGGTTAATTTGGGGAAACGCGGTTGATGAATGAAATTCCAATGCAAGTTTCTTGAAAGCATAAGGACCTTTCATTATATTTAAGCAGTTCCTATTAATGATAATGGGGAAAATAATCAAACAGCTTTTTAGTCTCAGACCTGTGTAATTTGTAGTGTTTCTGCTAACACTGCAAATCTTGTTTGGGCTACAGATCTTACAGATAGAATATAAATAATTCACTAATCTCTTTCTATTAAAAAGTGTCCATTTATAATGCTACAAATAGTTACCACCGCAGACCTAGCATTTCAGCATTTCAACAATCATGAATATGAAACATAAAAGGAATAACAAAAAGAAGACCTGCAGTTTTCTGATATAGCCTCCTTGGAGTACTTCTCAGGAGGATGGGGGTTATCCTTGTATCTCTGAATGCTCCTGCATGTACTGATGATGGCTGGAGGGATCCTATATTTAGAAGCAATTAGAAATGGACATAGTGCAGCAAAATGCTGTGAGTAGAGTTGAGCGATACTTTCCGATATCCAAAAGTATCGGAATCGGAATGGTATCGCCGATACCATTAAAATATCGGCGATACCCGATACCGATACCGGAAGTCCCATGTAAGTCTATGGGAACAAAATATCGGAATTAAAAAAACCCCATTCTTGCCTTGTTGGTTAATTGTACATGAAGGAAAACAACAAAGAGTAATGTACAATGTATTGTGGAAGGTTGAGGAGACATTAAAGGCATAGATGTTTAACCCAATCAAATGGAATAGCATAAATATTTTTTTATTTTAAAGATGTTCGGATTGACGAAGAAATTGACAATGTTGTTAACGTTTTTTCTATTTTGGCAAATATGTATATTTCACAACTTCCATGCTCTTCACCTTTTTAACTTTTCACACACTTTCTCCTTCATAATCTTCAGCAGCATCATCTTTTTCATCAAATTATTCTTCATCTTCACCTTCTTTATCTTCTTCTTAAACTTCTTGCTATTCATCTTTTTGTTAACATTACTCAGATTCTTCTTATTAAACTATTATTCTTATTCATATTGTACTTCATCTTCTTCATCATATTCTTATTTGTGACAGAGAATCCTGTACTTGTAATCTGTCAAAGTATGAATTTTTCATCCTTCCGTTCTTGCTGTCACAAAAGATTTAAATTACAACAGTATTTGTCCGTGTTCAGTTTAGCCTGCATCAGCAGGCATTTTCCAGGGGCACCACGAGGAGGAACGGACTCACCCCCATACACTGCTTAGTCTTCTTCTGCTTAGAATTTAGAGCATATATTTTGCTCTTCATTTTGGTCTTATACTTCATGTTCTTCTGCTTTTTGATCTTCTGCTTATTGTTCTTAAGTCTCTTGTTCTGTATCTTGTAGTTTGTCTTAACCTTCTTAGTCCTGTTTGGTAATCTTTTATTTCTTCTTTGTGATGGTGTTTAGGCTGGTTGGCTTGATGCTCGTCGTCCTTGTGGTTGTCATCTTCTTCGGGGTGGTCATCAGGGTCGTCGTCTTCATTGTTGGAGATCCAGAGTGATTACCCAAAAAAGCATTGAAAAAATCTTCAATTTGTAAATGTAGCAGAAGGTACAAGAGCCAATGCAAGTAACGAGGACCAGCTGACTGTGCTGGAACCCGGAGGGGCAGCAGAAGGAAAAGAGCCAATGGCACAACCGAGGACCAGCTGACGTTACTGGGACACGGTTACTAAGCAGGAGGTACCTGTGCTCCAAAGCACTACCAAGGACCAGCAGACGTTGCTGGAACTCGGATACCGAGATGGAGGCACCTAGGCCAAAGGCACTGCGGAGAACCAGCTGACGGTACTGGAACCCGGACGGGTAGTAGAAGGTACAAGAGCCAATGCAAGTAACGAGGACCAGCTGACTGTGCTGGAACCCGGAGGGGCAGCAGAAGGAAAAGAGCCAATGGCACAACCGAGGACCAGCTGACGTTACTGGGACACGGTTACTAAGCAGGAGGTACCTGTGCTCCAAAGCACTACCAAGGACCAGCAGACGTTGCTGGAACTCGGATACCGAGATGGAGGCACCTAGGCCAAAGGCACTGCAGAGAACCAGCTGACGGTACTGGAACCCGGACGGGTAGCAGAAGGTACAAGAGCCAATGCAAGTAATGAGGACCAGCTGACTGTGCTGGAACCCGGAGGGGCAGCAGAAGGAAAAGAGCCAATGGCACAACCGAGGACCAGCTGACGTTACTGGGACACGGTTACTAAGCAGGAGGTACCTGTGCTCCAAAGCACTACCAAGGACCAGCAGACGTTGCTGGAACTCGGATACCGAGATGGAGGCACCTAGGCCAAAGGCACTGCGGAGAACCAGCTGACGGTACTGGAACCCGGACGGGTAGCAGAAGGTACCCATGGAAATTTAAGATGACAGGCCGCGAGCCGGCCGCAGTTACCGAATCCCACAGTACTACAGTGGGTGATTGTCCTATTGTCACAACGGAAACAGCCTTTATTTGCATATCCCGCAGCACACATAGGAAGCACCTAAACTCCAAGCACCATAGAGTCGGCTAACCCGACCGCAACACGACAGGACAACTTATTGGAGGCTAAGTGACGTTTACACTGACAGGAAACAGATGGCGTGCTGTAACCAGTCTGGGCAGGAGTGAGTACCCGTGCCAATGACACTTCCGAGCAACAACTGGTGGTGTTGTAGCCCAGGGATGAGAAGAGAACATGGTGGAGGCAGCAGGACTTTTTGCCGTTCACACAGCAGGGGAACAGCTGACATTACTGAACCCCAGTAACACAGGAGCAAGTGTTCACTGTGTTAACAGCACTTCCGAGCAACAACTGGCGGTGTTGTAGCCCAGGGATGAGAAGAGAACAGGGTGGAGGCAGCAGGCACTTTTTGCCGTTCACACAGCAGGGGAACAGCTGACATTACTGAACCCCAGTAACACAGGAGCAAGTGTTCACTGTGCTAACAGCACTTCCGAGCAACAACTGGCAGTGTTGTAGCCCAGGGATGAGAAGAGAACATGGTGGAGGCAGCAGGACTTTTTGCCGTTCACACAGCAGGGGAACAGCTGACATTACTGAACCCCAGTAACACAGGAGCAAGTGTAGACTGTGCTAACAGCACTTCCGAGCTACAACTGGCGGTGTTGTAGCCCAGGGATGAGAAGAGAACAGGGTGGAGGCAGCAGGACTTTTTGCCGTTATCACAGCAGGGGAACAGCTGACATTACTGAACCCCAGTAACACAGGAGCAAGTGTAGACTGTGCTAACAGCACTTCCGAGCTACAACTGGCGGTGTTGTAGCCCAGGGATGAGAAGAGAACAGGGTGGAGGCAGCAGGACTTTTTGCCGTTATCACAGCAGGGGAACAGCTGACATTACTGAACCCCAGTAACACAGGAGCAAGTGTAGACTGTGCTAACAGCACTTCCGAGCTACAACTGGCGTGTTGTAGCCCAGGGATGAGAAGAGAACAGGGTGGAGGCAGCAGGACTTTTTGCCGTTATCACAGCAGGGGAACAGCTGACATTACTGAACCCCAGTAACACAGGAGCAAGTGTAGACTGTGCTAACAGCACTTCCGAGCTACAACTGGCGGTGTTGTAGCCCAGGGATGAGAAGAGAACAGGGTGGAGGCAGCAGGACTTTTTGCCGTTATCACAGCAGGGGAACAGCTGACATTACTGAACCCCAGTAACACAGGAGCAAGTGTTGACTGTGCTAACAGCACTTCCGAGCAACAACTGGCGGTGTTGTAGCCCAGGGATGAGAAGAGAACAGGGTGGAGGCAGCAGGACTTTTTGCCATTCACACAGCAGGGGAACAGCTGACATTACTGAACCCCAGTAACACAGGAGCAAGTGTAGACTGTGCTAACAGCACTTCCGAGCAACAACTGGCAGTGTTGTAGCCCAGGGATGAGAAGAGAACAGGGTGGAGGCAGCAGGACTTTTTGCCGTTATCACAGCAGGGGAACAGCTGACATTACTGAACCCCAGTAACACAGGAGCAAGTGTAGACTGTGCTAACAGCACTTCCGAGCTACAACTGGCGGTGTTGTAGCCCAGGGATGAGAAGAGAACAGGGGTGAGGCAGCAGGACTTTTTGACGTTCAAACAGCAGGGGAACAGCTGACATTACTGAACCCCAGTAACACAGGAGCAAGTGTTCACTGTGCTAACAGCACTTCCGAGCAACAACTGGCAGTGTTGTAGCCCAGGGATGAGAAGAGAACAGGGTGGAGGCAGCAGGACTTTTTGCCGTTATCACAGCAGGGGAACAGCTGACATTACTGAACCCCAGTAACACAGGAGCAAGTGTTCACTATGCTAACAGCACTTCCGAGCAACAACTGGCGGTGTTGTAGCCCAGGGATGAGAAGAGAACATGGTGGAGGCAGCAGGACTTTTTGCCGTTCACACAGCAGGGGAACAGCTGACATTTCTGAACCCCAGTAACACAGGCGCAAGTGTTCACTGTGCTAACAGCACTTCCGAGCAACAACTGGCAGTGTTGTAGCCCAGGGATGAGAAGAGAACAGGGTGGAGGCAGCAGGACTTTTTGCCGTTATCACAGCAGGGGAAACAACTGACATTACTGAACCCCAGTAACACAGGAGCAAGTGTAGACTGTGCTAACAGCACTTCCGAGCTACAACTGGCGGTGTTGTAGCCCGGGATGAGAAGAGAACAGGGTGGAGGCAGCAGGACAGGACTTTTGCCGTTACACAGCAGGGAACAGCTGACATTACTGAACCCCAGTAACACAGGAGCAAGTGTTCACTGTGCTAACAGCACTTCCGAGCAACAACTGGCAGTGTTGTAGCCCAGGGATGAGAAGAGAACAGGTGGAGGCAGCAGGACTTTTTGCCGTTACACAGCAGGGGAACAGCTGACATTACTGAACCCCAGTAACACAGGAGCAAGTGTTCACTGTGCTAACAGCACTTCCGAGCAACAACTGGCAGTGTTGTAGCCCAGGGATGAGAAGAGAACAGGGTGGAGGCAGCAGGACTTTTTGCCGTTATCACAGCAGGGAACAGCTGACATTACTGAACCCCAGTAACACAGGAGCAAGTGTAGACTGTGCTAACAGCACTTCCGAGCTACAACTGGCGTGTTGTAGCCCAGGATGAGAAGAGAACAGGGTGGAGGCAGCAGGACTTTTTGCCGTTATCACAGCAGGGGAACAGCTGACATTACTGAACCCCAGTAACACAGGAGCAAGTGTAGACTGTGCTAACAGCACTTCCGAGCTACAACTGGCGGTGTTGTAGCCCAGGGATGAGAAGAGAACAGGTGGAGGCAGCAGACTTTTTGCCGTTATCACAGCAGGGAACAGCTGACATTACTGAACCCCAGTAACACAGGAGCAAGTGTAGACTGTGCTAACAGCACTTCCGAGCTACAACTGGCGGTGTTGTAGCCCAGGGATGAGAAGAGAACAGGTGGAGGCAGCAGGACTTTTTGCCGTTATCACAGCAGGGGAACAGCTGACATTACTGAACCCCAGTAACACAGGAGCAAGTGTAGACTGTGCTAACAGCACTTCCGAGCTACAACTGGCGGTGTAGTAGCCCAGGGATGAGAAGAGAACAGGGTGGAGGCAGCAGGACTTTTTGCCGTTATCACAGCAGGGGAACAGCGACATTACTGAACCCCAGTAACACAGAGCAAGTGTTCACTGTGCTAACAGCACTTCTGAGCAACAACTGGCGTGTGTGTAGCCCAGGGATGAGAAGAGAACAGGGTGGAGGCAGCAGGACTTTTTGCCATTCACACAGCAGGGAACAGCTGACATTACTGAACCCCAGTAACACAGGAGCAAGTGTAGACTGTGCTAACAGCACTTCCGAGCAACAACTGGCGTGTTGTAGCCCAGGGATGAGAAGAGAACAGGGTGGAGGCAGCAGGACTTTTTGCCGTTATCACAGCAGGGGAACAGCTGACATTACTGAACCCCAGTAACACAGGAGCAAGTGTAGACTGTGCTAACAGCACTTCCGAGCTACAACTGGCGGTGTTGTAGCCCAGGGATGAGAAGAGAACAGGTGGAGGCAGCAGACTTTTGCCGTTCACACAGCAGGGGAACAGCTGACATTACTGAACCCCAGTAACACAGGAGCAAGTGTAGACTGTGCTAACAGCACTTCCGAGCTACAACTGGCGGTGTTGTAGCCCAGGGATGAGAAGAGAACAGGGTGGAGGCAGCAGGACTTTTTGCCGTTATCACAGCAGGGGAACAGCTGACATTACTGAACCCCAGTAACACAGGAGCAAGTGTTCACTGTGCTAACAGCACTTCCGAGCAACAACTGGCAGTGTTGTAGCCCAGGGATGAGAAGAGAACAGGGTGGAGGCAGCAGGACTTTTTGCCGTTATCACAGCAGGGGAACAGCTGACATTACTGAACCCCAGTAACACAGGAGCAAGTGTAGACTGTGCTAACAGCACTTCCGAGCAACAACTGGCGGTGTTGTAGCCCAGGGTCAAGGAGGGTGTAGGCAGAGGCCTAGTATGAGTCGTTTGAAGTTGTAGTTAGCAGCAGTAATTTTTTCCAGACACACAGCAGGGGAACAGCAGGCATTACTGAACCCCACAAACACATCAGCGATTGTTTTCATCTGTGCATCTAACACTTCTGAGCAGCAACTGGCGCTGTTGAAGCCCAGGGTCAAGGAGGGTGTAGGCAGAGGCCTAGTATGAGTCGTTTGAAGTTGTAGTTAGCAGCAGTAATTTTTGCCAGACACACAGCAGGGGAACAGCAGGCGTTACTGAACCCCACAAACACATCAGCGATTGTTTTCATCTGTGCATCTAACACTTCTGAGCAGCAACTGGCGCTGTTGAAGCCCAGGGTCAAGGAGGGTGTAGGCAGAGGCCTAGTATGAGTCGTTTGAAGTTGTAGTTAGCAGCAGTAATTTTTGCCAGACACACAGCAGGGGAACAGCAGGCGTTACTGAACCCCACAAACATCAGCGATTGTTTTCATCTGTGCATCTAACACTTCTGAGCAGCAACTGGCGCTGTTGAAGCCCAGGGTCAAGGAGGGTGTAGGCAGAGGCCTAGTATGAGTCGTTTGAAGTTGTAGTTAGCAGCAGTAATTTTGCCAGACACACAGCAGGGGAACAGCAGGCGTTACTGAACCCCACAAACACATCAGCGATTGTTTTCATCTGTGCATCTAACACTTCTGAGCAGCAACTGGCGCTGTTGAAGCCCAGGGTCAAGGAGGGTGTAGGCAGAGGCCTAGTATGAGTCGTTTGAAGTTGTAGTTAGCAGCAGTAATTTTTGCCAGACACACAGCAGGGGAACAGCAGGCGTTACTGAACCCCACAAACACATCAGCGATTGTTTTCATCTGTGCATCTAACACTTCTGAGCAGCAACTGGCGCTGTTGAAGCCCAGGGTCAAGGAGGGTGTAGGCAGAGGCCTAGTATGAGTCGTTTGAAGTTGTAGTTAGCAGCAGTAATTTTTGCCAGACACACAGCAGGGGAACAGCAGGCGTTACTGAACCCCACAAACACATCAGCGATTGTTTTCATCTGTGCATCTAACACTTCTGAGCAGCAACTGGCGCTGTTGAAGCCCAGGGTCAAGGAGGGTGTAGGCACAAAATATTGAGTTATTGCCTTGTTACGTGGCCATTGCAAATGTATGTACTTCAAACAAGAATAAATGAAGTTTTACTAGGACAATAAAATGATGAATTTCAATTCCAAGAATAGAAAAATATTTATACTTGAGAGTCCTCTGTGGTTGATACCGTTTAATGGCTAACTGAAAATATGGTAACAAATTCAAAGCTTTCGAGACTACTCAGGTCTCTTCATCAGGCTAAGACTAAAAAAAAAAAGGAAGAATCACATATTCCTACACACAACAGGACACAGGAATAGGTAAGACAAGTGAGGGAGGGACAAGTGAGGGGAGACCGGCCAAAAAATGAGAACAAGGATGAATTATCAGCGCCACACGATAAGACAAAAAATAATGGATTTACCTGTGGCAAAACACTTTTGTATGCCCGGTCATAGCATGATGGATATGGAATTACTGGTATTAAAATATAACTTCAAATATGACAAAGATACAAAGGTTTCAGAATATAAGCTCATCATGACCTTTGACACTGTTAGTGATGGAATGAATAGATCACACGGATTTATGTCATTCTATATCAATTAAGGAATCTGCGTCTCTGCCCTTCCAGGGGCATGAAAACACAAAACCAGACCCCAATCAGAGGGCAATAAAACTTTCTATCGTTATCTAGGAACTGTTCCAATATTTATGTTCATCCCTCTGTGAAAATGACAGTTCTGCTACACGTCACTTACTTGTCTTACCTATTGCACTATTCCTGTGTCCTGTTGTGTATAGAAATATGTGATGCTTCATTTTTTGGTTTAGTCTTTGCCTGATGAAGAGACGTGAGTAGCCTCGAAAGCTTGCAATTTGTTACCATCTTTTCAGTTATCCATTCAAAGGTATCAACCACTGCGGACTTTCAAGTCTAAATATTTATCTATCTACTGGCTAACACGGTACAAAGATACACATGTTTCCTAACTTCAAGAATAAAAATAAAGACACTGCAAATATAAACGCATATATGCACATGCCAACAAGAAATGGAACAACACACCACCCAAAAAATTGGTTACAAAATATAGTGTTGTAAATTTAACAATAAAAGTCCATTTTTGTATTTATGAATAATGCTTAAGGAACGCTATTGTCATGTGTGCATTGCCACGAAGATCGTCGCGGTTGCACATTTTGACTTCTCACAGCTGATCTGCTGTTTCTTTGTGTTTGGCAGCTAGGGAGTTAATTCTGTCTGTGCTCGGTGCTGGGACTGGGTGCAGTTTCTCCCGGCTGCAATTGATTATTTGTTGATTGGTTTCCTTTAAATTCCTGGTTGTCTGCTTGGGGAGTTGCCAGTGAAACCTTCATGCAGACCACAGATAGGAATGAATCTGTATAGACTTTAGTTTGTGAGCTCCTTAGTTGTTCTAAGCTCAACTTGGTTAGAGTTTATTTCCCAGACCATTTATGTTCCTTTGGTGTTTGAGTGTGTATGCAAGCGAGTGTTATCCTGTCTGTCTTATATGTCTAATCTGTGTATTTAGCTGAGATCAGCCCATATCCCTTTGGTGGTAGTCAGGATCCTTCTTAGGACTGATTACAGGGTTCAGGGTCTGATAGGAGACAGGGTTAGGTTGGAGACTTGGACCTCTGAACCATTATCAGTACCTCCAAGGTGAGGGATTAGTTAGGACCCCAGTTTAGGGTCAGGTTAGATCCCGGTCCACCTCTTTCCTGTTTCAGCTCATCAAGTCCTCAAGATTAACCCTGAGTTCAGCAGATATCGTGTCAGGTAAATCTATTCTATACTTACATGCTGATGTTGCTATACTAGTTGTTGTATAGAGTGTTGTTCCTGTATTAATAGTTTACTGACATTGTATACATATCATTAGACAGCGTGACATTTTCACTGGCCATAAAAATTATCTCCAGTTACCATGGATCCAGTAGCCCAGCTGGCTCTGCAGTTGCAGGGATTATCCATGGAGCTGACGGACATTAAGTCCAAAGTTTTGTCTCCCCTGGAGCAAACCAGAGTTGAACCTAAAGTAGCTCTCCCGGACAGGTTCACTGGTGGGCGAGACAAATTTTTCACCTTCCGGGAGGCATGTAAATTGTATTTTCGGCTTCGGCCTCGATCATCAGGGAGTGATGAGCAGAGAGTGGGAATTGTTATCTCACTTCTGCAAGGGGACCCTCAATCCTGGACATTTTCCCTTCCTCCGGGATCCCCGGCTCTACTGTCTGTAGATCAATTTTTTACTGCCCTGGGATTGGTATATGATGACCCAGATCGGGTCTCTCTTGCTGAGACAAAATTACGTAAGATACAGCAGGGAGATCGTCCTGCAGAGGAATTTGCTTCTGAGTTTCGTAGATGGGCCACAGATACTCAGTGGAATGACCCCGCTCTTAGGAGCCAGTTTTGTCATGGGCTTTCTGATAAATTAAAAGACGTTTTGGCTCAGTATGAGTCTCCTCATTCACTGGAGGCTGCTATGGCCTTAGCTATCCGTACTGATAGACGGCTTCGGGAGAGGGGTGAGGTAACCCCACTCCCTGTTGTTTCTCCACCTACCACTAAAGTCCCTTATGTTGAGGTTCCCCTTGTCTGTTCGGATGAGCCTATGCAGTTGGGAGGGACATCATTTCGTAGGAGGGGATTGGCGGTACGCCGCAGGACTAGAAGATGTTTTTTCTGCGGGAAAGAGGGACATTTTGTTGGAGAATGTCCATCCCGTGCCTTGTTGAGCAAAAGTCGCCGGAAAACTGTTAATCCCAGGTTGTGTGGTGGACGACAACCTGGGAGTATGTATTTCATCCGCCAGTTCTTCTCAGTTCCTTGTACCAGTGGAGGTGGTAGTTGGTACGAGAGTGGAGAGATTGTCTGTTCTTCTTGATAGTGGTTCCGGGGCTAATCTGGTTGACGCTCAGTTTGCTCAGGCTCAAGGTATGCATCTGAGTGTATTGGTCAAACCGATCCCTATATTCTCCATTGACGCCAGGCCTCTCGGCCAAGGTAGCTTTGTTCATGAGGTTCATAACATTGACCTTCGGGTAGGGGCAATACATAGGGAACAATTATCTTGTTATGTGTTGGAGGGTCTACCTACTCCCATTGTGTTGGGACTTCCTTGGTTGGTTAAACATAACCCTGTGATTAATTGGCAGTCCAGAGAAATAAGCCAATGGGGTGAGTTTTGCAAAAGCAACTGCATGAACACAGTCATCAGTGCGGTCGTGCCTAGTACATTGCCTCCTTTTTTGGAGGATTTTGGGGATGTTTTCTCTGAGGAGGGGTGTCAGGAGTTGCCTCTCATCGCGTGTATGACTGCTCTATTAATCTCCTTCCTGATGCTAAGTTGCCTAAAGCTAGGTTGTATAATCTTTCTGGTCCTGAGAGGCAGGCTATGAAAGATTATATTTCTGAAAGTCTGGCCAAAGGGCATATTAGACCTTCATCTTCCCCAGTAGCCGCGGGGTTCTTCTTTGTGAAGAAGAAAGATGGAGGCCTACGCCCTTGCTTGGATTTCCGCGAACTTAATCGGATTACTGTTCGAGATCCGTATCCACTCCCTCTTATTCCTGATCTCTTCAATCAAATTGTTGGCGCCAAATGGTTCTCTAAATTGGATCTCAGGGGGGCGTATAATCTGATTAGGATAAAAGAGGGGGATGAGTGGAAAACGGCGTTTAACACGCCGGAGGGACATTATGAGAACCTTGTCATGCCTTTTGGTCTGACTACTGCACCAGCAGTATTCCAACATTTTGTTAATGACATTTTTCGTCACCTTGTGGGGCTGTTTGTGGTTGTATATTTGGACGACATTTTAATTTACTCGCCAGATCTTGTGTCTCATCAGGAGCATGTGAGACAGGTGTTGCAGATCTTGCGAGACAATAAACTATACGCCAAACTGGAGAAGTGTGTATTTGCGTACAGGAACTTCAGTTTTTGGGTTTTTTGGTGTCAGCCTCCGGTTTCCGTATGGACCCTGAAAAGGTGAGAGCAGTGCTTGAATGGGATCAGCCAGGGGATCTTAAGGCTCTGCAGCGTTTTTTGGGGTTTGCTAACTACTACCGGAAATTTATTTGTAATTTCTCATCTGTCGTCAAACCTCTCACTGACATGACAAGAAAAGGGACGGATTTTTCTAAATGGTCGGACAAAGCTTGCCAAGCCTTTTCCTCTTTGAAGAAATGTTTTGCTTCGGCACCCGTTCTCATCCAACCAGATGCATCTCAGCCGTTCATTGTGGAGGTGGATGCGTCTGACGTAGGGGTGGGTGCTATATTGTCCCAGGGTCCGTCCCCTGGTAAATGGCATCCGTGCGCTTTCTTTTCTAAGAAATTGTCGTCCGCCGAAAGGAATTATGATATCGGCAATAGGGAACTTTTGGCCATTAAGTTAGCTTTTGAAGAATGGCGTCACTTTTTGGAGGGGGCAGTCCACCGGTTACCGTTATTACTGATCACAAGAACCTGTTGTATTTGGAATCCGCTAAGCGTCTGAATTCCAGACAAGCTCGATGGTCGTTGTTTTTTACCAGGTTTAATTTTGTCGTCACTTATCGCCCGGGGTCTAAGAATGTAAAGGCTGATGCCTTGTCTCGCAGTTTCCCAGGGGCCGGGAAAACGGATGACCCGAGTCCTATCCTTCAGGAGGGGGTGGTAGTGTCGGCTGTATTTTCTGAGCTTGAGAAGGAGGTGTTAGAGGCTCAGGGGGACGCCCCTGCAGGACCTCCAGGGAGACTGTTTGTCCCAAATCTGTTGAGACAAAAGGTTATTGAGGCACATCATAATTCTGCTCTAGCAGGACATCCAGGGAGTAAGGCTACTTTAGATCTCCTTTCTCGCCGGTTTTGGTGGCCTAATGCTAATAAAGATGTTATAACTTTTGTCGCGTCATGTGGGGTGTGTGCTCGCTCTAAAACCCCTCATACCCGTCCGTCTGGGACCCTTTTACCCTTGAAACTTCCGGAGCGTCCATGGACTCATTTATCTATGGACTTCATTACGGACCTTCCTCCGTCGTCAGGGAATACTGTCATACTGGTGGTTGTTGACAGGTTCAGTAAGATGGCACATTTCGTTGCTCTTCCTGCACTCCCTAATGCTAAAACTCTGGCGCAGGTGTTCATTAGGGAGATCGTTAGACTTCATGGGTTGCCTTCTGATGTGGTGTCAGATAGGGGGTCTCAGTTTGTGTCCAAATTTTGGAGGGCATTTTGTTTACGTCGGGGGATGCAATTGTCATTTTCCTCGGCTTTTCATCCGCAGACCAATGGTCAGACAGAGCGTCTGAATCAGAGCTTAGAGACATATCTCCGGTGTTTTGTTTCAGAGAACCAAGAGGACTGGTCTTCTTTCTTGCCTCTGGCAGAGTTCGCTCTTAACAACAGGCGGAGCGAGTCCACTGGTAAGTCCCGTTTTTTGGGGCATATGGTTTCCATCCCAGTTTTGTACTTTCAATGGGGGGGGCCCTTCTGGGGTTCCTGAGGAGGAGCGTTTCTCGTCGTCACTTGCTTCTGTGTGGAGAGGTGTATTGAATAATCTGAGTGTGATGGGGAACCGTTACAAACGTATGGCTGATAGGAGGAGAGTTTCTGGTCCAGATCTGAATGTGAAGGATCTGGTATGGTTGTCTACCAGGAATATAAAACTTAAGGTGCCCTCCTGGAAACTGGGTCCCAGATTCATCGGGCCGTACAGGATCAGTTCCATAATTAATCCTGTGGCATTTCGTCTGGACCTCCCTCCTACGTTTAAAATTCATAATGTGTTCCACAAGTCATTACTTAAAAGGTATGTGGCACCAGTCATACCGTCACCTCTACCTCCTCCTCCTGTGTTGGTCAATGGTAACTTGGAATTTCAAGTATCAAAGATCATTGACTCACGTCTGAATCGCCGGTCCCTTCAGTACTTGGTGCATTGGAAGGGGTATGGTCCAGAGGAGAGGACGTGGGTCCCTGCGTCTGATGTTAACGCAGATCATTTGGTTCGGACCTTCCACAGAACTCACCCGGGCAGGCCTGGCCCTGAGGGTCCGGAGGCCCCTCGTAGAAGGGGGGGTACTGTCATGTGTGCATTGCCACGAAGATCGTCTTGTTGCACATTTTGACTTCTCACAGCTGATCTGCTGTTTCTTTGTGTTTGGCAGCTAGGGAGTTAATTCTGTCTGTGCTCGGTGCTGGGACTGGGTGCAGTTTCTCCCGGCTGCAATTGATTATTTGTTGATTGGTTTCCTTTAAATTCCTGGTTGTCTGCTTGGGGAGTTGCCAGTGAAACCTTCATGCAGACCACAGATAGGAATGAATCTGTATAGACTTTAGTTGTGAGCTCCTTAGTTGTTCTAAGCTCAACTTGGTTAGAGTTTATTTCCCAGACCATTTATGTTCCTTTGGTGTTTGAGTGTGTATGCAAGCGAGTGTTATCCTGTCTGTCTTATATGTCTAATCTGTGTATTTAGCTGAGATCAGCCCATATCCCTTTGGTGGTAGTCAGGATCCTTCTTAGGACTGATTACAGGGTTCAGGGTCTGATAGGAGACAGGGTTAGGTTGGAGACTTGGACCTCTGAACCATTATCAGTACCTCCAAGGTGAGGGATTAGTTAGGACCCCAGTTTAGGGTCAGGTTAGATCCCGGTCCACCTCTTTCCTGTTTCAGCTCATCAAGTCCTCAAGATTAACCCTGAGTTCAGCAGATATCGTGTCAGGTAAATCTATTCTATACTTACATGCTGATGTTGCTATACTAGTTGTTGTATAGAGTGTTGTTCCTGTATTAATAGTTTACTGACATTGTATACATATCATTAGACAGCGTGACAGCTATGTTAAACCATAACATAGTGAAGACAATGGATTTTGTAATAGTCACTTATCATCATCATCATTGCAATTTAGATGTGACAGTCACAGACATTTCAATTATTTAAGTTAATAAAATAGTTACTTTGTACACCATGTATGACATGTCCAGCATGGACATAAACAATAATGTACGATAAAAAATAACCATTTAAAAAAACATAATGCATTGTTGTCACAATTTAAGTGTGTGCCTGCAAGTGTAGGTGAAACAAAGGCTACGGATAGCAAAGGTATATTCTATGTCTGTATCAGACAGTGGACAGCCTCTGATGGGTAATGGCGATGTTATACTGTACGTCAATAAAGTCTGCGGCTGCAATCATGCATTTTTTGCTTGTACAGTGTTGAAGAGGGTAAAAGCATGTCTGGTTGCGCAAGGCTTTATCCGTCAACACTACCTTCCTACTGTCACACGTAGGGTAGGGTAGCGTGTGTCAATTAGATGACTCTATAAAATGTGACGTTACGCAGCGTTATTGCGCCCTAGGGACGCCAAAAATACGACAGCAGTAATCATTTACTGTCTAATACTCCACCTATGACCAACCAAAAAAGACCGTTCCCTCTTTAACAATCTACAAGACTAACAAGCATAATGGTTGACGCTGACTTTATTGAGGTACAGTATTACATCGACATTGTCCATGAGTAACTATGCACTGTGATACCTATATACCATTATTAATTTATATCTGTTGTGGTTGTTTCAACAGCACTTGCAGGTATAACTAGTACTACCTATTGTCAGTATGCATGATGCACTTTCTAGATGTAATAATTTATTATTGAACATTATTACCAGGTTTAGATGCTGGCCATTTCATATATGGTGTGTGAAGTTACAGTTGGCATCAGTATGTGTATTTTATAATGTCTGTCATAAATAAAACTCGTGATGATGATGATGAGGATTTTATGATTCGTACATCCATTGACTGCATTATCTTACAGGTACAGATAAAGTTCCTTAAAAAGCATTAATTGATAAGTATGAAATGTACTTTTATGCATTAATTTCAAAAAGTGAAGACTATGTTTTAGTTTTTGTTACCATTTATAATAGACATGTGCAGATATGCGCTGTGATGACAAATTATTATTTGTCCATATTTGTTATAAAAATTTATCATTCTAGGCCTGGAAAACTTCACAATTTCATGTTTTAAGCATAACAATCAGAGTGACGGCTCTTCCCTATTTGGAGCATGTTCGACATGGGTTTTTCTGTGCATGTGTAGGGAACAGGAGACTTGTTGCCGGACACACAGCAGGGGAACAGCTGGCGTTACTGAACCCCACTAACACTATAGCTTGTGTATTGGTCTGTGGACACGACACTTCTGAGCAGCAACTGGCAGTGTTGTAGCACAGGGAGTAGAGTTCAGGTGGTAGAAAGATGAACATAACAGGAGACATGGATAACGTTGCGAACCAGTTATTTAATCTGAAAACGGACAGACAAATTCTGGCGAGATCCATGCCTTGTTCATTTTCAGAAAAGTAAGCCGGTCTACATTATCGGAGGATAGTCGCATGCGACGGTCTGTTAGTACACCACCTGCGGCACTAAAGACGCGCTCCGATAATACACTGGCAGCAGGGCAAGCCAGCACTCCCAATGCATACTGGCTAAGCTCTGGCCATGTATCCAGCTTAGAGACCCAAAACTTGAATGGGGAAGAGCCATCTGGGAGTACACTGAGAGGGAAAGACATGTAGTCTGTCACCATCTTACGGAAACGTTGCCTCCTGCTGACTGGAGCCGTCTCGGATGGTGTAGACATTGGTGGCGCTGCCACAAAACTTCGCCACATTTGGAACATACTGGTCTTGCCCTGTGCAGAGGCGCTGCTTGTGCTCCCTCTTGTTGCAGAGCTGTCTCCACTGCCTCGACGCACAGAGCTGCTTTGTAAAGCAGTAGCAGCAGCAGTGCTCTCGGCTGGAATGGAGAACATTATGGATTGCACCAGAGTGTCTTGGTACTTCCGCATTTTACGCTCCCGGTTCAACGGTGTGATGAGGCTTTGTAAGTTGTCCCGGTAGCGAGGGTCTAGGAGGGTGTACACCCAATAATCAGACGTGGTGAGAATGTGGGCGATGCGGCGGTCGTTTCTCAGGCACTGCAGCATGAAATCAACCATGTGCTGCAGACTCCCAACTGGCCAAGAAACGCTGTCCCCTGCAAGAGGCGTCATCTCTGCCTGCTCTGCATCACCCCACCCTCGCTCTACATACTGACTAGAGCGTTGTGTACCTCCCTCTGGAGCGATGTCTTCCTCCTCCATTGACTCCTCCTCATCCTCCTCACAAAGTGAACACTGCCCAGCCCTTTGTGAGGAACCACGTTGCGCTGACTGTCCAGAAGGTGATGGAATTTGTGACTCCTCATCCTCCACCTCTTCCAAAACCTCATCCCTTATTGCTTGCAGTGTTTTTTGAAGCAGGCAGATAAGGGGGACAGTCAGGCTGACTAGTGCATCATCTGCACTCGCCATCCGCGTTGACTCATCAAACGCACGCAAAACGTGGCAGATGTCCTTCATAGAGGCCCACTCAGTAGTGGTGAAGTGTGAACGACGCAAATTGCGAGTTGATTGCGCCTGATGCAGCTGATACTCCATTACTGCTGGCTGCTGCTCACACAACCGCTCCAACATATGTAACGTGGAATTCCACCTGGTGGGTACGTCACATATGATGCGATGTTCAGGAAGGCGAAATCTGCGTTGCAGAGCTGCAATGCGCGATCTGGCCATGCTGGAACGTCGCAAGTGAGCGCACTCTAGGCGGACCTTGTGCAGCAGTGCATCAAGATCCGGATAGTCCCTCAAAAAACTCTGCACGACCAAGTTGAGCACATGTGCCAGACATGGTATGTGAGTGAGGTTGCCAAGGGCCAGAGCTGCCACCAGATTTCGGCCATTGTCACACACTACCAAGCCTGGCTGGAGATTCGCTGGCAAAAACCACACGTCGCTCTCCTGCTTGATGGCATTCCAGAGCTCCTGCGCTGTGTGGCTTCGATTCCCCATGTAAATTAATTTCAGGACGGCCTGTTGACGTTTGGCCACGGCTGTGCTCATATCGGTCGCATCAGGTAAGCGTTCACGGGTCCATGTGGAGGTAGACCGTGACGGCTCCTGCAGCGATGATTCTGAGGAACTGGAGTAGGAGGAGGAGTCAATGTGGACAGACTTGATTCCTGCAATCCTTGGAGTTGGCAGAACACGTACAGCGCCACTCTCAAGATCTGTACCCGGCTCCACAACATTGACCCAATGGGCAGTGAGGGAAAGGTATCGTCCCTGGCCATGGGTACTGGTCCACGCATCGGTGGTCAGGTGGACCTTGCTACTGACGGCGTTTAGTAGCGCATGTTTAATTTTTCCCTCAACATGCTTTTGCAGACCAGGGACGGCTTGCCTGCTGAAATAAAATCGGCTGGGCACATTGTATTGTGGGACTGCCAATGCCATAAAGTTACGGAAAGTGTCAGTCTCCACCAGCCTGAATGACAGCATTTCAAGGGACAGGAGTTTTGCAATGCCAGCATTCAGAGCCTGTGCTCGTGGATGGTTTGCCGAGTATGGCTGTCTTTTATCCCATGCCTGTGCTACCGATGGCTGTTTTGTGGCCTGGGAGTGTGAGGATGACAGGGAACTTGCAGCTGTGGGTGGAATAACACTGGGTCTCTGGACAACAGTTACAGAGGTTCTTCCATGGCGATCCTGTGAGGAAGCCGAACCAGCTGTGTGTGAGCTGGAGGAAGAGGCTCCAACACGAGCTGAAGATGTAGGTGCTGCTGTAGGTTGGCCTACATCTCCAGTGTGTCTTTGTAACTTAGCTACGTGCTTTGTCCGTACATGTTTCCACATATTTGTGGTATTGAGGTTACTGGTATTTTTACCTCTTTTAACTTTTTGATTACACAGCTTGCATTTGACATAGCAAATATCATCTGCAAGTGTGTCAAAAAAGGACCACGCAGTGCAAGTCCTGGGAGCGCCCGTTTTGGCTGTTGGAAGAGAACTGCTACGAACGGGTGCCAAACTGGAGGGTACAGGCAACGAGTCTGCAGCCTACCTCTCCCTACTGTTTGGACCGTTGGGGCAATCTCTTCCTCAGAGCTGCTACCACCACCTTCCTGTTCCTCACGCCATGTTGGGTCTTGGACCTCATCATCTCCACTACCCTCTTCCAACACCTGCTGCTGTTGGGTGGTCTGGCCAGCACCTTGCTCAACAGAAAATGGCACCTGAGTCTCATCATCATCAGATGCATTCTGCGGTGTGCTGACCATCGGCACTGGCTCACCCGCCTCTTCAGATTCAGAGAGACACAGCTGTTGCGCATCACTGCACACTGCCTCTCCTTCACATTCCAGAATGCTGCTTGGCTGGGCCCCTGTTTCCAAGCCAACAGATTCTGAGAACAGAAGCAGAGACTCAGCTGGCTCCAGTTCAGAACTCTCTGACTGCCTGGGCAATTTGGCAGGCGGTGAAGAGACAGATGGTTGTTCAACAGTGCTGTGGTCCTGATAGGAGGTGGAAGCTATTGAAGTCGATGCATTGGCTGCCATCCAACCAACAACGGCTTCAATTTGTTCTTCCCGCAGCAGGGGGGTACGCTGAGCTCCTACAAAAGTGCGCATAAAGGAACGCTCACGGGGAAAACTGGTGGATGCTGTGTCACTGGGTGCGGCAGCAGCAGGCACAGAATCCCCACGTCCTCTCCCTGCTGCAACTCCACGGCCACGACCACGTGCCTTACTCCCTGCCTTCTTCATCTTGGTAGATTGATAAAGAAAGTCAGAAAAGTTATAAGGCCTAAGTGTGGTTATTCCTCACAGACTACAGTGAACACTGAAACACAACTGTTCAGTAGCTGTGAAAGGCCCTTTGTCTACTTCTATAGTGTTTGCAACCAATGTATTGTATACGGATGGAAGCGCGTCACACTAATAGATTCGATTTTTTTCAAATATAATGGAGCAGCACCAATTAGTGAAGGATGAGGCAGTGACACACGCTCAGCAGACTACAACCAGCAGTGGTTGAAGAACTAACTGGAGCGTGATCTGCACTCAAAAATGAAAAGCTCACAGACTACAGTGAACACTGAAACACAACTGTTCAGTAGCTGTGAAAGGCCCCTTTGTCTACTTCTATAGTGTTTGCAACCAATGTATTGTATACGGATGGAAGCGCGTCACACTAATAGATTAGATTTTTTTAAAATATAATGGAGCTGCACCAATTAGAGAAAAATGTGAAGGATGAGGCAGTGACACACGCTCAGCAGACTACAACCAGCAGTAGTTGAAGAACTAACTGGAGCGTGATCTGCACTCAAAAAATGAAAAGCTCACAGACTACAGTGAACACTGAAACAACTGTCCACAATCTGTGAAAGGCTACTCCTTTGTCTACTTCTATAGTGTTTGCAACTAGGGTTGAGCATTCCGATACTGCAAATATCGGGTATCGGCCGATATTGGCTGTATCGGAATTCCGATTCCGAGTTCCGATATTTTCGTCATATCGGATACCGGAATCGGGATTGTCACTGTCACTGTCAGTGTCCGTCGGTCGGGTCTGTCAGGAGTCAGCGGCACTTACCTGGCAGAAGATCTCCGGCGGTCACGTCCTGGACTGCTTGATGGCCGCAATCTTCTTTCCCCGGCGGTCACATGCAGTTTCTCGCGATAACTGCAGTGACTGCTGGGTAATCCCGGCCGTAAAGCAGTCAGTCCGATGACGTCACCGCCGGGGAAGCAGGTAATCAGCTGTGCTGCGCCGGGATGACAGGCTCTGCCTGTCATTGCGATGTAGCAGAGTTGGATCGTCGTGGGACTGTCGTTATGGACTGCGTCGGACAGGTGGTATACTGTTGGTTTTTTTTTTTTTCTTTTTTTACAGGAGATCGATGGCGTCGCAGGAATGAGAGTACAATAAAATTAATGAAAACTGTGTTGTCTCTTTTATTTCATTAAAAGACTTTTTTCTTGCTTTGTCTTTTTTTTAAACATTTAAAAACTTTGGGATGTTAAAAATGGATCGGGCTATTGACACTCTCCATTATTACCGGGCTTATGTCACGTTGCAAACACGGTGACATTACCCTTTACCCGCTTGCCAAACGTACAGGCAGTGGGATAGACGCGCGGGTAAGTGCCCATTGGACTTTTTGATGCGCCAAAAGTGGCGACTGCTGTGCCTGGTATTATCAGGCTGTGAGGGCCAAATCCATGGCCTTACAGTCTTTTAATACCAGGCCGCAGCAGGTCTGCATTTTACTGGCTGGTTAACAAAAATAGGGGGGATCCCCACGCCGTTTTTTTTCGAGGGGATCCCCTATTTTTGTTAACCAGCCAAGATAGCAGACTGCTGTGGCCTGGTATTATCAGGCTGGCAAGGTCCATGGATATTGGATCCTTACCAGCCTGAAAAACCAGGCCTCAGCGGTCTGCTTCATCTGGCTGGTTAACAAAAATAGGGGGGACCCCACGCCAATTTTTTTCGAGGGGATCCCCTATTTTTGTTAATCAGCCAAGATATGCAGACTGCTGTGGCCTGGTATTATCAGGCTGGCAAGGTCCATGGATCTTGGCTCCTTAACAGCCTGAAAATCCAGGCCTCAGCGGTCTGCTTCATCTGGCTGGTTAACAAAAATAGGGGGGACCCCACGCCAATTTTTTTCGAGGGGATCCCCTATTTTTGTTAATCAGCTGAGCCAAGATATGCAGACTGCTGTGGCCTTGTATTATCAGGCTGGCAAGGTCCATGGATCTTGGCTCCTTAACAGCCTGAAAATCCAGGCCTCAGCGGTCTGCTTCATCTGGCTGGTTAACAAAAATAGGGGGGACCCCACGCCATTTTTTTTCGAAGGGAACCCCTATTTTTGTTAATCAGTTCCCTCTGACGTCACTGATTGTGTCCCTGGCTGACCTGAAGTGAAAGTGGAAAGCAATCAATTAAGCTTTCCACTTAAGGGCCCGTCTCACATAGCGATATCGCTACCGAGATCGCTGCTGAGTCACTAGTTTTGTGACGCAGCAGCGAGCTCACCAGCGATATCGCTGTGTGTGACATTCAGCGACGATCAGCCCCCCTGCCGGGTATCGCTGATCGTCGCTGAAATGTCAGGACCTTTTTTTGATCGCTGGTTTCCCGCTGACAGGCACACATCGCTGCGTGTGACAGGCGGGAGACCAGCGATCCGCTGGTAACCAAGGTACACAGCGGGTTTCCAGGCGCGGGGCTGTGCCTAGAAACCCGCTGTGTACCTTGGATACCAGCGCCCTGATGCAGGGAGCTGGTATCCAAGGTACACAGCGGGTTTCCAAGCGCTGCGCGGTGCCTGGAAACCCGCTGTGTACCTTGGTTACCAGCGGATCGCTGGTCTCCCGCCTGTCACACGCAGCGATGCGTGCCTGTCAGAGGGAAACCAGCGATCAAAAAAAGGTCCTGACATTTCTGCGACGATCAGCGATACCCGGCAGGGGGGCTGATCGTCGCTGAATGTCACACACAGCGATATCGCTGGTGAGCTCGCTGCTGCGTCACAAAACTAGTGACTCAGCAGCGATCTCGGTAGCGATATCGCTATGTGAGACGGGCTCTTAAGCGATGTTACCCGCAGTGTCGCTGTCCCAGATCGCTGCCTGAGCTGCCTGTTTGGCAGCTCAGCAGCGATCATGTAGCGATACACCAGCGATCCTGACAAGTGCATATCGTTGTCGGGATCGCTGGTGTATCGTTATGTGACACCCAGCCTTTACTCTCCTGTCAGGCAGGAGAGGAACTCATTCATTTGGGGTTTACTGTGAGGCTGCAGCATTAGCTGCGGTCCCTGCAGTAAACATTAACCCTTTCTGAAGGATTACACCGTGGGACATGACTGTGCATGGGATAGGTAAGAATAATTTTGCTTTTTTATTTTATTTTTATTACAGGAAATGGTTTTTGCAGTAAAATAAAAGATGGTCAAAAACATGTGTCTTTATTTCATTAAAATGATTTTTAATTAAAGTGTGTGTGTTTTATTTTTATTTCATGCAATAGGATTAATAATTGATAGTTGTCTAATTGACAGCTCTCAATTATTAACCTGGCTTAAGGTCACCTTTCAATAGCAAGGTGGCTTTAACCCCATATTAACCATTCGCCACCGCTACAGGGCAATGGGAATAGACGGGCAAAGTGCCAGAAAGGGCGAATCTAATTATAGATTTGTCTTTCCTGGGGTGTCTGGGGGCAGATGTTAGTAGCCGGGGGGGGCAAAAATAATGGTCCCTCTCTGGGCTATTATTATCTGCCCCCACTCACTGGCTTTGTCTGTCTGGTTGCGAAAATAGGGCGGGAGCCCACGCATTTTTTTTCAGCAATTTTACACCTCATATATATATATACATGTCATTGAATTTGTGACACATATATATATATATATTTATATTTGTAGTTCATACACTTCTACATAGTATAATAGCCGCTAATTCAATTGCCGGCTTTTGTGAAAATGCAGAACCCGACATGAAATGACACTTGGTGTACATAGGGTTAACCATGTCTTTTCATGTCCTTTGCTATCTAATTTGCACAAACAATTAAATCAGTCTATGTGTGCAAAATTTCACACCTGTAGGGGTTAATTAAAGGTGTAAATTCGTAGCAAAAAAGTCCGTTTTTTTTACAACGAATTTACACCTTTAATTAACCCCTACAGGTGTGAAATTTTGTACACATAGACTGATTTAATTGTTTGTGCAAATCAGATAGCAAACGACATGAAAAGACATGGTTAACCCTATGTACATCAAGTGTCATTTCATGTCGGGTGCTTCTGTCTTTTCACTGAAGCCGGCTTTACCCGGCAATTGAATCAGAGGATATTTTACTATGTAGAAGTGTATAAACTATACATATATGTATATATATATGTCACAATGACATGTATATATATATATGTATTCTATGTGTGTATATTTAGTGTTTACAAGGAAAGAATGGGGTTTTTTTAGTTGCGATATTTTGTTCCCATAGACTTACATGGGACTTCCGGTATCGGTATCGGGTATCGCCGATATTTTAGTGATATCGGCGATACCATTCCGATTCTGATACTTTAGGATATCGGAAAGTATCGCTCAACTCTATTTGCAACCAATGTATTGTATACGGATGGAAGCGCGTCACACTAATAGATTAGATTTTTTTCAAATATAATGGAGCAGCACCAATTAGAGAAAAATGTGAAGGATGAGGTAGTGACACACGCTCAGCAGACTACAACCAGCAGTAGTTGAAGAACTAACTGGAGCGTGATCTGCACTCAAAAAATGAAAAGCTCACAGACTACAGTGAACACTGAAAACAACTGTCCACAATCTGTGAAAGGCTACTCCTTTGTCTACTTCTATAGTGTTTGCAACCAATGTATTGTATACGGATGGAAGCGCGTCACACTAATAGATTAGATTTTTTTCAAATATAATGGAGCAGCACCAATTAGAGAAAAATGTGAAGGATGAGGCAGTGACACACGCTCAGCAGACTACAACCAGCAGTAGTTGAAGAACTAACTGGAGCGTGATCTGCACTCAAAAAATGAAAAGCTCACAGACTACAGTGAACACTGAAACACAACTGTCCACAATCTGTGAAAGGCTACTCCTTTGTCTACTTCTATAGTGTTTGCAACCAATGTATTGTATACGGATGGAAGCGCGTCACACTAATAGATTAGATTTTTTTAAAATATAATGGAGCTGCACCAATTCCACAAAATCAAATAAAAAAAAGAGTCAGTGAGTGACACATGCAGATGCCTACAAACAGCGGTGGATGCAGAGCAAACTGCAGCATCACCTGCACTCTCACAGACACCTTGCACAGAGCTGTTAAAACAACACTGGCAAAAGGAAGCTTTACACAGTGGTTGGTAAACTAGCCTGCCTAAAGCACAGTAGAGTACACAAAATCGCTATGTCTAACTGTCCCTCAGAGTCAGCACAGCAGCGTTCTGTCCCTAACTGAGTTCACAGCATAGTGACGCTAAAATGGCGGCGGCGCCTTTTATAGTGCATTCTGACATCATTTCAGCAGCCAATCACAGCCATGCCATTAGTTAAGATGACCGCAGCATTACAGGATGTGCCCACACTTCATAAGATTCCTCATTGGCTGACTAAAATCACATTGCCTCTCAAAGAATTATGGGAACTTCCGATTCCGGTATACGATATATGAAAAATATCGGAACTAAGTATCGGAATTCCGATACAGCGAATATCGGCCGATACCCGATACTTGCGGTATCGGAATGCTCAACACTAGCTGTGAGTCAATTTGCTGATATAGAATCCTTCTTATAGTTCACCAATTTCTTTCTATTAAAAAGTGTAAGTATACAATGCTACAAATAGTTACCACACCAGACCTAGCATTTCAGCTACAAACATGCATGTGAAACATAAAAAGGAGTAACAAAAAAGAACTGCAGTTTGCTGATATAGCCTCCTTGGAGTAGTTCACTGGAGGACAGGGTTATCCTTGTATCTCTGAGTGTCTGCAAATTGAGATTTTTGTTTTTTACTATTATCCTAAGTCTTGTGACAAGGCTCGCTAGAGATTCGACATTGACTCTTAAGATTGCTACTTCCTATAGGTGGCACTAGAGTTCTACTCCTCTTCTTCTCTGAAGAGACAATTTGCGTATCGCTTGAGTCACATGGAGTATTATTCTGAGTCTTATTAACCACATATCTATCTCCTCTGGATAGGCGATAAATGCTCTCTGTGGGTCCCTTAACCTTGGCATTTGGTACTTTGCACTTTAAAATGCAGATATCATTTTCTCTGTAGTTATTTTGAAAAATATAAAATTAAAATAACTGAATTGTGAAAAAATATGTGTCTATAATGTGTGTGCATGTCATGCCAAGTGAAGACAGTATTAACTGATTGTGCTATAAAACAAAATGCAAAATACAAAACATAATCAAAGGTCAAACATCAACTAACCAATTTGAAAAATACCAAGATAGCAAAATATATGCAAAGACATTTATTCACGAAAAGGGCAACAGCAACATTTGCAAGCAGATATGTCAGAATACATGGATCTGCATTTCTATGTTGTGCACAATTATCAGATAGTCACAAAACATGATAAAAAATTATGTGGAGATGTACAGGTGCTTCTCACCATATTAGAATATCATCAAAAAGTTAATTTAGTTCAGTTCTTTAATGCAAGAAGTGTCATTACAGACAGAGTGATCTATTTCAAGTGTTTATTTCTGTTAATGTTGATAACTATGGATTATAGCCAATGAAAACCCAAAAGTTGAGGTGTTATGGAATCCCAGGTTGCTTTGATAGCAGCCTTCATCTCATCTGCATTGTTGGGTCTGGTGTCTCTCATCTTCCTCTTGACAATACCCAATAGATTCTTTATGCGGTTAAGGTCAGGAAAGTTTGCTGGCCAATCAAGCACAGTGATACTGTTGTTTTAAAACCAGGTATTGTACTTTTGGCAGTGTGGACAGGTGCCAAGTCCTGCTGGAGAATGAAATTTCCAAAAAGCTTGTCGGCAGAGGGAAGCATGTCTGTGTGTGGTGGCTCTTGAAGCAATGACTCCAGCAGCAGTTCACTCCTTGTGAATATCCCCAAATTTTTGAATGGCTTTTTCTTAACAATCCTTTCAAGGCTATGGTTATCCCGGTTGCTTGTGCAGCTTTTTTCTCTCACACTTTTTCCTTCCACTCAACTTTTCATTAATATGCTAGGATACAGCACTCTGTGAACAGCCAGTTTCATTACCAATGACCTCATGTGGCTTACCCTGCTTGTGGAGTGTGTCAATGACTGCCTTCTGGACGTCTGTCAAGTCAGCAGTCTTCTCCATGATTGCAGTGCCTACAGAAACAGACTAAGGGACCTTTTTAAATGCTTAGGAAGCCTTTGCAGGTGTTTTTTGTTAATTATTCTAGTTTACTGAGATAATGACTTTTGGGTTTTCATTGGCTGTAAGCCATAATCATCAACATTAACAGAAACAAACATGTGAAATAGATCACTCTGTGTGTAATGACTCTATATAATATATGAGTTTCACTTTTTACATTGAAGAACTGAAATAAATTAACTTTTTGATGATATTCTAATTTTGTGAGAAGCACCTGTATATTGTCTTACGCTATCTCCATATCTCTACGTAGAAACACCTGTAAAGTCTTGCATTATTGGTGGCTTCAGAGCCTCTTAAAGGGTTGATAGCACCTTTAAAGATGAGTGTTTTTGAATAGTGCTTGAAAAATCAAGCACTTTTGTAATTTACTGTAATGAAAGTGTGCATCCATTCTTGAGATATTAAGGAGGTTGTCCACTAATGGTAGCCTCTTCTGAATCCGTATGTTTGCCCCCAGTAAAATAACAGCACTAATTTTCACTTCCACTGCCAGTGCCGTTCCAGCATTGTCGGCATACTCCTGGGGTTCGCATTACTATTTTTATGTCACGTGAACCTTGTGGACACTTAGTAGCCACTTCACTCTCCCCACTTTTGGATGTTTCGCATACATCTGTAGGAAGTGAGACAGTAGGTATGTGTGAAGGTGGGGACAAACCGTAAATTGTAAAAGAGCTTGTTTTTACACGTACTATCCAACAATACTCATCCATGAAGATGAGGATACCCCTTTTAAGTATCATCTGGTCTCTAACGAAACATGATTATGTCTTTTCTGTTCAGGTTTGCAAACTATATGCTGAATTCTTTATTTTATTACTTTATCAGATAGCTTCCATTACATTAGCATGTCATTTTCTGATCTATAAGGCCCTCTTCACACGTCTGTGTTTCCAGGATGTGTGAAATCCATTTTTTTCATGCATACCACATGTTCACATTATAACTTATGGGGATGCTCACATGTCCGTTTTTTACTGGCAGCACGGATCTCAAGGGCCAATGCAAATCTATGGGTCTGTGTAATACACATACTGCACATAGATGGCATCCATGTGCCATCAATGCCGTACGTGTTTAATGTTGCAAAGTATTTCTTTTTCTTTACCAATACCGTAAAAACACTGATGACCAAACCAAAGACACACTGATGACACACTGACGGCACACTGATCCAAAACACTGATGACCACACTAAAGGCACACTGATGACACACTGACGGCATACTGATCCCAAACACTAATGACACCAGTACTGTTTTTTTCTGGTATTGGTTTTATATTGACCTGAAAAGGGGCTCAAATCCATTGTCCTTATGTTCTAGCTTGAAAAGTTGTCGCTTGTGCAGATTTTTAAATGGATGATGACTTGAATACAAAATTATTGTAGAAAATTATTAACTGCCACCATATAAATACTACCATTCTAGGAATGAGAGAGCACTAAAGTGCTTGGGTGCTCATTGCTCGAACCAAGCAGTTCCTAATACTCACATGCTCGTTTCAAGTAACGAGTATAATGAGAGTCAGTGGGAACGCTGAGCTTTTTACTTGCAAACCCTACAAAGAGGTCTGGGAGGCAGTGAAAATGTTGGAATGAACGGAAAAAGTGCTGAATGGAAGGAGAACAGGATGGGGAAGACCCTGGAAGCATCTCTGACTTTGAGATCACTGCTAAGAACAATAGTGTCACACTTTTACTCCACTTTAAGGATGACAATAAAACATTTAAAATCAAGGAGAAATTACATATTACAGGAAAAAAAATGTTAAGAAACATTTTTTCCTGTATAATGACTTTTATAAAAGGCAACATTTAAAAAGGATTAAAAAATATATACAATTTAGGAAAACCAAAATTGACTTTTTAATTAAAAAATAGGAAATTTCAGTTGACCTGCCAAAAATTAGAGACCCAGAGGGACTCAGATACAGTACACACTGTATTAACTTAAAGGAAGGTCTCATACACATTCTGTTCAATTTGTCATGCACTCCTAGACTCATAAACCCTATGCACTTTTGAGAGTTATATACCAAGGAAATGTACTCCAGACCATGGAATAGTCTATGAGCAATATAATACCGATAAGGGTATGTGCACACATTGAATACATTTCTGCACCATTTCGGCATCTCTTGCCAGGAAAAATGCAGCTGCAAAAACTCACATTTTTGGAGGGTTTTGCCACATTTTTTAAGCTTTTTTGCACTGTTTTTGGTTGATTTGTGTGAAGTCAATAGTGAAAAACTCAGCGCAAAAACGCACAGAGAATTGACATGCTGCAGATTATTTTCTGCACGAAATCTGCAAGTCAAAATTACTTAATGTGTGCATGACACTTTCACTTTGCGTTTCTCATTTACTTTGTTGTCATCAGGTTTTGCTTCAGGTTTTGTCACAAATACACTCTGAAAAAACAACACCAAATCCACAACATGTGCACACAACCTAAAATTTTGAACACGTTTTTTAGGGCTTATATAGCAACTGAATGTACTCAAGAAGATATAATGCCTATGGGCAAGCAATATAATACCAATACATTTTAACAAGTTTTTTGATGGTTATATACCAACAAAATGTAATCCACACCACGGAAAACCCTATGGGTGCGCAATATAATAACAATAAAATTTTGAGCAATTTGTTTTAAGCTTATATAGCAACGAAATGTACTCCAGACTGCAAAATAGTCTATGGGTAATCAATATAATAACGATAACATTTTGAAAAAGTTTCTTGAGGAATAAGCAACGAAATGTACCAAAGAAAATGTAATACCGTATAGGTGAGCAGTATAATACCGATAAATTTTGAACACTTTTTTGAGGCTTATTTAGCAACTAATGTACCCAAGAAGATGTAATACCCTATGAATGAGCAATATAATGCTGATAAACTTTGATTAAGTTTTTTTGAAGGTTATGCACCAAGTAAATGTACTCCAGAACACGGAATAGTCTATGGGTAATCAATAAAATAACGATAACATTTTGAAAAAGTTTTTAAAGGGTTATATACAAATGAAATGTTCCAAAGAACACATAATACTGTATGACTGAGAAATGTAACAAAGCAAAAAGTATATGGATAAGAAATGTGTAGAAACAAGCAATATTTTCAAACTCTTCTTTTCTACTGTTATACACCACAATAGTGAAACATAAAGCACTCAATGCTATATGGATGAGTAATCTAATCCTGAACTCTATTTTTATACGCTTTTTGTACATTTTACATAACACCGTAATACAACAATAACCGTGTTAAACCGTAAGGATGAGTCATTGAATCTATAACAATGTTTGGAACAAAAATATTTGGAAAGTGTAGTTGATATACTGTACACTCATAAAGGCATTGCAGAAAGTGCAAAGCCAGACAGAAAATATGATTAGGGTCATCCATTGACTCCTGAAAGGTAGCAACTGGCGGGCCTCATTAAATATTGAATGTTACACTTTATTTGCTGCTGTCATCTGGTGATGACCACTTTGTTATGACCTTCCCTGGCAGCACTAAAAATCCGCTCAGACAAAACACTAGCGACAGGGCAGCACAACACCTCCAAGGCATAGAGGGACAGCTCATGGCAGGTGTCCAGCTTTGATACCCAATATTTGAAAGTCGCAGTGGAATTAGGAAGTATGGTGGTTTGGTTGGCCAGGTATTGCTTGACCATCTTTAAAAACTTTTCCCACCCTGTCAAAAATAACCGGTCTTCAGGCACTTGGTACTGGGCTGTTCTTATGAAATCGGCTCATGCCTATGACAGTGTACCCCTGCCTCTGCTGTATGTCTCCCTGGCCTCTCCTCCTTGATTGGTCAAGGAAGCTTGCCCCCTGCCGATAGCACTTTCTGATAGGAAATTTTTCAATATATTTTCCACAATGGCCTTCTGGAATAGCACCGTGTTAGAAGACCTCTCCACCTCAGGAAGAAGAGATGCAAAGTTCTCCTACAAACCAAGTAACACTGTATGTCTGAGAAATGGAAGCCTACAACATTTTTAAAAGCTTTTGCTCACTTTTAGAGATCACAGAAATATTCACAAAGTAAGACTGTCTGAGAAATGGAGGCTTACAAAATTTTTAAAAGCTTTTGTTAACTTTTAGAGATAACAGAAACATTCACAAAGACTGTATGTCTGGGAAATGAAGGCCTACACATTTTTTAAAAGCTTTTTAGAAGTTTTAAAGATCACAGAAATGTTCACAGACTACGTAACACTGCATGACTAAGAAATGGAAACGTATACATTTTTTAACCCCTTCACAACCTTCGCCATACTAGTACTGCTCCGCAGGAAGTGCCTTTTTGCCGCGAGCAGTACTAGTACGGCAACACGATCGCATGGCACTCATGCTGAGCGCCGTGGCATTTACGTGCGGGTGTCAGCTGTATGTTAGCAACCCTGCACCAACACCTATGATCGGTGCTAACATCGATCGTGGGCATTTAACCCCTCTGATACCACTGTCAGTAGTGACAGCGACATAAAGAAGCATCGCTCATGGAGGGGGCTCCCACCAAGACATCTCGATGTGATCGTGTTGTTCTAGTGGTCACCATGGAGACCCCTGGCTCCAAGATGGCCGTAGGGTCGTTCTGGGTCCTGGAGGGAGGGGTGGCTTGTGAGCGCCGGCTGAGAGCAGGTGCCAGCATGCCTCCTTCCCTGCCTGTCAGATCGCTGATCTGATATACTGCATTGCAGTGTCAGATCAGCGATCTGACATTATATAGTGATGTCCCACACTGGGACAATGTAAACAAGTAAAAATAATATTGTAAAGTGTAAAAATATTTTTTTAAAAATCCCTAAATAAACAAAAATAATAAATAAATATTTTTCCAATAAATACATTTAAGTAAATAAAAAAAATAAAAGTACACATATTTGGTATTGCCGTGTTCATAACGACCAGCTCTATAAAACTATCCCACTAGCTAACCCCATCAGTGAACACCATAAAAAATAAAGAGGCAAAAAACAATACTTTATCATTATACTATCTATGAAAATGTGCAAGAAAACGCGAAGAAAAAGATGAATGTAAATAAAAATGATACTGCTGAAAACGTCATCTTGTCCCGCAAAAAACAAGCTGCCAAACGGCTCCATCAGCAGAAAAATAAAAAGGTTACAGCTCTCAGAATAAAGTAATGCAAAAATAATTATTTTTTCTATAAAATAGTTTTTATTGTTTAAAAGCGCCAAAACATAAAAAAATATAAATGAGGTATCGCTGCAACAGTACTGACTCAAAGAATAAAGCTGCCTTACCAATTTTACCAGATGGGGAACGGTATAAAAAAAGCAATTACTGAGTTGCTGGTTTTTGTTCTTTCTGTTTCTAAAAATCGGAATAGAAAGCAATCAAAGAATGTCATGTGCCCGAAAATGGTACCAATAGAAATGTCAGTTCGTCCCGCAAAATTCAAGCCCTCACATCACTCTGTCAGCTGAAATATTAAAAAAATTATAGCTCTCAAAATATGGTGATGCACAAACTAGCTTTCGCAATAAAAAGCGTCTTTGTTAGGGTCTGCGGAACGCACCAAATATAAGATGTGGAGAGGTGCGTTCGCAGCCCGAGGTCCACTGTGCAGGCGGAGCCTGCTGCTAGTAAAATGGCGCAAGACGCGAACTCTGTTATCCCGCAGAGTCGCCAAAATAAACACCGTAACGCGCTGTGGCAATATGTGCGAACTCTGTTAATCCACAGAGCCGCTAGAAGGAGTGCCGCAGCGCTATATGGCGATGTGTGCGAACTCACTTAACACAACTGAGTCGCAAAATAAACACGTTAGGGCGCTGTCTAGCGTTGAAAGCGAACCCTGTTACGTCACAGAGCCGCTGAGACAAACTTCTGTGTCCTGTCAGGCACCCAGGTACACAGTGAACAGCTAAGCGAACATAGAACGTGATCATGTCCTCGCGGGAGTCACCCGCAATCTATGGCGTCTGAACGCCAGGCCCTGAATACGGCAATCAAACTCCTCACCGGTTATGCCGGCAATCTAGGGCATCTAGGACACCGACCCTGACCAGCTAGCATACCAAACTCCTCACCGATTAAGTCGGTATTCTAGAGGCTTATTTCAGCCGGGCCCTAACCACACACACGCATGACCACACTGGCGCTAAGCATATAACGGTTGATATTAGCGCATGGCGGCGCAGCCATGCCACCCTTTTATAGCAACAGCTACAGGACCTGCCAGAAACAAGGACCAATGAGAAACTGTTCCAAACACATGTAGTTTCAGGACCTTCCTGGTGGACCAATAGGAGCTGCTGCAGTATCTGAACATGTGACCCCTGATCTCCAATGAGAGATCTTACCCTGGGCATGCTCAGAAGGGAAACGCAGGACTTCGTCCCAAAGACGACTGCTCCAGCACTGGCTATAATAGCAGATCCAGGAGAGGCAGCAGCAAGTCTGGAGATGAATGGGGGACTGCAGCGGGACTGGTTCGAGACTCCCCCTGTGCAGCGGCAGGAACTTGAACCCTAACAGTCTTTTAGTGTGTGACAGCAACCAAATATAAAAACCTGATATAAATCTGGTATCACTGTAATCGCACTGACCCGAAAAATAAAGTCGCCTAATCACTACCGCACGAAGAACGGCATAAAAAATAAATAAAACCAATTCTTCACATGATGCTGAATTTTTCATTCTGCCTCCCAAAAATTGCAGTAAGGCTTGACGTACATTTATCCTGTGCTCTGCACTGAGCACTTACACTGGGGTTTCCATGTAAATCTCTGAAATACGTGATTCAGACAGAACCTTTGGCTGAAGATTCCCTCTAATGAGACAGATGAAGGCACTGTGGATGCCATCTGACCTGCGATCCAGCAGCGCCCGTCTTTTTAGGAATGCATAAAGGTGCCATTGGCCACAGTTTTGTGCACTTCTGAAAAGAAGGACACCGCTAAACAGAGGCCAGACGAAGTCCAGAGTAACTCTGCTGCCTCACTATAGTGAATGGATCCATCGGAGGGTTCATTGGAATCACGTCAATCAGAGATTTAGATGGAAACCACAAAGTAAGTGGTCAGCGTAGAGCGCCGGATAACTGTGATCCCAAACGTTATGTAAAATGTTCCCAATAAAAGTTTCCACTCAATCCACAAAAAAAGCAAGCCCTCACTCAGATCTGTCATCGGTTAATGGAAATATAGGTTACTTCCACGTTACTGGTAGCACAAAGGCTCTGGAATTGCAAAATGGCTTCTCACCCTTCAAAAGAAATTCAGCAAATTCTCGGCTACCAAATCCAAATACCCCCCTCCCTTCTGAGCCCCAGAGTGCCTAAACCACATATAGTGCCCACATGTTTGGCATTTCTGCAGTGATGAGAGCAAGACTAATTTACAGGTGCCTGACTCCAGAAGCATGAGCTGGGCATAACGTACTGGTCCCTACAGCGTACTGGTCACTACAACATCAGTTTGCAATTTTCACTTAGCAACATCCACTGCTGCCTGTTTCTAGAAAAACACCCATGGATTCAAAATCGTCACTACATCTGTAGATAAATTCCCAATGGGGTATATAATTTCCAAAATGAGGTCACTTGAGGTGGATTCTGCTTTTCTAGCACTCAGGGGCTCCTAATATGGAATCCGCAAACTAGTCTAGGAAAATCTGTGCTTCAGGAGGCAAATAACGCTCCATCCCTCCCCAGTTATTCCGTATACATTCAGCAGAAATTGTAGGACAAACTCATGCTATTTTTACCCATTTCCCAGTGTGAAAATGTAAAACTTGGGGCTAACACACACAATCTTGGTAGTAAAAATGTAAATTATTTTTTCTTCACTGCCCAATGGTATAAAAGTCTGTGACTCACCTGTGATGTGAATATAATCACTGCACCCCTAGATGAATTCAATTTCCACGGCTCTACGTTATAAACTTCTGTGAAGCACCTGTGGGTTCAAGGTGCTCAATACACATCTAGATAAGTTCCCTAAGGGGTCTAGTTTCCACAATGGTGTCACTTGTTTGGGATTTCCACTGTTTAGGCACATCAAAGGCTCTCCAAACGTGACATGGCAACAGCTAATTATTTCAGCATATTTTACATTCAAAAAGTCAAATGGCACTCCTTACCTTCCGAGCCCTGCCGTGTGCCCAACAGTAGATTTCCCCCACATATGGGGTGCCGACATGCTCAGGAGAAATTGCACAACAAAATGTATGGTCCATTTTCTCTTGTTACCATTGCAAAAGTAAAAAATAGGTCTAAAAGTAAATTTTTGTGAAAGAAAAGTAAATGTTTATTTTTTCTTTCCACATTCCAAAAATTCCTGTAAAGCACTTCTTGAATGTGGTTTTGAGTACCTTGAGGGGTGCAGTTTTTAGAATGGTGTCACTTTTGTTTTTTTTTATTTCATATAGACCCCTCAAAGTGACTTCAAATGTGATGTGGTCCCTAAAGAAAATGGTTTTGTAAAATTTGTTGAAAAAATTAAAAATCTCTGGTCAACTTTTAACCCTTATAACTCCCTAACAAAAAATTGGTTCCAAAATTGTGCTGATGTATAGTAGACATGTGGGAAATATTATTTATTAACTGTTAGGGGTCAAGTTCCCACTTCTGCACAAGGGTAATCTCAAACCATCCCCGCTGCGGTCTCCCATCCATCTCCAGCCGCAGTGGACTCTGCTCAGCAGAGACGTCGGTCCCAGCATCTCGCTCAGTCTAATACTGTGCAGAGGATTACAGCTGCCTCTCCAGGTTCTGCTTTTGTAGCCAGTACTGGTCAGCGGCGAGCAGACGTCTTTGGGACTAAGTCCTGCGTTTCCCCTTCTGAGCATGCCCAGGGCAAGGTCTTCCATTGGAGACCAAGGGTCACATGCTCAGGTACTGCAGCAACTCCTATTGGTCCGCCAGGAAGGTCCTGAAACTGCTTGTGTTCTGGAACAGTTTCTCATTGGTCCTTTTCTGGAAGGTCTTGTAGGTGCTGCTATAAAAGGGTTGCATGGCCGCACGGCCATGCACTAGTATAAATTCTGTTATGTGCTTTGCACGAGTGTGGTCATATATGCATGTGGTTAGGGCTCGGCTGAAATAAGCCCTAGAATACCGTCACCTCCGGTGAGGAGTTTTTATATGCACGTGTTCAGGGCTTGGCTGAAATAGCCTCTAGCCCTAGAACGCATGACCATAAAAATCTACACTTTCACATACCTGGGGCCTTTTAGTCCCATGTGCAAATAACATGGAATAACTCAAACAAAAATAATTTTCAAAGTTTATTTGAAAATTGCAAAGTAAGGATGCATTCCCACTAGCGCTGGTGTCTGCTAGGAGGAATCTGTAATGGATCTGACCTCCTGGTGACCCAGCTAAGGCTGGCGGAATCCCGGCATTCCAGCAGCCTTAACTGGAGTTACCAAGAGATCAGATCCATTACGAATCACCTCCTGGCAGAACCCAGCGCCAGTGGGAAGGCAGCCTAAGATGTGAATAATTCAAAACATTATTATGTGCAAAAAAAAACAAAAAAGTAACTGAACAGGCTTAAAACGCCCAATATATGCATTCGATATAACTCTTTATAATAATGTTTTTTTGTCTAAAAGTTTTTTATATAAAGTTGCAGTAAACATGCTGCAGGAATATCTCTTTTCAAAGGTTCCTTTTCTACTTTACTAATGACCTCAACAACTTTCACACGTTATCTGTTCGGAAGAATGCTCCTTGCAGACATTTTGTCCACATGTAGTACAGACACGCTCGGATTTCCTGTCCTTCTTTGCTGGACAAATATAACATCGCTTTCTTTTTTTTATCTCTTGGCTCTGGATGTTCCTGAAAACGTATACCCTATTGGATCATAGCTTCTGTTGCTTGCCTTTGTAAGCATTTTGTTCTGCTTCTCTACATCATGTTAGGCATTAAAAGGTCATAGCAAAGTTCTGTCAAGTATAGACGTCTCTTGTCCTTTCTGTTGGCATGGAATTCTGGATGAGTCTCACTATAAACAATATAGGTATTGAGGGCTGACACATATAGCATATTATAAAAAAGAACTACAGGCCAACGTTTTGTCTGCCTCTTGCACGTATACTCTCCAATCATTTCGTCCATCTTGTCCACTCCTACTTTGGTTTTATTATAATGCAAGATGATTTTGGGTTTCTGTTTCCTGTTATTGGTGTCTATACTTCCATCACGGTGCATTGTACTCAGTAATATCACAGCTTTTTCTTTCTTAGCTTTATAAGACACCAATGTCGCTTGATTGCGGAAACCAAATACACTATCATAAAGTTGTCGATGATGATTGTGCTTCATGATTGGAGGAATTTCTCTGCGGTTTTGCTTCATTGTACCAACAAGTGTAAGTTGTTTCTGAAGCAAAAATTGCCCAGTCCAAGATTGGTGAAGTAGTTGTCCATTGCTATATTTTTTCCAGAATGGAAAATTGGTTTCGCAAGTGTTTTTACTATGTCAGAACATAGGTCTTTCTGGACTGGAGCGTCAACATCTTTGCCACAGTAAATCAGACCATTGATTCCATAATAGCTTGTAGAATCAGACATCCAGAAATTTTAATACCACATTTAGCAGGTTTGGTGGGCATATACTGAATCAAATTGCAACATCCCCTAAATGCAAGAAGTTGCTCATCCACTGTCACATTGTCACTAGAATGGTAATGCTTAGTACAGTTCTTGATAAAAAGATTCCAGATGTAGCTAATGGGGGCTAATTTATCTGTTTCCAACCTGACAAGACGAGTTCTCTTGTCATCAAAACGAAGGCTTCTACAAATATCCTCAAATCTATTGACTGACATTGTAGCTTTGTAATGTGGATCTGAAAAAGGTTTCATAAAGAGTTCTCTGATAGGAACATCGTATGATTTTGTACTCCCTGCCAGAAGAGTAAGGCCAATATAAGCATACAGTTCCTCTTTTGTTATATTTTTCCATGTTTTTTTCTTCCTGAAGCGATACGTTTTCCTTCTAAGTTAGTACACAAAACTACCTCATCTACAATATCATCTGAAAAAAATTTACAGAACATATCTCTTTTGGACAAGAATTGTGGAATTCCTACAGTTCCTTTAGCAACTCTTACAATATTATGTGATGGGGTTCGTCCAAGAACCTCAGCAGTACTGTTCCAAAAAACATTCGTTTTGGATGTTTTATTTGTACGTTCTGCTGGATCCATTACTTCTTCATCATCTGAAGAATCACTGGACGATGAAGTAGAGACATTAGCTGGTGGCATGTACTCGACATCAGACAAAGAAAGTTCACTATCTTCATCACTATCAAAAAGTATTGCTTCGATTTCTTGGTCAGTCAAACCCCTGGATGTATATCAAAAAACTGACCGGCACATCCAAACTTAGATTCAGTGTGAACAGGTGCTAAACCTAGAGTCACCAACTCATATACATACAAGAAGAAAAGGTAGCACACTGTAGCGCTATAGCTTGCAAACACGAAATATGAAAAATATGAAAAATGAATTACATCATTACCTTAGAAATATGAAAAATTGAGAAGTCTTAGCGCATAAGATGGCCAAATTATGTGAGCCTGATAGCCACGTCAAGGCTCTTATCGTATATCAGGTCCCTAACTAATGCCTATCCTCGCTTTAGAAAAGTCTGTCTGCATGGGAACCTATGATTCCTCTTTTCAGACTAAAATCTACATCTCTGTGGAGGGGTGATGAACCTGCTGTAATTAAAAGGCCTGTGACCACCAGGTGGAGTGCTCAGGCAGAAGGTAAATGAATACATATCAAAAAACTGACCGGCACATCCAAACTTAGATTCAGTGTGAACAGGTGCTAAACCTAGAGTCACCAACTCATATACATACAAGAAGAAAAGGTAGCACACTGTAGCGCTATAGCTTGCAAACACGAAATATGAAAAATATGAAAAATGAATTACATCATTACCTTAGAAATATGAAAAATTGAGAAGTCTTAGCGCATAAGATGGCCAAATTATGTGAGCCTGATAGCCACGTCAAGGCTCTTCTCGTATATCAGGTCCCTAACTAATGCCTATCCTCGCTTTAGAAAAGTCTGTCTGCATGGGAACCTATGATTCCTCTTTTCAGACTAAAATCTACATCTCTGTGGAGGGGTGATGAACCTGCTGTAATTAAAAGGCCTGTGACCACCAGGTGGAGTGCTCAGGCAGAAGGTAAATGAATACATATCAAAAAACTGACCGGCACATCCAAACTTAGATTCAGTGTGAACAGGTGCTAAACCTAGAGTCACCAACTCATATACATACAAGAAGAAAAGGTAGCACACTGTAGCGCTATAGCTTGCAAACACGAAATATGAAAAATATGAAAAATGAATTACATCATTACCTTAGAAATATGAAAAATTGAGAAGTCTTAGCGCATAAGATGGCCAAATTATGTGAGCCTGATAGCCACGTCAAGGCTCTTCTCGTATATCAGGTCCCTAACTAATGCCTATCCTCGCTTTAGAAAAGTCTGTCTGCATGGGAACCTATGATTCCTCTTTTCAGACTAAAATCTACATCTCTGTGGAGGGGTGATGAACCTGCTGTAATTAAAAGGCCTGTGACCACCAGGTGGAGTGCTCAGGCAGAAGGTAAATGAATACATATCAAAAAACTGACCGGCACATCCAAACTTAGATTCAGTGTGAACAGGTGCTAAACCTAGAGTCACCAACTCATATACATACAAGAAGAAAAGGTAGCACACTGTAGCGCTATAGCTTGCAAACACGAAATATGAAAAATAGAAAATGAATTACATCATTACCTTAGAAATATGAAAAATTGAGAAGTCTTAGCGCATAAGATGGCCAAATTATGTGAGCCTGATAGCCACGTCAAGGCTCTTCTCGTATATCAGGTCCCTAACTAATGCCTATCCTCGCTTTAGAAAAGTCTGTCTGCATGGGAACCTATGATTCCTCTTTTCAGACTAAAATCTACATCTCTGTGGAGGGGTGATGAACCTGCTGTAATTAAAAGGCCTGTGACCACCAGGTGGAGTGCTCAGGCAGAAGGTAAATGAATACATATCAAAAAACTGACCGGCACATCCAAACTTAGATTCAGTGTGAACAGGTGCTAAACCTAGAGTCACCAACTCATATACATACAAGAAGAAAAGGTAGCACACTGTAGCGCTATAGCTTGCAAACACGAAATATGAAAAATATGAAAAATGAATTACATCATTACCTTAGAAATATGAAAAATTGAGAAGTCTTAGCGCATAAGATGGCCAAATTATGTGAGCCTGATAGCCACGTCAAGGCTCTTCTCGTATATCAGGTCCCTAACTAATGCCTATCCTCGCTTTAGAAAAGTCTGTCTGCATGGGAACCTATGATTCCTCTTTTCAGACTAAAATCTACATCTCTGTGGAGGGGTGATGAACCTGCTGTAATTAAAAGGCCTGTGACCACCAGGTGGAGTGCTCAGGCAGAAGGTAAATGAATACATATCAAAAAACTGACCGGCACATCCAAACTTAGATTCAGTGTGAACAGGTGCTAAACCTAGAGTCACCAACTCATATACATACAAGAAGAAAAGGTAGCACACTGTAGCGCTATAGCTTGCAAACACGAAATATGAAAAATATGAAAAATGAATTACATCATTACCTTAGAAATATGAAAAATTGAGAAGTCTTAGCGCATAAGATGGCCAAATTATGTGAGCCTGATAGCCACGTCAAGGCTCTTCTCGTATATCAGGTCCCTAACTAATGCCTATCCTCGCTTTAGAAAAGTCTGTCTGCATGGGAACCTATGATTCCTCTTTTCAGACTAAAATCTACATCTCTGTGGAGGGGTGATGAACCTGCTGTAATTAAAAGGCCTGTGACCACCAGGTGGAGTGCTCAGGCAGAAGGTAAATGAATACATATCAAAAAACTGACCGGCACATCCAAACTTAGATTCAGTGTGAACAGGTGCTAAACCTAGAGTCACCAACTCATATACATACAAGAAGAAAAGGTAGCACACTGTAGCGCTATAGCTTGCAAACACGAAATATGAAAAATATGAAAAATGAATTACATCATTACCTTAGAAATATGAAAAATTGAGAAGTCTTAGCGCATAAGATGGCCAAATTATGTGAGCCTGATAGCCACGTCAAGGCTCTTCTCGTATATCAGGTCCCTAACTAATGCCTATCCTCGCTTTAGAAAAGTCTGTCTGCATGGGAACCTATGATTCCTCTTTTCAGACTAAAATCTACATCTCTGTGGAGGGGTGATGAACCTGCTGTAATTAAAAGGCCTGTGACCACCAGGTGGAGTGCTCAGGCAGAAGGTAAATGAATACATATCAAAAAACTGACCGGCACATCCAAACTTAGATTCAGTGTGAACAGGTGCTAAACCTAGAGTCACCAACTCATATACATACAAGAAGAAAAGGTAGCACACTGTAGCGCTATAGCTTGCAAACACGAAATATGAAAAATATGAAAAATGAATTACATCATTACCTTAGAAATATGAAAAATTGAGAAGTCTTAGCGCATAAGATGGCCAAATTATGTGAGCCTGATAGCCACGTCAAGGCTCTTCTCGTATATCAGGTCCCTAACTAATGCCTATCCTCGCTTTAGAAAAGTCTGTCTGCATGGGAACCTATGATTCCTCTTTTCAGACTAAAATCTACATCTCTGTGGAGGGGTGATGAACCTGCTGTAATTAAAAGGCCTGTGACCACCAGGTGGAGTGCTCAGGCAGAAGGTAAATGAATACATATCAAAAAACTGACCGGCACATCCAAACTTAGATTCAGTGTGAACAGGTGCTAAACCTAGAGTCACCAACTCATATACATACAAGAAGAAAAGGTAGCACACTGTAGCGCTATAGCTTGCAAACACGAAATATGAAAAATATGAAAAATGAATTACATCATTACCTTAGAAATATGAAAAATTGAGAAGTCTTAGCGCATAAGATGGCCAAATTATGTGAGCCTGATAGCCACGTCAAGGCTCTTCTCGTATATCAGGTCCCTAACTAATGCCTATCCTCGCTTTAGAAAAGTCTGTCTGCATGGGAACCTATGATTCCTCTTTTCAGACTAAAATCTACATCTCTGTGGAGGGGTGATGAACCTGCTGTAATTAAAAGGCCTGTGACCACCAGGTGGAGTGCTCAGGCAGAAGGTAAATGAATACATATCAAAAAACTGACCGGCACATCCAAACTTAGATTCAGTGTGAACAGGTGCTAAACCTAGAGTCACCAACTCATATACATACAAGAAGAAAAGGTAGCACACTGTAGCGCTATAGCTTGCAAACACGAAATATGAAAAATATGAAAAATGAATTACATCATTACCTTAGAAATATGAAAAATTGAGAAGTCTTAGCGCATAAGATGGCCAAATTATGTGAGCCTGATAGCCACGTCAAGGCTCTTCTCGTATATCAGGTCCCTAACTAATGCCTATCCTCGCTTTAGAAAAGTCTGTCTGCATGGGAACCTATGATTCCTCTTTTCAGACTAAAATCTACATCTCTGTGGAGGGGTGATGAACCTGCTGTAATTAAAAGGCCTGTGACCACCAGGTGGAGTGCTCAGGCAGAAGGTAAATGAATACATATCAAAAAACTGACCGGCACATCCAAACTTAGATTCAGTGTGAACAGGTGCTAAACCTAGAGTCACCAACTCATATACATACAAGAAGAAAAGGTAGCACACTGTAGCGCTATAGCTTGCAAACACGAAATATGAAAAATATGAAAAATGAATTACATCATTACCTTAGAAATATGAAAAATTGAGAAGTCTTAGCGCATAAGATGGCCAAATTATGTGAGCCTGATAGCCACGTCAAGGCTCTTCTCGTATATCAGGTCCCTAACTAATGCCTATCCTCGCTTTAGAAAAGTCTGTCTGCATGGGAACCTATGATTCCTCTTTTCAGACTAAAATCTACATCTCTGTGGAGGGGTGATGAACCTGCTGTAATTAAAAGGCCTGTGACCACCAGGTGGAGTGCTCAGGCAGAAGGTAAATGAATACATATCAAAAAACTGACCGGCACATCCAAACTTAGATTCAGTGTGAACAGGTGCTAAACCTAGAGTCACCAACTCATATACATACAAGAAGAAAAGGTAGCACACTGTAGCGCTATAGCTTGCAAACACGAAATATGAAAAATATGAAAAATGAATTACATCATTACCTTAGAAATATGAAAAATTGAGAAGTCTTAGCGCATAAGATGGCCAAATTATGTGAGCCTGATAGCCACGTCAAGGCTCTTCTCGTATATCAGGTCCCTAACTAATGCCTATCCTCGCTTTAGAAAAGTCTGTCTGCATGGGAACCTATGATTCCTCTTTTCAGACTAAAATCTACATCTCTGTGGAGGGGTGATGAACCTGCTGTAATTAAAAGGCCTGTGACCACCAGGTGGAGTGCTCAGGCAGAAGGTAAATGAATACATATCAAAAAAACTGACCGGCACATCCAAACTTAGATTCAGTGTGAACAGGTGCTAAACCTAGAGTCACCAACTCATATACATACAAGAAGAAAAGGTAGCACACTGTAGCGCTATAGCTTGCAAACACGAAATATGAAAAATATGAAAAATGAATTACATCATTACCTTAGAAATATGAAAAATTGAGAAGTCTTAGCGCATAAGATGGCCAAATTATGTGAGCCTGATAGCCACGTCAAGGCTCTTCTCGTATATCAGGTCCCTAACTAATGCCTATCCTCGCTTTAGAAAAGTCTGTCTGCATGGGAACCTATGATTCCTCTTTTCAGACTAAAATCTACATCTCTGTGGAGGGGTGATGAACCTGCTGTAATTAAAAGGCCTGTGACCACCAGGTGGAGTGCTCAGGCAGAAGGTAAATGAATACATATCAAAAAACTGACCGGCACATCCAAACTTAGATTCAGTGTGAACAGGTGCTAAACCTAGAGTCACCAACTCATATACATACAAGAAGAAAAGGTAGCACACTGTAGCGCTATAGCTTGCAAACACGAAATATGAAAAATATGAAAAATGAATTACATCATTACCTTAGAAATATGAAAAATTGAGAAGTCTTAGCGCATAAGATGGCCAAATTATGTGAGCCTGATAGCCACGTCAAGGCTCTTCTCGTATATCAGGTCCCTAACTAATGCCTATCCTCGCTTTAGAAAAGTCTGTCTGCATGGGAACCTATGATTCCTCTTTTCAGACTAAAATCTACATCTCTGTGGAGGGGTGATGAACCTGCTGTAATTAAAAGGCCTGTGACCACCAGGTGGAGTGCTCAGGCAGAAGGTAAATGAATACATATCAAAAAACTGACCGGCACATCCAAACTTAGATTCAGTGTGAACAGGTGCTAAACCTAGAGTCACCAACTCATATACATACAAGAAGAAAAGGTAGCACACTGTAGCGCTATAGCTTGCAAACACGAAATATGAAAAATATGAAAAATGAATTACATCATTACCTTAGAATATGAAAAATTGAGAAGTCTTAGCGCATAAGATGGCCAAATTATGTGAGCCTGATAGCCACGTCAAGGCTCTTCTCGTATATCAGGTCCCTAACTAATGCCTATCCTCGCTTTAGAAAAGTCTGTCTGCATGGGAACCTATGATTCCTCTTTTCAGACTAAAATCTACATCTCTGTGGAGGGGTGATGAACCTGCTGTAATTAAAAGGCCTGTGACCACCAGGTGGAGTGCTCAGCAGAAGGTAAATGAATACATATCAAAAAATTTCGTGTTTGCAAGCTATAGCGCTACAGTGTGCTACCTTTTCTTCTTGTAAACCCCTGGATGTAGACTGAGCCATTGTAACCTTAAGGTACTGTCACACTAAACAATCCGCTAGCGATCACAATAACGACGCATACTAATGCGATCGCTAGCGGGATTGTTTCTATATCGCTAAATGCTGCCGCATTTAGCGATATAGTTAACGACGCTATCGCCGTTAGCGATCTTCTTAACGACTTTAGCGGTACAAAAGTACCGCTAAATCGCTAAGAAAAGGTGCCACACAGCGATTAGATACTTACCCAGCGGGAGCGCCGACGAGAAAATAGGGTCCGGAGCGATTCCAGCGACGAGCGAGATCACAGCAGGAAGCTCGTCGCTGGAAGCTGCCGCACTGAACAACATCGCTAACAGGATCGCTAAATAGTGACATTTTTTAGCGATCCCGTTAGCGATATTGTTTAGTGTGGCATACCCTTTAGAAGTCAGTAAACTAAAATGAAAAAAAAGATTACAATCAGGTTGTACACTCTTTGTTAGTGTGTGTGCTAAGGGTAAAGTGCAGTCCCCCTCCTCTCACCTTCAGCAGGTCACCACTTTCTTTTAGGTGCAGTAGAAGCTTTTGGATTTTTGGAACTCAGAAACAGTAAAGATCTTTGTACCGTGTTAGCCAGTAGATAGAAAAATATTTAGAGTTGAGAGTCCTTAGTGGTTTGTTACCATCTTTTCAGTTAGCCATTAAAAGGTATCAACCACTGAGGACTCTCAACTCTAAATATTTTGGAACTCAGAAAGTTTCTTTTTCAAGAAACAAGAAAGCTGACTCCTTCCTCCAAGGTCTCTTCAGCAAGTAGCACAAGATGAACAGTGTTCAGGACCTATGATGATGTCGGAGACGCATGACGTTGTGAGGGAGCCTACTTCCCAAGATCACATGACCATGTAGTCAGGCAGAATTCACACTCTTCATAGCAACAGCAGAGTCATAAAGACTGAGTCAAAGTTTTCCCAGCAACAGTGAAGACAAAAAGACTTAGGATCACATGTAAACCTAGTACGGGCCTAAAAGGCCCCAGGTATGTGAATATGGGGTATTCACAAAAAAGAGTTGTTATACCGAAATGCCTGTAACATAAGAATAAATGAACAACTGGAAATGACAAACAACTATATACCTGAGGAATACCTAGAGTTTCAAAATTCTAACTAAAGTAATCTTGCAGAAAATAGAAAACAATTAACAGGGCGGGCCTGCGAGGCCCCAGGTATGCGTTCTAGGGCTGGAATACCAGCTACTCCGGTGAGGAGTTGGTTGTTTGCATTATGGTTTGCATGACCACGGACTGCTATCCGCTCTGCAGTGATCTGTGTGTTCCTGTGAGGTTAACAGGACACAGTCTCTACCACAGTGACTCTGTGGAGTAACAGAGTTCACTCTTACCGCCATATAGTGCCACAGCTTCTATATCAGCGACTCTGTGGATTAACAGAGCTCGCTTATACCACCACATTGTGCCATCTTACTAGCAGCAGGCTCTGCCTGCATGGTGGACCCCGGGCTGCGAACGCACCTATTATCTATATTTATTTGGTGCGTTCCGCCAGCCCTAACATTAACTATTTTGTGTGATATGTCTCTCTGATTTAAGGGCATAAAAATTAAAAGTTTGAAAATTGTGAAATTTTCAATATTTTTGCCAAATTTCCCTTTTTTTCCCAAATAAATGCAAGTTATATCTAATAAATTTTACTGCTATCATAAAGTGAAATATGTCACGAAAAAATATTCTCAGAATCACCAGGATCCGTTGAAGCATTCCAGAGTTATTACCTCATAAATTGACAGTGGTCAGAATTGTAAAAATTGGCCTGGTCATTAAGATGAAAACAGGCTAGGTCTAAAAGGGGTTAAAAGCTTTGTTCATTTTTAGAGATCACAAAAATATTCACAGACCAAGTAACACTGTATGTCTGAGAAATGGAAGCCCACAACATTTTTAACAGCTTTGTTCATTTTTAGAGATCACAAAAATATTCACAGGCGTATTATGAGGTAACCTGCTGCGAATAATAAGACAATACCACAATTTTGTCTCAAATAATCAAGATACACATAAAAATATATAAAATATTCACGCTGGGTATTTCTCACATGAAAAAAGCTATCTTAGTAGGTATCAATGCAATAACCAAGTGCGCCACAGCGCATCAATGATTGACACCAAAAAGTAGGACATCAAGTGAGTGCCTAAAATGACACTACTAGGCTTTAAAGCTCCAAAGGTCCATCAATGATTAAAAATCATAATATGAAACTATAACATGGAACAAATTATTTAGGTCATAATGCGTTCACATCAACCATTTAGTTGATATGTCCTATTATGAAAGACAGGTAAAGTCACACTATTCACAGGATTTGACAAGTACTCTCTCCCTTCAATACGAAGTGTCCCAAAGCTTTGCAATGGCGTCAGTGTACCAAGCCGTGCAACACCTGTCCTTTAATAACCTCCGATGATGTCACATGGCCAGGTAATCGCAGTAATGCCACATCCAAGATGGCTAGGACATAACAGTGACTGACAGGCAATCCCTGCATGCTTATTGGCTGTGTTACAGGCGCTAATGATGCGGGGAAGGAATTTGAGTTTTCACTTCAGCATCACCCATTACTCACTGAGTAACGAGCACATCCAAGCACCGTGATACTCGAGTGATAACCGAGTATCACCGAGCACGTTCGCTCATTCCAATACCTTTTATTTCTTTATGTTAAGCAGCATTTTATTTATTAAATATAGGTTTATATATTTTGGATAATTTTGTACTCAAGCACAGATCTCGCCATAAGGTGTCTAGTCTGCTATTGCTACTTACTGGGGTAAATTGATCATATGTGGCTCATGCATCATACCGTAACAGGCACATGACAGCTATTTGCTTAATGTTTATTTCTCACTATAATATGGACAATTAGAAAGGACTGATTTCAGCCTGATGTGATAGTTTATTGGAATTCTCATTGGTGCTAATTAACATATACAGTGCATTGACAATCCTTTTAGCTTACTCTGTCCCAAGAGTTTATTTAACTCAATTAATGTCAATGCATGACATGCTTGAATATTTTAATACATAGCCCTGCACTGCTAATCTTTTATGGGGCCTTATGCCGATAATGTATTGTTTCAAATTCAGACTAATTAGACTCTAATCATTAGAGTAAACCTACTATTTGTATTAAATTTTGTCTTTTCTTACCTTTATTTTAGAATTGCTTGCATATTATTCTTATGTATTTATTATGCTGCTTTAAATAATTCGTTTTTTCTTGTCTTCAATGTCAATACAAGTGATTTTGAGTCTACAATGCATTCTCTTTTGCACTGGGTTGGAGCTACCCAATCCTTGTATTTCTATATTTTGACCATAGATTCTATCACGCTGTGACTGTACTTGATTACGGAAAGGGGTCCTGAACCGTTCCTAGGATTGGGGCCCGAACTATCCCTGCTCCTAAAGGTACTTCTAAAGGTGAGGAGGTTTGGGTCACCAGCTTTACCGTTCTTAAAGGTGCAGTGCACGCACATATTAAATGCCCCCAGCCAATACCTGGGAGGCATTTAGTATCAGGGTACACCTGCAAGATAGCTCCCAGCCAATTACTGGGAGGTATCTGGTATATAAGGCAACAGTATTAATTAGTATATCGTTTCTCTTACTAGTCAGTTGTTAGGTTCCCTGGTCCTTGTGTGCCCAATCCTGAACTTAAAGTCCTGGTCCTAGTGCATGTCCCCGGTCCATGTGCGAACAGTTCTGAACCCGAAGTCCCTGATCCTAGTGCGGCCGGTGTCTTAAACTAGTCCTCTGGTCCGTGTGCGGCCGGTACCAGTACAAGTATCCGAGACCCATGTGTCTGTATGTCTGCTTCTGAATATTCAGTGCAGGACCCAGACATGACTGTTTCAACACCTGCCTGTGTAAAGCTATTAAGACAGAGTGCACAGCCCAAAAGGGGGAGCCATGCCCTGAATGTACAAAGTGCAAGAACCTAAAGAAAAAAGAAACTGGGCAGAACACTCTATTTTGAGGTCTGCTGACACATAGTGAGGTGAATTTCTTGAGTTAGGCAGCATGGTACCTGGTTGGGCACACCTTTTTATGGTGGGATAGCTTTTATGCTGTTTAGATCAAAATAGTGTCATCTAAGTATCCTATTTTAGTTACACGTACCATTACTGTTTATTTGATTACTTACTGTAGGGTATTTGCTCAATTGTCTTTAGCTTAGCTCTTTAAAATGAACTTTTAACAGTTGCTCACAGAAGATTTCACTGCCTGTAATAGCTCTCTTGTTTGGTAACATATAAAAGTACATACATACCCATGGGATTGTAACTGAAGAGAATAAAACTAAGGAAACAACCTACAGTATAATTATTCATGTTGTTTTCTCTTAGATGAATCTCTCCTTTCTCAATATGTTCTAGCTTCAATCTCATTTCTCACTCTTAGGGTCCCGTCACACTCTTCAATGTCCCAGTGATCCCACCAACGATACGACGTGGATGGGATCGCTGGGACATCGTTAGCTGATCGCTGGTGAGCTGTCACATGGGCAGACTCACCAGCAATCAGGACCAGCGAGTACGCTGGTATCCAGTGTACACATCGGGTAACTAAGCACCGTGCGGCACCTAGTTACCCGATATGTACCCTGGATACCGGCTCTCAGCGCTCTACAGCAAAAGCTGAGAGCCGGTATCTAGGGTATATATCGGGTAACTAGGTGCCGCGCCGTGCTTAGTTACCCGATGTTTACATTGGATACCAGCTCGCTGATTGCTGGTCTCCCACTGTCACACGCAGCGATGCGCGCTGGCCAGCGGGAGACCAACGATGAAAAAATGGTCCAGGACATTCAACGACGATCAGCGATACCCAGCAGGGGGGCTGGTCATCGCTGCGTGTCACACTAAGCGAGATCGCTGGCAAGGTCACTGTTGCGTCACAAAATCGGTGACGCTTCAGAGATCTCGCTTAGTATGACGGGGCTTTACTATGCTACTGTCACGTTGATCTGCTCCTTAACTCTCACTGTGCTGCAGTCTATCACAATTCATACAAGGGCGGAGGGATTCCTGTTTAGGACAGGGATCCCATTGGTTACAGCAGTAAAAGTAAGAAAGTTATAGCACATATCATGCTGGCAGGCTGCTCAGGATAGGTGTGCATGTGCACTCAACATAGATTGGATGACTGGTAGCTAAATAGTTTACATACATACTATATTCAGATGAAATGTTCCTTTCAGCCAATGAGCTAATACTCCAGACCTAATGTGCCTATAGGTAAATTTGGCATTGGCTGTACATTATATACTAGTATTTATATACATTCTTCTTTTCCATCAGATATTAAACTTCTGCTCAGCATAAATACCACATTTCATTTAGTTTTGGATAGCCCATATTAGAAAATGTTTATTTCAAAAAGCAGGTGTTGTACAATGTGTTTAGTCATCACAATGTGCAATATATTATTATAAATATGCTGGGTTAACAATATTGCTTTTCTTTTGTATTATACATTAATTCAAAGACAAAACAGAATCCTCGTCCTTATGTTTTTTTCTAGCTTCTATAAGCAAATATTTAAAACATTTTATTCTTTAGTGAGTCATAGTAATAAGGCGTGTGACTATCTTACCTTCTGTTGTTATTTGATATGTTTATTTGCATATTTTTTGTTGTTCTCTCGTTATCTATTAATAACTTGAGTAATTCTGACATACCATTCCTTAGTGCTTAGTATGAGTTCTAGCTTTGAACGATAATATGCATGAAGGCTTTTAATTTATTCACTCTTCTTTTATGACTTCGGGAACAGAAAAACTGTTTGGCTAACATTTTTTGAGGCAAAAAATGTTCAAAAATGAAAAGAGGAACCAAAATGGTTAGGAAATTGAAAAAAGGTAATGCACCAGAAATTTGCTTAGTAAAAATTTTTTTTACAAGCTTTAACAAGATTATCTATAATCAAGTAGCTATAATAAAAAAAAATATTTCTTCCATTCTAATTATCATTAAATAGATCTCTGCTGATACCAATTTCTCATTTTATTATTTCTGTTCATACATGGAAAATACATGGAAAATAAAATGAAAAAACATGGCATTGATGTGTTCCTATTTCTTCTAGAATGTGTTCATTTGTCAACCCAAAATACAGACTTCCCAGAGCTCCTTGAACTTCAAGTACAGTATCAATAAGAAGCATCTCTGAAAAAAGATCAACATAAAAGAAGGAAGTGTTTTGAAAATCTTAGCCCCTTGGGATGAACCTCTGCTCTCTGCCCTCTGACCCCTATGCCTCCATTCTCTCTGCCAGTTACAGTAGAATTGTCTTCATATTGTGAATAGAGATGAGTGAACCTTTCAAGGTTCTGTTTGGTTCAATTCGCCGAACGTTTAGAGGATCGCTGAACAGTTCGATGAACGTGCCCGAACTCAATTAGATTCAATTGGAGGCCAAACCAAACATACGTATACACAAAACCTTAAGAAAGCTTCCCAAACAGCTAAAATTAGGGGCAGACACCATTAAAAGTGGCATCAATTGACCCACAGCAATGCAGCAGTCAGCTATGGGCAATGCATGAGGTATCAGGGTCTGGGCCAGCATTTACAGCTTGGAATTGAAGTTTCAATGAGGACTTGGTAGTTAAAGGAGGGGTGTAAGCCTTCTTAGCTGGAGCCCTGATACCTCATGCAACACCTCCAATTTTTTTTCCAGCCACACTCAGATGGCACAAACGTTAGTTTCATACAGTAATATTGGAAGACAAATGTAAGGAAAGTAACACAGATAGCTTACTGAAAGTAAGTGCAGGCCTGACTGCCTGGGAGCCCTACTTACACAGGCAACCCACCAGATGTGGTATAATGGGGCTCTGACACCCCTTCCACTATAGGCAACCCACCAGATGGAGACCCAACTTGTAGTCTATTATTATTAATATTATTATGCCATTTATTCCATGGCGCTTTACATGTGGGGGGTATACATAATAAAAAACAAGTACAGTAATCTTAACAATACAAGTCATGATTGATATAGAAGGAAAAGAGAAGACCTTCCCGCGACAGCTCAGAATCTACATGAGTGAGGATACAGTAGATGAGGGTAGAGCTGGTCGTGCAGTGGTTTGGTGGATTGGTGGTTACTGCACATTGTAGGCTTGTCAGAAGAGGTGGGTCTTCAGGTTCCTTTTGAAGGTTTCCGTGGTACGTGAGAGTCTGATATGTTGTGATAGATAGTTCCATAGTAGGGGGATGCATGGGAGAAATCATGTATGCGATTGTAGGAAGAGGAGATTTTGTAAGGATCAGAAGTTGTGTGCAGGCAAGTATCGGGAGACTAGGTCACAGATGTATGGAGGACATAGGTTGTGGATGGCTTTGTATGTCATGGTAAGGGTTTTGAGCTGGAGTCTCTGGGTAATGGGGAGCCACTGCCGGGATTGAAAGAGGGGAGAGGCTGGGGAATAGTGGGGGGACAGGTGGATTAGTCAGGCAGTAGAGTTTAGAATACATTGGAGGGGTGCGAGAGTGTTAGAGGGGAGGCCACAGTGCAGGGGGTTGCAGTAGTCAAGGCGGGAGATGATGAGGGCATGCACTAGTGTTTTTGCAGAATGTTGGTTGAGGAATATTATTCACAGGTTGAGATTGACTTTCTCATTTTTGCGCTCCAATAGTACACCACGCTTTGATTTATGCCTTTCGATCCATATTATTAACAACCAGCAAAGGAAATGCAGACAGCTGTGGGCTATTAACAAATAGCCAAAGAAGGGGCCATGGATACTGCCCCCAGGATAAAAACATGACCTCTCAGCCGCCCCAGAAAAAGTGCATGTCTAAGATGCACCAATTCTGGCACTTAGCCTCCCTCTTCCCACTTGCCCTGTAGCGGTGGCAAGGGGGTGATAGTTGGGGAGGTTGATGTCACCTTTGTATTGTCAGGTGACATCAAGCCCCGAGGTTAGTAACGGAGAGGCATCAATAAGACGCCCCCATTACTAACCCCATAGTTACATTGTAAAAAAAACACAGACACCCAGAAAAAAGTCCTTTAATTGAAAGAAAGACATAGACTCCTATAATAATCTTAATTAAACCATACTTACAACCTCGCCTAATTCCACCGAAGCCCTCGTTCTCCTGTAATAAACCAAAAATAATAAAACAACAATATACCATACCTGTCTGTCGTTCTGTCCCACGCCGTAATCCATGTCTGGGGAAGAAATAGTTTTCAACCTGGACAGTGCCAAGATGCGACCGTCCAAGCTGAGAACCACTGGTAACTGAACTGCTGCGTGCACAGCCTTAGTGACAAATGGTGATGTCACTGAGGCTCCGTTCCCAGCCTGGCTGAACTGTGGTGACCTCGGAGAGATCACCGCTAGCACCGTGAGAAAGTTGTACGGTGCAGAGGCGAGTTCACCGTGAGCACTGTGCACTCTGTGACTTTCTCACGGCGCCCGTCTTTCTCACCATTCGACTTTCTCACAACAATATAGCATACCTGTCTGTCATTCTGTCCCACGCCGTAATGCAGGTCTGGGGGATTAATAGTTTTCATCCTGGACGGTGCCAAGATGCGACCATCCAGGCTGAGAACCATTGGTGAATGAACTACTGTGAGCAGAGCCTCAGTGACTAGCAGTGATGTCACTGAAGCTCCCTTAAAAGCCAGGCTGAACTGCTGTGACCTCGATGAGATCCTCGCTAGCACTGTGGGAAAAAGTCACTGAGTTCACCGCAGTTCAAGCACAGTGGCTTCACAGCAGATCACCGTGAGAATTTCTCACTATGATCTGCGGTGAAGTCACTGAGCTTGAACTGCAGTGATCTCATCACTGACTTTTTCCACTGGTACTGAGGTCACAGCAGTTCAGCCCTGCTGAGATCGCAGCCTCAGTGACCAGAGGTAACCTCGATGAGGTCAACGCTAGTCACTGAGGCTGCGCTCGCAGCAGCTCATTCACTAGCCTGGATGGTCGCATCTTGGCTCCATCCAGGTTGAAAGCTATTACTCCCCAGACATGGATTACGGCGTGGGACAGAACGACAGACAAGTATGGTATATTGTTGTTTTTTATTTTAGATTTATTACAGGAGAATGAGGGCTTCAGTGGAATTAGGCATTTGGTGAGGATAACTGTGTTATTTTTAAATAAAATTGAAAACTGTTTAGTCTTATTTCTAATAAGGGACTTTATTCTAGCTGTGTCTTTATTTACCATACAACTATAGGATTAGCAATGGATAAGTGTCTTATAGACGCCTCTAAAATTACTAATCCGTGGACTTGATGTCACCTGATAATACAAAGGTGACATTAACTCTACAAATATGAACGCCACTTGCCACCGCTACAGGGTAAGTGGGAAGAGCGGGGTAAAGCACCAGAATTGGTGCATCTAATAGATGTGCCTTTTCTGCGCAGCTGCGGGCTGCTATTTTTAGGCTGGGGGGGCCAATATTCCATGGCCTCTTATCAGCCTAAGAATACCAGCCCCCAGTGTCTGCTTTAGCAAGGTTGGTTGTCAAAAATGGGGAACCCCATGCCATTTTTGAAATTATTTATTTAAATAATTTAAAAAAAAGCGTGGAAACCCCTCTATTCTAGAAAAGTAGCCTTGCTAACGTGGACAGCTGAGGGTTGCAGCCCCCATCTGTGAGTTTTGCCTGGCTGGATATGGAAAATATAGGTGAATCCATGCATGTTTTTTTAATTATTTATTTACAGGGCAGGTGCGGCTGATGAATACTCCCATCCGCTGCTCCTGCTCTCGCTGGTAGGCTCATACCCATTTGCGAGTAAAAAAAGGTCCGTTTTCTGGATGGAAAAAACGATCCGAATCTATGCAATTGTCATGTGATTGTCATGCGATTTGTATGCGATTTGTAACCGTTTTCCATCCGTATGCAATGCGATTTTAACATAAGGTTTTATATAGAGCAGTTTTCTTTATATATATATATATATATATATATATATTTATAGTTCATACAGTTCTACATAGCAGAATAGCCGCTAATTCAATTGCCGGCTTCTGTAAAATCATTACAGAACCCGACATGAAATGACGCATGGTTTACATACAGTAAACCATTTCATTTCATTTAGTTTAATATATGGTTTTGATTAACAATTAGATGAGTGTATGTGTGCAAAATTTCGGATGTGTAGGTGTTAATTTAATATGTAAATTCATTGTGAAAAAATGCATGGGCTCCCGCGGTATTTTCTCCGCCAGACAGGGAAAGCCAGTGAGTGAGGACTAATATTCATAGACTAGAGAGGGACCATTGTTTTTGGGCCCCCCGGCTACTAACATCTGCCCCCAGCCACCCCAGAAAAGGCACATCTATTATTAGATGCGCCTTTTCTGGCGCTTAGCCCGTCTATTCCCATTGCCTTTAGCGGTAGCTCATGGGTTAATAAGGGGTTAATGCCACCATGCTATTGAAAGGTGACATTAAACCGGGTTAATAATGGAGAGTTGTCAATTAGACAACTCTCCATTATTAATCCTATAGCATTAAAGGGTTAAAAAACACACATTAATTAAAAATTATTTTAATGAAATAATGACACATAGTTTTTGACCACATTTTATTGCACTGGTAATCCTTCTGAATCCATTGTTCTCCTGTAATAAAAATAAAATAACAAAGCAAGAATATCCATACCGCTCCGCCGTTCAGTCAGGTCCCATGCTGAAATCCATCTGAAGGGGTTAACAGGTTTATAGCAGGGACCGATGCTAATGCTGCCAGCCCTGCTGGAAACCCCCGCAGAATGAATGAGTTCATCTCTGCGCAGCCTCCCGACTAACAGGAGATGAACTGATTAATGTGGGAAGCTTAACTGATTTTTTCCCATGCTATCAAGTTCACTTCAGGTCAGCCGAGGACTCCGCACAGCCTCAGTGACATCAGCTGTCCTGCAAAAAACAAGCTGCCATAAAGCTCCATAAGCAGAAAAATAAAAAAGTTATTGCTCTTAGAATAAAGCGATGCAAAATTAATTATTTTTTCTAAAAAATAGTTTTTATTGTGTAAAAGAGCCAAAACATAAAAAAAATATAATTGTGGTATCGCTGTAATCGTACTGACCCAAAGAATAAAGATGTCTTACCAATTTTACCACATGTGAAACGGTATTAAAAAAAAGCCATTCTTGAATTGCTGTTTTTTGTTAATTCTGTCTCCCAAAAATTGGAATAGAAAGCGTTCAAAAAATATCATGTGCCCTAAAATGGTACCAATAAAAACGTCAGCTCATCACGCAAAAACAAGCCCTTACATGGCCGGAATATGTAAAAATTATAGCTCTCAAAATATGGTTATGCAATAACTAGTTTTTGCAATAAAAAGCATCTTTTAGTGAGTGTCAGCAACATCCACTGCTGCCTGTTTCTGGAAAACACTCATGGAGTCATAATCATCACTTGCACAACAAATTTTATGGAGCAATTTCTCCTGCTACCCTTATAAAAATGCTAAATAAGAGCTAAAAAATATTTATTTGAGAATAATTTGATTTTTTTTATTTCCACAGCTCTACGCTATAAACTTCTGTGACGCACCTGTGGGTTCAAGGTGCATAATACACATCTAGATAAGTTGCATAAGGGATCTAGTTTCCAAAATGGTTTCACTTGTGTGGTTTTTCCACTGTTTAGGCACATCAGGGGCTCTTCTTCAAATGCGACATGGCGTCCCCTAATTATTCCATCAAATTTTGTATTCAAAAAGTCAAATGGGGCTCCTTCCCTTCCAAGCCCTGCCGTGTTCCCAAATAGTAGATTTCCACCACATATGGGGCATCATCATGCTCAGGAGAAATTGCACAGCAAAATGTATGATCCATTTTCTTCTGTTACCCTTGCGAAAGTTAAAAAAAAATTCGGTCTAAAGGAAAATTTTTGTGAAAGAAAAGTAAATGTTTATTTTTTCCTTCCACATTCCAAAAATTCATGTAAAGCACCTGAAGGGTTAATAAACTTTTTGAATGCGGTTTTGAGTACGTTGAGTAGTGCAATTTTTAGTATTTTTTTTGTCATATAGGTCCCTCAAAGTCACTTCAAATGTGAGGTGGTCCCTAAAAAAAATGGTTTTGCAAATTTTGTTGTAAAAATGAGAAATCGCTGGTCAACTTTTAACCCTTATAGCTTCCTAACCAAAAAAAAATATGTTTCTAAAATTCTTCTGATGTAAAGTAGACATGTGGGAAATGTTATTTATTTATTAACTATTTTGTGTGATATGACTCTGATTTAAGGGCACAAAAATTAAAAGTTTGAAAATTGCAAAATTTTCACAATAAACGCAAGTCATATCGAAGAAATTTTACCGCTATCATAAAGCACAATATGTGTTAGGGGTCGAGTTACCGCTTCTGCACAAGGAGAACCTCAAGCCGTCCCTGCTGCGGTCTCCCATCCGTCTCCAGCTACAGTGGACTCTGCTCAGCTTAGATGTCGGTCCCAGCGTCTCGTCCAGTCTAACATTGTGCAGAGGATTACTGCTGCTCCTCCAGGCTCTGCTATTGTAGCCAGTACTGGTTAGCGGCGAGCAGACGTCTTTAGGACAAAGTCCTTGCTTTCCCCTTCTGAGCATGCCCAGAGTAAGATCTCTCATTGGAGATCAGGGGTCACATGCTCAGGTACTGCAGCAGCTCCTATTGGTCCGCCAGGAAGGTCCTGAAACCACTTGTGTTCTGGAGCAGTTTCCTATTGGTCTTTATCTAGCAGGCCCTGTAGTTGCTACTATAAAAGGGTGGCATGTTCGTGCCGCCATGCACTAGTATCAATCACATTATGTGCTTTGCGCCAGGGTGATCTTGCATGCATGTGTTAGGGCTCGGCTGAAATAAGCCCCTAGAATACCGGCACCTCCGGTGAGGAGATTGTATGCACGTGTTTAGGGCTCGGCTGAAATAAGCCCCTAGAATACTGGCTTCTCCGGTGAGGAGATTGTCTGATTGCGTTGCTGATTGCGTTACTACGGACTGCTGTCCGCACAGCAGTTGTCTGTGCAAACCTGTGGAGTTAACAGGACACAGTCCATATTTCTGCGTTTCTACCTTAGCGACTCTGTGGCGTAACAGAGTTAGCTTATACCGCCATATAGGGCCACAGTGTCCATAGTTGCGACTCTGTGAAGTAACAGAGTTCGCCATACCGCCATCCTACTAGCAGCAGGCTCTGCCTGCACGGTGGACCCCGGGCTGCAAACGCACTTATTATTTATATTAATTTTGTGCGTTCCGCCAGCCCTAACATAATACTAGCGCCAGGGTCTGGCTGGTAAAATGGCGGACGATCAGCGTCTACTGCAGGACATCCAGCAGCTGGAGGGTAGGTTGGCGGCTCTTGAGCGCACAACCTCAGCTGTGGATGTTACCGCAGTCGCTGGTCAGGCTGCTAGCGTGGCTGCAGCCAGTGTGTCCACTGCCACCTCTGTCCCCACATTATCCCACCTCCCACTTCCAGACAAGTTTGCTGGTGACAGCAAGCAATGTCGGGGATTCGTGAGTCAGTGTTCTATACAACTCGAGCTTCTGGCTGCACGTTTCCCCACGGATCGGGCACAAGTGGGCTTTGTAATATCTCTTCTGTCGGGCAGAGCATTGGAGTGGGCCACCCCGCTGTGGGAGCGTGACGACCGTGTGGTGCGGAGTGCTCCTCGTTTTCTGGAGGCTCTAAAAAAGGTCTTTCTAGGACCTCAGGTCACCCACGATGCGGCGCTCCAACTCCTGGCAAGTTCACAGGGTTCGTCCTTGGTCAGCTGTTTTGCTGTCCAATTTCGGACTCTGTCCTCGGAGTTGGACTGGCCAGATAAAGTCCTCATTCCCGTGTTTTGGCTATGTGAAAGAAGCCTTGGCTACCAGGGAGATTCCCGCCACACTGGAGAAGCTTATCGCCATATCTACCCACATCGACCTCCGTTTTCATGAGCGGAGGTTGGAGCGGTCCCAGTGTAGGCAGAGGTTCCGGCTGGCTCCCACCTTCGCCAGACCTCTGGAATCTTTCAGCCAGGCGCCCGACTCCCATGAGTCCATGGAGGTTTCTTGAGCAGGACCTGAGTCCCGGGCCGCTCGAGTACCCGTGGTCTGTAACATCTGCCAGCAGTTACGACATTAAACGGTCGCGTCTAGTGATCTTGGGAGGAGGTTCACTAGACACTGCGGCATTTTCCACCAAGTTTTCCTTTAAGGAGACAATTACTGTAGGTCCATCCACTCTCACCGCCGAGCTATGTGTGGATTCTGGAGTCGAGGGGAATTTCATGTTCTCTGCCTTTGCTCTCCGCCACACTATACCTCTGGTGATGCTTGCCAAACCGGTGACTGTGCGTGTAGTGAATGGATCGACTCTGCCCTCACAAATCACCCACCAGAATATCCCTCTCACGTTGTCTATGTCCCCTTCCCATCAGGAGAGTATTTCCTTTCTTGTCCTGCCCGAGGGAATAGACGAGGTGTTGCTGGGAGTACCTTGGCTCCGTCACTACTCTCCCCATATTGAGTGGTCCTCTGGGAGGATACTGGGTTGGGGTGATTCATGTAGAGGCAGGTGTGTCCGGGAGTGCGTTCAGGTCACCACCACAGAGATACCCATAGATCTCACTTCTCTCCCCCAGTGTTATTGGTCATACGCAGACGTTTTCTCCAAGAAGGTGGCGGAGACTGTTCCGCTTCATTGCCCCTACGACTGTCCTATTGATCTCTTACCTGGAGCATAACCTCCTCGGGGAAGAGTCTATCCCCTCTCACTTTCTGAGATGGAGGCCATGTCCCAGTATATTCAGGAGAATCTGGCAAGAGGGTTCATTAGGAAGTCTGTGTCACCAGCAGGGGCGGGGTTCTTCTTCGTGCAAAAGAAGAAGGAGAATTACGTCCATGTATTGACTACAGGGGTCTTAACGCCATCACCGTCAAGAATAAGTACCCGTTGCCCTAATCTCTGAGCTCTTTGATAGGCTCCGAGGAGCAAGGGTATTTACCAAGCTAGATCTACGTGGTGCCTATAACCTAATTCGCATCCGTGAGGGGGACGAGTGGAAGACAGCTTTTAATACCAGTGATATGGGCATTATGAATACCTGGTGATGCCCTTCGGGCTCTGTAATGCTCCCGCTGTTTTCCAAGACTTTGTTAATGACATCTTCCGGGATATGCTTTCCACCTCTGTAGGAGTCTATCTGGATGATATTCTCATCTTTTCACCAGATATAGATTCTCACCGGAGGGATGTCAACAAAGTCTTCGACCTCTTATGGGCAAACTCCCTCTATGCCGAGCTGAAGAAATGTGTGTTTGAGCAGGAGTCCTTACCTTTCCTGGGCTATATCATCTGCGCCCAGGGATTGGCTATGGATCCTGCCAAACTACAGGCTGTAATGGACTGGCAAGAACCCCATTCTCTTAAAGCGGTGCAGCGCTTTATGGGGTTCATTAATTATTATCGTCAGTTCATCCGCCATTTCTCGACTTTGGTAGCTCCCTTGGTAGCCCTCTCCAAGAAGGAGTAATGAGTAATGATGTGCACACTGTTAGTCAAAGTTGGTGCTGGCTGAACCAAGAAACCAATATAGTAGAGAAAAACAGCCGCACTCATGTTGATGTGAAGCAAGATAAGTTCCATTTATTACATCAAACTATATACAAAAGCACAGTCCGTGTGGTGTGAACGGATAAGAGAACGGATAAGAGAAGTTGGGTTACGTTTCGACCGTATGGTCTTTCTCAAACCCATGGAGATGGATGATAGAGAGGAAGTGGTTAAGGAAGGACAATGTCCCTTGGAGGCTGTGTTTGAAACATGTAGAGCGTTCGTTCAGTGGTCGAAACGTTAACCCCAACTTCTTTATCGTTCTCTTATCCGTTCACACCACACGGACTGTGGCTTTTGTATATAGTTTGATGTAATAAAATGGAACTTTCTTGCTTCACAATCAACATTGAGTGCGGCTGTTTCTCACTATCCAAGAAGGAGCAAATCCCAAGTTGTGGTCTGAGGAGGTCTCCAAGGCGTTCTCTTCTATCAAGTCGCATTTTGCAGTGCTCCCATATTACATCGCCCTGATGTTGATAAGCTGTTATTTTAGAGGTGGACGCCTTTCTGTTGGTGCTGGAGCAGTCCTTTATCAAAGGATGCTCAAGGTCGTAACTTGGTATATTTGCAAACGGCTCTGCGGCTAATTCTCGCCAGGCTAGATGGTCCCTATTCTTCTCTCAGTTTCACTTCACCCTCCATTTTCTCTCCGGTGAGAAGAATGTTCGGGCCGATGCTCTCTCTCGCTCCTTAGTGTCATCAGAGGAGGAGGATGAGGAGCCTCGGCTTATTGTCCCCGAAGAGAGCCTGAGAACTGTAGCCCTGGTTTCGCTAGAGTCTGTGCCTCTGGGCAAGACTTTTGTGCCCACTAATTTGCGACCGGAGGTACTCTCTTGGGCACACTCGTCCAGGGTGGGTGGACACTTTGGGGCAAAGAGGACAACAGAATTATTGGCGAGGACATACTGGTGGCCACATATGGCCCTTGACAACAGGGAGTATGTTCAGGCGTGTGTCTCCTGCGCCAGGAACAAGTCCCTGGGAGATGGTCGGGATGGACTTTGTGGTGGGCTTACCCAAGTCTCGGGGTTGCACTATCATTTGGGTGATCACCGACCACTTCTCCAAAATGGTGCACTTAGTGCCGCTTCCCCGGTTAACTTCTGCATGGGCCTTGGCAGCATTATTTATTAGACACATGATTCCGTCTACACGGTATGCCAGACAAGATTGTCAGTGATCGAGGTCCCCAATTTGCGTCTCGGTTCTGGAGAGAGTTGTGTCATCTACTCTGTATTGAGTTAAACCTCTCCTCTGCATATCATCCCGAGACGAATGGGATGGTAGAGAGGGCCAACCAGACCTTGGTTACATACTTGCGACATTTTGTCTCTGCCAGACAGGATGACTGGGCTTCCTTCCTCCCGTGGGCAGAGTTCGCGCTAAACAATGCTGTGGCTGACTCCACTGGACAGACCCCATTCCTCTTAAATTATGGCCAGCATTCGCGGGTACCGGTGCCCATGCCCGTGGCTTCCGCCGACTCCCGGGTGGCAGACTTGGGCTGTGGAGACACGGGACATATGGGACTGCACCCAGGATGCCATTCAGGCTTCCAAGGAAAGGATGAGGTCTTCTGCCGATGCCCATCGGCATCCCGCTCCGACATTTGCTCCTGGCGACCTAGTGTGGCTCTCCGCCCGAAACATCAGGCTACGGGTGGAATCCACTAAGTTGGCACCCTGCTATTTGGGTCCCTTCAAGGTTCTAAAGCAGGTGAACCCTGTGGTTTACCATTTGGCCCTTCCACCTTGCCTTGGTATCTCCGACACCTTCCATGTGTCCCTCTTAAAACCCGTGGTCATCTCCCGGTTGCCTGAGTCATCTGCCGGGACGTCGGGATCGTCTACGGACAATTACGAGCTGAACGCCATTGTAGGGTGCAAGGTGGTAGGGGCAAAAATTTTTTTGGGTGGATTGGAGGGGTTATGGGCCTGAGGATAGGTCCTGGGAGCCTGCCGAACATATTCATGCTCCGCAGCTCATCGCTGCCTTTGAACGTAGCGAGGCCCAAAGAAGTGGGGCCCAAGGAGGGGGGGTAATGTTAGGGGTCGAGTTCCCGCTTCTGCACAAGGGGAATCTCGAGTCATCCCTGCTGCGGTCTCCCATCCGTCTCCGGCAGCAGTGGACTCTGCTCAGCTTAGACATGGGTCCCAGCGTCTCGTCCAGTCTAACATTGTGCAGAGGATTACTGCTGCTCCTCCAGGCTCTGCTATTGTAGCCAGTACTGGTTAGCGGCGAGCAGATGTCTTTAGGACAAAGTCCTTGCTTTCCCTTCTGAGCATGCCCAGAGTAAGATCTCTCATTGGAGATTAAGGGTCACATGCTCAGGTACTGCAGCAGCTCCTATTGGTCCGCCAGGAAGTTCCTGAAACCACTTGTGTTCTGGAGCAGTTTCCTATTGGTCCTTATCTGGCAGGCCCTGTAGTTGCTACTATAAAAGGGTGGCATGTTCGTGCCGCCATGCGCTAGTATCAATCACATTATGTGCTTTGCGCCATGGTGATATTGCACGCATGTGTTAGGGCTCGGCTGAAATAAGCCCCTAGAATACCGGCTTCTCCGGTGAGGAGATTGTCTGATTGCATTGCTGATTGAGTTACTACGGACTGCTGTCCGCACAGCAGTTGTCTGTGCATACCTGTGGAGTTAACAGGACACAGTCCATATTTCTGCGTTTCTACCTTTGCGACTCTGTGGCGTAACAGAGTTCGCTTATACAGCCATATAGGGCCACAGTGTCCATAGTTGCGACTCTGTGAAGTAACAGAGTTCGCCATACCGCCATCCTACTAGCAGCAGGCTCTGCCTGCACGGTGGACCCCGGGCTGCGAACGCACTTATTATTTATATTTATTTTGTGCGTTCCTCCAGCCCTAAAAATATGTCATGAGAAAACAAGCTCAGAAGCACCGGGATGCATTGAAGCGTTCCAGAGTTATTACCTCATAAAGTGACAGTGGTCAGAATTGTTAAAGTTGGCCCGGTCGTTAAGGTGAAAACAGGCTTTGTGTCAAAATGGTTAAAGACTGCTTTGTTATGCTTGTATCAATTTTAGAAAACTATTCAAAAATTATAATTGGAGGCATTTCTTGAAGTGAAATGTTATTGTGTATTCTGACAAGGATATTGTTGTAATTTGGTAATTGGTAATTTTAGTTCATTTTGACTCATAGTAGGCAAAGTTCTAGTGGCTTCAAACATCACAGTATTATTTATTTTTCTGAAGTAGAATTACTTTATATTACATTATGTCGACTTGATTGTTTTTGGGAGAAAAAGTACTAGTATAAGCCTTTTTTTAGCTTGTCGTGTTCCCAATAACATATTTTAAACTCCTTCTGATAATCTGATTATACTCTATGGGAAATCAATTGTAAAGATCTGAAATTCAATATCATTGCTAGAAAAGGAAGGAAGAAATGACTAAAATGCAATCGATGCAAAGTATAATTATATTTTCATATTATTGCAATTGAAGATAGTAAGCTTCATGTTTAAGGTATTTATTCAATGTTTAAAAAGAGTAAAATGCTTTAAACAGATGTAAAAAATGTGTACTCTTGAATACCGTTGTGCCTGCATACATCAAACATTGACTGCAGATGTGAAAAAGTATAACATGTGGGGTGTATTGTTTTTCTGTGGTTTCAATATACTAAAAATAAAAGTATGCCAGCATTAATTGCCCAATATGTACTGTAAGTATAATAGAAAAGCATTTATTGCCTGATTTATTAGTAGGTTTGGGTAAATGTTGAGGACTGTTCTATGATATAATAACATTACAGATGTAATGGAAAGACAACATTGGCCTTTGTTCTGATATAGAGCATTAAATTGAACCTCTTTCTAAAAATAGGAAACTTTACTTTCAAGATTATGGGTTAAAGGGGCTATCACTTGGACAACCCATTTTTAAATTAAACAGGAACCAATTAAAATCAAAACAGCTTATTCTCACCACGGCACCCCTATGCCTTCCAGTGTCATGGGCATCATGTCTCCTGGCACTTGCACGACATTGTTGTGCCATAGCCATTAAGAAGCTAATAATTGGATGCTTTGCTTACACTTCTCACAGACAAAACCCAGCTGTCCGGGGGACGTATGAGCACTACAGACCATTAGCCGCTGCTGATTGACTGCAGCACTTACATAGCATAACAACGTCACACAAGTGCCGTCAGATGCAGAGCCATAATTACTGGAATGACTCGGGAGGTGAGTATAAGCTGCTTTTATTTCAATGGGTCACTGTTTCATTCAAAAAGGAGTTGTCCAAGCAATGGAAAGCCCTTTTAATTAATTAATATACTAATTTCCTATCGCGTTACATCATTGCAGGATACACTATGAAGCTTGGTACTGAAAAAAAATATTCAGCCAAGAAGTAGTTAACACGTTTGTTTTTCCGTCAGATATTCTTCTGTAAACATATTTTTCCGATATTGTGAATTTTGTTCCACAGCCAAAAGAATACACCTGCTGAGTGCAATTCACCTTTTGAACTTGAAATCAAGCAGAGAAAAAGATTAAGAAAATGTTAATATCTGGTTTCCTAACAAGTGTTTTGAACCTTCTGAAAATCATCACAAAAAAGAGCACAGTATGCATGTCACTGGGTTTAATAATCTCAGGCTGATTTCCTTCTGCCGTGTGGCTAACTTTTTTCAGATTTGTGAATTAACACCTTTTATCTAGAATGGATATAAAAAAGTCTACACACCCCTGCTAAAATGCCTGGGTTTTATCATGTAAAAAAAATCATGCCAAGAAGAATCATTTCAGAAATATTTCTACCTACTGTCACCATAATCTTTACAATTTAAATTAAAATTAAACTGAAATCATTTTGGAAAGAAAAAAGAAAAAGAGAACTAAAATAATGTGGTTGCATAAATTTACACAATTAAACTAATACTTTTCTTAGGTACCTTTTAAATTTCTGACTGCATTCAGTAATTTTGGTACAAGTATATCATCAGCATGGCACTGCTAGAATTGGCAATCTTTATCTACTCTTCTTTGCAGTAGTGTTCCAAATCTGTCAGATTGCGAGGGCATCTCCTGTGTACAGCACCCTCTTCACGTAAACCAGAGATTTTCAAAATGGCTTTCACTAGATACTGTTACCAATTACAGGACATTATTATCTATTAGGGGGCACAATTACAAGACATTATTACATATAAGGGGACATAAAGGCTGCTACTTTTATTGAGGAGAAGCCCAAAACGTGTACTGCATGTTACAAGACATCAGATATTACATGATAAACAGATTTAGAAAGGTAATAAGGGAGATTCATTAAAGTGTTTGTGACAGAATTCTATCATAAAACATCTTAAAAGTCACATAATTTTGCAATAATTTGCACCCGTCATGGCTGAATGCCTTCCTAAAGTATATCTGCTTGGTAGTATTATTTCTTTGATTACGCTGTCTTAGTAGAATGATAGAAAGTTCACACTGAGTGAAAGCTCCGAGGTGGCTTATATGGTTATCCAGCTGACGAAGCCATGATGGCAAGTAGGGTTGAAAGCTCAAGATGTGAATTGCTCCTAGAGTTGTGACCCTGGGGTGCCTAATCTCACTAGGAAAACCACTTGAGTTCTATATCACTTTTTGACTTGCTCCATCTTTTAAGCACACACCATTAATCTGGTTCTTTTTGCTAAGATGGAGGAATCTTTAAAATGGAGGTTCGAACAGTTTTACACTGTGAACACCTAGCACAAATTATTTTGTTTTGCTTTTCATTCATTTTTTTATGTGTGTCCTGTGACAAGGACTTCTTTGGATGCAATTCCCTTACGGTTTCCCTCCCATCTATACAGGGTAAGAGTGTATGGGAATTAGTTTCCACTCCCACCTGCAAAACACCAGACTCCCTTTGGGACAGGATCCATTCTAGATTGAGCTCCTGGTTTCACTGAGGTGGTAGCACAGTTGGATGTTCAAAAAAACATGATTTGGGCTATTCGTAACCTTAGGAAAAGGGGAGCCACTAATCCCAGTCCCTCGTTGTGTGGCCCTCCAAAGAAATGCCACCCCACACCATTACTGACCCACTGCCATACCGGTCATGCTGAAGGATGTTGCAGGCAGCATTTTGCTCTCCATGGCAACTCCAGACTCTGTCAAGCTGGTCACATGTGCTGAGTGTGAACCTGCTGCCTGCAACATCCTTCAGCATGACCGGTTTGGCAGTGAGTCAGTAATGGTGTGGGGTGGCATTTGTTTGGAGGGCCACACATCCCTCCATGTGCTTGCCAGAGGTAGCCTGACTGCCATTAGGTACCGAGATGAGATCCTCAGACCCCTTGTGAGACCATATGCTGGTGCGGTTGGCCCTGGGTTCCTCCTAATGCAGGACAATGCCAGACCTCATGTGGCTGGAGTGTGTCAGCAGTTCCTGCAAGATGAAGGCATTGAAGCTATGGACTGGCCTGCCCATTTCCCAGACCTGAATCCGATTGAGCACATCTGGGACAGCATGTCTCGCTCCATCCACCGTCACGTTGCACCACAGACTGTCCAGGAGTTGACGGATGCCTTAGTCCAGGTCTGGGAGGAGATCTCTCATGAGAACATCCGCAACCTCATCAGGAGCATGCCCAGGCATTGTAGGGAGGTCACACAGGCATAGGGAGGCCACACACAATATTGAGGATCATTTTGACTTGTTTCCACTTTAATTTTGTCTTGTTTTGATTTTCATTTTGACTTGTTTCCACTTTCATTTTGGGGGTCTCTCCAAATCCAGGCATCCATTGGTTCAAAAATTTGATTGTGATTATGTTGACAGCACATTCAACTTTGTACAGAACAAAGTATTCAATGAGATTATTTCATTCATTTAGATCCAGGATGTGTTATTT
>JARQOD010000002.1:555400740-555451714 GCA_033576555.1 Oophaga sylvatica | reverse complement strand
TTTTTGCCAGAGCTGTATATATATATACATAATATATATATATATATATTTTATTTATATACCGGGATGTGGTATGTTAGTACAGGAATGAGGACATTACCCCTATAACAGTGTCAGCAGCAGATCCCCCCACTGCCATAACAGTGTGTCATGACCACATTTTTTGCTTTAATTTTTTTCCTCCTCAAAAAACCCTATGTGCATCTTATGGTCTGGTGTGTCTTATAGTCTGAAAAATATGGTACTTCTCAATCACAATCTCCCCTGCTTTCCATGTCCATGCAGGTTCACTTTTCAGACTTTTTTCTTCAGCTAGTTTTCAACTGAACAAGTTACCATCTTGGCTTATAAACTTACATCCACTGAAGACTATCCGGGTTCTTTGAAAATGTTTTCCTTATTTATCTAATATATTCTTACCTTGTAATGTCTTCACATCCTGTTCCATCCAGATGTGTCCGGGTCCCAGAATTCCAAGCGGCAGAAGTTCACTAACCACCATATTGGGACATCCAAGTGATTGGTGTCTCAATATGGAAACTGCTGGTGGTACCAGCCTCTTGCGCAGTACCACCAGCAGAACACCGTCCCACCACACTCACACACACTGTATACGTCGTACCAACCACACACACTGTATGCGCCGTATGCACCACACACACACTGCATACGCCATACACACACTGTATACGGCGTACGCACACTGAATATGCTGTATGCACCACACACATACTGTATACACCATACGCACCAAACACACTGTATACACCACACACACACACACACACATTCTGTATATGCCATATGCACCACACACACTCACTGTCGTGAACATGCTGCTGCCAGGATCAGCCGAATGATTCACTGACCGCCGCCATCTTTGTACAGGAGGAGCGCATGCCCAGTTTTAATGTGACCGCTGCTATCTGTCTTCACAAAGATGTTGGTGGTCTGATTTACTGCGCCTGTGCAAATTCCACACAGGCGCAGTGAATCATTTGGCTAATCCCGGCGGCAGATGCGTGCCGTGTCTACAGGCAGAGGAAGCCGGTCACATTAAAGGTGTTTTCCCACGAACAAAAGTTAATTTTAAAAATTGTCTGTGTCTGACCGTGTACGGAGCATACCACTCCTGGGCAGGGGAGGAAGCAAAAGACAATACTGACATTAATGCAGGGGATCACAGAGGATTCATTTTGTGAGGTAAAATATTTTACTGACAGCTTTTAAACAATATTTTACCTCACAAAATGTATCCTCTGCGATCTCCTGCTGTAATGTCAGTATCGTCTTTTGCTTCCTCCCTTGCCCAGGAGCTGTGGTATGTTCTGTACACGATCAGACACAGACAATTTTTAAAATGAACTTTCGTTCGTGGGAAAACCCCTTTAAAATGCAACACTGCAAAGCCTGCCCCCATCATGACATTACCGCCCTCCCGATGCGAAAGCATCGGGCCTCCATCTAGTCACATATAATCTGTTATCTATCACATATGTTTATAATTTAAAGCAGTTTTAAGCATTACATACATAATCCAATTAAGCTTAATGCTTGCCTCATGTTAGTGAACCAAATTGTATTCACTACTGAAAGTGAAGACTAACGAGCTGTCACTTCACACAAAATATATGCATCCTTGAAAACAGAATAGTTGTCATAAACACCTGGTATTTATAAACCTCATAGCAGATTGCGATGGTCATAAACAAGAAAATCTTTGATGTTGTATGGAAATGGAAGCTCTATCTTTATAGTCGGAGGCATCCTTAGAGACTGTTAATCTGCTCTCTTCAGCACTGCCAGTTTGTTCATATTAAACTTGTACAAAAAAGAAGGTTATTAAAGGCACTATTATAAAAAGATCTACAGCTCTTCCCACAGAATGTAACTTAAATGGAAGAATGGAAAAATCTATAATTAAACCAGGGTATGTTTAGCCTTAAAGTTATATAATAATGTTAAATAAGTTCATGATTTGGATTATTTTTTTATACTGTACATTTATGGGATAACATTTATAAAATTTATATTAATTTAAAATATGTTGAGAACATTTTTTTTAACTGTTAACTTGAAAGAGCAGCTGTCAATCTGAGAGGGTAGATCATGCATATTACATGAATGTTGGCCAAACCCTCTGATTTCTGCTGCACTTCCGAGCCATCTAGTATGAATGGTGGTGTACAATAATAAATTATATTGTGGTACCGTGTTAGCCAGAAAAATCGATGTGAATACTTTTCCATCCAATTATGACAAAAGCATTCTTAAGGTGATACCTTTATTGGCTAACCAGAAAATTATATGTTCGCAAGCTTTCAGAGCGCAGAGGCTCCTTCTTCAGGCAAGATTACATTTGGAATAATAAGAAAGACACATTAGATGCTTACTATAGTAGGAAATTTGTTCAAGACCTGGGAGTGTGATGCCTTCAAAAATAAGCAAAGGAAATCAAATTAGCATGGTGGTGTGCCAACTCTCCAGTGACTTACATTGTGAATTTCAACATGCCAAATCTTTTTTGTTATTGGAGGCTCAATGAGTTACTTGGAGGTCTGTCTCTGGAAGCTTATTTTTCAAATTTCCCTGAGTCTTCTGTAGGTATTATAATCTTTTACATCTTATAACAGTATCCAAAATCAACCTTAATAAGACATCCAGATGCTTTATGTGACACACAAAAAAGCATATGTCAGCTCACACGTAAGGGACCATGCACTGTACCATGATAGCCTGAATTTTCTCACACTATAAAAAACATAAAAAAATAAAATCACAAACTATCACAATGTTTGCACTACTTAGGACAGAACTGGTGACTTAACAATTGGATTGTGCTAAGAGTATCTACAAAAATTAGGAGCATCAGTAGACCCCACTGGAATCTATGAATGGAGTTAATTTGTTTATTGACTTTACCATGCTAAGCAGGTTCTCACATGAAGAGAACCCCTGTCCATAAACCTTCTTGCACAGCAAATAATGTCTTTATGAAACTGCCCCTTTACATTACACCAATATTTTACTTCACTGGGACAGGGCATTTTCTAATCTTAATTTATTCTAGATTAAATTCTCAAATAGGTAGAGATAACAGATAATGTTTCACATAGAATGAGCTTAAGACCACCATTAAGGGTATGCCACACTAAACAGCGTCGCTAACGAGATCGCTAAAAAACTTCACTATTTAGCGATCTCGTTAGTGACGTTGTTGTGTGTGGCATGTAGCAACGACGTGTCCCCTGCTGTGATCCTGCTGTGATCTCGTTCATCGTTTTCATCGTTCCGGACCCTATTTTTATCGTTGGCGTCCCGCTGGTGAGTATATATCGCTGAGTGTGGCACCTTTTTGTGAGCGATGTGCGGTATTTTGTACCGCTTAAGTCGTTAAGGAGATCGCTAACCGCGATAGCGTCCTTAACGACATCGCTAAGTTTGGCAGGTACTAGCGACATTGAAACGATCCCGCTAGCGATCGCATTAGTATGCGTCGTTATCGTGATCGCTAGCGGGAACGTTTAGTGTGGCAGTACCTTTAGGGTAGTACTGGTGGCAAACAACCTATATCCATATGCACAATAACAGCATGGAGGGTTCCTCTGTTCAATAACTCTCCTTATGAGTCAAAATAGAGATCCTCTGTTGTGAATATGCTGGAGGCGGTTTCTGAGCTGTGGCTCCCTCCGGTGGTTGCTGAGGGTAATGAACTGATTATTGAATTGCCTTCAACTGGCGCTGAATGGTAGGATATAAGTGGCCTGAGTTCCCAGCAGCCTTGCCGGTTATCAATTGTTCCTTCTGGTCTTGCTTGAAGCACTGCTAGTTTCCTGCTCTCCTTCAGATAAGTGTTTGCTGTTTTTTTTTCCACTGTTTGATTTTCTCTGCTGGTTTGCTGCTTGCAGTGGACTGCAGCCTGTCCCCTTTTGGGGGTCTGGCGCTGCAATTGTGCTCCGTTTGTGTCTGCACTTTTGCTTTGCTCCTTTGTAACTTTTTATTTGTGTCTGTTGTAGTCCAAAGACATCATCTTTAAAACAGCCTGCTGACGACTTACCACTAGCTGTTCGGTAGTGGGACACCTAGTGTGCAACACTGGCAGCTGCGGATGGAGTGCTCGTGCGACTGCGCCCTGTCGACGAGCTTTCGCTTCTGGAGGAGGAGGAGGGTCGAGCGCCTACAGCCAACTGTTGCCTAAACCGTGGGCTAGGCAGCACTGTCCAACCGCCGCTGTCCCCAGTGGACCCTGCATCCACCACATTCACCCAGTGCGCAGTGATGGACACGTAACGGCCCTGGCCATGCCTACGTGCCCATGCATCTGTTGTGAGGTGCACCTTTCCACTCACTGATTGTTTGAGTGCAAGGACAATGCGGTCTTTCACATGTAGATGGAGGGCAGGGATGGCTTTTCTAGAAAAGAAGTGCCGACTGGGTAGGACATAGCGTGGGACAGCATAGGCCATGAGCTCTCGGAACGCTGCGCTTTCAACCAAACGGAAGGGCATCATCTCTAATGAGATCAGTTTGGCAATGTAGGCATTCAAAGACAGTGAGGCTTTGTAGTCCGTCCACGCTTGCAAGTGCATGGTGTTTACCTGTCTGAGCATGCAACTGGTATTCAAATTTCGGAGATTTTTCCCTCGGCTAAAGGTCCTTCCGCACTTTTTACAGATAACCTTTGCCTCATCAATAGGATTTTGGTCAAAAAAGTGCCACACTGCACTCTTCCTACTATGGGAAAACTTTTCAGGACTTGCACACTGTGCTAATTTGACCATCTGGCCAAGCTGTCCTTCAACTCTTTTTGTTTTTTAACACGTTTTTGGACTGCTACGGGCCTGCCAGATAACCGCAGCTGCGATGTCGATGCCTGCTGCGGATCCTCCTCCTCTTCTGAGCTATTGCCAGCGGCACCCTCTTCCCCCAATGGATGCCAATCCAGGTCAACAACTGGGTCATCCATCACCTCCTCTTCAATTTCATCTGCACCTTCCTCTGTGTCACCGTGTAAGGTGGTATAGAATACGGGAAGGGGCACCTGAGTTTCATCAGGGTCAGATTCTGGCTCAGTAGACTGCGAGGGCAATGTAGTGCTCTGGGTGAATGTACCAGCAGAATCATATAGCAGTGACTGTGCATCAGTGCACTCCATGTCATATTCATCTTGGACTGGGGAATTCAGGATTTGACTTGATAAGTTAGGCATGGTATGTGAAAAGAGCTCCAGGGAGTAATCTGAAGTGTGGCCTGCCGCAAACTTCACTTTTGATGGGGGTGAAGGTCACAAGGAAAGGTGTTGTTCTTGACCAGGAGCCTGCACTGATGACTCAGTATTTGCAGTTTTTGAAACTGAAGAGGTGGCGAAAGAGCTGGAGGCTGTTTCGGCAATGTAAGCCAAAACCTTTTCCTGATGCTCCAGATTTAAAAGAGGTTTACCTACTCCCAGAAAAGGGAGCCTTCTAGGCCTTTTGGAGCCAGACGATGATGCAGGCTCAACACCTCCTGCCTTAGGTGCTATTGTGCTTTTGTCACTACCAGCAGATGCACCACCACCACCATCAGTACCAGCTGGCCCCCCCGCCCACGTCCATGGCCTCTTCCACCATACTTCCTCATGTTTGGGAAAATGTATCAAAAATGTCAGCAGATATATGGTACTTTATGAGGAGCGAACAGCTGTATACGGTGTAGGGGAAAATTTAAATCTCTGTATATATTTCCGGAGTCAGACACAGACGCTCACTCAGTTTAGATTGACCGTAATACAAAGAGCAGATATACGGTACTGTATCAGAAGCTTACAGCTGTATACGGTGTAGGGGAAAATTTAAATCTCCGTATATATTTCCAGAGTCAGACACAGACGCTCACTCAGTATGGATTCGACCGTAATAAAAACAGCAGAAATACGGTACTGTATGAGGAGCGTACAGCTGTATACGGTGTAGGGAAAAATTTAAATCTCCGTATTTATTTCCGGAGTCACACACAGATAGTCACTATGTATTTGTTCGTGATACCAGCCGGTACACAGGAGTGTGTGAGGAGCATACAGCTCTATACGGTGTGAGAAAAAATGAATGCTCGGTAACCGTGCAGAAAAAAAGAATAAAAGTATTAGTGCTGTGTAAAAAGCAGTCTGCACAGCAGTGTACACACAGCAATACAGCTATCAGGCAGCCTAATAACCAGCGCTGCTGTACACAAAAAAATCCTCCCCTGTCACTGCACACTAACTGTACAGCACAATTGCTATCAGCACAAGCACAGAAGACCTACTCTTTCCAGCCCTAACTCTCTCCCTACTGATAAAAAGTCATCAACCTCTCGCTACTGTTAAGATCGCCAGAAGTAAATTGGAGGTCGGCGGTCAGGGCTTTTATAGACACTATAGAAGCGCCCTTCTCTAAGATGGTGGTGGACGCTGCACATGTCATCTCGTTGCCCACAGTGTACGTCCTTCTTGCTCATTGGCTGAAAAAAGGCGCCTGAAAGCATTCTAGGAAAACCCACTTTGGCGCTCGTTTTGCTGACCGCATGGCGACCTCACGCTATGGTCTGGTTTCGACCAACAAAACTCAACTTTGGCGAAAGTCGGCGACTTATGAATCTGACCGACCTGTTTCGCTCAACTCTACCCCCAAGTGAATGATGGGTGATCATAAGAAGCTGAAGATTGTAACATAGCCTCAAATAATAAAAAGCCTTTGCATGAGAATTCACTTTTTGTTGATTGAATAATTTATGATGGCCTAAAAATTTTCATTTGTCAATGTTATATCTCTTTGTGCTAACAGTCATATGCTTCCTATTGAGGAACAAGGAGGAAATACAAGCAATCTGAAAAGCGATCACATGTCTGAAAAAAATAGAACCGGTAATTATAGTTATTTATAAATATGTAGTTTGAATAGTTTGAATGGTAACATCTCACTATATCACAGATTGGTGCTTGTTTTCACATATTTATCTATTCTTCATGTGTAGAAGAAACCTAAGTGAATGTAAATACAGTATGTTCACACAAACACATGCTAAACCACGATACTTATATGGAATACTGCCTACATTTGGTCCATATCTGATAATGTTTTATTCATTTTTTATTTAGTAATTAATATTGGCAAATATTGTGCAGTATTAAATACACTATCTTTGAATGTGGGACACAGATTTTTTTAAATGCATTCTGTGCTATACAAAATAATTTACTGTGAGGTGTGCTTATCAGCAGAATTAGAAAAGCCTGAAGGCTTAGTCATTAACACAGCACGCTGCCAAGTGGGAAACTTAATTTTGATACATTGCCTGTCTGGCAGCCGTTTCTATGGCTGATTGGGAATGATCATGCTGTTCATACAACACTTGCAGTGCCAGTTTGAAGCTACTGTAGGTACAGCTTAGTAAGATGCAATTGAAATTCTGCCAGAAAGCTTTGGAAGAGAAATGAAAAGATTCGTCAGGAAGCAATATAGAAAATCTACAGTTCTGTTGCAACAGAAGTTGTGTAAAGTAACAAAATAGTTTGAATTTAAAAAGTAGCTGGGTAAGAATCACAAAATTATTTTCTAGAAATCTATGTATTAGTATATACCAAAATATTTAAATATATATAAATATATATATGAATATAATAAAATAAATATATAATATATTTAAAGAGTATCCCAGAATTCGTGCAAACTGCATATATTAATAAATGCATTTCTTGAACGTGTTGAAACAAGTGTGCTTACTAGGAAAATCCATGTCAAAATGGTTGTATAATATTGATATTAAAATGAGCATTTTATGAGACCAGTTAGACTTAAAAAATTTAAGTCATTCTGACATTGTATATGAGCCTCATCTGGTCTGCCTGTGTAAACAGGCTTTAAAATAACTGCCAATCAGCAAACAAGTTGCTGATTGACAGTCATTTAATGCTACCAGTTAGTTGATGTAAATGAACATTTAGTTTTGTTAAAAAGTTTCAAGTCAGTAAAGTAGCAGTATAGTAATTTTCTTCCCGTTAATTATTAGGGATGAGCGAGCACTAAAATGCCCGGGTGCTCATTGCTCGAACTGAGAAATTCCTAATACTCGGATGCTTGTTTCAAGTAACAAGTATAATGAGAATCAATGGGAAAGTTGAGTTTTTTCCGGCAGAGCCTACAAAGAGGTCTGGGGGCAGTGAAAATGTTCAAATGGATGGGAAAAGTGCTAGAAGCATCTCTGACTCCCAGATTGCTGCTGAGAACAATGGTGTCACTTTTTTATTACACTTTAAGGAAGTGACAATAAAACAATCCAAACTGATAAGAAATTGCATTTTACAGGAAAACAAAATGTTGAAAAACATTTTTTACTGTATAATGACTTGTATATAAGGCAAAATTTAAAAAGTATGTAAAAAATTTATATTTTAAGTAAACCAAAATTGATTTTTTTCTATTAAAAAATTTCATTTATGAAGAAAGCTAGAACTGCCAAAAATAAGGAATTCAGATACACCCTGAATTAGACATAAAGGAGGGCCTCATACAAATTCTGTTTAAATTGTCATGTATTGATATTCCTAGACTCATAAACCCTATGCACTTTTGTGGGTTATATACCACGGAAATGTACTCTAGACCATGAAATAGTCTATGGGTGAGCAATATAATACCGATAAGTGTATGTGCACCCTTTGAGTTAAATTTCTGCACCATTTCTGCACCTCTTGGCAGGAAAAACGCAGCTTCAAAAAACTTCACCTTTGGTGCTTTTTTTGCTGCATTTTTTATGTGTTTTTGCCTGCGTTTTTTATTAATTTGAGTGAAGTCAATGTTGAAAAATGCAGGGCAAAAATGCACAGAGAACTGACATGCTGCAGATTATTTTCTGCACCAAATCTGCAAGTCAAAAATACTAAACGTGTGCATGACACTTCAGGTTTCTCATTCACTTTGCTGGCATCAGGTTTTTTTATGTTCAATAGTTTTTTATTGAAAATTTTTTTTGGTTATTGCATGTACAATAAAGCATATAACTGGGCCTACAAGAGACCATACGTTGTAAAACAGTAAAACAGTAAAAATAAACGAGACAAGACATGGACTAACTAGGTATACGAACAATAAACATAAGGAAAGGATTTGGTAAAAGGAAGGAAGGGGGGTAATATCGGTAAGGAGAACCATTTCTTGCGTTTCGTTTAGAGATCACTTAAGGGTGACCTATGAGACAGGATGTAATGAGTCTTTGCAATATTTGGACCATGGGGCCCAAGTGCGGTTGCATAGTGTTACGCAATTATTGCGGATAGCATATAAAAATTCCAGTGCGTGATGTTCTTTAAGTCGAGAGGTCAATTCAAGCATCGATGGTGTGGAAGCAGTTTTCCAGCGTTGGGCTAACATTACTTTAGCTACCATTAGAGTGTGTGCTACAAACCTGCGGAATTCTAGAGGTACCGTGTCAATCTCCAGCAGGCATAATGCTATGTGAGGAGAACGCTGTATTCTCAAAGATGTCACCAAATCTAGTAAGTTGAAAACCTCTCCCCAGAAGCACAAAACTCTAGGGCAGCTCCAAAATATGTGGAATAAGGAGCCCGTCTCTCCACAGTTCCTCCAACAACAATCAGAGGTTCCGGGAAACAATCTGGCCAGCCTCTCAGGAGTGTAATACCAGCGTGACATGCACTTCATATGCGATTCTTGAAGCGTCATGGAGAGCGACGCTTTTTTAGCCCATTTAAACGCAAGTTCCCACTGAGTCTCAGAGTACGATCCTCCCAGGTCAATTTCCCAACTGAGGATATGGGCTCGTTTAGTAAAGTGAATGGAGTCGTTAAATGTTGCATATAAGTGCTTAGTTGTAGCAAAGTGAGGTTGGGGGTTAGTACCCAAGATAAGGTTCCAGAGGGTCAGAGGAACCCGCGTATCAAGCTTATTACCAGAGAGGATATAGGATCTAGCCCTTCTAATATGGAATGCGGTTAGATGTGGCATGTGTCTTGTAAATTGCATTGTGGCTACGTCTCCCCAAGTTTGCAGGCCAAGTTCCCCCAGCTCCGGGTGTCTAAGTCTGGAATACACTGATGAAGAAGTGCGATCGGTAATGCTGTCGCAGAGACCTGTGTATCATATCTCAACTTGGATGTTAATAAGACCCAACTACGTAGAGACGCTTTCACTACATGTGAAGCCGGTGGAGGAAGAGTTTTGTCTACAATGTTAACTAACAAATGCAAGTGTAATGGTCTTGAATGATTTAAGACTAATTCTATGGTCGGCCAAGAGGAGTGTGTAGATTGCATCCACCAGTGTCTAGTTTGAGTATAATCGTAGCGTGGTAATATGCGTGTAGATTGGGGACGCCCGCCCCTCCATGGTAGCAAGACATTCTCAAGACTGAGGAGGCCACCCTGGGTTTCTTCCCAGCCCAAATAAACCCCAACATTTGTGATGAGAGCCTTGTTATATATTTCTTTGGTATCGGGAGATTAAGCGTTCTATATATATATAGGATTTTAGGTAAGATCATCATCTTATAGGATACGATCCGACCCATCCATGATATGTCTGTTTTTGAGAATGTGTCTAAAGTCTCCTGAATATCCTGTATTAGGCCATTCATATTTTGTATCACTGTCTTGTGAAATGGTAAGGTAAGTCTAATTCCTAGGTACGTTATCGTAGTATCCTGCCATTTGAAGGGGAACTCAGCGAGTATCGCCGCCTTAAGTTGGGGATCAATGTGTACTCCCATGAGGTGTGATTTGGTGTAGTTGAGTTTGTAGTGGGATATCCGCCCAAATTCATCTAGGGTGTTAGAGGCTGATCGTAGGGAGGTTAACGGGTCGGTTAATAGGAGGACAATATCATCTGCATACAGACTTATTTTGTGTTGTCTACCAGAAATTGGGATGCCTCTAATAGTCTGATCCAATCTGACTCTCTCCGCCAATGGTTCCATGATGAGGACAAAGAGGAGGGGAGACAGGGGACAACCCTGACGGGTGCCGTTCGTTATGTAGAATGGTTGCGATAAAGTGCCATTAATAAGCACCCTAGCGGATGGGCAGGAATATAAAGCTTCAATGTAGTGTAAAAAGTCGTTCTCGAAACCAAACCTGCGCAAAGTGTGGAACATAAATCCCCAATGAATTCTGTCGAACGCCTTCTCCGCATCCAACGAGAGAAGCAAAGAAGGCGTCCGACCCCTCGAAGCAAACTGGAGAAAGTTGAGGACACGTCGTGTTGCGTCAGATGTTTGGCGTCCCGCCACAAATCCTGTCTGATCAGTATGGATCAGCAGTGGTAAAATGTTAGATAGCCTGATGGCTAGTATTTTAGCGTATATCTTAGTGTCTGAATTCAGTAGCGATATGGGTCTAAAGTTTCCAGGTTCGTTAGGGGATTTCCCAGGTTTAGGAATCGCAGTTACTGTCGCTTCTAAGAACTCAGGCGGGAAAGAAGCGCATTCACGAGCTGAGTTTAGCATGTTAGTCAAATGCGGCGCAAGTAATTCAGAGAAGGTTCGGAGATATTCATTCGAGTACCCGTCAGGGCCAGGTGATTTGCCCAGTTTAGACATATTGATGGATTGCAAGGTTTCAGTCTCCGAGATTGGGGCATTTAGCATAGAGGCCGATGAAGGGGATAGTTTCGGGAGGTCAATTTGAGATAAAAAAGAGTTAATGGCTAGGTCTGTAGGTTGTATAACTCCCGGGGAGTCTTTGAGATTGTATAACTGTTCGTAATATTTACGAAACGACTCCGCTATTTCCATAGGGTGTGTGATTGACGAGTGAGGGCATTGGGAATTTTTTAGAGAGAACACCGTACTACGGATTCGCCTTTGTTTTAGTTTAGATGCCATGTATCGAGAGGTTTTATTAATTGACCCGTAGTGGGTTGCACGCATGGTGCGTATGTATTTATCGTGTTGGCTAAACAGATGAAGTTGTAAATTATGTCTATGGGTCATCAGACTTCGATGATTATTCAATGTTGGTTGTGAAATGATGTCATTCTCAGCTAATTGGACTTTCAGCAATAGACTATCCAGCTGACTCGTTAGTGCCTTTTTCCTCTGAGCTCCCATCTGGATGAGGTGTCCCCGTATGACAGCCTTGTGAGCTAACCATAATATCGAGGGAGTAACGTCAGGAGTAGCATTAACACTAAAGTAGTCTGCTATATGCTGTTGTATGCGAGTCGCATATGAAGAATCGGTGTACAGTGCCAGGTTATTTCGCCATTGCCTCGTCGTTGATGCATTGGCTCGCGGAGACCACTCCAACGTTATCGGCGCATGGTCCGACCACGCGGCCGTCCCTACCGTAGCAGACTTAGCATCTGGCAATGCCCAACGATCCACAACAAACATATCAATGCGTGAAAAGGTGCGATGTCGAGCTGAGTAGAAGGAGTAAGCTCTAGAGCTAGAATTAAGGCATCTGTATGTATCGTATAGGGAGTGTGATCTTAACCATTGTTGGAGACATGGGACATGCCGGGGTCTAGGATTGGAAGAATCTAACGATCCATCAGCTATCATGTTGAAGTCCCCTCCCATAAGCAGACTTCCCTTCGCCATTACTCGGACTTTACGCATCACCCTGTTTAGGAAACGAATTTGTCGTAAATTCGGTGCATATATATTAACCACAGTGACCATTTTGTTCTGTAGCAGTCCCACCAGTATTATAAAACGACCTGCAGGGTCAATGTAGGAAGATTCGCATTGAAATGACACGTCAGTAGAGAACAAAATAGCAACGCCTGCCTTTTTCTTCTCCTGAGAGGCTAGGAAAATCTGCGTGTATTTAACGCTGCTAAAGAGGGGCATTTTAGTACGAGAAAAGTGAGTTTCCTGCAGAAAAAGTATATCTGCTTTAAGTCTACCTGCCTCTCTCCATAGATAAGAGCGCTTATAAGGGGAATTCAGTCCCCTAACGTTGAGGGATACCAAATTAAGCGACATATTGAGATATCATAATTTGCTTACCGCACCGCAAGGCCGGACCTAGGAGTTCCATTTCGGCAGCGCAAGAAGGGTTTGGGATGTGAAGTAGATCTTTGGGTAATACTAGGGATAGAAACATAAGGAGGGGGACACAACGAGTAAAGGCATAACAAAAGCATTGTAACTGAGTTGGATCATAAAAGATCAATCGAAGGTACATATCGATACTCAAATATGCTCCTCGACCGAAAATCTCCAGGGGGAAGGAGTTCAAATGGCCTTCTAATGAGGCCTCAAAAACTAGTAGACTAGCTCGTATTAACGGAACGGTCCCAAGTAGCTAGCCGCTGTAGAGAGAACTGCGTCGATTTTTAGCTCGACCGGATCAGAGTGGGGAGCTCTGGGTTTGCCAATCTTGCGTCGGTTTAGAAGGTTTCTGGATCGCAGTCTGTAGTTGCAGGTCAATCTTCACACCCCAACTTTTTGCCAAGTCGCATCCTTCCTTCAGTGAGTGAATGATGTGTAGGGTATCTTCATGGCGCACCAAGAGTTTCAGTGGAAAACCCCATTTGTACTGTATAGAAGCTGCTCTGAGAGCGGAGGTCAGGGGCTGGAGGTTTCTTCGTGCTTGCAAGGTGGCTTGAGATAAATCAGTATATAATTGTAATCCCAAATATGGCGTAGGGAATTCCTTCATTTTCCTGGCTGCAAGCAATATTCGTTCTTTAATATGGAAAAAATGTACTCTGAGCAATACATCCCTCGGCACATTTGGCGGCAAAAATTTGGCTCTAGGAAGCCTATGTATTCGATCGATAATAAGATCGCAGTCGGTGGCTTCTGGGATAAAAATGCGGAACAAATCTACCACATAGTCCTGAAGGTCTGATGAGAGAACCGACTCTGGCACTCCTCTTATTTTAATATTATTTCTGCGATGTCTATCTTCGATATCTGCCATCTTGGATTTTAGGTATTGCACTTCGTCATATAATGCATAGTGGGAGTCTATGAGGGCGTTGTGCGATCCTATTACCTCCTCCATTTTGTGTTCTACTGTGTTAACCCTGTATGACACGTTGTCCACAGATGCTTCCACTGCGGCTTGTAGTTTATCCAGTTTACCTTGTATTGAGCCGCTCAAGGCTATGATTAGCTCCTTTATATACGCTTCTGAGGCAGGTTGATTAGAAGCTGGAGCAGAGAATGCAGCATTAAGTTCTGATTGTGACTCACCCACAGGAGTCTCCGTACGTGGTTTTTGCTTCTGAGGGCTGGAGGAAGGAGAGGAGTCAGTCGTTATGTCTGAAGCGTCTTGCGTCGCCATCTCTTCCTCCTGCTCAGTTGCAACTGTGAGCTTTTGCACCCGCGATCGGTGTTGGGATGAACGTAGAGATTGGCCGGAGTGGTCGGGTGTTACCGGCGGTGAGTGTGGTGGTCTCAGCGTTGGAGAGCTGTGTCTCAGGGCTGCAATGCGGCCACGGGTAATGGCAGCTGTTGGTGTCTTCTTAGGTGTAGGTTTCCCGCGTCCCGGCGCCATGTTAGATCCTCCGTCACTAGGCCCAGCAGGATAGAAGTACGTGAGGCGCTTCAGCTGGTTGCCCGATCCTTTCCTTTTGGACATCTGGGTACTCCTTGTTCTCCCCTTCGTCACAAGGGACCGGCTAGTCGTGCTTAGTAAAGCTGAAAATAGTCAGCTATGAGGCCGGGAACAGAGCGCTCAGATTAGCACGTCTTGCTCTGTAGGCGGTAGCCACGCCCCCCCTGCTGGCATCAGGTTTTGTCACAAATCCATGCAGAAAAAATGCGACAAAAAGCACCAAATCTGCAACATGTGCACACAACCTAATACATTTTGAATGAGTTTTTGAGGATTATGTACCAACGAAATGTATGTAACACTATGAAATTCCTTATGGATGAGCAATATGATACCAATAAATTAAGATCAAGTTTTTGGAAGCTTATATAGCAACTAAATGTACCTAAGAAGATGTAATACCCTATGGGTGAGAAATATGATTCCGATAAATTTTGAATAATTTTTTTGAGGCTTTTATAGCAATGAAATGTACCCAAAAAATGTAATACTCTATGTGTGAGCGATATGATACTGATACATTTTTAACAAGGGTTTTGAGGGTTATTTTATCAACTAAATGTACTCAAGACCACTAAATAGTCTATAGGTGGGTATTATAATAGAAATAAATTTTTTAGCAAGTTTTTTGAGGATTTTATTGCAATGAAATATACTTAAGAAAATGTAATACCCTATGAGTGAGCAATATAATAGCAATACATTTTAATAAGTTTTTGAGGGTTATATACCAAGGAAATGTACCCTAGAACAATTAATTCTGTAAGGCCTCTTTCACACATCTGTTTTTTGCCGTCAGGCGCGATCCGACACTTTTTGAAAAAAACAGATCCGGTTCTTGAAACCTCCGGATGCGTTTTTTTGTCATTGACTATCATTAGCACCGGATCGCGCCGGATAACATAGCGTTGCGTCCGTTTTTTTCTGGATCCAGCGGAAATGTACATTCTGGTGGCCGGACAAAACGGACACTGCAACATTTTTTTTTCTGCCGCACCCGCCGGACAGCGCCTGAAGCGGCGCATCCGGCGGGCGCAAACAAAACAAGTCTATGGTGCCGGATCAGTCTTTTGTGTAATCCGGCAAAAGACTGATCCGGATTATGGAAACCAAGGTCTCTCTCTCTCTCCTCGGTCCGGACATGCGTACCTGCATTTTCCGGGTTGAAAAGTTCAGGACGGAACCGGAAAAAACCTGATCCGTTGCATCAGTTTTTTCACGATCAGCGCCGGATCCGTCCTTTCCGGTTTTGGACGGATTTGTGCCTTATGGCACAAAACGGATGTGTGAAAGAGGCCTAAGGCTGAGAAATGTAACCCACCTAAAATTTGAAACTTTAAGTGTTATATATCACTAAAATGTACCCCAGAAAAGGGAATAGTGTATGGGTAAGAAGTGTGAAGAAAGAAACAAAATTTTCAAATGCTTTTTTCTACTATTATATACTACCAAAATGTGACAGAAAGCACGTAATACTGTATGGACGAGTAGTCTAATCTTGAACTATTTTCTATACTTTCGTTAAGTTTTACATACCACTGTAATGCGACAATAACCATATTAAGCTGTATTAATGAGTAATTGAATCCATAACAAAGTTTTAAATGAAAATATTTTGAAAGTGTAGTTTATGTACTTATCCAGTCATCAAGGCTTTGCAAAAAGTGCAAAGCGAGACAGAAATTATGAGGAGGGTAACCCATATATCCCTGAAAGGCAACAACTGTCAGAACTTATTAAAATATTGAAAATTACAATTTATGTGCTGCTGTCATCTGGTGGTGTGGAAAAGTGTGGGCTAACCCAGGCTTTGTTCATTTTTATGAGAGTGAGCCTGTCTGCATTCTCTGTTAACAGGCAAAAGAGTCTATCTGTTATAAACCCTCTCAGACAAGACACTAGTTTCAGGGCAGCAAAACACCTCCAAGGCACAGAGGGACAGCTCATGCCAGGTATCCAGCTTTGAGACCCAATAGTTGAAAGTCGCAGCTGAATTACGGAGTATGCTAGTTTGGTAGGCCAGGTATTGCTTGACCATCTTTAAAAACTTTTCCCTCTTTGTCATAAATACACTGTCATCAGGCTCTGGGTGCTGGATTGTTGTCATGAAATTGGCCCTCGCATTTGACAGTGTACCTCTGCCTCTGCTGTGTGTCTCCCTGGCATCTCCTTGGTTAGGCAAGGAAGCTTCATCCCTTCCGCTAGTGTTGTCTGATGGGAATTTCTTCAACATATTTTCCACAACGGCCTTCTGGTATAGCACCAATTTTGAAGACCTCTCCATCTGAGGAAGAAGAGATGCAAAGTTTTCCTTGGCGCAAAGGTCTAGCAGGGTGAACAACCAGTTCTCTTTTTTGGTCAAGATGAATGTAATGCGAGGGTCACTGGAAAGGCAGCCGTACATAAAGTCGGCCATACGTGCCAAGCTCCATACAGAAAACACTTCCCTGTCTCCACCATGATGACGATTCTCCATCTCCTCCTTCTCCTTCCTCTCTTCCTCCTCCTTATCATCCTCATTCCATCCATGTGGGAGAGACGGAACAAAGATTGTATGGCTACTAGCTCCTGTTGCACTAGCCATCAGCTCATGTTTCTCCTCCTCCTCAGCATCCACCTCCTCATTGTTACCCAATAAGTGCTGAGCAGATGAGATGAGGCTTGGCTGGCTACAATCGCTCTGCATTATGTCTTACTCCATCTCCATCTGATCAGCATGCAAAGCTTCATGTTTATTTGTGAGCAGCCACTGTAAAAGTAGGCATAGAAGCGAGATAGTTGCGCTGACTGTGGCATCATCACTGCTCACAATCTTTGTGGAGTCCTTAAGGGCTTGGAGAACCAAACAAATGTCAATCATCCATGCCCACCCTTCAGTTGTTTTTTGCGAGTACTGACCAGAATACCGATGGGCATGTTGAAACTGGTACTCAACCACTGGCCTCTTCAGCTCACAAAGCCTTGCTAGCATGTGCAGTGTGGAGTTTCAGCATATCTGGGTATGTTTTCAGAAACCGATGAACTACCAAGTTGAGCACATATGCCAAGCTTAGTATGTCTGTGAGCTTGCCAAGCTTCACAGCCACCACCAGGTTATGCATATTATCACACATGACCATGCCTGGATGGAAGTTCAGCGGCAAAAACCACAGATCTGACTGCTCTGTTATTTCTTTAAGTAACCCTGCTGCAGTGTGTGTTTTGTCTCCTAGACAAATTAGCTTCAGCAGAACCTGTTGCCACTTCGCTGAGGCAGTGCTGCAGAGCTTCCAGTTTCCAGCTAATGTGTACAACATGCTCTGAGATACCACATGATGAGGAGGAGCAAGCAGGAACTGCTGTAGGAGGTAGAGGAAACCCTGATAGAGGTATGGCCAGCAATCCTTGTCATTGGGAGCACATGTGCCGTGCCAGGGTGTGACTCAGCACCAGCTTCCACAATGTTCATCCAGTGTGCCGTCAGGGAAATGTAGTTAAGTAGAAAATGCCATTAAGTGCATTGGTAAGGGCACTAGTGATATTCCTGGACACGTGCTGGTACAAGGCGTCAATGTCACACTGGGAGAAACAGTGGTGGTTGAGGACCGAGAACCGAGGGACGGTTGCCACCATGAGTTGGCAGAAATCCTTCATGTCTACTAGACGAAATGGCAACATTTCCATAGCAAGCCACCTGGAAATGCACCAGTTTAGCATTTGGCCTGTGGGTAGGTGGCTGGGAACTTTCTTTTTCATTCCAAGGCCTGAAGTAGGGATAGTGAAACGCTGGGCTGGGACAAGGCTGGGACAAGAATTTGTATACATGCAAGAAAGGAGTAAGACAATCCACCAAAAGCCCACACGAAGTGCGTGTTGGGGCCATGTGTGCAGCGTAACAGGACACTCATGGGTAGAGATGAGCGACTTTGCTTTTTTAGGGTCGAGTCGGGTTTCATGAAACCCGACTTTCTCACGAGTCGAGTCGAACGAAATCGGCCGACTATCGGGAAAAGTCGGTGGTCCGACTGAAACACGAAACCCAATGCAACTCAATGGGGAAGCAAAGTAGGCAGGGAGAGGAGGACAGTAAACAAACCTATAGTGCCCATTTCAATGCCAACAACATCAATTCTTATTCCTTAACCCCTTCACCCCCAAGGGTGGTTTGCACGTTAATGACCGGGCCAATTTTTACAATTCTGACCACTGTCTCTTTATGAGGTTATAACTCTGGAACGCTTCAACGGATCTTCGCGATTCTGAGAATGTTTCTCGTGACATATTGTACTTCACGTTAGAAGTAAAATTTCTTCGATATAACTTGCGTTTATTTTTGAAAAAAATGCAAATATGGCGAAAATTTTTAAAATTTTGCAATTTTCAAACTTTGAATTTTTATTCCCTTAAAACAGAGAAATATGTCACATAAAATAGTTAAGAAATAACATTTCCCACATGTCTACTTTACATCAGCACAATTTTGGAACCAAAATTTTTTTTTGTTAGGAAGTTATAAGGGTTAAAAGTTGACCAGCGATTTCTCATTTTTACAACAAAATTTACAAAGCCATTTTTTTTAGGGACCACCTCTCATTTGAAGTCACTTTGAGGGGTCTATATGGCAGAAAATACCCAAAAGTGACACCATTCTAAAAACTACACCCCTCAAGGTACTCAAAACCACATTCAAGAAGATTATTAACCCTTCAGGTGCTTCACAGGAACTAAAGCAACGTGGAAGGAAAAAATGAATATTTAACTTTTTAGCCACAAAAATGATCTTTTACAAACTTTTTTTTTATTTTCACAAGGGTAAAAGGAGAAAATGGACAAATAAGGTTGTTATGCAATTTCTCCTGAGTACGCCAATACCCAATATGTGGGGAAAACCACTGTTTGGGCACACGGCAGAGCTCGTAAGGGAAGGAGCGCCGTTTGACTTTTTCAAACTAAAATTGGCTGGAATTGAGATTGGACGCCATGTCGTGTTTGGAGAGCCCCTGATGCGCCTAAACAGTGGAAACCCCCACAAGTGACACCATTTTGGAAACTAGACCCCCTAAGGTACTTATCTAGATCTGTTGTGAGCACTTTGAACTCCCAAGTGTTTCACAAAAGCTTATAATGCCTGGGTGTGAAAAAAAAAAAAAACAATTTTCCACAAAAATGATTTTTTAGTCCCAAATTTTTGAATTTTCCCAAGGAAATTGGACCCCAAAAGTTGTTGTCCAATTTGTCCTGAGTACGCTGATACCCCATATGTGGGGGGGGGGGAACTGTTTGGGTGCACGGCAGGGCTTGGAAAGGAAGTAGTAACGTTTTGGAATGCAGACGTTGATGGGGGTCATGTTCCGTTTGCAGTGCCCCAGATGAGCCTAAACAGTGGAAACCCCCCACAAGTGACCCCATTTTGGAAACTATACCCCTAAGGAGCTTATCTAGATCTTTGGTGAGCACTTTGAACCCCCAAGTGCTTCACACAAGTTTATAATGCCCGGGCATGAAAATAAAAAATCCTATTTTTTTCCCACAAAAATTATCTTTTAGTCACTAATTTTTTATTTTCTCAAGGGTAACAGGAGAAATTGGACCACATAAGTTGTTGTACAATTTGTCCTGAGTACGCTGATACCCATATGTGGGTGGGAACCACTGTTTGGGCGCACGGCAGAGCTCGGAATGGAAGGAGCACCATTTGACTTTTTCCAACCAAAATTGGCTGGAATTGAGATTGGATGCCATGTTGCATTTGGAGAGCCCCTGATGTGCCTAAACAGTGGAAACCCCCCACAAATGACCCCATTTTGGAAACTAGACCCCCTAAGGAACTTTTCTAGATCTTTGGTGAGCAATTTGAACCCCCAAGTGCTTCACACAAGTTTATAACGTAGAGCCGTAAAATTTAAAAATCATATTTTTTCCACAAAAATGATCTTTTCACCCCAATTTTTATTTTTCCAAGGGTAACAAGACTCCAAAAGTTATTGTGCAATTTGTCCTGAGTGCGCTGATACCCCATATGTGTGGGTAAACCACTGTTTGGGTGCATGGCAGAGTTTGGAAGGGAAGGAGCGCCGTCTGACTTTTTCAACGCAGAATTGGCTGGACGCCATGTCGTGTTTGGAGAGCTCCTGATCTGCCTAAACAGTGGAAACCCCCATAAATGACGCCATTTTGGAAACTAGACCCCTCAAGGAACTTATCTAGATGTGTGGTGAGAACTTTTAACCCCAGGTGTTTCACTAAAGTTTATAACGTACAGCCGTAAAATAAAAAATCTTTTTTTTTTTACAAAAATGATTTTTTCGTCCCCAATATTTTATTTTCACAAGGGTAACAGAAGAAATTGGAACCCAAAAGTTGTTGTCCAATTTGTCCTGAGTACGCTGATACCCAATATGTGGGAGAAAACTACTGTATGGGCGCACGTCAGGGCTCGGAAGGGAAGTAGTGACGTTTTGGATTGCAGACTTTGATGGAATGGTCTGGGGGCGTCATGTCACATTTGGAGAGCCCCTGATGCACCTATACAGTGGAAACCCCCCACAAGTGACCCCATTTTGGCAAATAGACCCCACAAGGAACTTATCTAGATGTGTGGTGAGCACTTTGAACCCCGAAGTGCTTCACAGAAGTTTCTAAGGTACAGCCGTAAAAATAAAAAATCTTTTTTTTTTTACAAAAATGATTTTTTTTGCCCCCAATATTTTATTTTCACAAGGGTAACAGGAGAAATTGGACCCCAAAAGTTGTTGTCCAATTTGTCCTGAGTACGCTGATACCCAATATGTGGGAGAAAACTACTGTATGGGCGCACGTCAGGGCTCGGAAGGGAAGTAGTGACGTTTTGGATTGCAGACTTTGATGGAATGGTCTGGGGGCGTCATGTCGCATTTGGAGAGCCCCTGATGCGCCTAAACAGTGGAAACCCCCCACAAGTGACCCCATTTTGGAAAATAGACCCCACAAGGAACTTGTCTAGATGTGTGGTGAGCACTTTGAACCCCGAAGTGCTTCACAGAAGTTTATAACGCACAGCCGTAAAAATAAAAAATCCTTTTTTTTTTTGCAAAAATGATTTTTTTGCCCCAATATTTTATTTTTACAAGGGTAACAGGAGAAATTGGACCCCAAAAGATGTTGTCCAATTTGTCCTGAGTACGCTGATATCCAATATGTGGGATAAAACTACTGTATGGGTACACGTTGGGGCTCGGAAGGGAAGTAGTGACGTTTTGGATTGCATACTTTGATGGAATGGTCTGGGGGCGTCATGTCGCATTTGGAGAGCCCCTGATGCGCCTAAACAGTGGAAATCCCCAACAAGTGACCCCATTTTGGAAAATAGACCCCACAAGGAACTTATCTAGATGTGTGGTGAGCGCTATGAAGCCCCAAGTGCTTCACAGAAGTTTATAATGTACAGCCATAAAAACAAAAAAATATTTTTTTTTGTACAAAAATGATATTTTCGCCCCCAGTTTTTTATTTTCCCAAGGGTAGCAGAAGAAATAGGACAAATTGCACAATAACTCTTGGGGTCCAGAGTACGCTGATACCCCATATGTGGGGATAAACTACTGTTTGGACGCATGGCAGAGCTGAGAAGTGAAGGAGCACCGTTTGACTTTTTCAACGCAGAATTGGCTGGAATTGAGATCAGACGCCATGTCACATTTGGAGAGCCCCTGATGTGCCTAAACAGCGGAAACCCCCCAATTCTAACTCCAACTCTAACCCCAACACACCCCTAACCCTAGTCCCAACCCTAACCACAAACCTAACCCTAACACACCCCTAATCCCAACCCTAACCCTAATCCTAACTTTAGCGCCAACCCTAACCCTAACTTTAGCCGCAACCCTAACCCTAACCCTAATGGGAAAATGGAAATAAATACTTTTTTTTAATTTTATTATTTTTCCCTTACTAAGGGGGTGATAAAGGGGGGTTTGATTTACTATTTATAGCGGGTTTTTATGATTGGCAGCTGTCACGCTAAAAGACGCTTTTTATTGCAAAAATAGTTTTTGCATCATCACATTTTGAGAGCTATAATTTTTGCATATTTTGGCCCACAGAGTCATGTGAGGTCTTATTTTTTGCGGGACGAGTTGACGTTTTTAGTGGTACTATTTTCGAGCACGTGACGTTTTTTGATCGCTTTTTATTTCGATTTTTGGGAGGTTAGAATGAACAAAAATCAGCAATTCATGAATTTCTTTTGGGGGAGGCGTTTATACCGTTCCGCATGTGGTAAAATTGATAAAGCAGTTTTATTCTTCGGGTCAGTACGATTATGGCGATACCTCATTTATATCATTTTTTCATGTTTTGGCGCTTTTATAGAATAAAAACAATTTTATATAAAAAATAATTATTTTTGCATCACTTTATTCTGCGAGCTATAACTTTTTTATTTTTTCGCTGATGATGCTTTATGATGGCTCGTTTTTTGCGGGACAAGATGACGTTTTCAGCGGTACCATGTATTTTTATATCGGTCTTTTTGATCGCGTGTTATTCCACTTTTTGTTCGGCGGTATGATGATAAAGCATTGATTTTTTGCTTCGTTTTTTTTTTTTTTTTTTAAGGGGTTCACTAAAGGGTTAACTAGTGGGACAATTTTATAGGGGGGGTCGTTACGGATGCGGCGATACCAAATATGTGTACTTTTATTGTTTTTTTTTTTTTATTTACAGGAAGAAGTGAATTTATTGGGGAATATTTTTTTTTTTTTTATTTATTTTGGATTTTTTTTTTACACATGTTTATTTTTACTTTTTTAACTTTTTTACTTTGTCCCAGGGTGGGACATCACAGTATTTTATCAGATCGCTGGTGTGGCAGTGTGCACAGCACTCTGTCACACCAGCGATCGCACAGGCATAGATGCAGGCTTCTCAGTGCCTGCTCTCGGCAGGCACTGAGGTAGCCGCCTCCCTCCAGGACCCCGGCGCCATCTTGGATCCGGGTCCTGGGAGGGAGGAAGCCCTCAGAACAGCGCGATCACATCGCGCTGCTCTGAGGGTCTCAGGGGGGCGCGCAGGGAGCCCCCACCCTGCGCGATCCTCCCCTGTGCCCCCAGTACACCGCGATCATGTTTGATCGCGGTGTGCTAGGGGTTAATGTGCCGGGAGCGGTCCGTGACCGCTCCTGACACACAGTCATGGGTGTCAGCTGTGATAATCAGCTGACACCCGGCGGCGATTAGCTGCGCTCCCCTCAGGAGCGCAGCTGATCGCCTATGACGTACTATCCCGTCCCCGGTCATACGGGCCCAGGTACCATGGACGGGATAGTACGTCCGATGGCAGTAAGGGGTTAAGCTTGGCAACCTTAATTTACTTTATAATAATAGTTATGCATTGAAAACTGGGGGTTATTTGGCTAAAGTTGTGGGGGGGTAGGGCTGGCTCCAGGTTTTCGTGTGCCCCGGGCCAAAGAGTGTCAGTGGGCCCCTTTAACACATAACACAGTTCATGATGCTCCCATACGGCACAGAAATATAGGTATAGTACAATGACAAATACTTCACTTCTTACATTACATGACTGATATCTATTTTAAAATCTACAATAGCTCAAAAACCGGACAGGATATTCCTCCATACAGTATTATGGCCACCACATAGTGCGCCATACAGAATAATGAGCCCCATATATTGCTCCATACATAATTGGTCCCATATAATGTTCCATACAGTACAGTATATGATGAGCTCCACATAATGCTCCAGTATATGTTGGTCCCCATATAATGTGCCATACATTATAGGACGGTCCCCATAGAGTAGAATGAGCCCCGCATATTGCTCTATACAGTATAATGAGTCGCATATAAAGCTCCATACAGTATATGATGGGCCCCATATATTGCTCCATACAGAATAGGCTCTATATAATGATCCATACAGAATAGGCCCCATATGTGCTCCATATGATGCTCCATACCCTATATGATGCCCCATAAATAATGAACCCCACATGATGCTTCAGTATATGATGGGCCCCATGGATGATGCTCCAGTGTATGATGGGTCAATATAATGCTCCATATTTAATGGGCCCCATATGATGCTCCAGTATATGATGGGCCTCATGGATGATGCTCCAGTGTCTTATGGGCCAATATAGTGCTCCATATATAATGGGCCCCATTTATAGTGCTCCAGTGTATAATGGGCCCCATATATGCTGCTCCAGTGTCTGATGTTGCCCATTTAGAATGCTCCAGTATATGATGGGCCCCATGGATGATGCTCCAGTGTCTTATGGGCCAATATAATGCTCCATATATAATGGGCCCCATATGCTGCTCCAGTGTCTGATGTGGCCCATTTAGAATGCTCCAGTATATGATGGGCCCCATGGATGATGCTCCAGTGTCTTATGGGCCAATATAATGCTCCATACAGTATATGATGGGCCCCATATATTGCTCCATACAGAATGGGCTCTATATAATGATCCATACAGAATAGGCCCCATTTGTGGTCCATATGATGCTCCATACCCTTTATGATGCCCCATAAATAATGAACCCCATATGATGCTTCAGTATATGATGGGCCCCATGGATGATGCTCCAGTGTATGATGGGTCAATATAATGCTCCATATTTAATGGGCCCCATATGATGCTCCAGTATATGATGGGCCTCATGGATGATGCTCCAGTGTCTTATGGGCCAATATAATGCTCCATATATAATGGGCCCCATTTATAGTGCTCCAGTGTATAATGGGCCCCATATATGCTGCTCCAGTGTCTGATGTTGCCCATTTAGAATGCTCCAGTATATGATGGGCCCCATGGATGATGCTCCAGTGTCTTATGGGCCAATATAATGCTCCATATATAATGGGCCCCATTTATAATGCTCCAGTGTATAATGGGCCCCATTTATGCAGTTCCAGTGTCCGATGTCCCCCATTTAGAATGCTCCAGTATATGATGGGCCCCATGGATGATGCTCCAGTGTCTTATGGGCCAATATAATGCTCCATATATAATGGGCCCCATTTATAATGCTTCAGTGTATAATGGGCCCCGTATATGCTGCTCCAGTGTCTGATGTGGCCCATTTAGAATGCTCCATTATATGATGGGCCCCATGGATGATGCTCCAGTGTCTAATGACCCAATATAATGCTCCATATATAGGGGCCCCATTTATAATGCTCCAGTGTATAATGGGCCCTATCTATGATGCTCAAGTGTATGATGGGCCCCATATATAATTCTCCAGTGTATAATGCTCCCCATATATTGCTCCAAACATTAAACAAAATGAAATACCTCTCCTCCCTGGGCACTGCTCTACTCTGGACTCCTCAGCATCGCCATCTTCCAGCTCTCTGCACTTGGACTGTTCAGGCAGAGGGCGTACAGATGTGATGTCATCACGCTCTCTGACCTGAATGTCACTGTCAGGAAATGTGGAAGATGTCACAGCGGTGGAGAAGGAAGAGGTAAGTATTGCAAGTGCTGGGGCCCTGAGCAAGCAGGGGGGGCCCACTCGTGGGCTACGGCACTGGCACAGGGCCCTCATAGTACTCCGGTGTGTCTGATGGCGAGGTGGGCCCCCCCATTGTCAGAGACACTTTTGCGTACTATAAGGGGCCCTGTGCCAGTGCCGTCGCCCACGAGTGGGCCCCCCCACCTGCTCAGGGAATCGGCACTTGCCCAGGTGCGCCAGGTGCTGACGCCGGCCCTGGGGGGAGGACAGCCCATTTAGGGAGATGGAAAAACTGGCATATGTTGAGGTGTAGGCCGGACGTTCAGCATCTGCAAATGGAGGAATTGGAGAAGTCGGAGGAAGAGGAGGACAAAGCGAGCCATTTTGCTGGCAACCTATGTGTCATCAGGGGAAGGTGGTACAAAATCCTTTGAAACCCAGGCATGGTTCATTTTTATGAAGGTGAGATCACCAACATTTTGGGTCGACAGCCGGGTCCTTCTTTCTGTCAGGATTGATCCCGCTGCACTGAAGACTCTTTCTGATAGCACACTACCAGCAGGGCAAGCGAGCTCCTGTAAAGCATATTGGGCCAATTCAGGCCAGGTGTCCAGTTTACAGACCCAGTAGTCAAAGGGGAATGAACTGTGAAGGAGAACATTGATAAGGGAGGAGAGGTAATTTTGAACCATAGTTGACAACTGCTGTCTCCTGTCTGTTGCAATCAATTCAGTATTACCAGTCGTGTGAGCGGTACTCGAGAAATCAGTCCACAACATGGTCATGATACCCTTGTCTCCAACGCCACTTCGGCTGTGTGCACCACGAACATCTCTTTCGTTTGGCTCAGTATGGCTCATGGTAGAACCTGCACCGCTGCTGTGTGCTGGGAATGCATCTGACAAACGGTTTACCAGAGTTGCTTGTTTGTTCGCCAATATTAGCTCTAGGTTCTCTTGTGGCATGATGTTCTGTAATTTGCCTTTATAGCGTGGATCGAGGATGCTGGCCAACCAGTAGTCGTCATCCTTCATAATTTTGGCAATGCGGGGGTCCCTTTTTAGGATCCGCAAGACATAATCACACATGTGGGCCAATGTTCCAGGTGTCAATGATGCACTGCCAGTGGTGGGTGGAGGAGCACTTTCTGCCAAATCCACATCCCTCCAGTCACGCACAAACCCTGTACCTGAACTTGGCAAGCCAACATTTTCTCTTGCCCCTGAGAAGCATCCTCCTCCCCAAAATAATCATCCCCCTCATCCTCCTCCTCCTCTTCCTCTTCTTCCTCCACCTCGTCCAGGACAGTTCAATGAGCAGACAATGCCTGACTGTCATCATGGCTTCCCTCCTCCTCTTCAAACTCTGCTGCAGACGCCTGATCCTTAATGTGTGTCAAAGTTTGCATGAGCAGACGTATAAGTGGGATGCTCATGCTTATGATGGCGTCGTCTGCGCTTACCAGCCGTGTGCATTCCTCAAAACACTGAAGGACTTTACAAAGGTCTTTCAGCTTTGACCACTGCACACCCGACAACTCCATGTCTGCCCTCAAACTGTCTGCCCGTGTATCCTTCCACAAATGCATTACAGACTGCCTCTGTTCGCACAGCCTCTCAACCATGTGCATGGTGGAGTTCCACCTTGTTGCAACATCTATGATTAGGTGGAGCTTGGGGAGGTGGAGCGATCGCTGCAGCCTCTGCATACGACTGGAGTCTATGGGCGAGCGACGGATGTGCAAGCACAGTCTTCTCACCTTATGGAGCAGGGCTGTTAACTCAGGATAATTATTTAGGAAGCACTGCACCACCAGGTTCTAGGTTTGAGCCAGGCAAGGAATGTGTCTGAGTTTTGCCAGGGCTATGGCTGCCACAAAGTTAAGGCCGTTATCACTGACTACCTTGCCTGGAACAAGATGTAGACTGCCCAGCCATGACTCAGTTTCTCGCTGCAAGTAGTCGGCCAGTACCTCCGCGGTTTTTCTGTTGTCGCCCATAGACATCATCTTTAAAACAGCCTGCTGACACCACTAGCTGTTCGATAGTGGGACACCTCGTGTGTAACACTGGCAGCTGCTGATGGAGTGCTCGTGCGACTGCTCTCTGTCGATGAGCTTTCGCTTCTGGAGGAGGAGGAGGGTCGAATGTCTACAGCCAACTGTTGCCTATACCGTGGGCTAGGCAGCACTATCCCACCGCCGCTGTCCCCTGTGGACCCTGCATCCACCACATTAACCCAGTGCACAGTGATGGACACGTAATGGCCCTGGCCATGCCTACTGGCCTATGCATCTGTTGTGAGGTGCACCTTTCCACTCACTGATTGTTTGAGTGCATGGACAATGCAGTCTTTCACATGCAGGTGGAGGGCAGAAATGGCTTTTCTAGAAAAGAAGTGCCGACTGGGTAGGTCATAGCGTGGGACAGCGTAGGCCCTGAGCTCTCGGAACGCTGTGCTTTGAACCAAATGGAAGGGCATCATCTCTAATCAGATCAGGTTGGCAATGTAGGCGTTCAAAGCCAGTGTACGCGGATGAGAGGATGAGTACTTTCTTGTCCTACTCAGAGTGTCTGGTAGGGTGAGCTGGACTTGAGAGCTGCATATGGGTGAACTAGGGTGGACATGACAGACTGAGAGAGGGTTAGTTATGGTGATGGTGGTGGTTGTGGTGATGGCCTAGATTCAGTCTTTCGTTGCAAAAGCATTGTGATTCCCTGACTGCTTTGGCCTTGCGACGACACCTCAACATTTCTTGCTGTTGGTATGCTAACCAGTGGGCTTACAGTGGGGGAAGCGATGGAGCGTTGCTGGCAACCTTCAGTCGGAGCAGGTGTTCATGTGCTACCTGAGGTTTTGTAGTCCATCCACGCTTGCAAGTGCATGTTCATTAAATGTCTAAGCATGCAACTGGTATTCAAATTTTGGAGATTTTTCCCTCGGCTAAAGGTCCTTCCGCACTTCTTACAGATAACCTTTGCCTCATCAATAGGATTTTGGTCAAAAAAGCGCCACACTGCACTCTTCCTACTATGGTATAAACTTTCAGGACTTGCACGCTGTGCTAATTTGACCATCTGGCCAAGCTGTCCTGCAACTCTTTTTGTTTTTTTAACACGTTTTTGGACTGCTACGGGCCTGCCAGATAACCGCTTCTGCGATGTCGATGCCTGCTGCGGATCCTTCTCTTCTTCTGAGCTATTGCCAGCGGCACCCTTTTCACCCAATGGATGCCAATCCGGGTCATCAACTAGGTCATCCATCACCTCCTCTTCAATTTCATCTGCACCTTCCTCTGTGTCACCGTGTAAGGTGGCATAGTATGCGGGAAGGGGCACCTGAGTTTCATCAGGGTCAGATTCTTGCTCAGTGGACAGCGAGGGCAATGTAGTGCTCTGGGTGAATGTACCAGCAGAATCATCTAGCAGTGGCTGTGGATCAGTGCACTCCATGTCAGATTCATGTTGCACTGGGGAATTCAGGATTTGACTTGATAACCCAGGCATGGTATGTGAAAAGAGCTCCATGGAGTAATCTGAAGTGTGGCCTGCTGCATCCTTCACTTTTGGGGGGTGAAGGACACAAGGAGAGGTGTTGTTCCTGACCAGGAGCCTGCACTGACTACTCAGTGCTTGCATTTTTTGAAACTTCAGAAGAGGAGGCGATAGAGCTGGAGGCTGTTTCGGCAATGTAAGACAAAACCTGTTCCTGATGCGCCGGCTTTAAAAGCGGTTTACCTACTCCCAGAAAAGGGAGCCTTCCAGGCCTTCTGTAGCCAGATGATGACGCTGGCTCAACACCTCCTGCCTTAGGTGCTCTTGTGCTTTTGGCACTTCCAGCAGATGCACCACCTCCACCATCAGTACCAGCTGGCCCTCCACACCCACGTCCGCGGCCTCTTCCACCATACTTCCTCATGTTTTGGAAAATATTCCCAAAATACCAGCAGATATCTGGTACTGTATCAGAAGCGTACAGCTGTATACAGTCTAGGGATAATTGTAAATCTCCGTATATATTTCAGGAGTCAGACACAGACGCTCACAGGCTCAGTATGGATTAGACAAGAATAAAAAAAAGCTGAAAAAGGGTACTGTATCACAAGCATACAGCTGTATACATTGTTGGGTTATTTTCAAATCTTCGTATATATTTCAGAAGTCAGACACAGACGCTCTCAGGCTTAGTATGGATTAGGCCAGAATATAAAAAGCAGAAAAAGGGGTACTGTATCACCAGATACCAGGTATACATAGTATAGTGAAAATATTGTAAATCTACTTATATAATTCAGGAGTCAGACACAGACGCTCACAGGCTCAGTATGGATTAGACCAGAATATAAAAAGCAGATCCGCAAGAAATAATCACACATGTAGGCCAATGTTCCAGGTGTCAATGATGCACTTACAGTGGTGGGTGGAGGAGGACTTTCTGCCAAAAAGGGTACTGTATCACAAGCGTACAGCTGTATACAGTCTAGGGGTAATTGTAAATCTCCGTATATATTTCCTGAGTAACAGACAGATGCTCACAGGCTCAGTATGGATTAGACCACAATATAAAAAGCAGAAAAAGGGGTACTGTAATGTATGTAGTACAGTTCATATAGCGTCTTGTGCTTGGGTGCGATGAAAATACATGAGACACAGGTTTGATATAGAAGGTCTTGTATTACTTCATACAAGTGGCAAAATTAGTCACACAGTTTGCAGATACAGAAGCAGGAGACACAGCAGGCCAGAGTAACTTAAGCTCAGCAATCACTCTCCACAACAGGTTCAGGATCTTCTTCTCTGTTACCGTAAGTCCATGCAAACGTGGATCTTTCAAAGAGCAGGGTTCCAGAGTCCACAAGTGTTCCAGAGTTCCTCAGTAGGAATAGCTGGAGTACATAGTCCAAGGCTTCCAGGAGTCAGGTCACAGGTTCACTGCAGGCTAGATTCTGAAGCACTGATTGCTCAGCTGTGGCTGCTTAAGAAGCAAGAGGGAGAGAATCAGGGTGGGAACATGAAAGCTGAAAACTCCATATTGACTGAGGGCAAGATAGCTGCAGCAAGACAGAAAGCAAAATGGCTGACGGAAAACTGAGTTTCAAGAACATGTACAAAGAACCTTACAGGTACTGTATCACCAGATATCAGGTGTATATAGTATAGTGAAAATATTGTAAATCTCAGTATATATTTCAGGAGTCAGACATAGACGCTCACAGGCTCAGTATGGATTAGACAACAATATAAAAAGCAGAAAAAGAGTTCTGTATCACAAGCGTACAGCTGTATAAAGTGCTGGGTTAATTTTAAATCTCCGTATATATTTCAGGAGTCAGACACAGATGCTCTCAAGCTCAGTATGGATTAGACAAGAATATATAAAGCTGAAAAAGGGCACTGTATCACCAGATAACAGGTGTATATAGTATAGTGAAAATATTGTAAATCTCCTTATATATTTCAGGAGTCAGACACAGACGCTCTCAGGCTCAGTATGGATTAGACAAGAATATAAAAAGCTGAAAAAGGGTACTGTATCACCAGATACCAGGTGTATATAGTATAGTTAAAATATTGTAAATCTCCGTATATATTTCAGGAGTCAGACACAGACGCTCTCAGGCTCAGAATGGATTAGACCAGAATATAAAAAGCAGATCCGCAAGAAATAATCACACATGTGGGCCAATGTTCCAGGTGTCAATGATGCACTTACAGTGGTGGGTGGAGGAGGACTTTCTGCCAAAAAGGATACTGTATCACAAACGTACAACTGTATACAGTCTAGGGGTAATTGTAAATCTCCGTATATATTTTCGAAGTCACAGACAGATGCTCACAGGCTCACTGTGGATTAGACCAGAATATAAAAAGCAGAAAAAGGGGTACTGTATCACCAGATACCAGATATATATAGTATAGTGAAAATATTGTAAATCTCAGTATATATTTCAGGAGTCAGACACAGATGTTCTCAGGCTCAGTATGGATTAGACAAGAATATGAAAAGCTGAAAAAGGGTACTGCATCACCAGATACCAGGTGTATATAGTATAGTTAAAATATTGTAAATCTCCGTATATATTTCAGAAGTCAGACACAGATGCTCACAGGCTCAGTATGGATTAGACAAGAATATAAAAAGCTGAAAAAGGGTACTGTATCACAAGCGTACAGCTGTATACAGTCTAGGGGTAATTGTAAATCTCTGTATATATTTCAGGAGTCACACACAAATGCTCACAGGCTCAGTATGGATTACATCAGAATATAAAAAGTAGGAAAAGGGTAATGTATTAGAAGCGTACAGCTGTATACAGTGTTTTGGTAATTTTAAATCTCCGTATATATTTCCAGAGACAGACACAGACTCTCACAGGTTCAGTATGGATCACACCAGAATATAAAAAGTAGATAAAGGATAATGTATCAGAAGAGTACAGCTGTATACAGTGTTGGGGTAATTTTTAAATCTCCGTATATATTTCTGGAGTAACACACAGACGTTCACAGGCTCAGTATGGATTAGACCAGAATATGAAAAGCAGAAAAAGTGTACTGTATCAGAAGCGTACAGCTGTATACAGTGTTGGGGTAATTGTAAATCTCCGTATATATTTCCGGAGTAACACACAGATGCTCACAGGCTCAGTATGGATTGGACCAAATATGAAAAGCAGAAAAAGTGTACTGTATCAGAAGCGTACAGCTGTGTACAGTGTTGGGGTAATTGTAAATCTCCGTATATATTTCCGGAGTAACACACAGACACTCTCTCAGTATGGATTTGACCGTAATACAGTAGGCAGAAAAACGGTACTGTATCAGAAGATACCAGCTGTATATGTTTTTGGGGAAAATTTAATTCTCCGTATATATTTCCGGAGTCACACACAGACGCTCTCTCAGTATGGATTTGACCGTAATACAGAAAGCAGAAAAACTGTACTGTATAAGAAAATACCAGCTGTATACTTTTTTTGGGGAAAATTGAAATCTCAGTATATATTTCCGGAGTCACACACAGATTGTTATGTTTCGGTAGCTGAGGAGTGCAGGTAAAAAAGGCAATACACCAGAGCAGTTGGAATCTATGAGATTGCAGTACCCTGACTAACCACCACAACTAGAGGCAGCCGTGGAGCGTTCCTACGTTGGTCCTAGACGCCTCGTCACAGCCTGAGAAACTAACTACACCTAAAGATAGAAATAGGAAAGCTATCTGCCCCGGAGCAGAACCCCAAAGATAATAGAAAGCCCCCAAACAAGTAATGGCGGTTAGACAAGATGAAATACTGACACAGACAGAAAATAGTATGAGCAAACGCTGGGGCCCAAACTATCTAAATAGAAAAGGATAGGAAGGGTACTTACTGCAATCCCAGAAAACCCTGAAAAGCACCAACTCTACTAATTTCAAAAATACCTGAGATCACACGACCTCTACCACCTAAATTAGTTCTCTGGTGTAACAAAATCAAAACAGCAGCCACTGAAAAAACTGGAAAAAGCAAAAGTACAAACATCAGTGGCTGAACTAAACTGAGAGGGCAGAAGCCCCCGGAGGGGACCCTGAAGGCCCCCACAGAAGTGCAGGACAAAATGCAAAAATATAGCACAAAAACAAAAAGAAGAAAATGTCTTATCTGTTAGCAGGAGATGCAGACACGACACAGCAGGCTACAAGGGAAACAGGAATGAAGGATTCAGACCAGAACAATTGATCACCGGCAACCCTGATGGGAAGGTGACTCCCTTATATAAGACCAGTCAATAACACCTGATTCCCAGTCCTCACAATCTTCACTGGACAGACCAGCACCGCTTGTAACCACCAGAGGAAGCCTCCGCTCAGAACTCATCTCAAACCCATTCACAACAGTAACCCCCCCTTGAGGAGGTGTCACCGAACCCTCATTTGAGCAACCAGGTCGGTCAGGATGAGTTCTATGATACGCACGGATGAGTCTCCTAGCATGGATGTCCGAAGCAAACACCCAAGAATTGTCTTCCTGACCATAACCTCTCCATTTAACCAAATACTGGAGTTTCCGCCTAGAAAAACGAGAATCTAATATTTTCTCAACCACATACTCCAGATTGCCCTCAACCAAAACAGGGTCAAGAGGCACAGCAGCAGGAACCACTGGCTCAACAAACCTCTTCAACAAGGACTTGTGGAACACGTTATGGATCTTAAATGTCCCTGGAAGAAGCAAACGAAAAGAAACAGGATTAATAATCTCCATGATCTTATAAGGTCCAATGAACCTAGGCTTAAATTTAGGAGATGCTACTCTCATAGGAATATTCTTTGAGGACAACCAGACCAAGTCCCCCACTTTAAACCGAGGACCATCAGTCCTATGCCGGTTAGCAAACCGCTGGGCCTTCTCCTGAGAGAGGGACAACCTCTCCACTACCTGGTCCCAAATCTGTTGCATACGCTCCACAACAGAGTCAACACCTGGACAGACAGAAGCCTCCGTCTGTCCTGAAGAAAATCGAGGGTGAAACCCAGAATTACAGAAAAACGGAGACATCAAAGTGGCAGAGCTAGCCCTATTATTAAGAGCAAACTCAGCCAAAGGCAAAAAAGAGACCCAGTCATCCTGATCAGCAGACACAAAGCATCTTAGATAAGTCTCCAATGTCTGGTTTGTTCTCTCAGTTTGAACATTGGTCTGAGGATGAAATGCCGAGGAGAAAGACAATTGAACACCCAGTTTAGAACAAAAAGTCCTCCAAAATCTGGAAACAAACTGGACTCCTCTGTCAGACACAATGTTCTCAGGAATGCCGTGTAAACGAACCACGTGCTGAAGGAACAACGGCACCAATTCAGAGGAGGAAGGCAACTTAGGTAATGGCACAAGATGTATCATTTTGGAAAACCTATCACAAATTACCCAGATGGTGGTCATTCTCTGAGAAACAGGAAGGTCGGAAATGAAATCCATAGAGATATGGGTCCATGGTCTCTTGGGCACAGGCAATGGCATCAACAAACCACTAGAGCGAGAGCAAGGCTTGGAGCGAGAGCAAGTCCCGCAGGACTGCACAAATTCCCTGACATCACGAGACAAGGTAGGCCACCAAAAGGACCGACTAACCAAGTCTCTGGTACCAAAAATTCCGGGATGCCCAGCCAATGTGGAACAATGAATCTCAGACATCACTAGTGTTGAGCGATACGATACTGCAAATATCGGATATCGGCCGATATTAGCTGTATCGGCCTTTCGATTCCGAATACCGATATTTTCGTCATATCGGATACCGGAATCGGATTTGTCACTGTCACTGTGAGTGTTCGTCGGTCGGGTCTGTCACTGTCAGTGTTCGTCGGTCGGGTCTGTCAGGAGTCAGCGGCACTTACCTGGCAGAAGATCTCCGGCGGTCACGGCCTGGACTGCTTCATGGCCGCCATCATCTTTCCCCGGCGGTCACATGCAGTTTCTCGCGATAACTGCAGTGACTGCTGGGTAATCCCGGCCGTAAAGCAGTCAGTCCGATGACGTCACCGCCGGAGAATCAGGTAATCAGCTGTGCTGCGTCGCGATGACAGGCTCTGCCTGTCATTGCGATGTAGCAGAGCTGGATCGTCGTGGGACGCTCGTTACTATGGACTGCGTCGGACAGGTGGTATACTGTTGGTTTGTTTTTTTTCTTTTTTTACAGGAGATCGATGGCGTCGCAGGAATGAGAGTGTAATAAAAGAAATGAAAACTGTGTTGTCTCTTTTATTTCATTAAAATACTTTTTTCTTGCTTTGTCTTTTTTTTTATGCATTTAATAACTTTGGGATTAATAATGGATCGGTGTCTTATTGACACCTCTCCATTATTAACCGGGCTTATTGTCACCGTGCAATCAACGGTGACATTAACCCCTTATTATCCCACTTGCCACCGCTACAGGGCAGTGGGAAGAGCCGGGTAAAGTGCCACAATTGGCACATCTTTTGATGCGCCAAATGTGGGGCTGCTGTAGCCTGGTATTATCAGGCTGTTGAGGGCCAAAATCCATGGGCCTTGACAGTCTTTTAATACCAGGCCGCAGCAGTCTGCATTTTACTTGGCTGGTTAACAAAAATAGGGGGACCCCTACGCCGTTTTTTTTTCGAGGGGATCCCCTATTTTTGTTAACCAGCCAAGCTAAGCAGACTGCTGTGGCCTGGTATTATCAGGCTTGCAAGGTCCATGGATATTGGATCCTTACCAGCCTGAAAAACCAGGCCTCAGCGGTCTGCTTCATCTGGCTGGTTAACAAAAATAGGGGGGACCCCATGCCAATTTTTTTCGAGGGGATCCCCTATTTTTGTTAATCAGCCAAGATATGCAGACTGCTGTGGCCTGGTATTATCAGGCTGGCAAGGTCCATGGATCTTGGCTCCTTAACAGCCTGAAAATCCAGGCCTCAGCGGTCTGCTTCATCTGGCTGGTTAACAAAAATAGGGGGGACCCCACGCCAATTTTTTTCGAGGGGATCCCCTATTTTTGTTAATCAGCCAAGATATGCAGACTGCTGTGGCCTGGTATTATCAGGCTGGCAAGGTCCATGGATCTTGGCTCCTTAACAGCCTGAAAATCCAGGCCTCAGCGGTCTGCTTCATCTGGCTGGTTAACAAAAATAGGGGGGACCCCACGCCAATTTTTATTCGAAGGGAACCCCTATTTTTGTTAATCAGTTCCCTCTGACGTCACTGATTGTGTCCCTGGCTGACCTGAAGTGAAAGTGGAAAGCAATCAATTAAGCTTTCCACTTCCTCTCCTGTCAGCCAGGAGAGGAACTCATTCATTTGGGGGTTTACTGTGAGGCTGCAGCATTAGCTGCGGTCCCTGCAGTAAACATTAACCCTTTCTGAAGGATTACACCGTGGGACCTGACTGTGCATGGGATAGGTAAGAATAATTTTGCTTTTTTATTTTATTTTTATTACAGGAAATGGTTTTTGCAGTCAAATAAAAGATGGTCAAAAACATGTGTCTTTATTTCATTAAAATGATTTTTAATTAAAGTGTGTGTGTTTTATTTTTATTTCATGCAATAGGATTACTAATTGATAGTTGTCTAATTGACAGCTCTCAATTATTAACCTGGCTTAAGGTCACCTTTCAATTGCAATGTGGCTTTAACCCCATATTAACCCATTCGCCACTGCTACAGGGCAATGGGAATAGACGGGCAAAGTGCCAGAAAGGGCGAATCTAATTATAGATTTGTCTTTTCTGGGGTGTCTGGGGGCAGATGTTAGTAGCCAGGGGGGGCCAAAAATAATGGTCCCTCTCTGGGCTATTATTATCTGCCCCCATTCGCTGGCTTTGTCTGTCTGGTTGCGAAAATAGGGCGGGAGCTCACGCATTTTTTTTAAACAATTTTACACCTCATATAAATATATATATACATGTCATTGAATTTGTGACACATATATATATATTTATATTTATAGTTCATACACTTCTACATAGTATAATAGCCGCTAATTCAATTGCAGGCTTTTGTGAAAATGCAGAACCCGACATGAAATGACACTTGGTGTACATAGGGTTAACCATGTCTTTTCATGTCCTTTGCTATCTGATTTGCACAAACAATTACATCAGTCTATGTGTGCAAAATTTCACACCTGTAGGGGTTAATTAAAGGTGTAAATTCGTAGCAAAAAAGTCCGTTTTTTTTACAACGAATTTACACCTTTAATTAACCCCTACAGGTGTGAAATTTTGCACACATAGACTGATGTAATTGTTTGTGCAAATCAGATAGCAAAGGACATGAAAAGACATGGTTAACCCTATGTACACCAAGTGTCATTTCATGTCGGGTGCTTCTGTCTTTTCACAGAAGCCGGCTTTACCCGGCAATTGAATCAGAGGATATTTTACTATGTAGAAGTGTATGAACTATACATATATGTATATATATGTCACAATGACATGTATATATATATATATGTATTCTATGTGTGTATATTTAGTGTTTACAAGGAAATAAAGGTTTTTTTTAGTTGCGATATTTTGTTCCCATAGACTTACATTGGACTTCCGGTATCGGAATCGGATATCGACGATATTTAGTGATATCGGCGATACCATTTCGATGCGATATTTTTAGATATCGAGCAGTATCGCTCAACACTAGACATCACACTCTTTTTCCACTGGTCCGGGACAAACAATTTTCCAACAGGGCAGCGCTCGGGCCTATCCTCCTGACACCCCTCCAGAGCAAGTCTCAAATTTGGCGAGATGGCGGAAAGAACTACACCCTCTTTCAAAATAACAGAAGGATCTGATAACTCAGGAGAGTCCGCAAGGAAACTCCTCGAGAGGGCATCCGCCTTAACATTCTTAGTGCCAGGAAGAAAGGAAACCACAAAATTAAAACGTGTGAAAAACAAGGCCCACCTGGCCTGTCTAGGATTGAGTCGCTTGGCAGATTCCAGATAGACCAGATTCTTATGGTCCGTAAGGACCACCACCTGATGTTTGGCTCCCTCCAGCCAATGTCTCCACTCTTCAAAAGCCCACTTCATGGCCAATAACTCCCGATCACCCACGTCATAATTACGTTCAGTAGGAGAAAATTTTCGAGAGAAAAAGGCACAAGGGTTACTTTTAGAGGTCTCTGGATCTTTTTGGGACAAAACGGCACCTGCCCCAATTTCAGAGGCATCAACCTCCACCTGAAATGGCAGAGAAACATCAGGCTGCTGTAGAACAGGAGCAGAAGTGAATCTCTGCTTAAGTTCCTGAAATGCAGAGACTGCCTCAGGAGGCCAATTCACCACATCAGAACCCTTTCTGGTCAAATCAGTTAATGGTTTAACAATAACCGAGAAATTACCAATAAATTTACGATAAAAATTGGCAAAACCCAAAAATCTCTGAAGAGCCTTTAATGAAGTAGGTTGGACCCAATCACAGATGGCCTGAACCTTGACCGGGTCCATTTCAATAACAGATGGGGACAAAATGAATCCCAGAAATGAGATCCTCTGTACGCCAAAAAGACACTTTGATCCCTTCACATACAGAGCATTCTCTCTCAAAATCTGGAATACAGTTCGAACATGTTTCACATGAGAGTCCCAGTCATTAGAAAAAATCAAGATATCATCCAAATAAACAATCAGAAATTTGTCCACAAAATCCCTGAAAATGTCATTCATGAAGGACTGGAAGACGGAAGGAGCATTAGTGAGCCCAAAGGGCATCACTAGGTACTCAAAATGCCCTTCAGGGGTATTGAATGCCGTCTTCCATTCATCCCCGTGCTTAATGCGAATAAGGTTATACGCCCCCCTGAGGTCAAGCTTGGTAAACCAAGTAGCGTTTTTCACCCTGGAAAACAGGTCAGAAATCAAGGGTAACGGGTATTGATATTTCACAGTAATATTGTTCAAGAGACGATAATCAATACACGGCCTTAATGAACCATCTTTTTTGGCCACAAAGAAAAAACCGGCACCTAAGGGTGAAGAGGATGGTCTGATATGACCCTTCTCCAATGATTCCTTGATATAAGACCGCATAGCGTCATGTTCAGGTACAGACAAGTTAAAAAGGCGACCTTTAGGGAATTTACTACCCGGCACTAATTCAATAGCGCAGTCATAGCTCCTATGGGGAGGCAAGGATGCAGATTTACTTTCGCTAAACACATCAGAAAAATCAATCAAAAAGTCAGGAACATCCTGAGCCTGGGGGGAGGCAGAAAAAACAGGAGTGTTGGTATTAACACATTGGCAGCCCCAACTGGTTACAGACACAGATTTCCAATCCAAAACAGGATTATGAGACTGTAACCAAGGAAAACCCAGCACAATAATATCATGCAGATTATACAGAACCAAAAATTTGCAGCACTCCTGATGATCAGGTTCAACCCTCATTATCACCTGAGTAGAAAACTGGGGTTTATTCTCAGCCAAAGGGGTAGAATCGATCCCCAGTAGGGGAATAGACTTCTGTAGGGGTATCAAGGGAAACCCACAACGTTTAGCAAAATCATAATCCATCAGGTTAATAGTTGCTCCAGAATCAACGAAAGCCTGAGCAGAAAATGAGACAGAGAGCATATCAGAGTGACAGTTAATAAAAACTTAGTCTGAACACTACCCAAGACAACTGAGCGTGCAAAACGTCTTCCCCGCTTAGGGCAGACTGAAATAGCATGAGAGGCATCACCACAGTAGAAACATAACCCATTGCGCTTTCGAAACTCATGACACTGTGCCCCAGACACCACTCTATCACACTGCATGGGTTCAGAAGCTGGTTCACAAGGCAACACCATTCCACGCATACTTCTCCGCTCACGCAAACGTCTGTCAATTTGAATCGCTAATGACATAGAATCATTGAGACCAGAGGGGACAGGGAATCCCACCATAACATCCTTTACATTATCTGACAGACCCTTCCGGAAAAGGGCTGCCAAAGCGTCGTCATTCCATTTGGTCAGGGCTGCCCACCTACGGAATCTCTGACAGTATAACTCAGCGTCATAAGGCCCCTGATTTAATGCCAACAAGGCTTTTTCAGCTTGATCAGTGACATTAGGCTCATCGTACAATAACCACAAAGCCTGAAAAAATGCATCAACATCACTCAAAACAGGATCCCCAGGTGTCAGGGAAAAAGCCCAATCCTGAGGATCGCCGCGCAGGAGAGAGATGACAATTTGAACCTGCTGCGCTGCGTTCCCTGAGGACTTAGATTTTAAGGCAAAAAACAATTTACAATTATTTTTGAAATTCTGAAACTTAGCTCGATCCCCTAAAAACAAATCTGGCATGGGAATCCTAGGTTCCACAACAGGCAACCTAGCAAGATATGCAGCAATACTCCGAACCTCAGTGGCAAGCTGATCCACACGGCCAGACAACTGTGCAAACTCCATTGAGAGAAAAGATCCTCCCCAGCACCCAGAGATACAGAGGGAAAAAAATGCAACAAACAGAAAAATATCTCTGACAACTCTGACAACCTTTTTTCTTTCACAATATTTTTTCCCTTCTGTGAGTACCATACAATTTTCAATTTTTATGGCCGGTGATACTGTTATGTTTCGGTAGCTGAGGAGTGCAGGTAAAAAAGGCAATACACCAGAGCAGTTGGAATCTATGAGATTGCAGTACCCTGACTAACCACCACAACTAGAGGCAGCCGTGGAGCGTTCCTACGTTGGTCCTAGACGCCTCGTCACAGCCTGAGAAACTAACTACACCTAAAGATAGAAATAGGAAAGCTATCTGCCCCGGAGCAGAACCCCAAAGATAATAGAAAGCCCCCAAACAAGTAATGGCGGTTAGACAAGATGAAATACTGACACAGACAGAAAATAGTATGAGCAAACGCTGGGGCCCAAACTATCTAAATAGAAAAGGATAGGAAGGGTACTTACTGCAATCCCAGAAAACCCTGAAAAGCACCAACTCTACTAATTTCAAAAATACCTGAGATCACACGACCTCTACCACCTAAATTAGTTCTCTGGTGTAACAAAATCAAAACAGCAGCCACTGAAAAAACTGGAAAAAGCAAAAGTACAAACATCAGTGGCTGAACTAAACTGGACCCTGAAGGCCCCCACAGAAGTGCAGGACAAAATGCAAAAATATAGCACAAAAACAAAAAGAAGAAAATGTCTTATCTGTTAGCAGGAGATGCAGACACGACACAGCAGGCTACAAGGGAAACAGGAATGAAGGATTCAGACCAGAACAATTGATCACCGGCAACCCTGATGGGAAGGTGACTCCCTTATATAAGACCAGTCAGTAACACCTGATTCCCAGTCCTCACAATCTTTACTGGACAGACCAGCACCGCTTGTAACCACCAGAGGAAGCCTCCGCTCAGAACTCATCTCAAACCCATTCACAACACAGATAGTCAGCATCTATTTGTCCATGATACCAGCCATTACACTGTAGTGTGTGAGGAGCGTACAGCTCTATACGGTGTGGGAACAAATGAACGCTCAGTAACTGTGCAGAAAAAAAGAATCAAAGTATTAGTGCTGTGTAGGTGCTGTGTAAAAAGCAGTCTGCACAGCAGTGTACACACAGCAATACAGCTAGAAGGCAGCCTTATAATCAGCTCTGCTTCTTGCACACAATAAATTCCTCCCCTCTCACTGGCAAACAGCAGCCTAATAATCAGCTCTGCTGCTCCACACAAGCAATTCCTCCCCTGTCACTGGCAGGCAGCCTAAGAACCAGTCTAATAACCAGCTCTACTGCTGCACACAAGAAATTCCTCCCCTATCACTGGCAGGCAGCCTAATACCAGTGCTGCTGCACACAACAAAATCCTCCACTGTCACTGCACACTAACTGTACAGCATAATCGCTATCAGCACAAGCACAGAATAACTTTTTTTTTCCTGCCTAACTCTCTCCCTACTGAGAAACAGCGGCAGCAAACTCACCCTACGCTAAGATCGGCAGAAGTAAAATGGCGGTCGGCGGTCAGGGGTTTCATAGCCACTGTGCCGCCACACAAAGCAAGCCAATCATAGTAACATAGTTATTAAGGTTGAAGGAAGACTTTAAGTCCATCTAGTTCAACCCATATCCTATCCTAACCTGTCCTAACATGTTGATCCAGAGGAAGGCAAAAAAAACCTCAAGTGGCAAACAGTAAGCTTCACATTGGGGAAAAAAAATTCCCGACTCCACATACGGCAATCAGACTAGCTCCCTGGATCAACGCAGTATCTAGGAAACTAGTGAATATAGCCTGTAATATTATACTTTTCAAGAAAGGCATCCAGTCCCTTCTTAAATTTTAGTAAGGAATCACTCATTATAACATTAGACGGCAGAGAGTTCCATAGTCTCACTGCTCTTACAGTAAAGAAACTGCGTGATTATGGCTAAACCTTCTTTCCTCCAGACGTAGAGGATGCCCCCTTGTCCCCGTCAAAGGTCTAAGAGTAAAAAGGTCATTAGAAAGGTCTTTGTACTGTCCCCTCATATATTTATACATTGTAATAAGATCACCCTGAGCCTTCGTTTTTCCAAACTAAATAACCCCAAGTGTAATATCCTGTCTTGGTATTGCAGACCCCCCAGTTCTCTAATAACCTTGGTCGCTCTTCTCTGCACCCACTCCAGTTCAGCTATGTCTTTCTTATACACCGGAGACCAGAACTGCACACAGTATTCTAAGTGTGGTCGCACCAGTGACTTGTATAGAGGTAAAATTATGTTCTCCTCATGAGCATCTATGCCTCTTTTAATGCCCTTCTATGCCTCTTTTAATGCCCTTCTCTAAGATGGTGGTGGCCACTGCCCATGTCATCTCCTTGCCCATAGTGTGCGTCCTTGCTCATTGGCTGAGAAAAGGCGCCTGCAAGCATTATGGGAAAACCGACTTTGGCGCTCGGGTCGACGACCGCATGGCCGACCTCAATCTATGGTCGGGTTTTGCTCGGCGAAACCCGACTTTGGCGAAAGTCAGTGATTTTTGAATCTGACCAACCTGTTTCGCTCAACTCTAGTTATGGGTAATAGCAAACATCTTGTGTGTTTCTTGTGCTGCAGTAGTCAACGTTTATACGTTTGAATCCTATGATTGTATATGGGATATACCTTATTTACTATATTTGCATTGACATAGCCGCATGAGTCTCACTGATGACTTTTCCTGGATAGACTTGATGCACTGTCACTTTACTCAATTTATAGGTCTGATTATTAGGCTCTAACTATGCTGTACCTGTGGTGTTGCACTTGATTTCTTGTTGCACCTGAAACCGTGTCTTCAATAGTTCTGTCATTGATCTGGTTCTTTTAATTGTTTTTCAAGTGCCTTTCATGTATTAAGTTTAATAAAAACACTTTTATTTTATTCTTTTCCTTACTTCATTCTTGCATGTATGCAATTTGGTGGGAGTAATTCCATGGCTATTGCCTTTTGTGGTCCGGTTACATAGGCCTAGGACCACTTGTTATATGATGTGTTCTGTCTAAAGATTTTGTATTATGGAACAAAAACTTGGAAGTGCCTGATGATAGTAAGTCAGAATGTGCAAGGAAAAGTGGAGGGAAGGAGGCATCTGCACCGGTATTTTGGACAGTGGATTGGGAAGCAACTAGCACAGGGGAAGAGACGGTGTATCACGCTCACGCTCTGACTGGTGGGTGCGAGGCAGGGGGTTGTAGCCCCACTGTGCCACAAACCAGACTACCCTGGAAGAGGTGTGATTAAGACAGCTACCTCGGTATTCACTGGAGCCTCTGATGGTGAGGTCAGGCTTGTGCGGCAGGTAGCTGCCAGGTGCCACTCCAGGGTGGTTTCTGGCTGTGGCTGCAAACACTAGGACAGGTATGAGTAGCAGACACGGCGGGCATGGCTAGTACTCTGGCAGGCGGTCATGGCTGAGACACAGACAGGCAGGCATGGCTGGGACACTGTCAGGCGGGCACGGCTGAGACACTGGCAGTCGGACATGGCTGAGACACTGGCAGGCGGACATGGCTGAGACACTGGCAGGCGGGCACGGCTGAGACACTGGCAGGCGGGCAGGCACGGCTGAGACACTGGCAGGCGGGCATGGCTGAGACACGGGGACACGAGCAGTAACGAGTGGTGTATGGAAGGTAGAGACCTGTTCACACAGGAGATGCAGGTACTGGTACTGGCAGGAAGGAATGGTGTATAAAGGAACAGGTTTGAACCTGTTCACACTGGAGGTGCAGGTACAGGTCCGTGAAGGATGGAAATATAGATGGGAATGAAGGAACAGGTTTGGCTCTGTTCACACTGGAGGAAACCGCAATAGAATATGGCTGAGAAATGTAGTACAGGAAAATATTTTTGTGATTTTTTGGGTGTGTTATATAACACAAAAAAGGACATCAAAGCAAGTAATATATTATTTTTTTTCAGACCACACAAAAAATGCAGCTTTATCTCTTCCAACAGACTGTACAGGCCTAATCCCTGTCTACAGACTGGATTCTGTCATTCTTCCTGCTCCTGCAACTCTTTCTCCCTCCTTTGGCAAAATGCAGATTGTCTGTGATACAAATGATTAGCCCTTAGAATGCAACCACAGTAATGCCGCAACCAATATTACTACGACATTACAGTGACTCACAGGCAATCTCTGCATTCTTATTGGCTGCATAACAGGCACCAAAGATGTGAGGCGGGGATTCGAGTTTTATATTAAGAACCGCCCATTACTCGCCGAGTAACAAGCATATACGAGCACCATGATACTCGAGTGATAACCGAGTATCACCAAGCACATTCGCTAATCCCTATTAATTATGCACCTAGTGAATACACCCTCTTTTAAAAATAAGATTTTAATCAATATTTCACAGTATACAAGAAAAAATTCTGAATTTCATAGAATATTTTTTTTAACCCATAGCATGAAAGTAAGGTTAATAAAAACTCATGAAAAACTACTACGTCTAGTATTTTGTATGAACACGATGATTTTTGAGAAAAGCACCTAGTCTTCTAGGTATGGAATGAACACGTTTTTTATCAGCTGTTTTTTTATAATCTTCTTGGGCCTTTTATAACATTTCTATAATTTTTTTCTGGGATTCCTGCATATTGTAAGCCAGTCAGTAACAGCAGGAATATAAGTATTACAGGGAATATGTCAACAGGGTTTTTCTACCTCATCTAAGAGCAGCAAAATGTAGTTAAAGACACCCTGATTCCAAAGATTTAGCACTTAGTTCACTGGGTGCAGCAGTTGTGACACAATCAGAGTTCTTAGATGTAGGATGAAACAGAGCTGAGAAAGCTAACCCCACCCACAACAGTCTCTCTATGTACAAAGTCTATAGACATTTATGTTGTGAACGCTCTGGATTCTGAGTTGGGGCTCCCTCTGGTGGCTGCTGATGGTGATGAAGCTGCCTTGACTGACAGAGGCCCTTCAGCTGAGGATTCAGCTGCGGACGATTGGCAATCTGGGAGTGATGACTGGGGAGATTTAAGGGAGTAACTTTCCCATGATCCTCGCCGGTGATTAGTTGTTTCTTCCTGGTCCAGTTTGGAAGTCAGCTTGCCTTCTGCTGTCTCCTGCAATTTTCAGATAAGTTATTTTCTGCTTGTTTCTGTGGTTTTGTTTTCTTTTGTTTTTCTGCCCTTCTGATTGAGGTCAGCCGGGTCCCCCTGCTGGGGCCTGCGCTGGTCTCTGTTTCTCATTTATCTCGGTTTATTTGTTCAGTCCCTGTTATTTCAGTGGCTGCTGGGTAGCTACCTGTTCACACCAGAGTTCTGATCTAGCGGTGGAGAGATCGTGTGATCTCAGTATTTTTGGAATCAGGAGTCTCGGAATTTTTCCTAGGGTTTTGCTGGATTGCAGACAGTATTCTTTCCTGTCCTGTCCTATCTAGATAGTTTTGGGCCCAGCGTCTCACCGCCAATATATGTGTGGGGGCTACCTATTCCTTTGGGGCGCTACTCCGGGGCAGTTAGCTTTCCCCTTTCTATCTTTAGGCTGTGTCGAGGAGTCTAGGTCATTGTAGGTACGTCCCACTGCTACTTTTAGTTGAGTGGTTAGTATAGGGGTCTGCAATCCGTTAGTTACCAACTTCTCTGGGTGTCTGACTGCTTTGGCTGTTTTTGTTACTGTCCTCCTTGGCTGCCAAATCATAACAGAATCACCGGCCTAACCGTAATCCTAGGGTACTCAAAAGAAGGAAAGAATAGTAAAAAAAAAAAAGGGTTTCAGAATTTTTTTTTATTTTTTCCTCTTTTTCTCTGGGGGCCGTAGGAGGATTTTCTTTTTTCTTCAATGGAGATTGTGCAGTTGTCTGGTCGTGTTGAGCGGCTCACTACTGAAGTTCGGGAAATTTCTGCCTATCTCACTCAGTTTTCTGATATGGAACCTAGGATTCCTCTGCCTGATTTATTTTCTGGGGATCGGTCTAAATTTTTGAACTTTAGGAATAATTGTAAATTGTTTTTTGCCTTGAAACCTAAGTCCTCGGGGAACCCAGCGCAGCAGGTTCAAATTGTCATCTCCCTGTTGCACGACGACCCTCAGGACTGGGCCTTTTCCCTGACACCTAGAGATCCTATGTTGGCTAATGTTGATGTGTTTTTTCAAACTCTGGGATTATTGTACGACCTAATGTTATTGATCAAGCTGAGAAAACCTTGTTGGCATTGAACCAGGGTCAGGAAACAGCAGAGTTATATTGTCAGAAATTCCGAAAATGGGCAGTCCTTACTAAATGAAACGATGATGCCCTAGCTGCTCTTTTTCGGAAAGGGCTGGCAGAGACCATAAAAGATGTTATGGTGGGATTTCCTGTCCCCTGGGGCTCAACGATTCTATGTCATTAGCTATTCAAATTGACCGACGCCTGCTTGAACGTAAAACTATGCGAGAGGTGGTGTTGCCTTTCGAATGGGCCCGGAGTCCATGCAGTGTGATGGGGTTGTTTCTGGGGCTCGGCGTTGAGAATTTCGGAAGTGTAATAAGTTGTGTTTTTATTGTGGGGATGCTTCTCATACTATTTCCATCTGCCCTAAGCGGGGAAGACGTTGATCTGCTCCTTGTCCACATTTTCCGCTCAGGCTTTTGTCGATTCAGGAGCAGCCCTGAACCTGATGGATTTAGACTTTGCCAAACGTTGTGGGTTTCCCATGGTATCCTTGCGGACTCCTATTCCTTTGCTGGGCATTGATTCAACCCCTTTGGCGGAGAATAAACCCCAGTTTTGTACCCAGGTGATAATGCGGGTAGCCCCGGACCATCAAGAGAATTGTAAATTTTAGTGTTGCATAATTTGCAAGACATTATTGTACTGGGTTTTCCTTGGTTGCAGACCCATAATCCTGTTTTGCATTGGAGGTCTGTGTCTGTGGCCAGTTGGGGTTGTCAAAGTGTTCATGGTGACACTCCTGTGTTTTCTACCTCTCCCCAGCCTCAGGAGATCCCCAGCTATTTGGCTGATTATTCTGATGTGTTTAGTGAAAGTAAGTCTGCGTCCTTGCCTCCTCATAGGAGTTATGATTGCGCGATTGAGTTGGTGCCCGGTTGTAAATTTCCCAAGGGTTGACTCTTCAATTTGTCTGTACCTGAGCATGACGCTATGCGATCTTATATTGAAGAGTCATTTCAGAAGGGTCATATTAGACCGTCCTCTTCACCCTTTGGGTGCCGGCTTTTTCTTTGTGGCCAAAAAGGATGGTTCATTGAGACCATGTATTAGCCATCGTCTCCTTATTAAGATCACTGTTAAATATCAGTATCCATTACCCCTGATTTCTGATTTATTCTCCCGAGTGAAAGGTGCTAGTTGGTTTACCAAGCTTGACCTTAGGGGGGCGTATAATCTTATTCGCATTAAGCACGGGGATGAATGGAAGATGGCGTTTAATACCCTTGAGGGGCATTTTGAGTACCTAGTGTTGCCTTTTGGGCTCACTAATGCCCCTTCCATCTTACAATCTTTCATGAACGATATTTTCCTTGATTTTGTGGATAAGTTTCTGATCGTCTATTCGGTCGATATTTTGATTGTTTCTAATGACTGGGATTCTCATGTGGAGCATGTTCGGATGGTGTTCCGAATTTTGAAAGAAAATGCTTTGTATGTCAAGGGATCAAAATGTCTCTTTGGCGTACAGAAGGTTTCGTTTTTGGGATTCATTCTATCTCCGTCCGCTATTGAAATGGACCCAGTCAAGGTTCAGGCTATTTCTGATTGGGTTCAGCGTACCTCATTGAAGGCTCTTCAGAGATTTTTGGGTTTTGCTAATTTTTACCATAAATGTATAAGTAATTTTTCTGGTATTGTGAAACCACTGACTGATTTGACCAAAAAGAGCTCTGATGTGGTAAATTGGTCTCCAGAGGCAGTGTCGGCTTTTCAGGAGCTTAAGCGGAGATTCACTTCTGCTCCGGTTCTGTGGCAACCTGATGCTTCTCTCCCATTTCAGGTGGAAATAGATGTTTCTGAGATTGGGGCAGGAGCCATTTTGTCCCAAAGGGATCCTGTAACCTCTAAGATTAACCCTTTGCCTTCTTCTCCCAAAAGTTTTCCCCAGCTGAATGTAATTATGATGTGGGGAATCGGGAATTATTGGCTATGAAGTGGGCGTTCGAAGAGTTGAGACATTGGTTAGAGGGAGCAAAACATCAAGTTGTGGTCCTCACTGACCACAAGAACTTCATCTATCTTGAATCAGCCAAGCAATTGAATCCTAGACAGGCCAGGTGGGCCTTGTTTTTCACGCATTTTAACTTTGTGGTTTCCTTTCTCCCGGGTACTAAGAATGTTAAGGCGGATGCCCTCTCTTGGAGTTTCCTTGCAGATTCTCTGGATGTGATTGAGCCTACGGCCATTCTGAAGGAGGGTGTGGTTCTTTCCGCTATCTCACCCGATTTGTGACTGGCCCTGGAGCAATTTCAGGGGGATAAACCTGAACGTTGCCTTGCGGGGAAATTGTATGTCCCAGACCAATGGAGGAAGAAAGTTATGTCTGAAGTTCATTGCTCTGCGTTAGCTGGTCATCCCGGTATTTTTGGTACTAGAGATTTGGTGAGCCAGTCCTTTTGGTGGTCTACTTTATCTCGTGATGTCAGGAATTTTGTGCAGTCCAGTGGGACTTCTTCTCAGTCCAAACCTTGCTCTCGCTCTAGTGGATTGTTAATGCCATTGCCTGTGCCCAGTAGGCCATGGACCCATATCTCTATGGATTTTATTTCCGACCTCCCTGTCTCTCAGAGAATGACTGTTATCTGGGTGATCTGTGATAGATTTTACAAGAAGATCCATCTTGTGCCACTGCCGAAGTTGCCATCCTCTTCCGAGTTGGTGCCCTTGTTTTTTCAGCAGGTGGTTCATATTCACACTGTGCCCATTAATATATTTAAATCAAAAAGTGCCCCTAAGTATGAACCCTCCACCAAGGGAACTAAATGGGCACAATGAACAGTAGAGCCATATGCATCAATATATTGTTTTATTTATAGAAAAATCACAACAAAAATCAATTAAAAACAGATGCCTCGTGTGAGAGACCACTTACTCTGTATATAGTGTGACTGGATCAGTCCTGCATCCCTCTGCAGTGCACGTTTTGTCCACAATTACTCAGAGGGCATCCCAGTAAGTGGCATTTATTGAGTTGGATACTGTATCGCACCCACTTATGGCATATATAGCTGATGCAGCCTTTCTTTACTTTAGGAAGCAGTCTCCATTCTCATAGCCATGCAAATCTGTAACTGGTATGCAGTACCCTTGAATTTTGGCCACCAATACATATAGTATATTTATACATAGACTGATTCTTTCGACCAATATATGCACAGGCACTTTTCTCTATAACTACCTTATTACAGGTCATTACTATAAATGTTGGCAGCGGATTCTTCAGGATACTCTCCAAGCGTGTGACTACAGAGCTTTAGACTCGCAATAAACAAACTCGACTACACAACGTTCCTCTAAGTCACGCAAGTGGTGATGTTTTACATCATTGTGCTTAGTCCTTGCACTAATCTTCGCACTGCTGGCAAGTTGAATGCATCCTTGGTTATCCTCATAGATAACTGTTGGTTCAGCTCGTGGCTTGCCGAAATCTTCCAAAAGTTGTTTCAACCAAATTACTTCTTGACTAGCATAAGCAGCAGACATATATTCTGCTTCTGTAGAAGATAATGTGATTAAGGGCTCATACTCACTTGAGCTGAAAATGGATGATTTTCAGCGATAAAAAATCTGATTCAAATCGGACCAATGTTATTCAATAGGTGACATCTCATTTGCGATTTTTTTCTCAGCCGAAATCGGTGTGAGAAAAAAAATCGCAACATGCTGCGATTTGATGCGATTTTGGCATGATAATCGCTAATGCAATAGATGGTGCTATAAAAAATAGCATGCAAATCGCATGACAATTGCACATAATCGGACCATCCTGAAAACTGACCTTTTTTTTTTCCCCGCAAGTGAGTATAGCCCAACATTGTTTTCTGTGGACCCAAAAA
>JARQOD010000002.1:555347151-555400640 GCA_033576555.1 Oophaga sylvatica | reverse complement strand
CACTTCCAGAAAAAAATGGGGGTTTTTTAGCCCCGGGATAAAAAAAAAAGGGGGCGCAGGACTTTTTGCCGCACACAGCGGGGGAAAACAGCTACATTACTAAAACCCCCTAACACAGGAGCAAGTGTTCATGGCTAACACATTTTCCAGAAACAACGGGGGTTTGTGGGCCCCGGGATAAAGAAACAGGGGAGGCAGCAGGATTTTTTGGGGCCCTTCCCCCAAAAACAGGGGGAAAAGTGACTTACAAACCCCCAGTAAAAACAGGGGAAAGGGGTTCCGTGCTAACAGCACTTCCGAGCCCCCAAAGGGGGGGTTTTTGTAGCCCAGGGAGAGAAGAGAAAAATGGGGGGGGACGGGAAATTTTTTGCCGACCAAGCGGGGGAAACAGCTACTTTAAAATAAACCCCCCTAACACGGGGGCAATTTTTAAAGGCAACAGCCCTTCCGAGAAACAACGGCGGTGTTGTGCCCAGGGGAAAAGAAACAGGGGGGGCAGAAAGGTTTTTTTTGCCGTTCACACAGCAGGGGAACAGCAAAAATTACAAACCCAAAAAAAGGGGAGAAAGTTTTTACTTTTTAAAACACCCCCTTCCCGGGAAAAAAAACCTGCGGGTTTAGCCCGGGGAAAGAGAAGAAAAAAGGGGGAGGCAGCAGGATTTTTTTGCCTTTCACCACAGGGAACAGCTGCTTTACGAACCCCATTAACACGGGAGCAAGTTTCAGGTGCTAACACATTTCCCGGGAAAAACCAACGGGCGGTTTTTAAAGCCGGGGGGGGGGGAAAAGAAAAAAGGTGGACAGCAGGACTTTTGCGTTCCCCAGCAGGGGAACGCTGACTTTACTGAACCCCTAACGGGGGAAAAGGGGTTTCACTGGTAAACAGCACTTCCGAAAAAAAACGGGCCCGGTGTTGTACCCCAAAGGGATAAAAAAGGGGAACATGGTGAAGGCAGCAGATTTTTTCCCGTACACACGCGGGGGAACAGCTGACTTTAAGAACCCCATAAAAAGGGAAAGCAATGTTCACTGGCAACAGCACTTCCGAAAACAACTGGCGGTTTTGTAGCCCGGGGATGAGAAGAAACAGGGGGGAGGCAGCAGGACTTTTGCCTTTCCCCACAGCAGGGGAACATTTTGAAAATTACAAACCCCAAACAAGGACAAGTTTTACGGGGCTAAAAAGCACTTCCAAAAAAAACAACTGGCGGTGTTGGAGCCCCGGGTTTCAAGGAGGATTTTTAAAAACATATCAAGTATTTTCCTTGTTACGTGCCCAAATTTAAAAATGCCCTAACCCCAAACAAGAAAAATATAAACTTTACCCCCCAAAGAGATGTTTAACTTAAAAAAATATATGAAAATTTAAAAAATTTTTAAAAACAAAAACCATTTTTTAAAACTTTTTAAAAGCAATGAAAACCCAAATTTAAAAAGGGGGTTAAAAACGCAAAAACGGTTTAAAAAAAAGCATACAAACATACAAATCCTGAATAGGCAAAAAGAAAGGGGGTTTCCCCCATTTTTTTTTGTGAATACAAGAATGGCTGATTTAAAACATAATCAGCTTTACAATTTTATCTTTGACTTCCAAAAATTTACTTTTTGGGTTGAAAAAACTAAAAAAAAAATTTTTTTTAAAAAAAATTCAAAATTTCCACATGAAATCCTGATAATTTTTAAAAAATTTTTTATATTAAAAAAAAAAAAATTTTTAAAAACCCCCATAGTGAAAGAGTGAAAAAGATATTTATGCCTGACTGTGGCCCTTGCAAGCAAAAAAGGGATAGAAAAGGTATATTAGATGAGATTTCAAGCCACAAAAGGGTGAATGGCGTGTAATTTCTTACCCAATAAAGTGGCTTTTCACTACATCCTTTTTTTTATATCCTTAAAAAGGTTTACGTGCCCTGAAGGTTGTCCTTTGTTTGGACGCACAGACCCGGTTCCTCTGTGACGCGTTGGTAAGGAGCGTCTTCCTTTTGACGCAGACTAACATTCACGGGGTTTTTTGTTTATCATCGCAAGCGTACCGAAACACAAAGGCGTTGTCATGACTGCTTTTCCCCATAAACAACACCTTGAAGAAAAAATACACGCATGTCCCTTATTAAAAAAAACTACAAGAAAAACGGTGTGAGGGTTTTTACACTGTTTTTTTTTAAAGGGCAGTATTTTTTCGACAAGTACAGGGGGCGGGTTTTAGTCTGATAAAAAGAATCATTTTTCCATTCTATCATTTTTCGTTCTTTTTTTCACCCCCCTTAAAAGGGATAATTTTGCTATTGTGACTATGCACATTGACTTTACCAGTTAAAACATTTATTTTTTAGCATTATCAGTTTCCCTGAAGGACCTTTATGAATGGGGTGTTAACTTTTTAATTAAAATTATTTTTTAAAATGACACAAATTAAGAATGTTTAAAGGACTATTTCTACATCTTTTTTGCAAAAATTTTTCAGGTGTCATCACGTCCTTAAAAACATTGGATTATTAAAATTTCTTGTAGCTTTTTTTTAAAAGGGGAAGAACACTGAAGTAAACCCCTTTCGCACTCAGAAATTGTAAAATTTCAACCCACTTTTATGCCTTCCAACATTGAAAGAATTTGAGTCATGATGGATTTTTGGATTTGTCTAAGCTAGGAGTAAAAAGGGTTGACCATCGACCTATAGCTTTAATGGGCTTTTGTGTTTTGCATTTGTTTTCACATGTGCATACTAAAATAATATGTCACAATTATTTTGTAACAGATTTGTGACAAAGCCCTTTTTTAAAAGGGGTTTTTAAAAAGTTGAGTTTAAAAAGTTTACAGCTTAAAACAGGTGTACCCCCTATCTATGTGTACCTTTTAGCACTTGACATGTCAGTTTTTTTTCCCCAAAGATTAGGTAAAACAGAAATTTTTTTCCCCCGGGGACACACAGCGGGGGGAACGGGGGGGCCGAAAAAAAAAAACCCCAAAACAAACACATAGCGATTTTTTTTTATCTGTGCATCTAACACTTCTTTACAGCAACGGGGGTTTTGAAGCCCAGGGCAAGGGGGGTGTAGGCATAAAAAATTTTTGGGTTTTTTTTTCCTTGTTACTGGCCATTGCAAATGTATTACTTCCAAAAAAAAAAAATGAAATTTTAAAAAGGGCAATAAAATGAAAGAAAAATTTAATTCCAAGAATAGAAAAAAAAAAATACTTGGGGTCCCCCGTGGTTGAACCTTTTAATGGCTAACTGAAAATATGGAACAAAACCAAAACTTTTTGAGACTACTCAGGGCCTTCATCAGGGAAAAACAAAAAACAAAAAGAAGAATCACAAAATTTTTTTACCACAACAGGGCACAGGGGTAGGTAAGACAATTTAGGGAGGGACAAGGGGGGGGAAACCGGGGCCCAAAAAAAGAGAAAAGGTGAAAATTTTACGCCACAAAAAAGAGAAAAAATAAGGTTTTAAAACCCGGGCCAAAAAAAATTTTTTTCCCGGCCCCAAACCCATGGAAAAGGGAAAATTTTTGGAAATTAAAAAAAATTTAAATTCAAAAATGAAAAGAGCAAAGGTTTTAGAAAAAAACTCTCATACCTTTTACACTGTTAGTGAGGAATGAAAAATCACAAAAAATTTATGGGCATTCTAAAAACAATTAGGGGTCTGCGTCCTGCCCTTCCCGGGGGAAAAAACACAAAAAACCAACCCCAATCAGAGGGCAAAAAAAACTTTAAAAAATGAAAAGGGAACCCGTTTTCAATAAATTTTTTCCCCCCCTGTGATAAAAAGTTTTCCCAAGTCACTTTCTTTTTTTACCTATTTCCTATTCCTTTTGGGGGTGTTTTGGGGGAGAATATTTTATCTTCATTTTTGGTTTTAGTCTTTGCCCAAAAGGACTTTAGAGCCCAAAAACTTGCAATTTGTTACCAAAATTTCAGTTTTTTCCAAAAAAGGAACAACCACCGGACCCAAGTCTAAATATTTTATACACTGCTAACACGTACGAAGTACACATTTTCCTAACTTCAAGAAAAAAAAAAAAGACACGCAAATAAACGCATATATTTACTGCCAACAAGAAAGGGGAAAACACACCCCCCCAAAAAAATTTTTGGTTTTCAAAATATAGGGGGTTTTAAATTTAAGAAAAAAAGCCATTTTTTGAAAATTTTTTAATAATGCTTAAGGGGAAAAATATGTTTTAAAAACCCCCAACCCAGGAAGACAATGGGGTTTTTTAAAATCATCCCCATCATCATCATTGGGAATTTAGAGTGACAGTCACAGACATTTAAAAAAATTAAGTTAATAAAATCGTTTTTTGTACAGCATGTAACAAAGTCCCCGCAGGGGCTCATCCCAAAGTGATGACACAATAATGTAAAGAAAAAAAAAAAACCTTTTAAAAAAACTAATGAAAATTTTCCAATTTTTTAATGGGGTGCCTGCGTTAGGAAACCCAAAGGGCCCACGGAAGAAAAGGGTATTCTATGTCCGTAAACAACAGGGGGCACCTCTGATGGGTAAGGGCGAAATTATCGGGAAAGTCAAAAAGTCTGCGCTGCAATCATGCATTTTTTGTTTGGGACAGTGTTGAAGAGGGTAAAAGCGTCTGTTTTGCAAGGGTTTATCCGTCCCCAAAACAAACCTTTTCCAAATGTCCGCAGGGGGGGGTACCGGTTTTCAATTTTGAAAGACTCTTAAAATGTGACGTTACGCAGCGTTAATTTCGCCCTATGGCCCCAAAAATTTACACAGAAAACATTTTTCTTTTAAAAACTCCACCTATCCCCAAAAAAAAAAAGGGAATTTTTTCCCTTTTTAAAAAAAACTACAAGACAAAAACCATAAGGGTTTTTCGCTGACTTTTTTGGGGTTTCAGTATTACATCAAATTTTGGGGCCATGAGTAACAGCACTGTGATACCTATTCCATTATTAAAATTTTAAACTTTTGTGCTTGTTTCAACAGCACTTTCCCGGTTAACTAAACCCATTGCATACCCTGATGCATTTTTTAGATGAATAATTTTTATTGCACATTATTACCGGGGTTTTCATCTGGCCATTTTTAAAAGGTGGGAAGTTACAGTTGGCCTCAAAAGGTAAATTTTTTAAAAATTTTCCCAAAAAAAACCGGATAATTTTGAAAGGGTTTTATGATCGACATCCATTACGCATTATCTTACAGGGAAGATAAAGTTCCTTAAAAAGCAAATTTAAATTTTTTAAAATTAAATTACTTTTTTCATTAATTTTTTTTTTTTCCCCCCAAAAAAATGGGGAAAACTATTTTAGTTTTTTTTACCATTTCAATAACAGTGCAGATATGCCGTGATGACAAATTTATTTTTTTTGCCCCTAAATTTTTAAAAAAAAATTTATCTTTTTAAAAGGCCCCGGAAAACTTCAAAATTTTTCATTTTTTTAAGAAAACCCAAACGGGGGGGCGGTTTTCCCCCCATTTGGACAGTCTCATGGGTTTTTCTGTGCATGGGGGGGGAAAAAGGGAACTTTGGGATAACGTTGCAAACCCAGTTTTTTTTAAATTTTAAAACGGAAGAAAAAATTTTGGCGAGATCCATCCTTGTTCATTTCAGAAAAAAACCCGGGTTTCCTATTTTATCGTGGGGTACCCCATGCGACGGTTTTTTTGACGCCCGAAAGCCTAAAAAAACGCCCCGATAATCGGGGGAGCGGGGAACCCCGCACCTCCAATCATATTTGGCAAAACCTGGCCAGTATCCACTTAGAGCCCCCAAAAATTAATGGGAAGACCCCTCGGGGGAAAAACGGGAAGGGGAAAACAAGTGTCTGTCACCATTTTTCGGAAACTTGCCCCCCTGCGACTGAAGCCGTGGGGGATGGTGTAACATTTGTGGCGCCCCAAAAAAAATTTCGCCCATTTGGAAAAAGGGGGTCTTCCCCTTTTGGGAAAGGCCGCTTGTGCCCCTCTTTTTTGCAGAGCTGTCCCTTTTTCCCGCGCCAGAGCTGCTTTGAAAAGCAGTAGCAGCAGCGCGGGCCCCCGGGGCGGAAGGGAAAATTTTTAGGATTGCACCAGTTGCTTTTACCCCGCATTTTACCCCCCCGGGGTTTCAAGGGTGGATAGGCTTTGAAGTTGCCCCGGGAAACCCGAGGGTAAAGGGGGGTGTACACCCAATAACAGACGGGTAGAATGTGGGCGATGCGGCGGCATTTCTCGGGCCCACGCAGAAAGAAATCAACCATTGCGAAAGACTCCCAACCCCCAAGAAACGCTGTCCCCAAAAAGAGGCGTAATCCTGCCTCTCTGCATCACCCCACCCTCGCTCAAAAAACGACTAGATTTTTGTGTACCTCCCCGGGAGTTTTTCTTCCCCCCCATTGCCCTCCCCCAAAAACCCCCACAAAGTGACCCTGCAAAGCCCTTTGGGGGGAAAACCACATTGCCTACGTCCAAAAGGGGGGGAATTTGGTCTCCCATCCTCCCCCTTTTTTCCAAAACCTCATCCCTAGTCCCTTGCCGGGTTTTTTTTTTGAACGGCAAAAAAGGGGGGGACTCAGGCTGCTATGCATCACTGCCCCCCCACCCCGCGTTGACTCTTTCAAACGCACGCAAAACGGGGCCGATGTCCTTAAAGAGGCCCACTCAGTTTGGGTGAAGTGTGAACGGCGAAAATTTTCGATTAAATTGCCCCCGAGCAGCTGATACCCATTACTGCTGGCTGCTGCCACACAACCGCCCAACATATGTAACGGGGGAAATTCCCCCTGGGGGTACTCACATAATCCCATTTCAGGAAGGCGAAATCTGCTTGCAGGAAGGGTGCAATGCGCGATCTGGCATGCTGAACGTCGAAGGACGCACTCTAGGGGGACCTTGTGCAGCAGTCAAAAAGATTTCCCGGTAGTCCCTTCAAAAAAAAACCCCCCCCACCAATTTACAAAATGGGCCCCCCAGGAAGTGAGGAGGTTTCCCAAAGGGCCCCCAACTGGGCCCCCAGATTTTTTCCCTTGTCCCACACACCCAAGCCTGGCTGGGGGGAAAATTTCCGGCAAAAAACCCCGTCGCTCCCGCCCTTATGGCATTCCAAGGGGGCCCCCCCCCTGTGGGCTTTTTGGGTTCCCCATGGGGAAAAAAATTTTAAAGGGGCCGTTGACCCTTTTGGGGCCCGGCTGGCCATAAAAGGGCGCATCAGGAAACGTTCACGGGGCCCCCCCCGGGGGGGGTAGACCGGGGGGGCTCCTGCAGCGATGATTCGAGGAACGGATAGGGGAAAAGGGGTCAATGTACAGACTTGTTCCGCAAACCTTGGAGTTGGCAAACACGTACAGCGCCACCGCAAAAACTTACCCGGGTCCACAAAATTTACCCAATGGGGTGGGGAAAGGTACGCCCTGGCCATGGGAAATGGGCCCCCCCTCGGTGGTTTAGGTGACCTTGGGTAAATGACGGCTTTTAAGGGAGCGCAAAGTTTAAAATTTTTTTTCCCCCAAAATGCTTTTTCAGCCCCGGGACGGCTTGCCCCGCTGAAAAAAAATCGGCTGGGCACATTGTAAATTTTGGGCTGCCAAGCCCTTAAGTTACGGGGAAAAAACACTCCCCCAACCGAATACAGCAATTCAAGGGGCAGGGGTTTTGCAATGCCAGCATTCAGAGCCTGTGCTCGTGGATGGTTTTCCGGTATGGCCGTCTTTTTCCCCCCCCCTTTCCCACCGATGGCTGTTTTGTGGCCGGGATGGAGGAAAAAAAGGGGAAAAACGCGTGGGTGGAATAACACTTTGGTTTCCCGGACAACAGTGCAGAGGGTTTTTCCAGGGACCTGGGGAAGCCCAACCGCTGTTTTGTGAACGGAGGAAGGGGCCCCAAAAACGACGAAGAGTAGGGCCTGTGGGTTTTTCCTACATCTCCAGTGTGGGCTTTGAAAAACCCAAACCCTGTTTTTTACCGCAAAATGTTTTCCACATATTTGGGGGATTAAGGTACTGACAATTTTTTCCCCTTTTTTTTCCCTTTTTTATGAAAACAGTTTTCATTTGACATACAATATCATCCCCAAGGTTTAAAAAAAAGGGCCACGCAGTGCAAGTCCCGGGGGGCCCCGTTTTTTGGGGGGGTTTGGGAAAAGAACGCTCCCAACGGGGGCCAAAAAATGGAGGCTACAGGGAACCGGTCTGCACCTACCTCCCCACTGTTTGGACCGTTGGGGCAATCTCTCCTCAGAGCTGCTACCCCCACCTTTTCCTTTTTTTCCCACCCCATGTTGGGCCCTTTGGCCTCATCATCTCCACTACCCCCCTTCCAACACCTGCTGCTTTTTGTGGTCGGCCACCCAGCTCAAAAAAAAAAACTGGCACCAAACTCATCATCATCAAAATGGTTTCGCGGTGGCTGACCATCGGCGGGGGGCCCCCCCCCCTTTTTTTAATTCAAAGACACACTGTTGCGCATCACGCAACTCCCCTTTTTTCATTTTCCAAATCCCGCTTTGGCGGGGCCCCCCTTTTTTTAAGCCAACAGATTCTAGAAAAGAAGCAGAGACCACTGGCTCCATTCAGAACCCCCTGACCCGGGCAATTTGGCAGGCGGTGAAGAGACAAAGGTTTGGGTTCAACAGTGCTTTGGTCCTGGGGGGGTGGAAGCAATTGAAGTCGATGCATTGGCTGCCACCCAAACCCCAAAAAGGGGCCCCAATTTTTTTTCCCCGCACAGGGGGGTACGCTAGCTCCTACAAAATGCCATAAAAAAAAGCTCATGGGAAAACTGGGGGGTTCTTGTCACTGGTGCGGCAGCAGCCACAAAAAATCCCCACTCCCCCCTGCTGAAACCCCGGCCCGACCACGGGGCCTTACTCCCCCCTTCTTCATCTTGGTAATTTTTTAAAAAAAAAATCAGAAAATTATAAGGCCAAGTGTGGTTACCTCAAACTGGGAGTGAACCTGGCCCAAAAAACTGTTCAGTAGCTTTTGGGAAAAAAAACCCCTTTTTTACTTCTATAGTGTTTTTCAACCAATGTTTGTATACGGATGGAAGCGCTCACACAAAAAATTTGATTTTTTCAAATATAATGGAGCAGACCAATTTTAAAAAAAAAGTGAAGGGGGGCAGTACACAAAGCTCAAGGGAGACTACAAAAACCCGCAGTTTGGGGAAAAAACAACCCGGGGCAAAACGCACTAAAAAAGAAAAGCCACGACTACATTTAAAAACTGCAGACAAAATGTTTCAGTAGCTGTGAAAGGCCCCCTTTTTGTACTTCTATAGTTTTTTTGCAAACCCCAAAAAATTGTATACAGGAAGCGCGTCACACTAAAATTAGATTTTTTCAAATAAAGGACAGCACCAATTAAGAAAATGTGAAAAGGGGGGGCAGGACACACCCAGCAGACTACAACCACAGTGGGGTTAAGAACTAACTGAGCTGACTCACTCAAAAAATCAAAAAAACCCCCCGACTCAAAGGGAAAAAGGGAAAAACAACTGTTTCCCCCATCCCGTGAAAGGGCCCCTTTCTGAACTTCTATAGGGGTTTGCAACCCAAAATTTTTTTGTAACAGGGAAGCGCTCCCCCTAATAGATTAGATTTTTTTCAAATTAAAGGGGCAGCACCCCTTTTTAAAAAAAGTGAAAAGGTGAGGGGGGGGGACACAACCCTTACCCCAAAACCCCCCCCACAACCAGCATGGTTGAAAACAAGGACGGGAATCTGCCCAAAAAAAAGAAAAGGGCCCGACTTTCAGTGAAAAACGCAGACAACTGTTTTAGTGCTTGAAAGGGGCCCCCTTTTTGTACTTCTAAGTGGCAAAAACCAAAATTTTTGTATACGGAAGGAAGCGCGTCACACAATAGATTAATTTTTTTCAAAATTTAAGGGCCGCCCCTTAAAAAGGGAAAAAAAAAAGGGGGGCATGACACCGCCCACAACAAAACCCGGGTTAAAAACTCCCGGGCGGGGATCGCACCAAAAAATCAAAACCACAGACTGCAAATGAAAAAGAAACCAAAGTTCACTACTGTGAAAGGTCCTTTCTGAAAAATTTTTAAAATGTTTTTCAACCAAAATTTTTTTATACAATGGAACCGTCACACAAAAAAATTTTTTTCAAAAATTTTAGCAAACCCAATTTTAAAAAAAATTAAGGTGGCCCGTGACCAAAGCCAGCAACTACAAAAACCGCCTGGTGAAGAACCCAAATGGGCGGATCGCCCCAAAAAAAAACCAAAAAACCCCCCAGACGCGTGAACCTTTAAAAACAAATGTCATATCTGTGAAAGGGGCCCCCCCCGGTACTTCATAGTGTTTTTAACCCCAAATTTTTATACGGGGGGGGGAAAAACGTCAAAACTAAATTTTTATAATGGAGCACAGAATCTAAAGAAAAAAAAAGATCTTTGGGGGGACCGGGGATTTCCACAGACACGTTGGATCAGAGCCAAAAAAACAGCGGGCACCTGCACTCTCACACAAAACACACCTTTCACAAAACTGTTAAAAAAAACACGGGAAGGCCCAAAAAAAGCTTTACACACGGGTTTGGGAAACTACCTGCCTAAAGCAAATACACAAAATCGCAATCCTCTGCCCCCCGAGCACAAGCAGCGTTTTGGGCCCAACTGATTTCCCGCAAGTGGGCCAAAATGGCCCGGGGGCCCCTTTATAGTGATCTGGGCTCATTTCGCGCCAATCACACCAGCCATTAGTTTTTGAACCGCAGCATTACGGGGTGTGCCCACATTTTAAAATTTTCCCCTTGGGTGACTAAAAAAACTTTTCCCCCAAAAAAAATTTGGGGGAAATTCCGATTCCGGTATAAAAATATGGGAAAAAAAATCGGAACTAAGTACCCGGGAAATTTCCCATACAGCAAATAGGGGCCCATCCCATATTTTCGGTTCCCGGGAAAGCTCAACACAGTTAAAACTTTTGCTGCAATTTCTCATTTCTCAACAAATTTAAAAATGTTTTTTTAGAGACCTTTTCAAATTTTTAAAAGACTTGGGGGGCCCCATATATTAAAAACCCCAAAAGTAAGAGGGTTTTTTTAAAAAAAGCACCCCCAAATAAACCCAAAAATTTTGTCAATATATTTTTAAAACCCCTTTCCCGGGTTCACGGATTGAAAGCAAAGGGAATAAAAAACAAAAATAACCCAAATTTTTCCTCTTTAAAAATTTTTTTTTAAAACCCCATAATTTTCACTTTTCAAAATTTGGGAAACCCAAAAAAAGGGCCTCCCAGTTTGGGTTTCCCCCCCTTTCCCTTTTTGAGCTCAGTGATACCCCCCCAGTAGTCTTTTTGTTTTTTTAAAAAAGGAGGCTTTTGGAAAGGGGAAAAGCCCCTTTTTAATTTTGGGGGAAAAAAAATTTTCAAATAAATTGCAGGCGACAGCACATTTTGGAGGGCCCCAATGTTAAAGGGGCTGGGGGAACCCCCAAATAAAAATGTGGAAAAAGGGTTTTTCCCCCCGGGGGCCACCGTGCAGGGGGAGCCCCCCGCATAAAATGGGGAAGAAGCAAACCTTTTTCCCCGCAATCGCCAACAAAACGCCGAATGCGCTGGGCAGTAAGTGCAAAACTCTTTTTCCCACAGGCCCAGAAGAAGCCCCCAGCGAAATTTTGGCGATTTTGGGGGGGAACCACAAAAACAACGATTTCCCCAAAGAAAACACGCTAGGGCCGTCTACGTTGAAAGCAACCCTTTTTCGTCACAGGGCCCTGAGAAAATGTGCTGTTCCTTCAAGCCTCATGTCCCCAGTTAAGGCTAAGCTACAAAAGCGTGATCATGTGCTAAGTCCTCGCGGGAGCCCACCCGCAATCATGGCGTCTGAACCCCAAAACCCCTAAAATACGGAAAATCAAAACCCTCACCGGTTTTTTGGGGCCGTAACCTAGGGCACCCCCCCTGGGACGCCACCCGACCACACCCACCAAACCCTCACCGATTAAGTCGGTTTTGGGGCTTATTTCCCCGGGGGTCCCTAACCCCCCACGACATACCACGGGGGAAAAACCCATAAAATTTGTTGAAAAACGCATGGCGGCCCCACCACTTTCCCTTTTATAGAACACTACGGGACCGCCAGAAACAAGGACCAATGAAGCTTTTCCAGAACAACAAAAGTCACGGGGCCCTTTCCGGGGAGCCCAAAAAGGAGCTGCGCAGTCCCGACATGGCCCCGATCTCCAATGAGAGATCTCCTCGGGCATGCCAAAGGGAAAACGCAGGATTTTTTCCCCAAAACGTCTGCTCCCCACGGCATAATAAAAAAGGGGGAAAAGGGCCCCCCCGCAAGCATGCACGAAACGGAGTGGGCAAGACGCTTGGCCCGACGTTTTCGCAGAGAGGCTTCAGGGGGGCCCCGGGGAGATAAAAATGGGAACCGCAGCGGGGCTGGTTCGAGATTTTCCCTTGTAAAGCGGGGGGAAAACTAAACCCCCAACATCTAAGACACCCAAACAGTAGAAAACCCCACAAATGCCCCAAATTTTTTGGAAAAACCAAAAACCCCTTCAATTTTTTTAAAACCCCGGGGTTTATATAGGTTTTTTCCCCCCAAAGGAAAGTACACAAAAATTTTTGATAACATTGGGCGACAAAAATAAAAAATTTATTTTGAGTGAAAATGCCTTAAAACAATTTTTGCCTAGGGTACCGAAATCCCGTTTTGGGGGCGGGCCATCTCCACTTTTTTTTTGGGTGTCTAAAAAAGCTGCAAAACATTGGGGGGTGAGGGGGTATGTCACCGATTTTCCGAAATACTCAATGTATACTCGAGCCCCCCGAGAAAATTTCAAGTACGAGAACTTTTTTTAAATACACCCATCACACCCCCCATCTTTTTTAAATTTTTTAAAAAACCCCAAAACCCCCAACTCTAAACCCCACCAAAACCCCCTTACCCAACACCCCCCCAAACCCAAAAAACCCCAAACCCCCAAACACGGGGGGGAAAAGAATGAAAAAAAAAAAGATAAAATAAAGAAAATTTAATCTGACCCAAGGGGATGAAATGGGGGGTGATTCACAAAATTATTTGGTTTTTTTGGGCACTGAAAAGGGGGTATCACAAACAGTCGGAACCAATAGAAAATTCCCCCCTTTGTCCCGGGTCGGTCCCGCAGACTCGGCGGGCGACGCACTCGGTTTCCTTTTTTTTTTTTCAGTGGGGAAGGGCCGGGGGATGGAGCAGAAAAGGGCCCAAAAGGGGTGGTAGGTACTGAAAGGGGGTTTTGGGGACATCATTTTCTCTCTACTTTTGACATTCATATATGGGGGGAAGAAAAATTTTTTTTTTGGACCCCACCCCTTTTTTTTCACAAATTTTTCCCCGGGGCTCAGCTACAGTTTGCTCAAAAGCAAAAATAAAACCCCGCAGAATTTTTCTTTAAAAGGGGGTTTTTTTTTTAAAGAAATGAATGAAAAACCAAAAAATTTTTTCCCCAAATCATGAGTAGTGTTGAGCATTCCGATAAAACAAGTACGGGTTTTCGCCGATATTCGGTTTTTTCGGAAATTTCCCATATTTTAAAATTTTCCCAAAATTTTTTTAATATCGTATAAACCCAATGGGGAATTTTCCCCAAAAATTTTTGAGAGCAATGTGATGTTTTGTCAGCCCAAAGATAAAACTTAAAAAGGTGGGGGACATCCTGTAATCTGCTTTAATTTTTTAAATAAGGGGGGGCTTGTTTGGGGTGCTAAAGAAAGTCAAATCATTAAAAAAAACGCCGCACCCCTTTTTGCGCACGTCTGTGAACTCAGAAGGGGGAGAAAACCGCGGCTGACCTGGGGGCAGTTAGATAAATTTCGTTTTTTTTGTCTACGTGGGTTGAGGCGCAGTTTTCCCAAAACCCCGTGTAAAATTTTATTTTGCCTTTTGTTTTAACAGCTCTGGGGCAAGGTGGTTGTGACGTGCGGGGACGCTGGCCCGTTTTCTCTGCAAACCCCCCCGTTTGTAGGGATCGCACTGTCACTGATTTTTTTTTTTTTTAAATTTTTTTTAGTGGGGAAAAAGGGGCACTCCAAAATTTTTTTGAAAAAAAAACCCAAAAAAATTGTGTGACGTGCTTTCCCTCCGTATACAATACATTGGGGTTTTTAAAAACCCCCAAATTTCACAAAAAGGGGGTTTTCAAAAAAAGGAAAAAGTTGTTTTCATTTTCACTGCGTCTGTGGGTTTTGATTTTTTGAGTGCAGATCACGGGTCCCTTAGTTCTTCAACCCTGCTGTTGTGTCGCTGAGCGGTGTCATGCCCCACCTTCACATTTTTCTCTAATTGTTTTCCCGCTCCATTTTTTGTGGGGAAAAAAAATTTTAAAAAATTATTGACGCGCTTCCCCCCGATAAAAAAAAATTGGGGTTTTTAAAAACTATAGAAGTACACAAAGGGGCCTTTAAAAATACAGAACAGTTGTGTTTCAGTGTTTCACGTATCGGGCTTTTTTTTTTTGTAGTGCAATTCGTCCAGTTTGTACTAAAAACCCCTCCCGGTTTTGAGTCTCTGGGGGCATGCCTCATCCTTTACATTTTTCTTAAAATTTTGCTGCTCCTTTTTTGGGGAAAAAATCAAAATTTATTTGGACGCGCTTCCATCCGATACAAAAAAAGGGGCAAACACCTAAATACACAAAGGGGTTTCAGTAAAAAATTTTTGTTTTAGTTTCATGATCTGTGGGTTTTATTTTTTGATGCAGTTTACGCTCCATTTTGTCTTCAACCCGGGTTGTATCGCTAAATGTCACCCCCATCCTTCCTTTTTTTTAATTGGGGCCTCCTTTTAGGGAAAAAAATCAATCTTTTAGTGGACCCCTTTCCATCCATACAATACTTGGTTGCAAACACTATAAATACACAAAGGGTTTTTACAGAAATTTGTTTCAGTGTTCACGGTCGGGGGGGTTTTTTTTTTGAGGCAGTACCCCGTTTTTTTTAACCCGGGGGTTTAGCTCTGAGGTGTGCATGCCTCACCCTTTACATTTTTCTCAAATTTGGGTGCGCCCATTTTAGTGAAAAAAATCTAATTTTTATGGACGCGCTTCCATCCGTAACAATAATTGGTTCAAACACTAAGAAGACACAAAGGGGGTTTTTAACCTAAGAACTTTGTGTTTCTTTTCACGAGCGTGAGCTTTTCTTTTGTAGTGCAGATTACCTCCTTTTTTACTTCCCCCACCCCGGTTGTAGCTGCTGACGTGTGTCACTGCCTCACCCTTCACATTTTTTTTAATTTGTGCCCTTTTAGTGAAAAAAATCTAATCTTTAGGTGACGCGTTCCATCCGAACAATACATTGGTTGAAAAAACCTATAGAAAGTACACAAGGGGCCTTTCACAAAAAGAACTTTTTGCTGGGGGTTTATGTAGTCTGTGGGGAATAACCACACTTGGCCCCCTTTTTTTTCTGACTTTCTTTATAAAACTACCAAAGAAAAGCGTGGTAAGGCACGGGTGGGGGTCGGGCCGGGGATTTGCAGGGGAGAGGGGGGGATTCGGGCTGCCCCCCAAACCCTGAACACATCCCCTTTCCCCGGAGCTTTCCTTTATGCGCTTTTTGGGGGGCTGGGGCCCCCCCTGTGCGTGAAGAAAAATTGAAGCCGTTGTTGGTTATGGCACCCCAAGAAACTTTTAAAAACCTTCCACCTCCTTCGGGCCCACGCCTGTTAACAACCATCATTTTCACCCCTCCAAAATTTCCCCCAGGCTCAGAGAGCTCTGTAGGGGACCAGCTGGTCCTGTTTCGTTCTAAAAATCTGTTGGTTTGGGGAAACGGGGGCCCAGCCAACCCTTTTCGGGAATGTGAAAAGAAGCGTAGCATGATCCCAAACAGCTGTCCCCTCCAAAATCTGAAGAGGCGGGTGAGCCAGTGCCGAGGTAGCACCCGAAAACGCATCTGATGGAAGAGACCAGGGGGCCAGTTTCTGTTGGCATGGTGCGGGCCCAAAAACCCCCCAAAAACAGCAGTTTGGAAGAGGTATGGTGGGAAAAAAGAGGCCAAACCCAACATGGCGTGAGGGAAAGGAAGGGGTGGGGCAGCTCGGGAAGAATTGCACCAAGGTCCAAACAGTAGGGAGGGGGCGCAATCGCTTGCCTTAGCCTCCCGTTTGGCACCCCTTGGAGCATTTTACAACACCAACCGGGCGCCCGGGCTTTGCTTTTGGTTCCTTTTTTTATACAGTTGCAAAGAATTTGCTATTAAAATGCAAGCTGTGTAAACAAAAAAAATTAAAAAAGGGGAAAAAAGCAGAAAAATTAACAACAAAATGTGGGGAAAATTGCGGTCAAAAACACTTTTTGAGTTCAAAGAACACTGGAGATGTAGGCCACCACAGCAGACCTACATCTTTGCTCCTTTGGAGCCGAAGCCCCAGTTTTCACACGCGTTGGCTTCCCAAAGGATCGCCATGGAAGAAAACCCTTCATGTTTTCCCGAGACAAATGTTATTCCCCCCACAGTAAGTTCCCCGCACCTCACACACCCGGGGCCCAAAACGCCATCGGGAGCACAGGCAGGGAAAAAACGGGGCCTACCGGGGAAACCCCCCGACACGGCTCTGAATGCTGGCATTCAAAAAACCCGCCCTTAAAGCTGTACAGGCTGGGGAACGACGTTTCCTGAATTAAGGTGGCAGTCCCCAATACAATGTGCCCCCATTTTTTCGCAGGCAAGCCGGGCCCGGGCGCAAAAGCTGTTAGGCAAAAATTAAACATGGCTACAAACGCCCAAGCAAGGCCCCGACCCCGTGCGTGGGCCCTACCCATGGCCCAGGGCGATCCCTTTTCACTAAAGCCCTTTGGGGGGAAAAGTTGGGGAGGGGGGTACAGATCTTGCAGTGGGGCTGTACGTTTCTGCCAACTCCAAGGATTGCCGGAATCAAGTCTGTCCACATTGACTCCTCCTCCTACTCCATTCCTCAGAATCATCGCTGCAGGAGCCGTCACGTCTACCTCCACATGGACCCGTGGACGCTTACCTGATGCGACCGATATGAGCACAGCCGTGGCCAAACGCAACAGGCCGTTCTGAAATAATTCCATGGGGAATCGAAGCCACACAGCGCAGGAGGTCTGGAATGCCATCAAGCAGGAGAGCGACGTGTGGTTTTTGCCAGCGAATCTCCAGCCAGGCTTGGTAGTGTGTGACAATGGCCGAAATCTGGTGGCAGCTCTGGGCCTTGGCAACCTCACTCACATACCATGTCTGGCACATGTGCTCAACTTGGTCGTGCAGAGTTTTTTGAGGGACTATCCGGATCTTGATGCACTGCTGCACAAGGTCCGCCTAGAGTGCGCTCACTTGCGACGTTCCAGCATGGCCAGATCGCGCATTGCAGCTCTGCAACGCAGATTGCGCCTTCCTGAACATCGCATCATATGTGACGTAATCCACCAGGTGGAATTCAACGTTACTATGTTGGAGCGGTTGTGTGAGCAGCACCAGCAGTTATGGAGTATCAGCTGCATCAGGCGCAATCAACACGCAAATTTGCGCCGTCCACACTTCACCATTAATGAGTGGGCCACTATAAGGACATGTGCCCGTTTTGCGTGCGTTTGATGAGTCAACGCGGATGGCGAGTGCAGATGATGCACTAGTCAGCCTGACTGTCCCCCTTATCTGCCTGCTTCAAAAAACACTGCAAGCAATAAGGGATGAGGTTTTGGAAGAGGTGGAGGATAAGGAGTCACAAATTCCATCACCTTCTGGAAAGTCAGCGCAACGTGGTTCCTCACAAAGGGCTGGGCAGGCTCACTTTGTGAGGAGGATGAGGAGGAGTCAATGGGGGAGGAAGACATCGCTCCAGAGGGAGGTACACAACGCTCTAGTCAGTATGTGAAGCGAGGGTGGGGTGATGCAGAGCAGGCAGAGATAACGCCTCTTGCAGAGGACAGCGTTTTTTTGCCAGTTGGGAGTCTGCAGCACATGGTTGATTTCATGCTGCAGTGCCTAAGAAACGACCGCCGCATCGCCCACATTCTCACGACGTCTGATTATTGGGTGTACACCCTCCTAGACCCTCGCTACCGGGACAACGTCAAAAGCCTCATCACACCGTTGAACCGGAGCGTAAAATGCGGAGTACCAAGACACACTGGTGCAATCCCTAATGTTCTACCTTACTGCCGAGAGCACTGCTGCTGCTACTGCTTTACAAAGCAGCTCTGTGCGTCGAGGCAGTGTAGAGAGCTCTGCAACAAGAGGGAGCACACGCAGTGCCTCTGCACAGGGAAAGACCAGTATGTTTAAAAATGTGGCAAAGTTTTGTGGCAGCGCCACAAATGTCTACACCATCCGAGAGGGCTCCAGTCAGCGGGAGGCAACGTATCCGTCAGATGGTGACAGACTACTTGGCCTTTGCCTCTCAGTGTACTCCCAGATGGCTCTTCCCCATTCAAGTTTGGGTCTCTAAGCTGGGTACATGGCCAAGCTTAGCCAGTATGCATTGGAGGTGCTGGCTTGCCCTGCTGCCAGTGTATTATCGGAGCGCGTCTTTAGTGCTGCAGGTGGTGTACTAACAGACCGTCGCATGCGACTATCCCCGATAATGTAGACCGGCTTACTTTTCTGAAAATGAACAAGGCATGGATCTCGGCAGAATTTGTCTGTCTGTTTTCAGATTAAATAACTGGTTCGCAACGTTATCCATGTCTCCTGTTATGTTCATCTTTCTACCACCTGAACTCTACTCCCTGGGCTCCAACACTGCCAGTTGCTGCTCAGAAGTGTCGTGTCCACAGAACAAAACACAAGCTCTACTGTTAGTGGGGGTTCAGTAACGCCAGCTGTTCCCCTGCTGTGTCAACGGCAAGAAGTGTCCTGTTCCCGACACATGGACAGAAAAACACATGACCAACATGCCCAAATAGGAAGAGCCGTCACCCTGCTTGTTATGCTGAAAACATGAAATTGTGAAGTTTTGCAGGCCTAGAATGATAAATTTTTATGACAAATATGGACAAATAATAATTTGTCATCACAGCGCATATCTGCACATGTCTATTAGAAATGGTAACAAAAAATAAAACATAGTCTACTCTTCACATTTTGAAATTAATGCATAAAAGTACATTTCAGACTTATGAATAATGCTTTTTAAGGAACTTTATCTGTACCTGTAAGATAATGCACTCAATGGATGTACGAATCATTAAATCCTCATCATCATCATCACGAGTTTTATTTATGACAGACATTATAAAATACACATACTGATGCCAACTGTAACTTCAAACACCATAATATGAAATGGCCAGCATGTAAACATGGTAATAATGTCCAATAATAAATTATTACATCTAGAAAGTGCATCATGCATACTGACAATAGTAGTTATACCTGCAAGTGCTGTTGAAACAACCACAAGATATAAAATTAATACTGGTATATAGGTATCACAGTGCATAGTTACTCATGGACAATGTTGATGTAATACTGTATCTCAATTAAGTCAGCGTCAACCATTAGGCTTGTTAGTCTTGTACATTGTTAAAGAGGGAACGTAATTTTTTGGTTTGTCATAGGTGAGTATTACACATTAAATTATTACTGCTGTATTTTTTTTTGCGTCCCTAGTGCGCAATAACGCAGCCTAACCTCACATTTGATAGTCAGCTAATTGCCACACGCTACCCTACCCTACGTGTGACAGTAGGAAGGTAGTGTTGACGGATAAAGCTTTGCGCAACCAGACATTCTTTTACCCTCTTCAACACTCTACAAGCAAAAAATGCATGATTTCAGCCGCAGACTTTATTGACGTACAGTATAACATCGGCATTACCCATCAGAGGCTGTCCACTGTCTGATACAGACATAGAATATACCTTTGCTATCCGTAGCCTTTGTTTCACCTACACTTGCAGGCACACACTTAAATTGTGACAAACAATGCCTAATGTTTTTTTAAATGGTTATTTTTTATTGTACATTATTGTGTCATCAATCACATTGATGAGTCCTTGCTGGACATGTCATACATGCTATAGAAAGTTACGATTTTATGAACTTAAATAATTTAAATGTCTGTGACTGTCACATAAAATTTGCGATGATGATGATGAGTGACTATTACAAAATCCATTGTCTTCACTATGTTATGGTTTAACATAGCGTTCCTTAAGCATTATTCATAAAAAAAAAAAATGGACTTTTATTCTTAAATTTACAACACTATATTTTGTTACCAATTTTTTTGGGTGTTGTGTTGTTCCATTTATTTTTGGCATGTGCATATATGCGTTTATTTGTATTTTCTTTATTTTTCCTTCTTGAAATTAGAAAACATGTGTATCTTTGTACCGTGTTAGCCAGTAGATAGAAAAATATTTAGACTTCAGAGTCAGCAGTGTTGATACCTTTTAATGGATAACTGAAAAGATGGAAACAAATTGCAAGCTTTCAAGGCTACTCACGTCTCTTCATCAGGGAAAGACTAACTAAAAAAATTAAGCATCACATATTTCTATACACAACAGGACACAGGAATAGTGCAATAGGTAAGACAAGTAAGTGACGTGTATCAGAACTGTCATTATCTCACAGGGATGAACATAAATATTGGAACAGTTCCTAGATAAGGATAGAAAGTTTGATTGCCCTCTCATTGGCGTATTTTTTTGGGTTTTCATGACCCTGCAAGGGCATAGACGCAGATTCCTTAATTGATATAGAATGACATAAATCCATGTGATCTATTCATTCCATCACTAACAGTGTCAAAGGTCATGATGAGCTTATATTCTGAAACCTTTGTACGTTTCTCATATTTGAAGTTATATTTTAATACCAGTAATTCCATATCCATGATGCTATGACCGGGCATACAAAAGTCTTTTGCCACAGGTAAATTCATTAATTTATCTGTGATTGTGTGGCGCTGATAATTCATCCTTGTTCTCCTTTTTGTTGCCGGTCCTCCCCCTCACTTGTCCCTCCCTCACTTGTCTTAGCTATTCCTGTGTCCTGTTGTGTGTAGAAATATGTGATTCTTCATTTTTGGCTTTACTCTTAGCCTGATGAAGACACCTGAGTAGTCTCGAAAGCTTTGAATTTGTTACCATATTTTCAGTTAGCCATTAAACGTTATCAACCACAGAGGACTGTCAAGTATAAATATTTTTCTATTCTTGTAATTGAAATTTATCATTTTATTGTTGTAGTAAAACTTCATTTATTCTTGTTTGAAGTACATACATTTGCAATGGCCACGTAACAAGGCAATAACTCAATATTTTATGCCTACACCCTCCTTGACCCTGGGCTTCAACAGCGCCAGTTGCTGCTCAGAAGTGTTAGATGCACAGATGAAAACAATCGCTGATGTGTTTGTGGGGTTCAGTAACGCCTGCTGTTCCCCTGCTGTGTGTCTGGCAAAAATTACTGCTGCTAACTACAACTTCAACTTCAAACGTCTCATACTAGGCCTCTGCCTACACCCTCCTTGACCCTGGGCTTCAACAGCGCCAGTTGCTGCTCAGAAGTGTTAGATGCACAGATGAAAACAATCGCTGATGTGTTTGTGGGGTTCAGTAACGCCTGCTGTTCCCCTGTTGTGTGTCCGGCAAAAATTACTGCTAGCTACCTAATCATGGTGAAAAAAAAAAAATTACATCTCAAAGTGTCTAGTGCTACACATAGATATGAGGCTACACCATGATTTCTAAGCTGTAAACATTTGAAACGTCAACTTTCAAACCATAAAATGATTTGTCTTTGTCACAAATCTGTAACAAAATAATTGTGACATATTATTACAGATATGCACATGTCGAAAACAAATGCAAACACAAAAGCCTACTTATGTTATAGGATACTGATGGTCAACCTTGTCACTCCATAGCTTAGACAAATCCAACTCACATCATGATGACTCAAATACTGCAATGTTGGAAGTGCATAATGTGGTTGAACTTTGACAACTGCTGCAGTGCGAAGGTTATACTTCAGTGTTCTTGCCTTTGAAATAAAAGCATACAAGTAAATATAATATCCAATGTTGATTAAGGGACGTGATGTACACCTGTAATATTGTGCAAACAATGCATGTAGGAATAGTCCTCTTCAACATTACTTATATTTGTGTCATTTTAAAAAATACATATTTGATTAGAAAGTTAACAGCCCATATCATAAAGGTCCTTCATGTAAACATGATAATCGCTAACAAAAATCATGCATTACCTTGGTAAAGTCAATAGTGCATAGTCACAATAGCAAAATATATACCTGTAAGTGGTGCTGAAAGAACGACAACTGATAGAATAGGTGAATGATATCTATTTATCAGACTGAATAGCGACACCTGTACAATGTCGATATAATACTGTACCTTAACAAAACAGCTGTGTCACACCTCACACGCATTTTCTTGTAGCTTGTTATGTAATAGGGCACATGCGTGTATGTTTCATCATAGGTGCATGTTTACTGAGTAAAGCAGTCATGACAACGCCTTTGTGTTGTCGGTATGCTTGCGATGATGAACGATGCGCACCGTGAATGTTAGTCTGCGTCATAAGACGCACAGACGCTCCAATACCCAACGCGTCACAGCAGGAAGCCAGTCTGTGCGTCCAAACAAAGGCGCAAGCATACATGCACGTACCCTTTTATAAAGCTATATAAAAAAAAAGGATGTAGTAGTAACGCACACTTTATTGAGGTACAGTATTACATCGCCATTCACCATCTGTGGCTATGCAGTCTCATCTATATATACCTTATCTATCCGTTGTCATGCTTGCAAGTCCACAGTCAGGCATAAATAGCTGTTTTCACTATGCACTTTTTAAAGGTTTTTTTTGTTAATATAAATGATTGGCACATATTATCAGTATTACATGATGGAAATTTTAGATATTTTTAAAAACTTTTTAGTGATATTATTCAGCAAATGAAAATGGTGTACATACTGTTACTTATCCATCATTAATGGATTCTGATATGTACTTGTATGCTTTTATTTAAAACCGTATAGCAGATTATTTAACCGATTTTTATTGTGGTTTGCATTGCTTTTCAACATGTTAATGTATGCGTTTATGTTTGTCAATTATTAATTTACATATATTTTTTAAAGTAAAATCATCATCTTATGGTACTAAAGGTTATATTTCTCTTGTTTGGAGTATAGACATTTTTAATTTACACGTAACAAGGAAAATACTTGATCTAGTATTTAAACATCCTCCTTGACCCTGGGCTCCAACACCGCCAGTTGTTGCTCGGAAGTGCTGTTAGCACAGTTAACACTTGCTCCCGTGTTACTGGGGTTCAGTAATGTCAGCTGATCCCCTGCTGTGTGAACGGCAAAAAGTCCTGCTGCTCCACACTGTTCTCTTCTCATCCCTGGGTTACAACACCGCCAGTTGTTTCTCGGAAGTGCTGTTAGCACAGTCTACACTTGCTCCTGTGTTACTGGGGTTCAGTAATGTCAGCTGTTCCCCTGCTGTGTGAACGGCAAAAAGTCCTGCTGCCTCCACCATGTTCTCTTCTCATCCCTGGGTTACAACACCGCCAGTTGTTTCTCGGAAGTGCTGTTAGCACAGTCTACACTTGCTCCCGTGTTACTGGGGTTCAGTAATGTCAGCTGTTCCCCTGCTGTGTGAACGGCAAAAAGTCCTGCTGCCTCCACCATGTTCTCTTCTCATCCCTGGGTTACAACACCGCCAGTTGTTTCTCGGAAGTGCTGTTAGCACAGTGAACACTTGCTCCCGTGTTACTGGGGTTCAGTAATGTCAGCTGTTCCCCTGCTGTGTGAACGGCAAAAAGTCCTGCTGCCTCCACCATGTTCTCTTCTCATCCCTGGGTTACAACACCGCCAGTTGTTTCTCGGAAGTGCTGTTAGCACAGTCTACACTTGCTCCTGTGTTACTGGGGTTCAGTAATGTCAGCTGTTCCCCTGCTGTGTGAATGGCAAAAAGTCCTGCTGCCTCCACCCTGTTCTCTTCTCATCCCTGGGTTACAACACCGCCAGTTGTTTCTCGGAAGTGCTGTTAGCACAGTCTACACTTGCTCCTGTGTTACTGGGGTTCAGTAATGTCAGCTGTTCCCCTGCTGTGTGAACGGCAAAAAGTCCTGCTGCCTCCACCATGTTCTCTTCTCATCCCTGGGTTACAACACCGCCAGTTGTTTCTCGGAAGTGCTGTTAGCACAGTGAACACTTGCTCCTGTGTTACTGGGGTTCAGTAATGTCAGCTGTTCCCCTGCTGTGTGAACGGCAAAAAGTCCTGCTGCCTCCACCATGTTCTCTTCTCATCCCTGGGTTACAACACCGCCAGTTGTTTCTCGGAAGTGCTGTTAGCACAGTCTACACTTGCTCCTGTGTTACTGGGGTTCAGTAATGTCAGCTGTTCCCCTGCTGTGTGAACGGCAAAAAGTCCTGCTGCCTCCACCCTGTTCTCTTCTCATCCCTGGGTTACAACACCGCCAGTTGTTTCTCGGAAGTGCTGTTAGCACAGTCTACACTTGCTCCTGTGTTACTGGGGTTCAGTAATGTCAGCTGTTCCCCTGCTGTGTGAACGGCAAAAAGTCCTGCTGCCTCCACCCTGTTCTCTTCTCATCCCTGGGTTACAACACCGCCAGTTGTTTCTCGGAAGTGCTGTTAGCACAGTGACACTTGCTCCCGTGTACTGGGGTTCAGTAATGTCAGCTGTTCCCCTGCTGTGTGAACGGCAAAAGTCCTGCTGCCTCCACCATGTTCTCTTCTCATCCCTGGGTTACAACACCGCCAGTTGTTTCCGGAAGTGCTGTTAGCACAGTGACACTTGCTCCGTGTTACTGGGTTTCAGTAATGTCAGCTGTTCCCCTGCTGTGTGAACGGCAAAAAGTCCTGCTGCCTCCACCATGTTCTCTTCTCATCCCTGGGTTACAACACCGCCAGTTGTTTCTCGGAAGTGCTGTTAGCACAGTGAACACTTGCTCCCGTGTTACTGGGGTTCAGTAATGTCAGCTGTTCCCTGCTGTGTGAACGGCAAACAGTCCTGCTGCCTCCACCATGTTCTCTTCTCATCCCTGGGTTACAACACCGCCAGTTGTTTCTCGGAAGTGCTGTTAGCACAGTGAACACTTGCTCCCGTGTTACTGGGGTTCAGTAATGTCAGCTGTTCCCCTGCTGTGTGAACGGCAAAAAGTCCTGCTGCCTCCACCATGTTCTCTTCTCATCCCTGGTTACAACACCGCCAGTTGTTTCTCGAAGTGCTGTTAGCACAGTGAACACTTGCTCCGTGTTACTGGGTTCAGTAATGTCAGCTGTTCCCCTGCTGTGTGAACGGCAAAAAGTCCTGCTGCCTCCACCATGTTCTCTTCTCATCCCTGGTTACAACACCGCCAGTTGTTTCTCGAAGTGCTGTTAGCACAGTGAACACTTGCTCCTGTGTTACTGGGGTTCAGTAATGTCAGCTGTTCCCCTGCTGTGTGAACGGCAAAAAGTCCTGCTGCCTCCACCATGTTCTCTTCTCATCCCTGGGTTACAACACCGCCAGTTGTTTCTCGGAAGTGCTGTTAGCACAGTCTACACTTGCTCCTGTTACTGGGGTTCAGTAATGTCAGCTGTTCCCCTGCTGTGTGAACGGCAAAAAGTCCTGCTGCCTCCACCTGTTCTCTTCTCATCCCTGGGTTACAACACCGCCAGTTGTTTCTCGGAAGTGCTGTTAGCACAGTGAACACTTGCTCCCGTGTTACTGGGGTTCAGTAATGTCAGCTGTTCCCCTGCTGTGTGAACGGCAAAAAGTCCTGCTGCCTCCACCATGTTCTCTTCTCATCCCTGGGTTACAACACCGCCAGTTGTTTCTCGGAAGTGCTGTTAGCACAGTGAACACTTGCTCCGTGTTACTGGGGTTCAGTAATGTCAGCTGTTCCCCTGCTGTGTGAACGGCAAAAAGTCCTGCTGCCTCCACCATGTTCTCTTCTCATCCCTGGGTTACAACACCGCCAGTTGTTTCTCGAAGTGCTGTTAGCACAGTACACTTGCTCCGTGTTACTGGGGTTCAGTAATGTCAGCTGTTCCCCTGCTGTGTGAACGGCAAAAAGTCCTGCTGCCTCCACCATGTTCTCTTCTCATCCCTGGGTTACAACACCGCCAGTTGTTTCTCGAAGTGCTGTTAGCACAGTTACACTTGCTCCCGTGTTACTGGGGTTCAGTAATGTCAGCTGTTCCCTGCTGTGTGAACGGCAAAAAGTCCTGCTGCCTCCACCATGTTCTCTTCTCATCCCTGGGTTACAACACCGCCAGTTGTTTCTCGGAAGTGCTGTTAGCACAGTGAACACTTGCTCCTGTGTTACTGGGTTCAGTAATGTCAGCTGTTCCCCTGCTGTGTGAACGGCAAAAAGTCCTGCTGCCTCCACCATGTTCTCTTCTCATCCCTGGGTTACAACACCGCCAGTTGTTTCTCGAAGTGCTGTTAGCACAGTGAACACTTGCTCCTGTGTTACTGGGTTCAGTAATGTCAGCTGTTCCCTGCTGTGTGAACGGCAAAAGTCCTGCTGCCTCCACCATGTTCTCTTCTCATCCCTGGTTACAACACCGCCAGTTGTTTCTCGGAAGTGCTGTTAGCACAGTGAACACTTGCTCCCGTGTTACTGGGGTTCAGTAATGTCAGCTGTTCCCCTGCTGTGTGAACGGCAAAAGTCCTGCTGCCTCCACCATGTTCTCTTCTCATCCCTGGGTTACAACACCGCCAGTTGTTTCTCGGAAGTGCTGTTAGCACAGTACACTTGCTCCTGTGTACTGGGGTTCAGTAATGTCAGCTGTTCCCCTGCTGTGTGAACGGCAAAAAGTCCTGCTGCCTCCACCATGTTCTCTTCTCATCCCTGGGTTACAACACCGCCAGTTGTTTCTCGGAAGTGCTGTTAGCACAGTCTAACACTTGCTCCTGTGTTACTGGGTTCAGTAATGTCAGCTGTTCCCCTGCTGTGTGAACGGCAAAAAGTCCTGCTGCCTCCACCATGTTCTCTTCTCATCCCTGGGTTACAACACCGCCAGTTGTTTCTCGGAAGTGCTGTTAGCACAGTCTACACTTGCTCCTGTGTTACTGGGGTTCAGTAATGTCAGCTGTTCCCCTGCTGTGTGAACGGCAAAAAGTCCTGCTGCCTCCACCCTGTTCTCTTCTCATCCTGGGTTACAACACCGCCAGTTGTTTCTCGAAGTGCTGTTAGCACAGTGAACACTTGCTCCCGTGTTACTGGGGTTCAGTAATGTCAGCTGTTCCCCTGCTGTGTGAACGGCAAAACAGTCCTGCTGCCTCCACCATGTTCTCTTCTCATCCCTGGGTTACAACACCGCCAGTTGTTTCTCGGAAGTGCTGTTAGCACAGTCTAACACTTGCTCCTGTGTTACTGGGGTTCAGTAATGTCAGCTGTTCCCCTGCTGTGTGAACGGCAAAAAGTCCTGCTGCCTCCACCATGTTCTCTTCTCATCCCTGGGTTACAACACCGCCAGTTGTTTCTCGGAAGTGCTGTTAGCACAGTCTACACTTGCTCCTGTGTTACTGGGGTTCAGTAATGTCAGCTGTTCCCCTGCTGTGTGAACGGCAAACAGTCCTGCTGCCTCAACTTTAATTTCCATGGGTACCTTCTGCTACCCATCCGGGTTCCAGTACCGTCAGCTGGTTCTCCGCAGTACCTTTGGCCTAGGTGCCTCCATGTCGGTATCCGAGTTCCAGCAACGTCTGCTGGTCCTTGGTAGTGCTTTGGAGCACAGGTACCTCCTGCTTAGTAACCCTGTCCCAGTAACGTCAGCTGGTCCTCGGTTGTGCCATTGGCTCTTTTCCTTCTGCTGACCCTCCGGGTTCCAGCACAGTCAGCTGGTCCTCGTTACTTTCATTGGCTCTTGTACCTTCTGCTACCCATCAGGGTTCCAGTACCATCAGCTGGTTCTCCGCAGTGCCTTTGGCCTAGGTGCCTCCATGTCGGTATCCGAGTTCCAGCAACGTCTGCTGGTCCTTGGTAGTGCTTTGGAGCACAGGTACCTCCTGCTTAGTAACCGTGTCCCAGTAACGTCAGCTGGTCCTCGGTTGTGCCATTGGCTCTTTTCCTTCTGCTGACCCTCCGGGTTCCAGCACAGTCAGCTGGTCCTCGTTACTTCCATTGGCTTTTGTACCATCACCAACAGACAAAGAAGGTTAAGACAAACTACAAGATACAGAACAAGAGACAGAAGAACAATAAGCAGAAGATCAAAAAGCAGAAGAACATTAAGTATAAGACCAAAATGAAGAGCAAAATATATGCTCTAAATTCTAAGCAGAAGAAGACTAAGCAGTGTATGGGGGTGAGTCCGTTCCTCCTCGTGGTGCCCCTGGAAAATGCCTGATGCTGCTGCAGGCTAAACTGAACGCGGACAAATACTGTTGTAATTAAAATCTTTCGTGACAGCAAGAACGGAAGGATGAAAATTCAGAGTTTTACAGATTAGAAGTACAGGAATGTCTGTCACAAATAAGAATATGATGAAAAGGATGAATAGGAAGAAGATGAAGAAGTAGAATATGAAGAATAATAACTGTTTAATAAGAACAATATAAGTAATGTTAACAAAAAGATGAATAGCAAGAAGTTTTAGAAGATTAAGAAGGTGAAGATGAAGAATAATTTGATGAGAAAGATGATGCTGCTGAAGATTATGAAGGAGAAAGTGTGTGAAAAGTTAAAAAGGTGAAGACCATGGAAGTTGTGAAACAGACATATTTGACAAAATAGAAAAAAGGTTAACAACATTGTCAATTTGTTCGTCAATCCGAACGTATTTCCTAAAAAAAAAAAATTAATGCTATTCCATTGGATTGGGTTAAACATCTATGCCTTTAATGTCTCCTCAACCTCCCCCAATACATTCTACATTACTCTTTGTTGTTTTCCTTCATGTACAATTAACCTACAAGGCAAGAATGGGGTTTTTTTTATTTCGATATTTTGTTCCCATAGACTTACATGGGACTTCCGGTATCGGTATCGGGTATCGCCGATATTTTTTGTGTATCGGCGATACCATTCCGATTCCGATACTTTTGGATATCGGAAAGTATCGCTCAACTCTAATGGTTAGTGGTTGGGTGAAGCCATTTATTGTCAAACTACTGTTTTCTCTTTTAAATCATAATGACAACCCAAAACATTCAAATGACCCTGATCAAAAGTTAACATACCCTGGTGATTTTGGCCGGATAACTTGCAGAGAAGTTGACACAAATGGGTTTGAATGGCTACGTAAGGTAACATCCTCACCTGTGACCTGTTTGCTTGTAATCAGTGTGTGTGCATAAAAGCTGAGTGAGTTTCTGGGATCCAGACAGACTCTTGCATCTTTCATCCAGCCGCTGATGTTTCTGGATTGTGAGTCATGGGGAAAGCAAAAGAATTGTCAACAGAGCTACGGGATAAGGTAGTTGAACTGTATAAAACAGGAAAGGCATACAAAAAGATATCCAAGGAATTGATAATGCCAGTCAGCAGTGTTCAAACTGTGATTAACAGATGGAAAATCAGAGGCTCTATAAAAACAAAACCACAGTCAGGTAGACCAACAAAAATTTTGTCCACAGCTGCCAGAAAATTTTTCGGGATGCAAAGAAAAACCCACAAATAACATCAGCTGAAATACTGGACTCTCTGAAAACTAGTGGTGTGGCTGTCTCAAGATGCACAATAAAGAGGCACTTGAAGAAAAATGGGCTGCATGGTCGAGTCGCCAGAAGAAAGCCATTATTACTCAAATGCCACAAAGTATCTCGCCTACAATACACAAAACAACACTGAGACAAAGCTCAAACTTCTGGAACAAGGTAATTTGGAGTGATGAGACCAAAATTGAATGTTTTGTCTACAACCATAAACATTACATTTGGAGAGAGGTCAACAATGTCTATGATGAAAGGAGCACCATTCCTACTGTAAAGCACGGAGGTGGATCGCTGATGGTTTGGGAATGTGTGAGCTACAAAGGCACAGTTGAAGGAAAGATGAATGCAGCAAATACTGGAGGCAAGTTTACAATCGTCAGCCCGGAAACTGTGCATGGGATGTACTTGGACGTTCCAACATGACAATGATCCAAAACACAAGGCCAAGTCGATCTCTCATTGGCTACAGTAGAACAAAGTGAAGGTTCTGGAGTGCCCATATCAAAGCATAGTTCATGCTAGACAGCACAGGAATTTACAGGTAATGGATGCTTTTTGCCAAGAAGAGTGGACAACTTTACCATCTAAGAAAATAAAGAACCTCATCTACAATTACCACAAAAGACTTCAAGCTGTCATTGATGTCAGAGGGGCAATAAACGGTATTTAGAAATGGGGTATGTGAACTTTTGATCAGGGTCATTTGGATGTTTTGGGTTGTCATTATGATTTAAAAAGAGAAAACGCAGTAGTTTGACAATAAATGGCTTCACCCAACCACTAACTATGAGTGGAGAAAAAGGTTTTGTGTTTTCATTCATATTCTCTGAAAAAAGGCCAAGAAAGCAAAAATTCTGCCGGGGTATGTAAACTTTTGAGCACAACTGTACCTCTGGTAGTTGAGACTTTGGAGAGTTTCAGACTTGGGGTGGTGCTATAGACTTATTCCCGATCGCCGTTTTAAAACAATGATTAGGGAATAAGGCCCCTTAGTTGCCAATGTTTTAATACGTATTGACAGTAGTTAAGGAGATAATTTTTGCAAATTCACTCATTCTTCGGTATAAACTATGTGTATGCATTATATAATATTTACTAATGCTAAATGTGGGTATATGAATCTAGTCTATGAGTCTAGAAATATGTGAAATGTATGTCATATACCAACTTTTATGTTTAGAGCTAAAATCGAAAAAAAATTGTGAGTTTTCAATTGTTTCAATGATGGTATGTATTTTCCCATATCAGCGAATAGGTTATTTTGTACCTTTTACATGGAACCTACAAGCATTTTCAATTTTTATGATATTAAAACATACTGTATATTTTTAAAGGTTCATAAAATAATTAAAAATGATCTATGGGAGTCATGAAACAAGTGTATGGTGTAATCTGGTAATGAAAAATTGTATGTTATATGAAGGACTTTTCTGCCCCAGCTTTCTGATCTTCATGCAAAATTAACTAACCTTTATCAAAATTTCATGGACCATAAACTTAGCCACTTCAGCTTTGTGTCACTCAAATGAAATATTGAACCACAACCAGCACTTAGCAATAAAATACATTAGAAGAGAAAGGGAGCTAGGGAAGCATTAAATGCATAGCCTAAATAGAAAGCCTTAAGACACCACACTGAAACGTGTAAAACACAGAAGTGAAATATTAGGCTTGTAAACTATCAGTGGAATTAATAGCAAAAGACTATATGCATTTTATGAGACACTATGGGGAGGTTTAAGTGAAATAATTTAAAGGAGAGCGAGTAAATTGCTTACTTTCCATTCAGTTCCAAGGAAGTTCTGTTAAGAGCATTGCTATGAGTTAGATATTGCGACAAGAAATAAGGCAAAAACTGCTTTCAACAATGTAGAAATAACTATGCATGCAGTTGTGATAATATTATATACATTATATCTTTACAATTAGACAGATAATCTAAATATACAACACCAATTGCAAAAATGTTGGGTACTGTGTAAAATGTAAATGAAACAAGAATGCAATGTTCTCTTAAAGCCTTATTTTATTCAGAACATAGAACACAAATCAGAAGGTGAAAGTTAGATATTCTTCCATTCTGGAAAATTGATTAAATTGATGGCAGCCTGAATCTGGGATCTGTAAAGTCTGGGAAGTGAATGTGATAAACTCATGGGGTATATATTGTGCCCCATGGTGACCAAGCTTTCTGTCGTGGTGTTCCTCCTTCCCTCCCCAATTATACACACAAAGTTTCACACTATATAAAAGGAAAAGGTATATAACAGTGGGAGATAGTTTGGTGCTGGACCAGATGGATATTAAACCGTTTAAGATGGGTTCCTTGACAAAGTGCTGATGGTGAATCCCAAATATGCGCTCATCACTAAGCATAATGTTGAAAATGATGATTTGCAGAGTAGCTGCCTCTTTAAGTAATAAGGATAATGGTGGTGATGGTGGTTTATGCAACTTATCCCATTAATGAAGAAGCAGTGTTAACTTGAAAAGAATAGTCTCTTTACAAATGAGAAGGAAGCATGTCACTTTTCCAAACAGTAGGTAATGTGGTCAGGTTTACACTCACAGTTGAAGATTGACTTGTACATGCAGGTAGATTGTGGGACACTTGTTTCATCAAATCAGTAGATTCCTTCCTTAGGGCTGAACTATGCTTTTGCTGAGACATCTTTTCTTCCCACAGGTGCAATATAAATCTTCCTAATATGAAGGATGTCAGCTCCACTTTTTTATTGGTCACTTCTAGACCCAGCAGTCAGGGGGAGAAAACTTCTTCCCCTGCCATTTGCCTTCCTCTTCTCACTCCTCTCTCATAATGGCTGATCCCTTGAAGCCAACTCTATTCTTTCTACGTCACAGGAGTTAGCTCCTTCCACTCTCATGTGATTCTTACAGCTGCAGTCATTGGACAACTGCCCCGTTGAATTTGTTCCAGCTTTTTCCAGAAGCTACTACACATTAAGCATAGCTAGGTCACATGAACAAGTCTCTGTGGAGGAAGATTAATCTTTTGAGTATTACCTGTCAGCAATACCCACAAAATGCCACATCATACAGTTTACACAGAAATCACAGCATTTGCAGTGAACACCCTATACATCTGGTATCTTATAGAGATGGTCACTTTGTGGGATACTACATGAAGAGTCCAATTGCTGGAGTTTAGGTTTCATGACTTCAGGTACTGCTGCGCGGGTCTCCCCATAATGCTTTGTAGGTAGCACATCACATGGTGAAAAACAGCCAATCAAGAGAGACTATCACAGCCAGGGGATAGAAAATGGCCTAAATCTGACTGTGATGTACTACTGCTCGGCTGAAGCACTTTGAAAACGGGAGTGGTAGTCTTAGTCAGTTAATAGTAATCTAAAGATTCAAGTGATAAGAAGATGCTGTACCTGCAATGTGATTTAGAATTTATATATTTTATTGTTCTTCACACACTAAAAACAATGAGTTCAGATTAATTTAACACTAGAACTACTGATGGAGTCATTTTGACTCCTTTCGTTTTTTTATTTCTCTTCTGTGACTACATTTTTCAGAATTCCGGCTTGAAACTCGGTGACTTTTCCTCAAATATGATGTGAAAAAAGATTTTGTGAGAATAAATAATTTTGGTGAAAAATTTGCGCGTTTTTTTCAAAATTTACCAAGAACTACTGAAGGGAGTCATTTTGACTCCCTACTATATTTTGAGGTCCTTTTGTCACTAAATGTTGCTATAAAGTTTTGTGCATAATTTTTTCACTCTGTCTTATTTACCCTGATGTTCAAATAGATGTAGTAGGCGTGACAGCCAAAATATTCTTCGAGAAGCACCTGGCCCTACAGGATACGCCAGAAGAAATATCATTATCGATAGTCCTTTGAGCGCATGACGTTTATTTTTTGATTCATATATATTGACACATATAAAGAACTGTACGCTTGCAGAAGCATGCAGGAACAATAATTTACAGTTTACTCTATCTGATGAGGAGCTAGATGCATTCATTGCGATATTCTATGCTCGTGGAATATCTGGCACGAACCGTCACTCGATTAGCAGTATTTGGTGTATTGACTGGGGAATACCGTTTTGCAAAGCGACAATGTCTAGGGACCGCTTTGTTGAAATTATGAGGTTTCTCAGATTTGATGAAAAATCTACTCGATCGGAGAGACTGCAAACGGACAAGTTTGCTCTATTTTCTACTGTGTGGGACAGGTTTATTGAAAATTGTATTGCGTGTTACAAACCTGGCCCATACATAACGGTGGATGAGCAACTTTTCCCAAGCAAAACTAGGTGTCCATTCACGCAGTACATGCCTTCCAAACCAGATAAATATGGCCACAAATATTGGCTAGCTGTTGATAAGGAGAGCAAATATCTGGCAAATGGCTTCCCTTATCTAGGCAAAGATGACACACGCCGTGCTGAGGACCGTTTAGCTGACCATGTGGTAATGAAGTTATTGGACCCGTTTTTGAAAAAAGGTCGCAATGTTACAACCGATAATTATTTTACTTCAGTAAAATTAGCTAAACAGCTAAAAAGCAAAGGAACAACCATCGTGGGAACACTGAACAAGATAAGGCGAGAAGTGCCTAAAGAAATAAAATCCATGAAAGAGGAATTGTACAACACTAAAGTGTTTAGAAATGAAGACAATTTTACACTTACAGTATATCAAGGAAAGCCCAACAAAAATGTTGTCATTTTGAGTTCCGTCCATCCAGATGTTGTTGTTGCGTCTGATTCCGCTAAAAAAACTCCAGAAACGGTAAAGTTTTACAATGAAACAAAATATGGAGTAGATGTAGTGGATCAGATGGCACGAAAATATACCACACGAACATGCACAAGGAGATGGCCTGTTCATGCATTTGAAAATGCCTTAGACTTTGCGGGTATAAATGCATGGATAATATTCAATGAGATAACCCACCAAAAAATGTCACGCAAGGCATTTTTGCAAACGCTTGTGAGAGAGTTGAGTGGTCCTTATGTCACAGATAGGGAAAAGGGTTCCACGTCCCAAGTTTCTACATGCTCAGAAGTGATGGTTCAAACAAAATTTTGCCAGATCAAAGAAAAGTGCAAGAAAAATAGATCTGTCGGCAATTGTAAGACTTGTGGTAAGTCTTTGTGTGGGCAATGTACTGAAAATATATAATAGGTACAGAAGGCTTCAAAACCAAAATCATAAAATCATGCCCTATAGGCAATCCTTTATTGATAAAATACCTCAATGGGTATTTTGAGTCTCTGCACCATGTCATTTTGACACCGGACATCTGTACATCTGGCCTCCTGATGAGCCCATGGGGCGAAACGCGTTGAGGCGCTACTATTGATGGTGGTGGGGTGACCATGAGAAATGATGAGTATCGTTACGCATTTCTTATTAATAACATTTTATAATGGAGTTTCTCAGTGTATCTACATCATGATGAGGGGTGATTAGTATTATACGTACAGGAAGGCAATATATATACCTATTCCCCATTTAGCACCATACCTGTAGGAATGTTATATCTGTACCTATCTCCTATTCGGTACATCGGGCATTGCTAGGGAAGGTATACATCAATTATATCTTGCTGCCTTATACATTTATCTTCAAATATTGCTATCCCCTAACACGACACTAAAATCAAGTGTCAATGACCTTCTCATGACGCCGATGCGTCTTATTTATTCCAGTCATTATATGCTCTAGTCATTCTTTCAGTGTGTTTATAAGTTCAGACTAGACTTTTGGTCCTATAGCTGACAATTATAGATCGCAGCTTATATTTGACTGGCTGGTATGCACACACATTTAGATTTCCTATACACTGGAGGAGCTTTGACTAGTGAGTGAACAAGTATGAGACTGTTCACATTCACTTTCATTAAGCTGTGGCACAAGAAGGCAGTTTTATCATAACTCCTGTTCATAAAAGGAGGCTGCTATATACTAGCAGTGTTGTACAGCAGATCTGTGCCAATCTCCATTATACTTCCTACCACCCCGTGTGTTGTGAACTGTTTTTAATACTTTGGCGACTTAGGGTCACCTTTAATGTTAGCTGGTCTCTGTATTATGTTAGGGGTCTCCCTACTATCTGGGTAGAGGTATCCCCTAAGGTGTAAGGGCCTAACAGGGACCCTAGGGTCAGCCATCGTGGAGCGGGGGCGCCACAACGCTTCCCCCTAGGGTGCCAACCTCCGCTGTTAGGCAGGTGACAGCCCAGACCTACATCAGGGACTCTAGGCAATCCCCATAGTTTTTAAGTTAGGAATACACTTTGTTTTTTGTTTTTTTATCACGGTTGTTTTTGGGTGCTACCCATTGAGGTATTTTATCAATAAAGGATTGCCTATAGGGCATGATTCTATGATTTTGGTGGGCAATGTACTGCCATAAATCAAAGGCAATGCCTAAAATGCGAAACACCAAATGTTTAGAAGGTGAATTCTGCGCCATATTTTCATTTTTATGCTCCTCCACCTACATTTTCTCTGCTTTTTGTTCTTCAGTTGTTGTTTATATGTGTGCACTTGAATAAAAAAAAATGTTTGAAAAACGTCTATTATAATTATTGTTATTTTCTGTAGAAAAATAAGAAAAGCAGAAAAAAAACAATCAAAAGCATTACTGTTGGATCTCACAATAATAATACATTACAAAAAATATAATTATTAATAAATAACCACAAATGAAACTCTAAAAATAAACGAAAACAAGCAAGGAGTCAAAATGACTCCTTTCAGTAGTTCTAGGCGGGGTCACGAGTCCAGTAGTCCTAGTGTTAATACCCCTTGACTTAATTTTGCTACTGAAGAAAATTTGAGAAGCCAAGGCTTGTATAATAGAGAAAGTGTGCATCCTTGGCTTGTGATATAGGCAAACCATATTTTTTTTAAAACAAAAGGAAAATTTCTACATACCAAAAAAATAATGCAACTGTTTAACTCATAAGGTGTTCATGTGATGAAAATAGAATATATATTTTTTAATACAGCGACATGCTGCAGATGAATGCTTTTGGAATGTGAAGCCACATAACTTTTCCTGTCATGTCCTTTTTGGTAAAGGCTTAAAGATGTTTTTTTTCTCAATTTTCTTTTTAAAAAGATGCATTTTCATTTATTCATCATAGTCGACCTGGGGCTTTCCTTAGATCCTCTTGGGCAAAAACTGCTTTTTCTGCGGTCAACTCTGGAGCATGTGATGCTGCATGTGCTGGTGGTGGAGGAGGCTCAACAGCATCTGAAAGGTATAATCACAGTGGTGGCAACTCACTGATGCATAGATAGGTTGGTTCGACTTTGGATCTGTTGTTGGTGACTCCAGAACGTGTTGTTTGGCTTGTCATGAGCCGACTCAGTGAGAACAACCAAGTAGATATCATCTTGGGCTAGGCCACTCGAGGCCTTATCTCTAGGGACTTAGGGAAGCCCTGCATTGAAGAGATCAGCATTCCCTAAGAACTTTCTGATTATTTGGGACTCAACCCAGCAAGGACACACCATTACCATCTACATGCACATATATAAATAGCATTATAGAGGTCCAGTTAGTTACAAGAAAAGTCCTCTTTTGTAAGAGACACTTCAAAACAGCTCTGGGTAGCCGATTACTAATGTACTGGCACAACACTGTTATTTTATTGATTTATGCATAGAGAGGGTTAATTGCTTTGTATTTTGCTTGCATATAACTGTTAATTCAATTTAAGTGTAGATTGTGAGCCTTCGCTGTTAGGGTCTGTGGAACGCACCAAATATAAGATGTGGAGAGGTGCGTTCGCTGCCTGGGGTCCACCGTGCAGGCGGAGCCTGCTGCTAGTAAAATGGCGCAAGAAGCGAACGCTGTTATCCCGCAGAGTCGCCAAAATAAACGCCGTAACGTGCTGTGGCAATATGTACGAACTCTGTTAATCCACAGAGCCGCTAGAAGGAGTGCCGCAGCGCTATATGGCGATGTGTGCAAACTCACTTAACACAACTGAGTCGCAAATAAACACGCTAGGGCGCTGTCTAGCGTTGAAAGCGAACCCTGTTACGTCACAGAGCCGCTGAGACAAACTTCTGTGTCCTGTCAGGCACCCAGGTACACAGTGAACAGCTAAGCGAACATAGAACGTGATCATGCGCTAATGCCCTCACGGGAGTCACCCGAAATCTATGGCGTCTGAACGCCAGGCCCTGAATACGGCAATCAAACTCCTCACCGGTTATGCCGGCAATCTAGGGCATCTAGGACGCCGACCCTGACCAGCTAGCATACCAAACTCCTCACCGATTAAGTTGGTATTCTAGGGGCTTATTTCAGCCGGGCCCTAACCACACACACGCATGACCACACTGGCGCTAAGCATATAATGATTGATATTAGCGCATGGCGGCCCAGCCATGCCACCCTTTTATAGCAACAGCTACAGGACCTGCCAGAAACAAGGACCAATGAGAAACTGTTCCAAACACATGTAGTTTCATGACCTTCCTGGCGGACCAATAGGAGCTGCTGCAGTACCTGAACATGTGACCCCTGATCTCCAATGAGAGATCTTACCCTGGGCATGCTCAGAAGGGGAAACGCAGGACTTCGTCCCAAAGACGTCTGCTCCAGTACTGGCTATAATAGCAGATCCAGGAGAGGCAGCAGCAAGTCTCTGCACAGTACTGGAATGGGCAAGATGCTGGGACCGACGTCTCTGCTGAGCAGGCTCCACTGCGGCCGGAGATGAATGGGGGACTGCAGCGGGACTGGTTCGAGACTCCCCTTGTGGAGCAGCGGGAACTCAAACCTTAACATTACCCCCCCTCCTAGGGCCTCGCTGCGCTCAAAGGCAGCGATGAGCTGCAGAGCGTGAACATGCTCGGCAGGCTCCCTGGACCTATCCTCAGGCCCATAACCCCTCCAATCCACCAAATAAAATTTTTTGCCTCGTACCACCATGCACCCAACAATGGCGTTCACCTCATGATCGTCGGTAGATGAACCCGACGTCCCGGCAGATGACTCGGAAAACCGGGAAATGGCCACGGGTTTCAGGAGGGACACGTGAAAGGTGTCAGTGATACCAAGGCGAGGCGGAAGGGCTAGGCGGTAAACCACCGGGTTCACCTGCTCAAGAACTTTAAAGGGGCCCAAAAAGCGAGGTGCCAACTTGGTGGACTCTACACGTAGCCTGATGTTTCGGGCAGAAAGCCACACTAGGTCACCCGGAGCAAATGTAGGAGCGGGGCGCCGATGGGCATCGGCCGAAGACCTCATCCTCTCTTTGGAGGCCTGAATGGCATCCTGGGTGCGGTCCCAAATGTCCCATGCCTCCACAGCCCAGTCTGCCACCCTGGAATCGGCGGAAGACACGGGCATGGGCACTGGTACCCGTGGATGCTGACCGTAGTTCAGGAGGAATGGGGTCTGTCCGGTGGAGTCAGCCACAGCATTATTTAGAGCGAACTCAGCCCACGGTAGCAAGGATGCCCAGTCATCCTGCCTGGCAGAGACAAAATGTCGCAAGTATGTGACCAAGGTCTGGTTGGCCCTCTCTACCAACCCATTCGTCTCGGGATGGTATGCAGAGGAGAGATTCAACTCAATGCTGAGTAAACGACACAGCTCTCTCCAGAACCGAGACGCAAACTGGGGACCTCGATCATTGACAATTTTGTCTGGCATACCGTGTAGGCGGAAAATATGCCTAATGAATAATGCTGCCAAGGCCCGTGCAGACGGTAACCGTGGTAACGGCACTAAGTGCACCATTTTGGAGAAGTGGTAGGTTATCACCCAGATGATGGTGCAGCCCCGAGACTTGGGTAAGCCCACCACAAAATCCATCCCGACCATCTCCCAAGGCCTGTCTGCCACCGGTAAATGGAAAAGTAACCCAGCTGGCCGTTGTCGAGGGGACTTAATCTTGGCGCAGGAGACGCACGCCTTAACGTATTCCCTGACGTCACGGGCCATCTGCGGCCACCAGTATGTCCTCGCCAGCAACTCAGAAGTCCTTTTTGTCCCAAAATGTCCACCCACCCTGGACGAATGTGCCCAAGAGAGTACTTCCGGTCGCAAATTGGTGGGCACAAAAGTCTTGCCCGGAGGCACAGACTCAAGCGAAACTGGAGCCACAGTTCTTAGGCTTTCTGTGGGGACAATAAGCCGAGGCTCCTCCTCCACCTCCTCAGAGGACACCACGGAGCGGGATAGAGCGTCTGCGCGAATGTTCTTCTCACCGGAGAGGAAATGGAGGGTGAAATGGAACTGGGAGAAAAACAAGGACCATCTGGCCTGATGGGAATAAAGCCGCTGGGCTGTCTGCAAATACACCAAGTTTCTTGTGGTCCGTGAATACTTGGAAGGGGAAGCGAGCCCCCTCCAGAAGATGTCTCCACTCGGAGAAGGCCAACTTCATAGCCAGTAACTCCCTGTCCCCGATGGAATAATTCCTCTCCACTGATGTGAAGGTCTTGGAGAAGAAGAAGCAAGGATGCTTCCGACCTTGAGCATCCTTTTGAAAGAGGACTGCTCCAGCACCACCGGATGAGGCATCCACCTCCAATATAAATGGCTTATCAACATCAGGGCGGTGTAGGATGGGAGCGCTAGCAAAATGGGACTGCTGGTGTAAAGGTCTTGGAAAAGAAGAAGCAAGGATGCTTCCGACCCTGGGCATCCTTTTGAAAAAGGACTGCTCCAGCACCAACAGAAGAGGCATCCACCTCTAAGACAAACGGTTTATCGACATCGGGGCGATGTAAGATGGGAGCACTGGCGAAATGCGACTTGATGGAGGAGAACGCCTTGGTGACCTCCTCTGACCACAACTTGGGATTAGCTCCCTTCTTGGTGAGGGCTACCAAGGGAGCTACCAAAGTAGAGAAGTGAGGAATGAATTGGCGATAGTAGTTAATGAACCCCATAAAGCGCTGCACCGCCTTAAGGGAGTGGGGTTCTTGCCAATCCATCACAGCCTGTAGTTTGGTAGGATCCATAGCCAATCCCTGGGTGGAGATGATATAGCCCAGGAAAGGTAGAGACTCCTGCTCAAACATGCACTTCTCCAACTTCGCATATAGGGAATTTGCTCGCAAGAGGTCGAAGACCTTGCAGACATCTCTCCGGTGGGAGGCCATATCTGGAGAAAAGATGAGAATGTCATCCAGATAGACTACCACCGAGGTGGTCAACATATCCTGGAAGATGTCGTTCACAAAGTCTTGGAAGACAGCTGGGGCATTACAGAGCCCAAAGGGCATTACCAGATATTCATAATGCCCATCCCTGGTGTTAAATGCCATCTTCCATTCGTCCCCCTCACGGATGCGAATCAGGTTATACGCACCCCGCAGGTCTAGCTTAGTAAATACCCTTGCTCCCCGAAGCCTGTCAAAGAGCTCAGAGATTAGCGGCAAAGGATACTTATTTTTCACGGTGATAGCGTTGAGACCCCTATAATCAATGCACGGACGTAATTCTCCATTCTTCTTCTGCACAAAGAAGAACCCTGCTCCCGCTGGTGACACCGACTTCCTAATGAATCCCCTTGCCAAGTTCTCCTGAATATATTGGGACATAGCCTCTGTCTCAGGAAGAGAGAGGGGATAAACCCTTCCTCTAGGAGGCTCAGCTCCAGGCAAGAAGTCGATAGGACAGTCATAGGGGCGATGAGGCGGAAGAGTCTCCGCAGCCTTCTTCGAGAAAACGTCGGCATAAGACTAGTAGACCTTGGGAAGAGGAGAGAGGTCTATAGGTATCTCAGTGGTGTTGACCTGCACGCTGTCCCTAATTCATCTGCCTTTACATAAATTACCCCAACCCAGAATTCTCCCTGAAGACCACTCAATATGGGGAGAGTGGTGGCGGAGCCAGGGTAATCCCAACAAAACCTCATCTATACCCTCAGGGAGGATAAAAAATGATATATTCTCCTGATGGGAAGGAGACATAGACAAGGTGAGTGGACAGACTGATGAGTGATTTGTGAGGGCAGAATTGCTCCGTTCAACACCCGTACCGATACTGGTTCAGCCAGCAACACCAAAGGCATGGTGTGGCGAGAATCAAAGGAGGATGACATAAAATTCCCCTCTGCCCCAGAATCCACACACAGCTTGACGGGTAGGGTGGTAGAACAGTGGGTATCCCCTTGAGGAGCACTTTAGGGGCAAAACTCATGGCATCCAGTGACCCTGTTCCTACGGTTACTGGGCGCGACCGTTTATTCAGCCGCTGTGGACATCGGTTGGCAAAATGTCCCTGCTGCTGGCAAATGTAACAAATTGGGGATGGACGAGTGACCCGAGATTTAGATCCTGCAGGAGCAACCTCCTGAAGGTCGACTCCAGAGGGTGGCGAAGGTAGGAGCCAACCGGACACTCTGCCTACACTGGGCACATTCCAGCCTCCGCTCGTGGAAACCGAGGTCGACGCGGGTGGAAATAGCGATAAGCTTCTTCAGTGTGGCAGGAATCTCCCTGGTAGCCAAGGCGTCTTTCACATGACCCGCCAGTCCTCTCCAGAACACGGGAATGAGGACTTTATCTGGCCACTCTAATTCCGAGGCCAGAGTCCGAAATTGGACAGCAAAATGGCTGACCAAAGCCGAACCCTGGGTACTTGCCAGCAGTTTGAGCGCCGTGTCGTGGGTGACCTGAGGTCCTAGAAAAACCTTTTTCAGAGCCTCCAGAAAACGAGAAGCGCTCTGCACCACACGGTCGTCGCGCTCCCACAGCGGCGTTGCCCACTCCAACGCTCTGCCCGACAGAAGAGCTATGACAAAGCCCACTTGTGACCGATCCGTGGGGAAACGTGCAGCCAGAAGCTCGAGGTGTATGGAGCACTGACTTACGAATCCCCGACATTGCTTGCTGTCACCAGTAGGGTTGAGCATTCCGATACTGCAAATATCGGGTATCGGCCGATATTGGCTGTATCGGAATTCCGATTCCGAGTTCCGATATTTTCGTCTTATCGGATACCGGAATCGGGATTGTCACTGTCACTGTCAGTATCCGTCGGTCGGGTCTGTCAGGAGTCAGCGGCACTTACCTGTCAGAAGATCTCCGGCGGTCACGTCCTGGACTGCTTGATGGCCGCAATCTTCTTTCCCCGGCGGTCACATGCAGTTTCTCGCGATAACTGCAGTGACTGCTGGGTAATCCCGGCCGTAAAGCAGTCAGTCCGATGACGTCACCGCCGGGGAAGCAGGTAATCAGCTGTGCTGCGTCGCGATGACAGGCTCTGCCTGTCATTGCGATGTAGCAGAGTTGGATCGTCGTGGGACTGTCGTTATGGACTGCGTCGGACAGGTGGTATACTGTTGGTTTGTTTTTTTTCTTTTTTTACAGGAGATCGATGGCGTCGCAGGAATGAGAGTACAATAAAATTAATGAAAACTGTGTTGTCTCTTTTATTTCATTAAAATACTTTTTTCTTGCTTTGTCTTTTTTTTATGCATTTAATAACTTTGGGATTAATAATGGATCGGTGTCTTATTGACACCTCTCCATTATTAACCGGGCTTATTGTCACCGTGCAATCAACAGTGACATTAACCCCTTATTACCCGCTTGCCACCGCTACAGGGCAAGTGGGAAGAGCCGGGTAAAGTGCCACAATTGGCACATCTTTTGATGCGCCAAATGTGGGGCTGCTGTAGCCTGGTATTATCAGGCTGTTGAGGGCCAAAATCCATGGGCCTTGACAGTCTTTTAATACCAGGCCGCAGCAGTCTGCATTTTACTTGGCTGGTTAACAAAAATAGGGGGGATCCCCACGCCGTTTTTTTTTCGAGGGGATCCCCTATTTTTGTTAACCAGCCAAGCTAAGCAGACTGCTGTGGCCTGGTATTATCAGGCTTGCAAGGTCCATGGATATTGGATCCTTACCAGCCTGAAAAACCAGGCCTCAGCGGTCTGCTTCATCTGGCTGGTTAACAAAAATAGGGGGGACCCCATGCCAATTTTTTCGAGGGGATCCCCTACTTTTGTTAATCAGCCAAGATATGCAGACTGCTGTGGCCTGGTATTATCAGGCTGGCAAGGTCCATGGATCTTGGCTCCTTAACAGCCTGAAAATCCAGGCCTCAGCGGTCTGCTTCATCTGGCTGGTTAACAAAAATAGGGGGGACCCCACGCCAATTTTTTTCGAGGGGATCCCCTATTTTTGTTAATCAGCCAAGATATGCAGACTGCTGTGGCCTGGTATTATCAGGCTGGCAAGGTCCATGGATCTTGGCTCCTTAACAGCCTGAAAATCCAGGCCTCAGCGGTCTGCTTCATCTGGCTGGTTAACAAAAATAGGGGGGACCCCACGCCAATTTTTTTCGAGGGGATCCCCTATTTTTGTTAATCAGCCAAGATATGCAGACTGCTGTGGCCTAGTATTATCAGGCTGGCAGGTCCATGGATCTTGGCTCCTTAACAGCCTGAAAATCCAGGCCTCAGCGGTCTGCTTCATCTGGCTGGTTAACAAAAACAGGGGGGACCCCACGCCATTTTTTTTTCGAAGGGAACCCCTATTTTTGTTAATCAGTTCCCTCTGACGTCACTGATTGTGTCCCTGGCTGACCTGAAGTGAAAGTGGAAAGCAATCAATTAAGCTTTCCACTTAAGGGCCCGTCTCACATAGCGATATCGCTCCCGAGATCGCTGCTGAGTCACTAGTTTTGTGACGCAGCAGCGAGCTCACCAGCGATATCGCTGTGTGTGACATTCAGCGACGATCAGCCCCCTCCCGGGTATCGCTGATCGTCGCTGAAATGTCAGGACCTTTTTTTGATCGCTGGTTTCCCGCTGACAGGCACGCATCGCTGCGTGTGACAGGCGGGAGACCAGCGATCCGCTGGTAACCAAGGTACACAGCGGGTTTCCAGGCACGGGGCTGTGCCTAGAAACCCGCTGTGTACCTTGGATACCAGCGCCCTGATGCAGGGAGCTGGTATCCAAGGTACACAGCGGGTTTCCAAGCGCTGCGCGGTGCCTGGAAACCTGCTGTGTACCTTGGTTACCAGCGGATCGCTGGTCTCCCGCCTGTCACACGCAGCGATGCGTGCCTGTCAGAGGGAAACCAGCGATCAAAAAAAGGTCCTGACATTTCTGCGACGATCAGCGATACCCGGCAGGGGGGCTGATCGTCGCTGAATGTCACACACAGCGATATCGCTGGTGAGCTCGCTGCTGCGTCACAAAACTTGTGACTCAGCAGCGATCTCGGTAGCGATATCGCTATGTGAGACGGGCCCTTAAGCGATGTTACCCGCAGTGTCGCTGTCCCAGATCGCTGCCTGAGCTGCTGTTTGGCAGCTCAGCAGCGATCATGTAGCGATACACCAGCGATCCTGACAAGTGCATATCGTTGTCGGGATCGCTGGTGTATCGTTATGTGACACCCAGCCTTTACTCTCCTGTCAGGCAGGAGAGGAACTCATTCATTTGGGGTTTACTGTGAGGCTGCAGCATTAGCTGCGGTCCCTGCAGTAAACATTAACCCTTTCTGAAGGATTACACCGTGGGACCTGACTGTGCATGGATAGGTAAGAATAATTTTGCTTTTTTATTTTATTTTATTACAGGAAATGGTTTTTGCAGTAAAATAAAATATGGTCAAAAACATGTGTCTTTATTTCATTAAAATGATTTTTAATTAAAGTGTGTGTGTTTTATTTTTATTTCATGCAATAGGATTAATAATTGATAGTTGTCTAATTGACAGCTCTCAATTATTAACCTGGCTTAAGGTCACCTTTCAATAGCAAGGTGGCTTTAACCCCATATTAACCCATTCGCCACCGCTACAGGGCAATGGGAATAGACGGGCAAAGTGCCAGAAAGGGCGAATCTAATTATAGATTTGTCTTTCCTGGGGTGTCTGGGGGCAGATGTTAGTAGCCGGGGGGGGCAAAAATAATGGTACCTCTCTGGGCTATTATTATCTGCCCCCACTCACTGGCTTTGTCTGTCTGGTTGCGAAAATAGGGCGGGAGCCCACGCATTTTTTTTCAGCAATTTTACACCTCATATATATATATACATGTCATTGAATTTGTGACACATATATATATATATATATTTATATTTGTAGTTCATACACTTCTACATAGTATAATAGCGCTAATTCAATTGCCGGCTTTTGTGAAAATGCAGAACCCGACATGAAATGACACTTGGTGTACATAGGGTTAACCATGTCTTTTCATGTCCTTTGCTATCTAATTTGCACAAACAATTAAATCAGTCTATGTGTGCAAAATTTCACACCTGTAGGGGTTAATTAAAGGTGTAAATTCGTAGCAAAAAGTCCGTTTTTTTTACAACGAATTTACACCTTTAATTAACCCCTACAGGTGTGAAATTTTGCACACATAGACTGATTTAATTGTTTGTGCAAATTAGATAGCAAAGGACATGAAAAGACATGGTTAACCCTATGTACACCAAGTGTCATTTCATGTCGGGTGACCCGACATGAAATGACACTTGGTGTACATAGGGTTAACCATGTCTTTCATGTCCTTTGCTATTTAATTTGCACAAACAATTAAATCAGACTATGTGTGCAAAATTTCACACCTGTAGGGGTTAATTAAAGGTGTAAATTCGTAGCAAAAAAGTCCGTTTTTTTACAACGAATTTACACCTTTAATTAACCCCTACAGGTGTGAAATTTTGCACACATAGACTGATTTAATTGTTTGTGCAAATCAGATAGCAAACGACATGAAAAGACATGGTTAACCCTATGTACACCAAGTGTCATTTCATGTCGGGTGCTTCTGTCTTTTCACTGAAGCGGCTTTACCGGCAATTGAATCAGAGAGGATATTTTACTATGTAGAAGTGTATAAACTATACATATATGTATATATATATGTCACAATGACATGTATATTATATATATATGTATTCTATGTGTGTATATTTAGTGTTTACAAGGAAAGAATGGGTTTTTTTTAGTTGCGATATTTTGTTCCCATAGACTTACATGGACTTCCGTATAGGTATCGGGTATCGCCGATATTTTAGTGATATCGGCGATACCATTCCGATTCCGATACTTTTAGGATATCGGAAAGTATCGCTCAACTCTAGTCACCAGCAAACTTGTCTGAAAGCGGGGTGGGACAATGTAGGACAGAGGTGCAGAGGGGCAAACTGGTTGCAGCTACGCTAGCAGCCTGAACAGCGACTGCGGTACATCCACAGCTGAGGTTGTGCGCTCAAGAGCCGCCAACCTACCCCCAGCTGCTGGAGTACAGCGTAAACGCTGTTCATCTGCCATTTTACTAGCCAGACCTGGCGCTAATATTATGTTAGGGTCTGCGGAACGCACCAAATATAAGATGTGGAGAGGTGCGTTCCGCAGCCCTTTGGGTCCACCGTGCAGGCAGAGCCTGCTGCTAGTAAAATGGCGCAAGAAGCAACTCTGTTATCCTGCAGAGTCGCCAAAATAAACGCCGTAACGCGCTGTGGCAATATGTGTGAACTCTAATAATCCACAGAGCCGCTAGAAGGAGTGCCGCAGCGCTATATGGCGATTGTGCGAACTCACTAACAACTGAGTCGCAAAATAAGCACGCTAGGGCGCTGTCTAGCTTGAAAGGAACCCCTGTTACGTCACAGAGCCGCTGAGACAAACTTCTGTGTCCTGTCAGGCACCCAGGTACACAGTGAACAGCTAAGCGAACATAGAACGTGATCATGCGCTAATGTTCTCACGGGAGTCACCCCAATCTATGGCGTTTGAACGCCAGGCCGAATACGGCAAACTCCTCACCGGTTATTGCCGGCAATCTAGGGCATCTAGGACACCCGACCCTGACCAGCTAGCATACCAAACTCCTCACCGATTAATTTGGGTATTCTGGGGGCTTATTTCAGCCAGGCCCTAACCACACACACGCATGACAACACTGGCGCTAAGCATATAATGATTGATATTAGCGCATGGCGGCCCAGCCATGCCACCCTTTTATAGCAACAGCTACAGGACCTGCCAGAAACAAGGACAATGAGAAACTGTTCCAAACACATGTAGTTTCATGACCTTCCTGGCGGACCAATAGAGCTGCTGCAGTACTGAACATGTGACCCTGATCTCCAATGAGAGATCTTACCCTGGCATGCTCAGAAGGGGAAACGCAGGACTTCGTCCCAAAGACGTCTGCTCCAGTACTGGCTATAATAGCAAATCCAGGAGAGGCAGCAGCAAGTCTCTGCACAGTACTGGAATGGGCAAGATGCTGGGACCGACTCTCTGCTGAGCAGGCTCCACTGCAGCCGGAGATGAATGGGGGACCGGTTCGAGACTCCCTTGTGCAGCAGCGGTAACTCGAACCCTAACATTCGCTGGCAGGGTCCTCTCTCCTCTTGTACCAGTCGTGACTTGTATTAAGATTACTTTACACTCTTTTTATGTATACCGTTTTTCACATTTAAAGCGTCATGGAACAAATGGCGCTATAATAAATAAAATAATAATAAATAATAAAGTGTACCTGTGTATACTCTTAGTCGGTGTTTATTGAAGTAACTGCTGTCATTGTATTTGTTACTTATACACTGTTTACCTACCATCCTTCCTTTGTTTTATAAACTGGTTAGTAAAAATTCATATTATATTAATCACTCATGCATGTTTAGTAGCCTTGCAGTGCTGTGGTCCTGGATTCAAATCCAACAAAAGAGCAACATCTGCAAGGAGTTTGTATGCTCTCCCATGTTTGCATGAGTTTCCTCTGGTTTCCTCACCTGCCAAAGACAATAAGGGTATGCCACACTAAACAATATCGCTAACGGGATCGCTAAAAAACGTCACTATTTAGCGATCCCGTTAGCGATATTGTTCAGTGCGGCAGCTTCCAGCGACGAGCTTCCTGCTGTGATCTCGCTCGTCGCTGGAATCGTTCCTGACCCTATTTTTCGTCGCGCTCCCGCTGGGTAAGTATCTTATCGCTGTGTGGCACCTTTTCTTAGCGATTTAGCGGTACTTTTGTACCGCTAAAAGTCGTTAAGAAGATCGCTAACGGCGATAGCGTCGTTAACTATATCGCTAAATGTGGCCGCATTTAGCGATATAGAAACAATCCCGCTAGCGATCTCATTAGTATGCAACGCTAACGAGATCGCTAGCGGGATAGCTTAGTGTGGCAGTACCTAACTGATAGGGAATCTAGATTGTGAGCCCCAGTGCCAATAATATCTTAAAACACTATTGTTAAGGATAATTATCTAATTATGAAGATATACAAAAAAATCCACGCTTATAGACAATATGGACGCTTTGCTGAATATGTATAAGAATCACAGATACTGTATTAATTAAAAGTGTACATGCTCTAAGTTATGTCAACGGATTATACAACACTCAAGTAGATTTGATATGATGATGTGATCCATTGAGCTAATCAAGAATGAATAATACTGAATTTGCTATGCTGTACCAAGTAGTACCAGTCCCCACTCCCCTTATGTCGATCAAAGATGACATGCTACATGCAAGACAAGGTGTCAGCTGACCTAATTGATTAACTATTAAGGTACTGCCACATTAAACAATCCCGCTAGCGATAACGATAAAGATGCAATACTAATGCGATCGCTAGCGGATTGTTTATATATCGCTGAGTGCGGCTTAATTTAGCGATATCGTTAAGGACGCTATCGCGGTTAGCGATCTCCTTAACGACTTTAGCGGTACAAAAGTACCGCTAAATCGCTAAGAAAAGGTGCCACACTCAGCGATAATACTTACCCAGCGGGAGCCGCCGACGAATAAAATAGGGTCCGGAACGATTCCAGCGACGAGCGAGATCACAGCAGGATCTCAGCAGGGAGCTCGTCGCTGACAGATGCCGCACACAACAACATCGCTAACGGATCGCTAAATAGTGACTTTTTTAGCGATCCCGTTAGCGATGTTGTTTAGTGTGGCATACCCTTAAGAGTAATATAGATAAAGACATGTGGGCGTCAGAAATCAGCAATGACTAGCGATAATTATGAGATAAGGCGATGAGGTAAATGTGTGGTAAAAACCCCTTATTTCTCTCTATAAAATACTGTACATTTCAACCAATAAACCAGAATTCATTTGAGATATGACTCATTGTCCATGTCCTGTGATTTCTCTGGCCGTAAACCTCCTATACAATTTGGCTGCAGACAACTAAGGGTCCGGTTACATATAGCGAGGTAGCGACTCACCAGCTATCTGACAACGATATGTGTTGTGAATGGGTTTGAGATGAGTTCTGAGCAGAGGCTCCCTGTGGTGGTTACAAGCGGTACTAGTGAAGATTGTGAGACTGGGAATCAGGTGTACTGACTGGTCTTATATAAGGGAGTCATTTTCCCATCAGGGTTGCCGGTGATCATTGTTCTGGTCTGAATCCTTCTTTCCAGTTTCCCTTGTAGCCTGCTGTGTCGTGTCTGCATCTCCTGCTATCAGATAAGACATTTTCTTCTTTTGTGTTTGTGCTATATTTTTGCATTTTGTCCTGCACTTCTGTGGGGGCCTTCAGGGTCCCCTCCGGGGGCTTTTGCCCTCTCTGTTTAGTTCAGCCACTGAGTTTTGTACTTTTGCTTTTTCCAGTTTTTTCAGTGGCTGCTGTCTTGATTTTGTTACACCAGAGAACTAAATTTAGGTGGTAGAGGTCGTGTGATCTCAGGTGATTTTGAAATTAGTAGAGTTGGTGTTTTTCAGGGTTTTCTGAGATTGCAGTAAGTACCCTTCCTGTCCTTTTCTATTAGATAGTTTGGGCCCCAGCGTTTGCTCATACTATTTTCTTTCTGTGTCAGTATTTCCTCTTGTCTAACCGCCATTACATGTTTGGGGGCTTTCTATTATCTTTGGGGTTCTGTCCGGGCAGATAGCTTTCCTATTTCTGTCTTTAGGTGTAGTTAGTTTCTCAGGCTGTGACGGGCGTCTAGGACCAACGTAGGAACGCTCCACGCTGCCTCTAGTTGCGGTGGTTAGTCAGGGTACTGCAATCTCATAGATTCCAACTGCTCTGGTGTATTGCCTTTTTTACCTGCACTCCTCAGCTACCGAAACATAACAGATATGCACTTGTCAGGATCGCTGGTGTGTTTGCTACATGATCGCTGCTGAGCTTCCAAACAGGCAGCTCAGGCAGTGATCAGGACAGCGACTATGCCGGTAACAAGCGACGCAAGTCGCTTAGTTACCCTCTGTGTACCTTAGATACCAGCGCGCTTGTGCAGGGAGCTGTAACCAAGGTACACATCGGGTTTCTAGGCACCGCGCGGTGCTTAGAAACCCGCTGTGTACCTTGGTTACCAGCTCCCCTGCAACACGCACTGGTATCTAACGTACACATCGGGTTTCCATGCGCCGCCCAGTGCATGGAACCCGATGTTTACATTAGGTTACCAGCCCCGCTTGCTTATCGCTGGTCTCCCGACTGTCACACGCAGCGATGCGCTTGCCAGTGGGAGACCAGCGATCAACAAAATGGTCTAGGACATTCAGCGACGATCAGCGATACCCAGCAGGGGGACTGATCGTCGCTGAATGTCACACTAAGCGAGATCGCTGGCTAGGTCGCTGCTACGTCACAAAATCGGTGACGTTTCAGCGAGAACGCTAGCGATCTCGCTTAGTGTAAAAGGGCCTTAAGGCAAGAACACACGCATTTTGTGTGTCCTAACACTGTGGAATTAATGGCGCTCTTTAAGTAAGGAAAATAAATAAATACATGTGATGTCCAGAATCGGGAAAACTGCCTAATTTAATTCACAAATATGTGCAATGCTTGGCTGTGTCTGGTTTTATTCCCAACACTTCCTACTGAAATAAGATCTGTCACCAGATTTCAATATACAAACTGCAAAGATTATTAAATAGATCATAATCCTGATGATGCTGGTGAGCTTATTTTGAAATCCATGCAAAATGACTGTACAATTCTAATATTAAAATGAGCATTTTAAGATTTTAGCTAAAGTGACAGATTTTAAATTCAAGTTTATTCAATCTCCGCAGATCCAGCCTGACTAACAGCTGCAGTTTGTACTGAGCAGTGTGATAATATCCAAAGATGGTATTGCGATCCTACCATTTGTTAAAACATTGTTCACTTCATGCAGGGTGGAACAGTCTTCATTCCGGCATGTTCGTCAATTTGCTGCACACAGGTGAAATCTCATTTAAAAAAAATTGTATTTTAAACATTTGCCACACCTCTTGTCGAAATCCCAGTGCTGGTGAAACAGCGTTCAGATGCCAGGGCGCCATTTACCCCTCTTTACCTGGCATTAGAAAACAATCACAGCAGGCTGCTAGTGTCTGATAATCGGATCAGGTGTTGTCACACACAGTATAGGAAAGACTTATTGCAACACAAAGGGATAAAGATGGGAACCCAACACTAGGAAGTGGGGAGTGGAGACCCATAGGCAAATCTAACATCCCCTGTCTGTCCTTTTGTCCCTTTATAGGCTCTGCATCTATCGCTGAGCAGGATACTAATCCTGCCTGTCCCTAGCATAAAGGAAAGAGGCGTGTGCCAGAGTAGGTTCCCACACCGTTAGCTCCTAGCAGTAAGCCCCGCTTAAGGAAGTAAGGAATACACTGGGTCAATCCCCACTATAATTAAAGACAGATGGGATACACAAACAAGGGGAACACTTAACTTGAGTAGACTTAGAGAGAAACACAGACATTCAGAAACACAGACATTCTCCAAACACAAGGAGCGACTGCTAAATCTCCCAAGCCTCAACAGGGAAATGGAAATATCACCAGCAACTTCCAGCCACAAGCTGGGAGTTATAAACACCTGGTCCCAGGTGTGTCCTTAGAGGAAAAGGGAAGGGGCCACGGGGCCTAGAGTTAAAAACAGGAGAAGTCTGCAAAAGCAACTGCTGAGACCTTCTGCAGTCAGATTAGTGCGACGTCTGCAGCCTCTGACACACTATGACACTGTACCCATACATGCGTTGGTGCGAGAAACACAACTGCACTCGGTGTCATTTGAAGAGTGCAATGGGAAGTAAAATTAATTCTCCATCTTTTTCCCCACCTGACGCAAATCTCTTGAAAAGGGTTTCATACAGTAAGGACTGCACACTACCGATCCCGCTAACGATCTCGTAGCTTTGCATAAAGGATGCAGCGGGGAAATTACAATACCTAGGTCGGCCACATTTTGCGAGTCGTTAAAGGGCGCATCGCGGTTACATCTCCTAACGCTTTAGCGGGACAAAAATACCGCAAAAACGCTAAAAAGGTGTCCACTCACGATATATACTACCAGCGGGGCCCGACATCAAATAGGGGCCCAACGACAGGACGACGGACAGTCACAGCAGGGGCCCCCGTCTTTCTGCCTGCCGCACACAACAACCGCTAACGGGTCGCTAAATATGATTTTTTTAGTCGATCCCGTTTGCGAGTTGTTTAGTGTGGCAACCCTTAAGGGACAATTGGGTCAAACTCTGACGGTTTGAGAAGGTGTCAAAAGCATAAATAGATTTTTTTTGCAAAAGAATTACACTTTGAGAATGGGGGGTTTTTTGTATATTTTCAAACCACAGTACCACCCTCCTGTCCTGTAAATAACTGAAAAACTTTTTTGTGTCCCGATTATACACTGAACAGTACCATCCTCCTGTCCTATATATACACGACAGCACCACACCTCCCGTCCTGATACAGATGTAAATTTTCGTATCTGATCAATCGTTCTTAAAAACTGCACATACCACTTCTCCTGTTTTGCGCCCACAGGAGAAAATGGCAGCAGAGTGAGCTGCAGGGATCCGTTCTTGCTTCCCGCCCAGCGCTTTGGCCTCACAGCTGATAAAGCTTGACGAGCAACGACATGCATCTGTTCAGAGAGGGAAAATTGCCGGCGAGACTATTCTGCGGGAAATGGTCAAAGGGGAGTGGGTGTTTTTTTT
>JARQOD010000002.1:555294289-555347051 GCA_033576555.1 Oophaga sylvatica | reverse complement strand
AAAGGTACTGCCACACTACTCGATCCCGCTAACGATCTCGTTAGCGTCGCATACTAATGAGATCGCTAGCGGGATCATTTACAATATCGCTAGTGTCGGCCACATTTAGCGATGTCGTTAAGGACGCTATCGCGGTTAGCGATCTCCTTAACGACTTTAGCGGTACAAAAGTACCGCTAAATCGCTAAAAAAGGTGTCACACTCAGCGATATATACTTACCAGCGGGACGCCGACGATCAGAATAGGGTCCGGAACGATCAGGACGACGGACGAGATCACAGCAGGGGCCACGTCGTTTCTGCATGCCGCACACAACAACATCGCTAACGGGATCGCTAAATAGTGACGTTTTTTAGCGATCCCGTTAGCGATGTTGTTTAGTGTGGCATACCCTTAAGGTGACAATTGGATCAAACTCTGACTGAGTTTGAGAAGCGTGTCATTAGCATAAATAGACTTATTTTCTCGCATAAGAGAATTCACAGCTTTGAGATACTGGCCTTATTCTGTATATGTACACTACACAGTACCACTCCTCCTGTCCTGTAAATATACACTGCACAATACTACTTCTGCTGTCCTGTATATATACACTGAACAGTACCACTCCTCCTGTCCTATATATACACTGAGCAGCACCACACCTCCTGTCCTGTATACAGAGTGTAATTCTCAGTATCTGTATCAATCTGTCTCTATACACTGCACAGTACCACTTCTCCTGTTCTGCAGCCTACAGGAGAAAATGGCAGCAGAGTAGAGCTGCAGGGATCCGTTCTCTGCTTCCTGCCCAGCGCTTTGTCCCTGACACAGCTGCATACGGCTTGACGTCAGCAAGCGACATGCATCTGTGTCAGAGAGAAAGTTGCCGGCGATGACTATGCTGCAGGGAAATGGTCAGAGAGGTGAGTGGTGCTGCATTTTTTTTTAACCAATACACTGGAGAGAGGACATTGAGAGATGGTGGGGGAGAACAATTTTGAGGTGGCAGAAGACACTGAGGTGTGGTGGGGAGAAAAATGATGGGGTTGGTAGAGAACAATGATGGGGTTGGGGTAGAGCAATGATGGGGTTGGTGGAGAGGGCACTGAGGTGTGGTGGGGAGAACAATGATGGAGATGGGGGAGCAGATACTGAGGTGAGGTGGGGAAAACAATGATGAGGGTTGGGGAGAGAACACTGAGGTGTGTTGTGGGAGAAGAATGATGAGGTTGGTAGAGAGGACACTGAGGTGTGGTGGAGAGAACAATGATAGAGGTGGTGGAGAGGATTGTTGTGAATGTGTTAGAAATGAATTCTGAGCAGAAGCTCCCTCTGGTGGTTACAAACAGTACTGAACCATTCAATGAGGATTGGCAATCAGGAGTTACAAATATAAGAACGCTAACCAGCTCACCGGTTTGTAGAAGCACGGATCCTCCGCTTGATCAAACGTGAAGATACATAGGAAAATGAATGAAAAAGGGATCCAGCTTCAATAAAATCTTCATCCTTATTGATTCATAAAAACATGAATAATGACATGCTCCTGGACAAGCTCAGGACAAGGCAACGCGTTTCGATCACAGGGATCTTTATCACAGCTGACATATTCAGACAAAGGCACATATTTAAGACAAAGGAGGACCAATCACGATCAGAAAAAATGTCATGTGATTTTTGACAAGTCCTTTAACAATTTGCACATAACGAATAAAGAAACAAAAACAATATTTGAAAATACCAAAAAATCACACTGGCGCAATCCTAAAAAAGAAAGAAAAATGAGTGCATGTATGTATGAACAAAAGACAAGGTGTCCTGTTTGCTATACGAACTCCTGGGGAAGCAGCTGTGGTTAAATTAGCCCCTGTGTACTGTGGCTAAAAAGAGGAAAGAACCGAGATGATAACAGATAATAACCCCTGCGCTTCCAAAAAGGAGCAGTGAAAAATAGTGCAATGTGAGAACTGCTATAATGCTGACGCTGGTGCGAGGTAAGGGTTAATGGTAACTTACTTGACTCGCATATGCTGTGTCATGCTTCCAATGCGGAGGGGGGGGCCCCCGTCAATGATTAATGCAGAGGCTCAGATAGCGTAGATAGTCCGATCTAGGAGGTTACAGGATCTTGACTCCTGTGAACTGTGCCGGCTTTTGAAGTGAAAAAATCTGTCAGAGTTTTGTCTGAAGGTGCCGTGGGCTTGAATGGTTAGGTGTGGGCTCAGGAGATCCTGAAAGGGAGCGTCCTCCCTGACAAGCAGGAGAACTCCTGAGCTGCTGTGTAGCTGGAGCACTACCGAGTGGCTGCCTCCGGCCGAGAGGAGCCACTTACAGGAAGCAAAAGGAATGGGGAAGGAGCGGGTGACGTCACCGCAGTACGGGAGATGGGATGGGTCAAGATTGTATCCAACGCGTTTCAAAGGCTCTCAGGCCTTCTTCATCAGGGATGAAGACCCGTCGGCATCCCAGACTTATATACCTGTTGGTATATCAAACTCCTCCCCCATCACTAAGGAAAGATAGTGGGTGTATAAAAAAGGGAATGGTGAGCTTATTATGTGCTTTAAAACAAACTATAATTTAAAAAACAATTTTATTTAGTATATTAAAAGAATTGTCACCAATATTTAAAACTAGTACATGTAGATATATGTTAAAAAATGGATATTGGCTAAAGCATATCTAAAATGGATAATGTGAAATAGATCTCTATGTGTCCTTCTAAGTGCATTTAGCCAGTATACCACATATAGGTAAAATGTGGTTGTGTTTAAAACATCATTGTTATTAAGGATAGGGATATATAAAAAAGGAAAAAATAAAAAGTATATAAGATAAAATATATATATTATGTGTACCAACCCTTAGCTGGAAATATGGGCTCAGTGTTCACTTTCTAAATTCAGTGCTTGTGAAGAAGCCCATATATAAAGAAAAATTAAGAAAAGGCAAAGAGTTCAATCTCTTGGTTTAATCCCGTGGGGACCAGAGTGTCCAAGGTAAAAATCCACCGGGATTCTGCACGGGACATTTGTTTGAGGAAATCACCTCCTCTGCTACCCTTACGAACCACTTGTATTCCACAAAAGAAGGCCTCCCTTACGGACTTATTGTGGTGTTCTAAAAAATGCCTAGAGAGTGGGTGGCCGTGAAAACCTTTCTGAATGTTATTAAAATGTTCCTTCATACGGTTGGAAAACTTGCGTTTAGTGCGTCCCACATAAATTTTCTTACAGGGGCATATAATTATGTAAATAACCCCTGTGGTACCGCAAGAAATGGAATCTTTGATACAAAAATGATGTTTATTGTGCGCATCATAGAATATACTTTGCTTAGTTTTACGGAAACTAGTACGAATACAGCATGAACAAGTGCCGCATGGTGTAAAGCCTCTGGAAGTAGATCTAGACAAAGAAGATGATCCCTTACCCACCGTTGGAGCTACCATATTGCCCAATGTTTGGGCTTTCCTATAGACGAATCTAGGATTGGCTGGTAGAAATTCGCCTATTTTCTTATCCCCTTGAAAAATAAACCAATGTTTGCGAATGATTTTTACAAACTGATTATGGTTATGGTGATACTGCTAATGAACGGGAGATCGTGAATTTGTTCCATAGTGGTGGGTAAGGTACTAGAACTAGATTTAGTTGTATGAATTAGAGCCTGTCTGGAACATAATCCAACTTCATGTTGTGCTTTTTGTAGTAGATACTCTGGATATCCTTTTTCCTTAAATTGCTTAATCAAATGGTCCGTCTCTTTGAAATAATCATGTGTATTTGAACAATTACGTTTAACACGCATGAATTGACCTTTGGGGATATTGGTCAGCCATATAGGGAGATGGCAGCTGTGAATGTCGATGTAGCTGTTAGCATCTACATCCTTACGATGACATCTAGTGAAAATAGTGTCTTTGTTCGTAAAGATTTCTAGGTCCAGAAAATTGATGCTGCTAAGAAATCATTGCTAAAAAAATCAGAAAATTCCAGAGGGATAATATTCCAAAAGATACACTATTAAATTCGTCAGGGCGTATGGATACTGAGTCCTCTGTTTTTCATCAGAGACCAGATGATCTATTGGTCCTGGACGAATATAACATTACCCCCCCATACAACAAATCTGACCAATCATTAGAATTTTCAGTTTATACAAATAGCAATTCCACTCAATACACTCCTGTTTCTAATTTCAATTCAAAAAAACAAATATACTCAGATCAATTAAGACCAATCAGCCCAACAACCCATGAATTATCTTTTGACGCTACTACCACCCCTATATCTATTTTAACACCAATAGAAGGAAGGTCTAATAATCTGATATCCCCCCAGATATCTACCACCAACAGATATGCACCCCTGACCAGTGTGGAAATAGAGGGGGACACATCCGTTCTTCAAGTAAATAATCCTCCGGACTGTGAGGCGGCCACTACCTCGACTAATATTTTACCGCTCTTAAGATTGAAATCATTACCAGCTCCCAGACTGGGAACCAACCGACCAAAGGGTGGCTATATTATCAAGAGTAATACATATAGAGGTAAGGTACCGTATAATGATCCTAAAAAGAAAAAAGGCCCCATCGTCCATTCTGGTTCTCTAATTAACCGGGATTTTTTCCAGGTAAGAACCAGCAAACAAAAAGAGGTAAGAGAGGGGGGCAACTCGCCAAAAAGAAAGTAGCTACAATTAATAAGGAGACGAAGGAAATCTTCAATTTGAGCTCCTATACGCTATCAAAACATGAATGTGCACTCCTCCAAAAAGGCTTGAAATTTGCACCCACCACCAGGTCAAAACCATTTGATCTCTATATTAGTGTAAAAAAATTTTTGCGAAATCTAGCTATTAAAAAAATATTTTTAAAAAAAGGTCCAACGGCAACCATTCAAGCCCATTCATTGGCATCAGATTATATTCACACTAACTTGGCGAATCCATCTAATTTCAATCCACTCCAGGAATACTCCAGTGCGTTTTGCACCTTTGAAACAATGGTAGTGTCAGATATTAGACGAATGAAACAGCACCATTGGATAAACGCATCAGATAATTTGAATGCCCAGGAAAGACTAGCTATACAAAATCTACAGTCCAATAATGACATCATTATACGCCCGGCTGACAAAGGGGGGGCATTGTTATATTGGACAAAACCACGTACCACAAGGAATCTATAAAGATACTTAGTGATCAAGTAACGTATAAAAAATTAGCTAATGACCCTACTACCAGCTATGTTGCACATCTTAATATTTTGGCCCAGAAAGGTAAAAAGGAGGGTATACTTAATAACAAAGAATTTTGTTTTATTATGAACAAAACACCGAATATTGCTGTTTTTTGTCATATCCCAAAACTACACAAAAATAAGGAATGCCCCCCAGGAAGACCCATAATTTCAGGAATTGGCTGCCTTACATCTAATTTGTCCCGTTATGTGGACACGTATCTTCAACAGTGCCTCACTTTGGTTCCAGCATATCTTAAAGATACCAATCATACATTACAGGCTCTGGAAGGCATTAAGTGGAAAGAGGGATTCATTTTGGGCACTTTGGATATTAAATCATTATACACTGTCATCAACCACCATAAGGGTTGTGAATCAGCAGAGTATTTCCTCAGAAAATTGGGAACATACTCCAACACTCAGATTTTATATATTATAGAGAGTATATTATTCATACTCCAACATAACTATTTTAACTATGAAGGTCAATTCTATTTACAAACATGGGGCACGGCTATGGGCACACGATTTGCACCTAGTTACGCTAATTTGTATGTAGCCAAATGGGAGGAGCTTCACATTTTTCAGTCAGGACACCTTCATCCTGGGCTAATTTTGTGGCGTAGATTTATTGATGACATTCTATTTATTTGGGATGGACCACAAGAGACTCTTAATAAATTTATCCATACCCTTAATGACAATTCATTTGGCCTTGAATTCATGTCTACTATCAGTCATAGCAGCATCAATTTTCTGAACCTAGAAATCTTTACAAACAAAGACACTATTTTCACTAGATGTCATCATAAGGATGTAGATGCTAACAGCTACATCGACATTCACAGCTGCCATCTCCCTATATGGCTGACCAATATCCCCAAAGGTCAATTCATGCGTGTTAAACGTAATTGTTCAAATACACATGATTATTTCAAAGAGACGGACCATTTGATTAAGCAATTTAAGGAAAAAGGATATCCAGAGTATCTACTACAAAAAGCACAACATGAAGTTGGATTATGTTCCAGACAGGCTCTAATTCATACAACTAAATCTAGTTCTAGTACCTTACCCACCACTATGGAACAAATTCACGATCTCCCGTTCATTACGCAGTATCACCATAACCATAATCAGTTTGTAAAAATCATTCGCAAACATTGGTTTATTCTTCAAGGGGATAAGAAAATAGGCGAATTTCTACCAGCCAATCCTAGATTCGTCTATAGGAAAGCCCAAACATTGGGCAATATGGTAGCTCCAACGGTGGGTAAGGGATCATCTTCTTTGTCTAGATCTACTTCCAGAGGCTTTACACCATGCGGCACTTGTTCATGCTGTATTCGTACTAGTTTCCGTAAAACTAAGCAAAGTATATTCTATGATGCGCACAATAAACATCATTTTTGTATCAAAGATTCCATTTCTTGCGGTACCACAGGGGTTATTTACATAATTATATGCCATTGTAAGAAAATTTATGTGGGACGCACTAAACGCAAGTTTTCCGACCGTATGAAGGAACATTTTAATAACATTCAGAAAGGTTTTCACGGCCACCCACTCTCTAGGCATTTTTTAGAACACCACAATAAGTCCGTAAGGGGGGCCTTCTTTTGTGGAATACAAGTGGTTCGTAAGGGTAGCAGAGGAGGTGATTTCCTCAAACAAATGTCCCGTACAGAATCCCGGTGGATTTTTACCTTGGACACTCTGGCCCCCACGGGATTAAACCAAGAGATTGAACTCTTTGCCTTTTCTTAATTTTTCTTTATATGTGGGCTTCTTCACAAGCACTGAATTTAGAAAGTGAACACTGAGCCCATATTTCCAGCTAAGGGTTGGTACACATAATATATATATTTTATCTTATATACTTTTTATTTTTTCCTTTTTTATATATCCCTATCCTTAATAACAATGATGTTTTAAACACAACCCACATTTTACCTATATGTGGTATACTGGCTAAATGCACTTAGAAGGACACATAGAGATCTATTTCACATTATCCATTTTAGATATGCTTTAGCCAATATCCATTTTTTAACATATATCTACTAGAGTTGAGCGATACTTTCCGATATCCAAAAGTATCGGAATCGGAATGGTATCGCCGATATCACTAAAATATCGGCGATACCCGATACCGATACCGGAAGTCCCATGTAAGTCTATGGGAACAAAATATCGCAACTAAAAGAACCTCTTTCTTTCCTTGTAAACACTAAATATACACACATAGAATACATATATATATATATACATGTCATTGTGACATATATATATACATATATGTATAGTTTATACACTTCTACATAGTAAAATATCCTCTGATTCAATTGCCGGGTAAAGCCGGCTTCTGTGAAAAGACAGAAGCACCCGACATGAAATGACACTTGGTGTACATAGGGTTAACCATGTCTTTTCATGTCCTTTGCTATCTGATTTGCACAAACAATTACATCAGTCTATGTGTGCAAAATTTCACACCTGTAGGGGTTAATTAAAGGTGTAAATTCGTTGTAAAAAAACAGACTTTTTTGCTACGAATTTACACCTTTAATTAACCCCTACAGGTGTGAAATTTTGCACACAGCCACTCATGTAATTGTTTGTGCAAATCAGATATCAAACTACATGAAAAGACATGGTTAAACCTATGTACACCAAGTGTCATTTCATGTCGGGTTCTGCATTTTCACAAAAGCCGGCAATTGAATTAGCGGCTATTATACTATGTAGAAGTGTATGAACTATAAATATAAATATATATATATATGTGTCACAAATTCAATGACATGTATATATATATATGAGGTGTAAAATTGCTGAAAAAAAATGCGTGGGCTCCCGCCCTATTTTCGCAACCAGACAGACAAAGCCAGTGAGTGGGGGCAGATAATAATAGCCCAGAGAGGGACCATTTTTTTGGCCCCCCCCGGCTACTTAACATCTGCCCCCAGACACCCCAGAAAGGGCAAATCTCTAATTAGATTTGCCCTTTCTGGCACTTTGCCCGTCTATTCCCATTGCCCTGTAGCGGTGGCGAATGGGTTAATATGGGGTTAAAATGACCTTGCAATTGAAAGGTCACTTTAAGCCAGGTTAATAATTGAGAGCTGTCAATTAGACAACTATCAATTATTAATCCTATTGTATGAAAGAAAAATCAAACACACACACTTTAATAAAAAAGAAGTTTAATGAATTAATCACACAGTTTTTGACCATATTTTATTTACCTGCTAAAACCATTTCCTGTAATAAAAATAAAATAATAATGCAAAATTATTCTTACCAATCCAATGCACAGTCAGGTCCCACGGTGTAATCCTTCATAAAGGGTTAATGTTTACTGCAGGGACCGCAGCTAATGCCTCACAGTAAACCCCCAAATGAATGAGCTCCTCTCCTGGCTGACAGGAGAGGAAGTGGAAAGCTTAATTGATTGCTTTCCATATTCACTTCAGGTCAGCCAGGGACACCATCAGTGACATCAGAGGGAACTGATTAACAAAAATAGGGGTTCCCTTCGAAAAAAAAATGGCGTGGGGTCCCCCCTATTTTTGTTAACCAGCCAGATGAAGCAGACCGCTGAGGCCTGGATTTTCAGGCTGTTAAGGAGCCAAGATCCATGGACCTTGCCAGCCTGATAATACCAGGCCACAGCAGTCTGCATATCTTGGCTGATTAACAAAAATAGGGGATCCCCTCGAAAAAAATTGGCGTGGGGTCCCCCCTATTTTTGTTAACCAGCCAGATGAAGCAGACCGCTGAGGCCTGGTTTTTCAGGCTGGTAAGGATCCAATATCCATGGACCTTGCAAGCCTGATAATACCAGGCCACAGCAGTCTGCTTAGCTTGGCTGGTTAACAAAAATAGGGGATCCCCTCGAAAAAAAAATGGCGTAGGGGTCCCCCTATTTTTGTTAACCAGCCAAGTAAAATGCAGACTGCTGCGGCCTGGTATTAAAAGACTGTCAAGGCCCATGGATTTTGGCCCTCAACAGCCTGATAATACCAGGCTACAGCAGCCCCACATTTGGCGCATCAAAAGATGTGCCAATTGTGGCACTTTACCCGGCTCTTCCCACTTGCCCTGTAGTGGTGGTAAGCGGGGTAATAAGGGGTTAATGTCACCATTGATTGCACGGTGACAATAAGCCCGGTTAATAATGGAGAGGTGTCAATAAGACACCGATCCATTATTAATCCCAAAGTTATTAAATGTATAAAAAAAGACACAGCCAAGAAAAAAGTATTTTAATGAAATAAAAGAGACAACACAGTTTTCAATTTTTTTATTACTCTCTCATTCCTGCGACGCCATCGATCTCCTGTAAAAAAAGAAAAAAAACAAACCAACAGTATACCACCTGTCCGACGCAGTCCATAGTAACGATAGTCCCACGACGATCCAGCTCTGCTACATCGGAATGACAGGCAGAGCCTGTCATCCCGGCGCAGCACAGCTGCTTACCAGCTTCCCCGGCGGTGACGTCATCGGACTGCTTTATGGCCGCGATTACCCAGCAGTCACTGCAGTTATCGCGAGAAACTGCATGTGACCGCCGGGGAGAAGAGGATGGCGGCCATTAAGCAGTCCGGGATGTGACCGCCGGAGATCTTCTGCCGGGTAAGTGCCGCTGACTCCTGACAGACCCGACCGACGGACACTGACAGTGACAGTGACATTACAATTCCGTTATCCGATATGACGAAAATATCGGTACTCGGAATCGGAATTCCGATACAGCCAATATCGGCCGATACCCGATATTTGCAGTATCGTATCGCTCAACCCTAATATCTACATGTACTAGTTTTAAATATTGGTGACAATTCTTTTAAATAAAAAGTTGAATGTATGTATGTATGTATGTGGGTATGTTTGTCCGGGATTGGAATCCGCACCGTCGCACTTACGGGCATGAAATTTTGCACGCCCGCACGTCTCGACCCCGAAAGCGTCCTAGGCTATGTTTTGAATCGAAATTTTAACCCCGCGCGTTCCAAATCGCCAAACAATTTTGGCCCTATCTACATAATGGGGAGAAAGCTGAATGCTTGTGTGTATGTCCGGCATAGGAATCTGCATTTACGGGCATGAAATTTTGCACACCCGCACGTCTCGACCCCGGGAGCGTCATAGGCTAGGTTTTGTGTCGAAATTTTAACCCCGCGCATTCCAAATCGGCAAATAATTTTGGCCCGGGATAGGAATCTGCACCGTTGTACTTACGGGCATGAAATTTTGCATGCCCGCACATCTCAACCCCAGGAGCATCATAGGCTATGTGTTGAATGGAAATTTTAACCCCCGCACGTTCCAAATCGCCAAACTATTTTGGCCCTATCTACATAATGGGGAGAAAGCTGAATACTTGTATATAGGTATAATCATTACAATTTGTTATAACTAACCATAGTTAGGTACTATACCCGGGCAGCGCCGGGCTCTTCAGCTAGTACTAAATAAAATTGTTTTTTAAATTATAGTTTGTTTTAAAGCACATAATAAGCTCACCATTCCCTTTTTTATACACCCACTATCTTTCCTTAGTGATGGGGGAGGAGTTTGATATACCAACAGGTATATAAGTCTGGGATGCCGACGGGTCTTCATCCCTGATGAAGAAGGCCTGAGAGCCTTTGAAACGCGTTGGATACAATCTTGACCCATCCCATCTCCCGTACTGCGGTGACGTCACCCGCTCCTTCCCCATTCCTTTTGCTTCCTGTAAGTGGCTCCTCTCGGCCGGAGGCAGCCACTCGGTATTGCTCCAGCTACACAGCAGCTCAGGAGTTCTCCTACTTGTCAGGGAGGACGCTCCCTTTCAGGATCTCCTGAGCCCACACCTAACCATTCAAGCCCACGGCACCTTCAGACAAAACTCTGACAGATTTTTTCACTTCAAAAGCCGGCACAGTTCACAGGAGTCAAGATCCTGTAAACTCCTAGATCGGACTATCTACGCTATCTGAGCCTCTGCATTAATCATTGACGGGGGCCCCCCCCCTCCGCATTGGAAGCATGACACAGCATATGCGAGTCAAGTAAGTTACCATTAACCCTTACCTCGCACCAGCGTCAGCATTATAGCAGTTCTCACATTGCACTATTTTTCACTGCTCCTTTTTGGAAGCGCAGGGGTTATTATCTGTTAAAAACAATATTTGCACAAATAAAATCAATGCAAAAAATGTAAAATTAATAATGGAACATCAATTCGTTTCTTTTGTTGAGACCAAATGGATGTCTGGTATGTAGATTAAAAATCCAGAAAGCTTCACGTGTGAGGAGTCGCTGACGTGCATCTCCACCTCGGGCAGACAGGTTAACACTTTCAATACCTGTGACTTGGAAAGAAGAAACATTGCGAGCATGCTGAAAAATAAAATGTTTAGCAGCAGCAGAAATATTGCGATTCGAAGAAACATTCTTTATATCCTGCAAATGTTCAGCGATCCTGATTTTTAATTTCCTAGTGGTGCAGCCTATATAAGATAAATTGCAAATAGTGCACATAATTTTATATACCACATAGCATGAATTACAATTGATATATTTGTTAATGGTATAAATCGCAGTGCTGTGATTATTTTCAAAGGTTTTCGTTACACAAACATATTTGCAAAGTGCACATCTATTGTGGCCACATTTATAAAAACCTTTATGTTCTAACCACAATGTTTTGTGAGAAGAAAAATTATTACTGAACATGCTTGGAGAAACTTTGTTACCAATAGATGGCGCTTTTCTTGAAACAACATTAATACCTGACGATAGAATATCGGCCAGAGAGGGATCTTCATATAAAATAGGCAGCGATCTCAAAATGATTTTTTTGATGTCCCCAAATTGAGGACTATATTGAGCACAAAAATATGGTTTCACTGCAAGATCATTTTTTTTGTTGTCTTGCAGTGAAACCATATTTTTGTGCTCAATATAGTCCTCAATTTGGGGACATCAAAAAAATCATTTTGAGATCGCTGCCTATTTTATATGAAGATCCCTCACTGGCCGATATTCTATCGTCAGGTATTAATGTTGTTTCAAGAAAAGCGCCATCTATTGGTAACAAAGTTTCTCCAAGCATGTTCAGTAATAATTTTTCTTCTCACAAAACATTGTGGTTAGAACATAAAGGTTTTTATAAATGTGGCCACAATAGATGTGCACTTTGCAAATATGTTTGTGTAACGAAAACCTTTGAAAATAATGACAGCACTGCGATTTATACCATTAACAAATATATCAATTGTAATTCATGCTATGTGGTATATAAAATTATGTGCATTATTTGCAATTTATCTTATATAGGCTGCACCACTAGGAAATTAAAAATCAGGATCGCTGAACATTTGCAGGATATAAAGAATGTTTCTTCGAATCGCAATATTTCTGCTGCTGCTAAACATTTTATTTTTCAGCATGCTCGCAATGTTTCTTCTTTCCAAGTCACAGGTATTGAAAGTGTTAACCTGTCTGCCCGAGGTGGAGATGCACGTCAGCGACTCCTCACACGTGAAGCTTTCTGGATTTTTAATCTACATACCAGACATCCATTTGGTCTCAACAAAAGAAACGAATTGATGTTCCATTATTAATTTTACATTTTTTGCATTGATTTTATTTGTGCAAATATTGTTTTTGTTTCTTTATTCGTTATGTGCAAATTGTTAAAGGACTTGTCAAAAATCACATGACATTTTTTCTGATCGTGATTGGTCCTCCTTTGTCTTAAATATGTGCCTTTGTCTGAATATGTCAGCTGTGATAAAGATCCCTGTGATCGAAACGCGTTGCCTTGTCCTGAGCTTGTCCAGGAGCATGTCATTATTCATGTTTTTATGAATCAATAAAGATGAAGATTTTATTGAAGCTGGATCCCTTTTTCCTTCATTTTCCTATGTATCTTCACGTTTGATCAAGCGGATGATCCGTGCTTCTACAAACCAGTGAGCTGGTTAGCGTTCTTATATTTGTACTTTTGATTACCGTGCCCCCGGTTTCATGCTCAATATTTTCAAGTATTTTGAAAGTGGACTCAGTCATTAAGCTCAGGCACCAGCTTTATTATGGCATCTATTTTTGTTCAAGACAGATCTGTTAAAGCGGCACAAGTGTTTTCTGGTGATGTTAATGAAATTCCAGATATGCCTGATCTGAATGAAAATATCAACAAAATGGAAAAACTTTTGCTTCAAGAAACGAAGTTGTGGTGGGATCATACTACCCTCCAAAATTATCTAGCTAAGGACATGATTCCAAGGGGCTTCGTATTAAAAAAATCCCCACTACAATTTTTTCTGACATTTTCATTGAAGAGTGGAATCAGATACTCAGTAATTGTTCTTCCAAACTAATGCAACTCATAGTCAAATATGAGAGCAATAAATTGGAGGATATTCAGAAACAGATGAATGATGCAGATACTGCGCTCACTGAATTTAAATCGTTGGCTCAGTATGACTCACTTGTGGCTAAAATGCAAGATAATGTCTCTAGCCTAGAAAAGGATATCATGGACCGGAAAAAACGAAAATTTTCCCGTGATCTAAGAGACTATTCAACCAAGAAAGTCTATGACTGGGGCCATTGGGAGCGGGGTCATAGAACTCCAAAATCTATTTTCAAATGCAACCATGCTCTCAACGAACCGGTATCTAAACCACATGTCTGTTTTACATCCTCTGAATTGGGTTCATCTGACAATAATCTGAGTGTTTCCTCTAATGAAAGTGTTCACACCACAAAGTTTTTTCGTCATTCAAAAAACGTAAAAGGCGGGGAGGCAGAAAACACCGACAAAAATCATGTTATGATTACACGCCGCAAGAAGAATTATCGCAAATAAGAAACCATGATAATGTCTTGAATTTATCTGCACGAGACTTTACCAAAACGCAATTAGATGTTTTGTCCTTAGGTCTGAATTTTGTGCCTGATCAGAATTTCAATCTTTTTTCCACTATTTTGGACGTCAATAAGTTTATGCGACATATGAAAAATATGAAAAATGAATTGCATCATTACCTTAGAAATATGAAAAATTGAGAAGTCTTAGCGCATAAGATGGCCAAATTATGTGAGCCTGATAGCCACGTCAAGGCTCTTCTCGTATATCAGGTCCTAACTAATGCCTATCCTCGCTTAGAAAAGTCTGTCTGCATGGGAACGTATGAATCCTGCTCTCAGATAAGATATTTTCTGTTTTTTGTTTTTGTGCTTACCATTTGCATATTTCTCTGCATTTCTGTGAGGTTAGCCAGGTCTCCCCCCCCCCCCCCCGGGGGGCTTGGGCTCCTCTCAGTTCTTCTGGAGCCACTGTTATTTGTTCATTTGCCTTTTCCAGTTTTTTCAGTGGCTGCGGCTTAGTTTTGTTACACCAGAGAACTAATTTAGGTGGTAGAGGTCGTGTGATCTCAGGTGTTTTTGCAATTAGTAGAGTTGATATTTTTTAGGGTTTTTTGGATTGCAGTAAGTCTCCTTCCTATCCTTTTCTGTCTAGGAAGATTGGGCCCCAACGTTTGCTCATACTATTTTCTGTTTGTGTCTGCATTACTGTCATGGGTGTATCGCCACGAGGATCGTCGCGATTACACACTCTGACTTCTCACAGCTGAGTTGCTGTTTCTTTGTGTTTGGTAATGAGGGAGTTAATTTTACCTAGCTCTTTGCTAAGACTAGGTCCAGCCTCGCCCGGCTGCTTTTGATTATGTTCTAATTAGATTCCTTCATATACCTGCCAGTCTGCTTGTTAGATGCCGGTGAAAGCCTTCATGTAGTCTAGCAGACTGGATCGGTTCTGAGAATACTTAAGCTAAGAGCTCCTTAGTTGTTTTTACTCTTATAGCTTATAGTTTATCTCTGAGACCTTAGGTGTTCCTACTGTGTGTGAGTGTTGTATGTAAGACTTTATTTACTTTATTTCTTGTCTTTCTTGTATGTCTTTCTGTTCATTAACCGTTACCTGTTCATTCCCTTTGGTGGTAATCAGGGTCCTTCTTAGGACTAGATTACAGTTGGCAGGGATTGATAGGAGACAGGGTTTACGCTGGTGGCCTGGACCTCTGTACCTTTAACAGTACCTCCAGGTAGAGGGATTAGTTAGGACCCCAGTTTAGGGTCAGCATAGACCCGGTCACCCTCTAGCCGGAGACAGCGTATAACGGATTCCGTATTGACCCACTGGACATTCTGTCAGGTAATTCTATGTTATCATATATCTATGCGCATGTTATATAGTATGTTGCCCTTTTGATATAGATTACTGTCATCACATACATATATATATATATATATATATATCTGCTATACAGCGTGACATTTTCACCGGCCCTACTAAAGATTCTCCCCAGCTGTCATGGATCCAGTAGCCCAGCTGGCCCGGCAGTTGCAGGGTTGTCCATGGAGTTGGCAGACATTAAGTCCAAGGTTTTGTCCCCCCCGGAGCAAACCAGATCTGAACCTAAGGTTGCTCTCCCGGACAGGTTCACTGGTGGGCGGGACAAATTTTTTACTTTCCGGGAGGCATGTAAATTGTACTTTCGGCTGCGGCCTCGGTCATCTGGGAGTGAAGAGCAGAGGGTGGGAATTGTTATCTCGCTCTTACAAGGGGACCCTCAATCTTGGGCGTTCTCTATTCCTCCAGGCTCCCCAGATCTCCAGTCAGTGGATCGATTTTTTACTGCCCTGGGTCTGGTATATGATGATCCGGATCGAGTTTCCCTTGCTGAAACAAAGTTACGTAAAATACGGCAAGGAAATCGTCCAGCGGAGGAATATTCTTCTGAGTTCCGTAGATGGGCAACAGATACTCAGTGGAATGACCCAGCTCTTAGGAGCCAGTTTTGTCAAGGGTTGTCTGACAAATTAAAAGATGTGTTGGCTCAGTATGATTCTCCTCCATCACTGGAGGCTGCTATGGCCCTCGCTATTCGCATTGATAGACGAATTCGGGGAAGACGCGAGGTAACTCCGCCTCCCGTGATGACTCCACCTACTACTAAAGTCCCTTATACTGAGGTTCCCCTGGTCTGTTCTGAGGAACCCATGCAGTTGGGAGGGACATCTTTTTGTAGGAGGGAATCGGCGGTGCACCGCAAGACTAGAAGGTGTTTCTTTTGCGGGAGAGAGGGACATTTTGTTGGGTGGTGTCCATCCCGGGCCTCTTTGAGCAAAGGAGTTAACCTGGGAGTGTGTATTTCGTCCCCAAATCCCTCTCAGTTTCTCGTGCCTGCGGAGGTGGTGATTGGTACTAGAACTGAGAGGATTTCTGTTTTTCTTGATAGTGGGTCCGGGGCTAATCTGGTGGACGCTCGGTTTGCCCAGGTGCATGGTATGCAACTGAGTGTATTGGCCAAACCGGTCCCTATAGTATCTATTGATTCTAGACCTCTCGGTCAAGGTAGCTTGGTACAAGCTGTTCATAACATAGATCTTCGAGTAGGGGCAATACATAAAGAGCAATTGTCTTGTTATGTGTTGGAGGGTCTACCCACTCCTATTGTGTTGGGACTTCCTTGGTTGGCTAAACATAACCCAGTGATTGATTGGCAATCTGGAAAGATAAGCCAGTGGGGTGAATTTTGCAGGAATAACTGCATGAGCACGGTCATCGGTGCGGTTGTGCCTAGGACTTTGTCTCCTTTTCTGGAGGACTTTGGGGAGATGTTCTCAGAGGAGGGGTGTAAAGAGTTACCTCCTCATCGCGCATATGACTGCTCAATAAAGTTGCTTCCTGATGCCTTATCTCGTACTTTCCCAGGGGCCGGGAAGACGGATGATCCGGTTCCTATTCCTCAGGAGGGAGTTGTAGTGTCAGCTGTATGCTCTGAGCTTGAGGGGGAGGTATTGGGGGCTCAGGGGGATGCCCCTGGGGGACTTCCAGGGAGACTGATAGTTCCAGATTGGTTAAGACTGAAGGTTACGGGGAACCGTTACAAACGGATGGCTGATAGGGGGAGAGTTTCTGGTCTAGATCTGAAGGTGAACGATCTGGTTTGGTTGTCTACCAGGAATATAAAACTTAAAGTTTCCTCCTGGAGGTTGGGTCCCAGATTCATTGGGCCGTACAGGATCAGTTCCATAATTAATCCTGTGGCATTTCGTCTGGACCTCCCTCCTACGTTTAAAATTCATAATGTGTTTCACAAGTCATTACTTAAAAAGTATGTGGCACCAGTCATACCGTCACCTCTACCTCCTCCTTCAGTGGTGGTCAATGATAACGTGGAATTTCATGGGTCGAAAATCATTGACTCACGTCTCAGTCGCCGATCCCTTCAGTACTTGGTTCATTGGAGGGGGTATGGTCCTGCGGAGAGGACGTGGGTCCCTGCGTCTGATGTTAACGCAGATCGATTGGTTCGGACCTTTCACACAACTCACCCGGGCAGACCTGGCCCTGAGGGTCCGGAGTCCCCTCGTAGAGGGGGGGGTACTGTCATGGGTGTATCGCCATGAGGATCGTCGCGATTACACACTCTGACTTCTCACAGCTGAGTTGCTGTTTCTTTGTGTTTGGTAATGAGGGAGTTAATTTTACCTAGCTCTTTGCTAAGACTAGGTCCAGCCTCGCCCGGCTGCTTTTGATTATGTTCTAATTAGATTCCTTCATATACCTGCCAGTCTGCTTTTTAGATGCCGGTGAAAGCCTTCATGTAGTCTAGCAGACTGGATCGGTTCTGAGAATACTTAAGCTAAGAGCTCCTTAGTTGTTTTTACTCTTATAGCTTATAGTTTATCTCTGAGACCTTAGGTGTTCCTACTGTGTGTGAGTGTTGTATGTAAGACTTTATTTACTTTATTTCTTGTCTTTCTTGTATGTCTTTCTGTTCATTAACCGTTACCTGTTCATTCCCTTTGGTGGTAATCAGGGTCCTTCTTAGGACTAGATTACAGTTGGCAGGGATTGATAGGAGACAGGGTTTACGCTGGTGGCCTGGACCTCTGTACCTTTAACAGTACCTCCAGGTAGAGGGATTAGTTAGGACCCCAGTTTAGGGTCAGCATAGACCCCGGTCACCCTCTAACCGGAGACAGCGTATAACGGATTCCGTATTGACCCACTGGACATTCTGTCAGGTAATTCTATGTTATCATATATCTATGCGCATGTTATATAGTATGTTGCCCTTTTGATATAGATTACTGTCATCACATACATATATATATATATATATATATATATATATATATATATATCTGCTATACAGCGTGACAATTTCCTCTTGTCTAACCGCCATTACATGTTTGGGGGCTTCCTATGTTCTTTGGGGATCTGCTACAGGGCAGATAGCTTTCCTCTTTCTATCTTTAGGTGTAGTTAACCTCTCAGGCTGTGACGAGGCGTCTAGGACCAACGTAGGAACGCTCCACGGCTGCCTTTAGTTGTGGTGGTTAGTCAGGGTACTGCAATCCAGTAGATTCCAACCTCTCTGGTGTATTGCCGTTTTTGCCTGCTCTCCTCAGCTACCAAATCATAACAGAAGATACTGAAGTTTTGTGGGAGAGAATAACGATGGAGCTTGTGGAGAGGACACTGAGGTGTGATGGGGAGAACAATGATGTGGATGGTGGAAAGGACACAGGTGTGGTGGAGCAGAACAATGATGGAGTGGTGGAGAAGACACTGAGGTGTGGAAGAAGAACAATGATGGGGTGGTGGGGAGAACAATGAAGGGGTGGGGTGAGGACACTGAGGTGTGGTGAGAACAATGATGAGCATGGGGAGAAGACACTAGGGTGTTGAGGGCATAAAAAGGATGGGGTGATGGAGGAGACTAATGTTGAAGGTGGGGGAGAAGACACTGGGGTGTGGTGGGGAATACAATGAGGTGTGGGGGAGAACAATGATGAGTTTGATGGAGAGGACAATGAAGTGTGGTGGGGAGAACAATGATGTGGCTGGTGGACAGGAGCAGTGAAGTGTGTGGTGGGAGAACAATGATGGGGTGGAGGGAGAACATTTACGCATGGTGGGGAGAACAGTGATGAGGTTGGGGGAGAGGACACTAAGGTGTGGTAGGGTAGAACAATGATGAGGGTGGTGGGAGAACAATGTTGAGGTTGGGGAGAAGACACTGAAGTGTGAGGGCAGAACAATGATGGGGTGGTGGAGAGGACACTGAGGTGTGGTGGGGAGAACAATGATGGGGTGGCAGAGAGGACACTCAAGTGTGGTGGGGAGAAGAATGATGGGGTGATGGAGAGTACAATGATGGATGTGGGGTAGAGGACAATAAGTGGGATGGAGAAAGGACAATGATGGGGGTGGAGAAGAGTACAAATATGGGGGTGGTGGAGAGGACAATTGTGGATGTGGAGGAAAGGACATAGATGAGGATGGGGAGAGGACGATGATGGGGCTGGGGGAGATGACAATGAGGGATGTGGGGGGAGAGCACAATGAAGAGTGTTGGGGAGAGGACGATGAGGGGGTGGTGAATTGGGATGGGAGTAAGGGGGACTTATAATGGACTTATTAACAGGGGGAGGGGAGGAGGACGTTAGATATGGATGTAAGATTAATTAGGTTTTGGAGCAGAGCGCTAAGTCCCCCATCTCACAATTCATTATGACACAATCAGGCACTCTAAATTTATTGGAGAGAGGACGGGGTAAGGTGCATAGGACACTTTATAATTAATTGAAGGTGGGAGAAGACATGAAATGAATTGGGTGGTGGTGGAGGATGTTCAGTACCTGAAAATATCTTCTCCCACTCCAAAATTCATTATGATGCTATCAGGGTCTTTTAATGAATGATGAAGGGACAGAGGACAGGAACTAAGGCTATGTGCACATATTCAGGATTTGCAGGAGAAAATTCTGCTGCATATCCAATGTGTTGGCAGGACGAAAGTTGCGTAAAATACATACATTTTTTTTACCATAAATTTGACATACTTTTGTTACGTATTTTACCCACTCATTAACACGGGCAAAATATGCGGCAAGAATTGATACTATACAGGTTTTAATCTGCTGCAAATCTTCAAGGAAAAAATAAGCAACATGTGCATGAGACTTCAGGCATCTCATTCACTTTGCTTGTACAGTAAAAATTTGCATATTTTTTTGCACGCACATAGCCTTGCAGTTAATTGGGGAGAGCCAGAGACTGAATAGTTTTTATTTATTGGGCGGCAGATATTACAGTTAATGGGGGGCACAGTGCAGCTTAACACTTTATATTTGATTGGTACATGGCTAATAGTATATTAATGGTGGGGTACATATCTGTAGTCAGGGGTTCAGTGAGGGAGAGAAACATGTATGTATACAATGTATGTGTCCTTGTTATTTATAGGACCAGTCACACGTCCGTGAAAATCAGGGCTGTGAGAATGAGATACTTGAGGGTCAGAGAATGTCCTGTTTTGAATTGCAGTACACTGACAGTGCACACGGATACAGGATTGTAGCCTAATGTATAGCACAGTCCTTTAGTATATAGAGTACCATTATGTATCGTGCCATCGTTAGTTACATAGTTTCCTTTTATGATGTATAAAACTGCCCCTTATTTTGTACCATCCTCTCTAGTAATATATGGTGCAGTCGATTATTATAGAGCTTCCTCTGCTGTTATATACAGTGCTGTCCCTTACATAGTGTATACTTGTTATTTTTCTTAATCACAGCGCCCTCTCTTTAATGCATAGTCCTCTCTTGTTAGATATAAAATGACTGCTGATGGAGCAGCCAGTGACCAGAAGACCATTCCATCAGACTTTTCTGTTAGAAAAGAAGCTTTCCCATGCTCCACCAGCCATCATTGCATTAAATCATCTAACAAGAGAGTATGGTATGTAATAAAGGCAGGGGGCGCTATAAATAGTCCAAAAGATAAGGGACGGAGATGTACATAAGAAGAGAGAGCAGTGTGTAATAAGGCATGGCAATATACATAATAAAGGAGACTATGTAAGATGTGTGTGACTATATATATATATATATATATTTGTAATTCGGTCGCCATAAAAGGGCGACACATTTCTTGCACAGTGGCCCCAAGCTATCAGTATCCGCCCCTGGCACAACATAACAATGTACATTTGAGGGAAGAGATTAATATTATTTGAGGAGATGTCCCCAACTCATTTGATACTGCTGCACCATATCGTTAACCTTGCCATAACCAGATGAGTAAGATGTAGTATAATAGCTCTGCATGCATCCAAAACTCCTTACATTCTTCTCTGCATAATACAATTAGACACTTTTGAATGAATAAATCTCACATTCTGTCTAAAAGGTGATGCCACTTTTTCCATATTTAGGTCAGTGTTGTCTGACGTACATTGGCTATGTTTGTTAGGAGCTGTTAGATCAAGTAAAGGTTAATTAGCGTTACATGTGTAAAATGAATTAAAACATCCCCCAGTTTTTCTGCACTTGTGCGTAAATGAAGCAGATATGTGACTGCACAGCTCTCACAAATCTTCTGAGTCATGCCAGTAGGTGTTAGGATGTGACAACGCTGCGCAACCTCCCACACAGCTGTAATGTCTTAGCAAGCATTACACATCCTTAACAGGTTAGGGCGCCTCTGGGGAGCTGCGTAATTAGGTTTTTGTTTCCTAGAAGTTTATCAGTCACCTGCAGACTTCATTGTGTGAATGCTTAATTTCTTGCCTGTCATGATCAGTAATATATTTACATTTAACTAATCTTGACAACAGATAATGAATTCCACTCTTGGAGAGAGAGAATATATGTAAAATGTAACTGTCATATCCTCCGCACACGACGGCATTAGATGAGTATCTGAGTCAGCTGAATTAGAGGAAATGGAATCAATTGTGACGAATATTGTAGGATTTGCTTTCCATGATGTATGGAATAAAAGGCAGAGATTATTGCATTCTGAGGCTTTATTTTAACTCTTGTCAGCAAACATAAAAATATGTTAATATTTGTCATGATTGTGTAAATAATATACATCAGATCATATTAATACTAAGGTATCGTGTAGAGGCTAACATTTTGGCCTCTACATACGGCATATCTAGCTAACATGCCCATAGGCTATCATTAGTCAAATGCATAGCAAATTTGTGCCCTTTTTGCATCTTTTACAAGTATATGTCAGTTTATCTTTACTTTAGTTAGAAAAGACGATGATGCTTATTAATACAAGTGAATTGTATAAAAATACTTTTATTTAAGGAAGTCAGTGAAAGTTGTTTGCTGAGATAGTGTTTATTACTGTATATCTCAAATATATGTTACATGAGTAAAACTGAAGGGATTGTCAACTGTGTCACTATTTTAAAAAATGTATCAGGGATATGATTTTGTGGAATTTACAAATATACAGGTCCTTCTCAAAAAATTAGCATATAGTGCTAAATTTCATTATTTTCCATAATGTAATGATTACAATTAAACTTTCATATATTTTAGATTCATTACACACCAACTGAAATTTGTCAGGTCTTTTATTGTTTTAATACTGATGATTTTGGCATACAACTCCTGATAACCCAAAAAACCTGTCTCAAAAAATTAGCATATCAAGAAAAGGTTCTCTAAATGACCTATTACCCTAATCTTCTGAATCAACTAATTAACTCTAAACACATGCAAAAGATTCGTGAGGCTTTTAACCCCTTCACCCCCAAGGGTGGTTTGCACGTTAATGACCGGGCCAATTTTTACAATTCTGACCACTGTCTCTTTATGAGGTTATAACTCTGGAACGCTTCAACGGATCTTCGCGATTCTGAGATTGTTTTCTCGTGACATATTGTACTTCACGTTAGTGGTAAAATTTCTTCGATATACCTTGCGTTTATTTTTGAAAAAAACGCAAATATGGCGAAAATTTTGAAAATTTTGCAATTTTCAAACTTTGAATATTTTTTCCCTTAAAACAGAGAGATATGTCACAAAAATAGTTAAGAAATAACATTTCCCACATGTCTACTTTACAGCAGCACAATTTTGAAACCAAATTTTTTTTTTGTTAGGAAATTATAAGGGTTAAAAGTTGACCAGCGATTTCTCATTTTTACAACAAAATTTACAAAGCCATTTTTTTAGGGACCACCTCACATTTGAAGTCACTTTGAGGGGCCTATATGGCAGAAAATACCCAAAAGTGACACCATTCTAAAAACTGCACCCCTCAAAGTACTCAAAACCACATTCAATAAGTTTATTAACCCTTCAGGTGCTTCACAGGAGCTGAAGCAACGTGTAAGGAAAAAATGAATATTTAACTTTTTAGCCACAAATATGATCTTTTACAAACTTTTTTTTATTTTCACAAGGGTAAAAGGAGAAAATGGCAGATAAAGTTGTTGTGCAATTTCTCCTGAGTACGCCAATACCCCATATGTGGGGGAAAACCACTGTTTGGGCACACGGCAGAGCTTGTAAGGGAAGGAGCGCCGTTTGACTTTTTCAAACTAAAATTGGCTGGAATTGAGATTAGACGCCATGTCGCGTTTGGAGAGCCCCTGATATGCCTAAACAGTGGAAACCCCCACAAGTGACACCATTTTGGAAACTAGACCCCCTAAGGAACTTATCTAGATCTGTTGTGAGCACTTTGAACCCCAAAGTGTTTCACAAAAGTTTATAATGCCTGGGTGTGAAAAAAAACCAAAACAATTTTCCACAAAAATGATTTTTTAGTCCCAAATTTTTGATTTTTCCCAAGGAAATTGGACCCCAAAAGTTGTCCAATTTGTCCTGAGTACGCGGATACCCCATATGTGGGGGGGGGAAACTGTTTGGGCGCACGGCAGGGCTTGGAAAGGAAGCAGTAACGATTTTGGAATGCAAACATTGATGGGGTCATGTTCCGTTTGTAGTGCCCCAGATGAGCCTAAACAGTGGAAACCCCCCACAAGTGACCCCATTTTTTTTCACACAAGTTTATAATGCCCGGGCATGAAAATAAAAAATCCTATTTTTTTCCCACAAAAATTATCTCTTAGTCACTAATTTTTTATTTTCCCAAGGGTAACAGGAGAAATTGGACCACAAAATTTGTTGTCCAATTTGTCCTGAGTACGCTGATACCCCATATGTGGGGGGGAACCACTGTTTGGGCGCATGGCAGAGCTCGGAATGGAAGGAGCACCATTTGACTTTTTCCAACCAAAATTGGCTGGAATTGAGATTGGACGCCATGTTGCATTTGGAGAGCCCCTGCTGTGCCTAAACAGTGGAAACCCCCCACTAGTGACCCCATTTGGGAAACTAGACCCCCTAAGGAACTTATCTAGATCTTTGGTGAGCAATTTGAACCCCCAAGTGCTTCACACAAGTTTATAACGTAGAGCCGTAAAATTAAAAAATCATATTTTTTCCACAAAATTTATCTTTTCACCCCAATTTTTATTTTCCCAAGGGTAACAAGACTCCAAAAGTTATTGTGCAATTTGTCCTGAGTGCGCTGATACCCCATATGTGGGAGTAAACCACTGTTTGGGCGCATGGCAGAGTTTGGAAGGGAAGGAGCGCCGTTTGACTTTTTCAACACAGAATTGGCTGGATGCCATGTCGTGTTTGGAGAGCTCCTGATCTGCCTAAACAGTGGAAACCCCCCACAAATGACACCATTTTGGAAACTAGACCCCTCAAGGAACTTATCTAGATGTGTGGTGAGCACTTTGAACCCCAAAGTGCTTCACAGAAGTTTATAACATACAGCCGTAAAATAAAAAATCTCTTTTTTTTTTTACAAAAATGATTTTTTCGCCCCCAATATTTTATTTTCACGAGGGTAACAGAAGAAATTGGACCCCAAAAGTTGTTGTCCAATTTGTCCTGAGTACGCTGATACCCAATATGTGGGAGTAAACTACTGTATGGGCGCATGTCAGGGCTCGGAAGGGAAGTAGTGACGTTTTGGATTGCAGACTTTGATGGAATGGTCTGGGGGAGTCATGTCGCATTTGGAGAGCCCCTGATGCGTCTAAACAGTGGAAACCCCCCACAAGTGACCCCATTTTGGAAAATGGACCCCTCAAGGAACTTATCTAGATGTGTGGTGAGCACTTTGAACCCCGAAGTGCTTCACAGAAGTTTATAACGTACAGCCGTAAAAATAAAAAATCCTTTTTTTTTTTTACAAAAATGATTTGTTTCGCCCCCAATATTTTATTTTCACAAGGGTAACAGGAGAAAGTGGACCCCAAAAGTTGTTGTCCAATTTGTCCTGAGTACGCTGATACCCAATATGTGGGAGTAAACTACTGTATGGGCGCACGTCGGGGCTCGGAAGGGAAGTAGTGACGTTTTGGATTGCAGACTTTGATGGAATGGTCTGGGGGCGTCATGTCGCATTTGGAGAGCCCCTGATGCGCCTAAACAGTGGAAACCCCCCACAAGTGACCCCATTTTGGAAAATAGACCCACAAGGAACTTATCTAGATGTGTGGTGAGCACTTTGAACCCCGAAGTGCTTCACAGAAGTTTATATCGTACAGCCGTAAAAATAAAAAATCCTTTTTTTTTTTTTACAAAAATGATTTTTTTCGCCCTCAATATTTTATTTTCACAAGGGTAACAGGAGAAATTGGACCCCAAAATTTGTTGTCCAATTTGTCCTGAGTACGCTGATACCCAATATGTGGGAGAAAACGACTGTATGGGTGCACGTCTGGGCTCGGAAGGGAAGTAGTGATGTTTTGGATTGCAGACTTTGATGGAATGGTCTGGGGGCGTCATGTCGCATTTGGAGAGCTCCTGATGCGCCTAAACAGTGGAAACCCCCCAAAAGTGACCCCATTTTGGAAAATAGACCCCACAAGGAACTTATCTAGAAGTGTGGTGAGCGCTATGAAGCCCCAAGTGCTTCACAGAAGTTTTATAACATACAGCCGTAAAAACAAAAAAATCATTTTTTTTTTACAAAAATGATTTTGTCACCCCCAGTTTTTTATTTTCCCAAGGGTAACAGAAGAAATAGGACAAATTGCACAATAACTATTGTGGTCCAGAGTACGCTGATACCCCATATGCGGGAGTAAACTACTGTTTGGGCGCATGGCAGAGCTCAGAAGTGAAGGAGCACCGTTTGACTTTTTCAACGCAGAATTGGCTGGAATTGAGATCAGACGCCATGTCACATTTGGAGAGCCCCTGATGTGCCTAAACAGCAGAAACCCTCCAATTCTAACTCCAACCCTAACCCCAACACACCCCTAACCCTAGTCCCAAACCTAACCACAAACCTAACCCTAACACACCCCTAACCGTAATCCCAACCCTAATCCTAATCCTAACGTTAGCGCCAACCCTAACCCTAACTTTAGCCGCAACCCTAACCCTAACGGGAAAATGGAAATAAATACATTTTTTTAATTTTATTATTTTTCCCTAACTAAGGGGGTGATAAAGGGGGTTTGATTTACTATTTATAGCGGGTTTTTGTGATTGGCAGCTGTCACGCTAAAAGACGCTTTTTATTGCAAAAAATAGTTTTTTGCATCACCACATTTTGAGAGCTATAATTTTTGCATATTTTGGCCCACAGAGTCATGTGAGGTCTTATTTTTTGCGGTACGAGTTGAAGTTTTTATTGGTACCATTTTTGAGCACGTGACATTTTTTGATCGCTTTTTATTTCGATTTTTGGGAGGTTAGAATGAACAAAAATCAGCAATTCATGAATTTCTTTTGGTGGAGTTGTTTTTACTGTTCCGCGTGTGGTAAAATTGATAAAGCAGTTTTATTCTTCTGGTCAGTACGATTATGGCGATACCTCATTTATATCATTTTTTTATGTTTTGGCGCTTTTATAGAATGAAAACAATTTTATATAAAAAATTATTATTTTTGCATCGCTTTATTCTGTGAGCTATAACTTTTTTATTTTTTCACTGATGATGCTGTATTATGGCTCTTTTTTTGTGGGACAAGATGACGTTTTCAGCGGTACCATGTTTATTTATCTCGGTCTTTTTGATCGCGTGTTATTCCACTTTTTGTTCAGCAGTATGATGATAAAGCATTGATTTTTTGCTTCGTTTTCTTTTTTTTTTTTAAGGGGTTCACTAAAGGGGTTAACTAGTGGGACAGTTTTATAGGGGGGGTCGTTACGGATGCGGCGATACCAAATATGTGTACTTTTATTGTTTTGTTTTTTTTATTTACAGGAAAGAATGAATTTATTGGGGAATATTTTTTTTTTTTTGATTTTTTTTACCACATTTTATTTTTATTTTTTTAACTTTTTTACTTTGTCCCAGGGTGGGACATCACTGTATTTTAGCAGATCGCTGGTGTGACAGTGTGCACAGCACTCTGTCACACCAGCGATCGCTCTGGCAGTGCTGCAGGCTTCTCAGTGCCTGCTCTCAGCAGGCACTGAGGAAGTCGCCTCCCTGCAGGACCCCGGCGCCATCTTGGATCCGGGGACCTGGAGGGAGGACGGACCCTCGGAACAGCGCGACACATCGCGCTGCTCTGAGGGTCTCAGGGGAGCGCGCAGGGAGCCCCCTGCCTGCGCGATCCTCCCCTGTGCCCCGGGTACACCGCGATCATGTTTGATCGCGGTGTGCCAGGGGTTAATGTGCCGGGAGCGGTCCGTGACCGCTCCTGACACACAGTCACGGGTGTCAGCTGTGATAATCAGCTGACACCCGGCGGCGATCAGCTGCGCTCCCCCTGATCGCCCATGACGTACTATTCCGTCCATGGGAATTAGGTCCAGGGTCACATGGACGGAATAGTACGTCTGATGGAATAAAGGGGTTAAAAACTCCCTGCCTGGTTCATTACTCAAAACCCCCATCATGGGTAAGACTAGCGACCTAACTGATGTCAAGAAGGCCATCATTGACACCCTCAAGCAAGAGGGTAAGACCCAGAAAGAAATTTCTCAACAAATAGGCTGTTCCCAGAGTGCTGTATCAAGGCACCTCAATGGGAAGTCTGTTGGAAGGAAACAATGTGGCAGAAAACGCTGTACAACGAGAAGAGGTGACCGGACCCTGAGGAAGATTGTGGAGAAGGACCGATTCCAGACCTTGGGGGACCTGAGGAAGCAGTGGACTGAGTCTGGTGTAGAAACATCCAGAGCCACCGTGCACAGGCGTGTGCAGGAAATGGGCTACAGGTGCCGCATTCCCCAGGTAAAGCCACTTTTGAACCATAAACAGCGGCAGAAGCGCCTGACCTGGGCTACAGAGAAGCAGCACTGGACTGTTGCTAAGTGTTCCAAGTACTTTTTTCTGATGAAAGCAAATTTTGCATGTCATACGGAAATCAAGGTGCCAGAGTCTGGAGGAAGACTGGGGAGAAGGAAATGCCAAAATGCCTGAAGTCCAGTGTCAAGTACCCACAGTCAGTGATGGTGTGGGGTGCCATGTCAGCTGCTGGTGTTGGTCCACTGTGTTTCATCAAGGGCAGGGTCAATGCAGCTAGCTATCAGGAGATTTTGGAGCACTTCATGCTTCCATCGGCTGAAATGCTTTATGGAGATGAAGATTTCATTTTTCAGCACGACCTGGCACCTGCTCACAGTGCCAAAACCACTGGTAAATGGTTTACTGACCATGGTATTACTGTGCTCAATTGGCCTGCCAACTCTCCTGACCTGAACCCCATAGAGAATCTGTGGGATATTGTGAAGAGAAAGTTGAGAGACGGAAGACCCAACACTCTGGATGAGCTTAAGGCCGCTATCGAAGCATCCTGGGCCTCCAAAACACCTCAGCAGTGTCACAGGCTGATTGCCTCCATGCCACGCCGCATTGAAGCAGTCATTTCTGCAAAAGGATTCCCGACCAAGTATTGAGTGCATAACTGAACTTTATAATTTGATGTTTTTTTTGTTTGTTTTTAAAAAACACTTTTATTTTATTGGATGGTTGAAATATGTTAATTTTTTGAGACAGGTTTTTTGGGTTATCAGGAGTTGTATGCCAAATTCATCAGTATTAAAACAATAAAAGACCTGACAAATTTCAGTTGGTGTGTAATGAATCTGAAATATATGAAAGTTTAATTGTAATCATTACATTATGAAAAATAATGAAATTTAGCACTATATGCTAATTTTTTGAGAAGGACCTGTATAATAATTACACATTCAGTGCTGAACTCATTTTTAAAACTTGCCAGTGGAGCTTCCCCAAAAGACTTAAAGGGAACCTGTCATGCGATTCATGCTGCACAAACTATGGGCAGTATGAATCAGAGCCTGGCTTTGCAACCAAATGTATATACTATATAAACCTAAGAAATGAGCTGGAACACATGTTGGTATACGTGCAATGTGTAGGTGTTCATTCACACTGTGGCCATTAACAAACATAACTTTGGATAAAAACAAAATGAGCAAATACATTTTGTTTTCATCCTAGGTTATGTTTGTTAATGTTAAATCCATAAATTAATGGTCCATGACCAAATAAAGTGTAACAGAGCTACATGTAAATCAAAAAGTGCCGCTTAGTATGAACCCTCCACCAAGGGGACAAAGTAGGCACAGTGAACACAAGAGACGTATACATCAATATATTCTTTCATTCATAGAAAAGTAACAAAAATCAATTAAAAACAGAGGCCTCTTGTGTGAGAGACGCAGGAAAAGATTCTCCTGAACGTAGGTTCAATGGGGAAAATAAGTATTTGATACATTGCCGAATTTGCAAGTTTTCCCACCTACAAAAAATGGAAAGGTCCTTCATTTTTATCGTAGGTGCTCTTCAATTGAGGGAGACAGAATCTAAAAATAAAAAACAGAAAATCACATTGTAAGATTTTTATATAATTAAATTGCATTTTGTTGCTTGAAATAAGTATTTGATCGCCTACTAACCAGCAAAAATTCTGGCTCTGACAGACCTGTTAGTAAACCTTTAAGAATCCCTCCTACTCTGCACTCATTACCAGTATTAATTGCACGTGTTTGAACCTGTTTGAACTGTTTTTACCATCTGCTGTGGTGAGGCTAGTGACCTTGCCGGCCAGTGCACTAGGCAGGGTATATCGAATAGACAATTAGGGACCAGGCACGTGACGACAGCAGGGGGAAGGACCTGCATAGTGTGTTAGTGGAGCTTAGTGCCAGGCACAGGTTGGAGTCAGGAGGTGCCCCATCCCTCGCTCCCTGCTGGTAAGGCCTTCCTCTCCCTACTCCATCCCATTGTTATAGAATCATAGAATCATAGCATGGTAGAGTTGGAAGGGACCTCCTGGGTCATCTGGTCCAACCCCCTGCTCAAAGCAGGATTCACTAAATCATCCCAGACAGATGTCTGTCCAGCCTCTGTTTGAAGACTTCCATTGAAGGAGAACTCACCACCTCTCGTGGCAGCCTGTTCCACACATTGATCACTCTGTCAAAAAGTTTTTTTCTAATATCTAATCTGTGTCTCCTCCCATTCAGTTTCATCCCATTACTTCTAGTCTTTCCTTGTGCAAATGAGAATAAAGATGATCCTTCTACAATGTGACAGCCCTTGAGATATTTGTAGACAGCTATTAAGTCTCTTCTCAGTCTTCTTTTTTGCAAGCTAAACATTCCCAAATCCTGCAACCGTTCCTCATAGGACATGGTTTGCAGACCGGTCACCATTCTGGTAGCTCTTCTCTGAACTTGCTTCAGTTTGTTGATGTCTTTTTAAAATGTGGTGCCCAAAACTGGACACAGTATTCCAGATGAGGTCTGACCAAAGAGGAGTAGAGGGCAATAATGACTTCACGTGATCTAGACTGTATGCTTCTGATAATAGTTTACATGCCATAATTGTATTTGCCTTTTTTGCTGCTGCATCACACTGTTGACTCATGTTCAGTCTGTGTTCTATTAGTATACCCAAGTCTTTTTCACATGTGCTGTTGCTTTGTCCTATTCCTCCCATTCTGTATACGCTTTTTTCATTATTTCCCAGATGTAGTACTTTGCATTTTTCCCTGTTAAAAACCATTCTGTTAGTTGCTGCCCACTGCTCCAGTTTATTTATATCTTTTTGAATCCTCTCTCTCTCTTCTCTAGTATTAGTTATCCCTCCTAGCTTTCTGTCTTCAGCAAATTTAATCAGTTTACCCTCAATTACTTCATCTAAATCATTGATAAAGATGTTGAACAATACAGGGCCCAAGACAGAGCCCTGTGGTACCCCACTTGATACATTCTTCCAACTGGATGTGCAGCCATTTACTACCACTCTTTGGATCCTATCATTAAGCCAGTTATGAATCCACCTAACAGTTGCCTTGTCCATTCCATACTTAGTCATTTTTTCAATAAGGATTGTGTGAGATAATTTGTCAAATGCTTTACTGAAGTCAAGATATAATATATCTACAGCATTTCCCTGATCCACCCAGTCGGTGATTCTGTCATAGAAGGAAATTAAATTAGTCTGACATGACTTATTAGTTACAAACCCATGCTGACTCTGGTTAAGCACTTCATTCTTGTCCAGGTACTTACATACATGTTGTTTAATAATTTGTTCAAAGATCTTTCCTGGTATAGATGTCAGACTCACCGGCCTATAGTTCCCTGGGTCCACCTTCTTCCCGTTTTTGAAGATAGGAACAACATTCGCTCTTCTCCAGAAATCTAGGACTTCTGTTCTCCAAGAATTTTCAAAGATTATGGAGAGTGGTTCAAAAATTTCTTCTGCTATCTCCTTCAGTACTCTGGGGTGTAATTCATCTGGACCTGGAGACTTGAATTCATTTATGTTAGCTAAGTGTTTCCTCACTATTTTTCTGTTTATGTTTATCCTGGATTCTTCTATTCCCTTAATAGGACAGTGAAGATCAGTTGATGTTACATTTCGTTTCTGAGAGAAAACAGATGCAAAATAGGAATTTAAAAGTTTGGCCTTCTCAACATCCTTTCTTGCCATTTCATAATTTTCATCCTGTAAAAATCCTATAGCATCTTTGACTTTTCTTTTACTTTTGACTAGAGTTGAGCATTCCGATACCGCAATATACGGCCGATATTCGCTGTATCGGAATTCCGATACTTAGTTCCGATATTTTCCATATATCGTATACCGGAATCGGAAGTTCCCATAATTCTTTGAGAGGCAATGTGATTTTAGTCAGCCAATGAGGAATCCTAAGAAGTGTGGGCACATCCTGTACTGCTGCGGTCATGTTAACTAATGGCATGGCTGTGATTGGATGCTGAAATCATGTCAGAATGCACTATAAAAGGCGCCGCCGCCATTTTAGCGTCACTGTGCTGTGAATTCAGTTAGGGACAGAACGCTGCTGTGCTGACTCTGAGGGACAGTTAGAGATTGCGATTTTGTGTACTGTGCTCTAGGCAGGCTAGTTTGCCAACCGCTGTGTAAAGCTTCCTTTTGCCTTGCAATGTTGTTTTAACAGCTCTGTGCAAGGTGTGTGTGTGAGTGCAGGTGACGCTGCAGTTTGCTCTGCATCCAACGCTGTTTGTAGGCATCTGCACGTGTCACTCACAGACTCTTTTTTTTTTCTTTAGTGTAATTCTTGCTGCTCCATTCAATTGAAATTATAGTGTGACGCGCTTCCATCCGTATACAATACATTGGTTTCAAACACTATAGAAGTACAGAAAGGAGCCTTTCACAGATAGTGAACAGTTGTGTGCAGTGTTCACTCTAGACTGTGAGGTTTTTTTTTTTGAGTGCAGATCACGCTCCAGTTAGTTCTTCAAACACTGCTGCTTGTACTCTGCTGAGCGTGTCTCACTGCCTCACCCTTTACATTTTTCTCTAATTGTTGCTGCTACATTCTATTTAAAAAAAAATCAAATCTATTAGTGTGACGTGCTTCCATCCGTATCCAATACATTGGTTGCAAACAGTAAAGAAGTCCACAAAGGAGCCTTTCAGAGATAGTGAACAGTTGTGTGCAGTGTTCACTGTAGTCTGTGATTTTTTTTTTTCAGTGCAGATCCCGCTCCATTTAATTCTTCAACCACTGCTGCTTGTACTCTGCTGAGCGTGTGTCACTGCCTCATCCTTGACATTTTTCTCAAATTGGTGCTGCTACATTCTATTTAAAAAAAATCCAATCTATTAGTGTGATGTGCTTCCATCCGTATCCAATACATTGGTTGCAAACAGTATAGAAGTCCACAAAGGAGCCTTTCAGAGATAGTGAACAGTTGTGTGCAGTGTTCACTGTAGTCTGTGAGGTTTTTTTTTTTTGAGTGCAGATCCCGCTCCATTTAGTTCTTCAACCACTGCTGCTTGTACTCTGCTGAGCGTGTCTCACTGCCTCATCCTTTACATTTTTCTCTAATTGTTGCTGCTACATTCTATTTAAAAAAAATCCAATCTATTAGTGTGATGTGCTTCCATCCGTATCCAATACATTGGTTGCAAACAGTATAGAAGTCCACAAAGGAGCCTTTCAGAGATAGTGAACAGTTGTGTGCAGTGTTCACTGTAGTCTGTGATTTTATTTTTTTTCAGTGCAGATCCCGCTCCATTTAGTTCTTCAACCACTGCTGCTTGTACTCTGCTGAGCGTGTCTCACTGCCTCATCCTTGACATTTTTCTCAAATTGGTGCTGCTACATTCTATTTAAAAAAAATCCAATCTATTAGTGTGATGTGCTTCCATCCGTATCCAATACATTGGTTGCAAACAGTATAGAAGTCCACAAAGGAGCCTTTCAGAGATAGTGAACAGTTGTGTGCAGTGTTCACTGTAGTCTGTGAGGTTTTTTTCTTTTGAGTGCAGATCCCGCTCCATTTAGTTCTTCAACCACTGCTGCTTGTACTCTGCTGAGCGTGTGTCACTGCCTCATCCTTGACAGTTTTCTCTAATTGTTGCTGCTACATTATATTTCAAATAATTCAATCTATTAGTGTGACGTGCTTCCATCATTATCCAATACATTGGTTGCAAACAATATAGAAGTACACAAACGGGCCTTTCACAGCTACTGAACAGTTGTGTGCATTGTTTACTGTAGTCAGAGGTTCTCATTTTTGGAGTGCAGATCCTGCTCCAGTTAGTTATTCAAACACTGCTGCTTGTACTCTGCTGAGCGTGTGTCACTGCCTCATCCTTGACATTTTTCTCCAATTGTTGCTGCTACATTATATTTCAAATAATTCAAATCTATTAGTGTGACGTGCTTCCATCATTATCCAATACATTGGTTGCAAACAATATAGAAGTACACAAACGGGCCTTTCACAGCTACTGAACAGTTGTGTGCATTGTTTACTGTAGTCAGAGGGTTTCAATTTTTGATTCAGATCCCGCTCAAGTTATTTCTTCAACCACGCTGCTTGTACTCTGCTGAGCGTGTGTCACTGCCTCATCCTTGACAGTTTTCTCTAATTGTTGCTGCTACATTATATTTCAAATAATTCAAATCTATTAGTGTGACGTGCTTCCATCATTGTCCAATACATTGGTTGCAAACAATATAGAAGTACACAAACGGGCCTTTCACAGCTACTGAACAGTTGTGTGCATTGTTTACTGTAGTCAGAGGTTCTCATTATTGGAGTGCAGATCCCGCTCCAGTTAGTTATTCAAACACTGCTGCTTGTACTCTGCTGAGCGTGTGTCACTGCCTCATCCTTGACATTTTTCTCTAATTGTTGCTGCTGCATTATATTTCAAATAATTCAAATCTATTAGTGTGACGTGCTTCCATCATTATCCAATACATTGGTTGCAAACAATATAGAAGTACAGTCATGGCCAAAAGTTTTGAGAATGACACAAATATTAATTTTTACAAAGTCTACTGCTTCACTTTTTCTAATGGCAATTTGCATATACTCCAGAATGTTATAAAGAGTGATCAGCTTAACAGCAATTACTTGCAAAGTCAATATTTGGCTAGAAAATGAACTTTATCCCCCAAAACACATTTCAACATCATTGCAGCCCTGCCTTAAAAGGACCAGCTAACCTCTTTTCAGCGATTGCTCCATTAACACAGGTGTGGGTGTTGATGAGGACATGGCTGGAAATCAATCTGTCATGATTAAGTAAGAATGACACCACTGGACACTTTAAAAGGAGGCTTGTGCTTGGCATCATTGTTTCTCTTCTGTTAACCATGGTTATCTCTAAAGAAACACGTGCAGTCATCAATGCAATGCACAAAAATGGCCTAACAGGGAAGAGTATCGCAGCTAGAAAGATTGCACCTCAGTCAACAATCTATCGCATCATCAAAAACTTCAAGGAGAGAGGTTCCATTGTTGCCAAAAAGGCTCCAGGGCGCCCAAGAAAGACCAGCAAGCGCCAGGACCGTCTCTTAAAAGTGTTTCAGCTGCGGGATCCGGCTACCAGCAGTGCAGAGCTTGCTCAGGAATGGCAGTAGGCAGGTGTGAGTGCATCTGCACGCACTGTGAGGTGGAGACTCTTGGAGCAAGGCCTGGTCTCAAGGAGGACAGCAAAGAAGCCACTTGTCTCCAGAAAAAACATCATGGACAGACTGATATTCTGCAAAAGGTACAGGCAGTGGGCTGCTGAGGACTGGGTAAAGTTATTTTCTCTGATGAATCCCCTTTTCGATTGTTTGGGACATCAGAAAAACGCCTCATTCGGAGAAGACAAGGTGAGCACTACCACCAGTCTTGTCTCATGCCAACTGTTAAGCATCCTGAAACCATTCATGTGTGGGGTTGCTTCTCAGCCAAGGGAATCGGCTCTCTCACAGTCTTGCCTAAAAACACAGCCATGAATAAAGAATGGTACCAGAATGTCTTCCAAGAGCAACTTCTCCCAACCCTCCAAGAGCAGTTTGGCGATCAACAATGCCTTTTCCAGCATGATGGAGCACCTTGCCATAAAGCAAAGGTGATAACTAAATAGCTCAGGGAACAAAACATAGAGATTTTGGGTCCATGGCCTGGAAACTCTCCAGATCTTAATCCCATTGAGAACTTGTGGTCAATCATCAAGAGACGGGTGGACAAACAAAAACCTAAAAATTCTGACAAAATGAAAGCATTGATTGTGCAAGAATGGACTGCTATCAGTCAGGATTTGGTCCAGAAGTTGATTGAGAGCTTGCCAGGGAGAATTGCAGAGGTCCTGAAGAAGAAGGGTCAACACTGCAAATATTGACTTGTTGCATTAACTCATTCTAACTGTCAATATAAGCTTTTGTTACTCATATGTTTGCAATTATTATATTTCTGTCTGTGATAAAAACATCTGTCAAACACACATAAAAACCAGAGGGCAGCAGATCATGTGAAAATATAATATTTGTGTCATTCTCAAAACTTTTGGCCATGACTGTACACAAACGGGCCTTTCACAGCTACTGAACAGTTGTGTGCATTGTTTACTGTAGTCAGAGGGTTTCAATTTTTGAATTCAGATCCCGCTCAAGTTATTTCTTCAACCACCGCTGCTTGTACTCTGCTGAGCGTGTGTCACTGCCTCATCCTTGACAGTTTTCCCTAATTGTTGCTGCTACATTATATTTCAAATAATTCAAATCTATTAGTGTGACGTGCTTCCATCATTATCCAATACATTGGTTGCAAACAATATAGAAGTACACAAACGGGCCTTTCACAGCTACAGAACAGTTGTGTGCATTGTTTACTGTAGTCAGAGGGTTTCAATTTTTGAATTCAGATCCCGCTCAAGTTATTTCTTCAACCACCGCTGCTTGTACTCTGCTGAGCGTGTGTCACTGCCTCATCCTTGACAGTTTTCTCTAATTGTTGCTGCTACATTATATTTCAAATAATTCAAATCTATTAGTGTGACGTGCTTACATCAGTATCCAATACATTGGTTGCAAACAATATAGAAGTACACAAACGGGCCTTTCACAGCTACTGAACAGTTGTGTGCATTGTTTACTGTAGTCAGAGGGTTTCAATTTTTGAATTCAGATCCCGCTCAAGTTATTTCTTCAACCACCGCTGCTTGTACTCTGCTGAGCGTGTATCACTGCCTCATCCTTGACAGTTTTCTCTAATTGTTGCTGCTACATTATATTTCAAATAATTCAAATCTATTAGTGTGACGTGCTTCCATCATTATCCAATACATTGGTTGCAAACAATATAGAAGTACACAAACGGGCCTTTCACAGCTACTGAACAGTTGTGTGCATTGTTTACTGTAGTCAGAGGGTTTCAATTTTTGAATTCAGATCCCGCTCAAGTTATTTCTTCAACCACTGCTGCTTGTACTCTGCTGAGCGTGTGTCACTGCCTCATCCTTGACAGTTTTCTCTAATTGTTGCTGCTACAATATATTTCAAATAATTATTAGTGTGACGTGCTTCCATCATTATCCAATACATTGGTTGCAAACAATATAGAAGTACACAAACGGGCCTTTCACTGCTGCTGAACAGTTGTGTGCATTGTTTACTGTAGTTAGAGGGTTTCAATTTTTGAATTCTGATCCCGCTCAAGTTATTTCTTCAACCACCGCTGCTTGTACTCTGCTGAGCGTGTATCACTGCCTCATCCTTGACATTTTTCTCTAATTGTTGCTGCTACATTATATTTTAAATAATTCAAATCTATTAGTGTGACGTGCTTCCATCAGTATCCAATACATTGGTTGCAAACAATATAGAAGTACACAAACGGGCCTTTCACAGCTACTGAACAGTTGTGTGCAGTGTTTACTGTAGTCAGAGGTTTTCATTTTTGGAGTGCAGATCCCGCTCCAGTTAGTTCTTCAGCCACTGCTGGTTGTAGTCTGCTGAACGTGTCTCACTGCCTCATCCTTGACATTTTTCTCTAATTGGTGCTGCTCCATTCTATTTCAAATAACTCAAATCTATTAGTGTGACGCGCTTCCATCCGTATACAATACATTGGTTGCAAACAGCCTTTTTGTTAAGGTACAGTATTATATTGACATTGTACAGGTGTCGCTATTCAGTCTGATAACTAGATATCATTCACCTTTTCTATCAGTTGTCGTTGTTTCAGCACCACTTGCAGGTATATATTTAGCTATTGTGACTATGCACTATTGACTTTAACAAGGTAATGCATGATTTTTGTTACCGATTCTCATTTTTACATGATGGACCTTTATGATATGGGTTGTTAAATTTGTATTTAAATATGTATTTTTTCAAATGACACAAATATAAGTAATGTTGAAGAGGACTAGTCCTACATACATTGTTTCCACAATATTACAGGTGTACATCACGTCCCTTAATCAACAATTGATTATTAAATTTACTTGTATGCTTTTATTTAAAAGCCAAGAACACTGAAGGCTAACCTTCGCACTGCAGCTGTTGTCAAAGTTCAACCCACATTATGCACTTCCAACATTGCAGCATTTGAGGCATGATGTGAGTTGGATTTGTCTAAGTTATGGAGTGACAAGGTTCACCATCAGTACCCTATAGCATAAGTGGGCTTTTGTGTTAGCATTTGTGTTCCACATGTAGATATCTGCAGTAATATGTCACAATTATTTTGTTACAGATTTGTGACAAAGACTAATAATTTTATTGTTTTAAAGGTGACGTTTCACTTGTTTACAGTTTAGAAATAAGGGTGTAGCCTCTTATCTATGTGTAGCAGTAGCCACTTTAACATGTCATGTTTTTTTCAACATGTGTAGCTAGCTAGCAGTAATTTTTGCCGGACACACAGCAGGGGAACAGCAGGCGTTACTGAACCCCACAAACACATCAGTGATTTTTTTGATCTGTGCATCCAACACTTGTGAGCAGCAACTGGCAGTGTTGTAGCCCAGGGAGTAGAGTTCAGGTGGTAGAAAGATGAACATAACAGGAGACATGGATAACGTTGCCAACCAGTTATTTAATCTGAAACCGGACAGGCAAATTCATGCGAGATCCATGCCTTGTTTATTTTCAGAAAACTAAGCCGGTCTACATTAACGGAGGATAGTCGCATGCTACGGTCTGTTAGTACACCACCTGCAGCACTAAAGAAGCGCTCCGATAATACACTGGCAGCAGGGCAAGCCAGCACCTCCAATGCACACTGGCTAAGCTCTGGCCATGTATCCAGCTTAGAGACTCAAAACTTGAATGGGGAAGAGCCATCTGGGAGTACACTGAGAGGCCAAGACATGTAGTCTGTCACCATCTTACGGAAACTTTGCCTCCTGCTGACTGGAGCCGTCTCGGATGGTGTAGACATTGGTGGCGCTGCCACAAAACTTCGCCACATTTGGAACATACTAGTCTTGCTGTTGTGAATGTGATAGAAATGAATTCTGAGCAGAAGCTCCCTCTGGTGGTTACAAACAGTACTGAACTATCCAATGAAGATTGTGAAGATTGGAGATCAGGTGTTACTTAAGAAAATGAAGGAAAAAGGGATCCAGCTTCAATAAAATCTTCATCTTTATTGATTCATAAAAACATGAATAGTGGCATGCTCCTGGACAAGCTCAGGACAAGGCTACGCGTTTCGATCACAGGGATCTTTATCACAGCTGACATATTCAGACAAAGGCACATATTTAAGAAAAAGAAAGACCAATCACGATCAGAAAAAATGTCATGTGATTTTTGACAAGTCCTTTAACAATTTGCACATAACGAATAAAGAAACAAAAACAATATTTGCACAAATAAAATCAATGCAAAGAAATAAAATTAATAATGGAACATCAATTCGTTTCTTTTGTTGAGACCAAATGGATGTCTGGTATGTAGATTAAAGATCCAGAAAGCTTCACGTGTGAGGAGTCGCTGACGTGCATCTCCACCTCGGGCAGACAGGTTAACACTTTCAATACCTGTGACTTGGAAAGAAGAAACATTGCGAGCATGCTGAAAAATAAAATGTTTAGCAGCAGCAGAAATATTGCGATTTGAAGAAACATTCTTTATATCCTGCAAATGTTCAGCGATCCTGATTTTTAATTTCCTAGTGGTGCAGCCTATATAAGATAAATTGCAAGTAGTGCACATAATTTTATATACCACATAGCATGAATTACAATTGATATATTTGTTAATGGTATAAATCACAGTGCTGTCATTATTTTCAAAGGTTTTCGTTACACAAACATATTTGCAAAGTGCACATCTATTGTGGCCACATTTATAAAAACCTTTATGTTCTAACCACAATGTTTTATGAGAAGAGAAATTATTACTGAACATGCTTGGAGAAACTTTGTTACCAATAGATGGCGCTTTCCTTGAAACAACATTAATACCTGATGAAAGAATGTCGGCAAGAGAGGGATCTTCATATAAAATAGGCAGCGATCTCAAAATGATTTTTTTGATGTCCCCAAATTGAGGACTATATTGAGCACAAAAATATGGTTTCACTGCAAGATCATTTTTTTTGTTGTCGCCCTCCACTAATGAGATCCTCTCTGTTTTTATTACTTACAATTGTCCGTGCTCTTTTTAATGACCATTTAGGATAATTTCTGTTTTTTAATCTTGTATCCACACAATTAAATTCCGTTTCCAATGAATTTACTGACTTGTCTTTCAGAGAACAGGTATCTCTCAACACTTTGTTTAGTTTGTCTACTCATTCCTATGATAATGAATCTGATATTATTCATGCACCTGTGTTTAAAACAAAAAATCCTCTTTTTATCCCATTCAATCCAGGCCTGATTGCATGACTAAATACCAGGAGGTGATAGAGAGGGATTTAAAAATCCTTCATGATAGGGTTAAAATGGGCAGCAGCAGAAATCATTCCAATTTAACAAAAGCCCAGAAAACTGCATTAGATGAGATCAAAAGTATGTCAGATATAATAATTAAAATGTCGGACAAGGGTGGCATGGTAGTTATCCTGAATAAAGAGGATTATCATTCTCAAATTATGTCTCTTGTCTGACAGTGATGTATATGAAAACTCCATACAAATCCTACTGATAAATTTAAAAGTGAGATTATCCAAATTATCAATGAGGGTTTCAGCCTTGGCATTCTAACCAAAAAACAAACTGATTTTCTCACAGTGTCTCATCCTATTATCCCTATCATGCATGGTCTCCCAAAAATTCACAAGGATATGAAAATCCCCCCCATGAGACCCATTGTCTCAGGGATTGGATCTTTAAATGAACATCTGGGTGAATGGGTTGACTCACTACTTCAACCACTAGTACAAATCACTCCTGGTTATATTAACCCCTTCACCCCCAAGGGTGGTTTGCACGTTAATGACCGGGCCAATTTTTACAATTCTGACCACTGTCTCTTTATGAGGTTATAACTCTGGAACGCTTCAACGGATCTTCGCGATTCTGAGATCGTTTTCTCGTGACATATTGTACTTCATGATAGTGGTAAAATTTCTTCCATATAACTTGCATTTATTTATGAAAAAAATGCAAATATGGCAAAAATTTTGAAAATTTTGCAATTTTCAAACTTTGAATTTTTATTCCCTTAAAACAGAGAAATATGTCACACAAAATAGTTAAGAAATAACATTTCCCACATGTCTACTTTACATCAGCACAATTTTGTAAACAAAATTTTTTTTTGTTAGGAAATTATAAGGGTTAAAAGTTGACCAGCGATTTCTCATTTTTACAACAAAATTTACAAAGCCATTTTTTTTCGGGACCACCTCATATTTGAAGTCACTTTGAGGGGTCTATATAGCAGAAAATACCCAAAAGTGACACCATTCTAAAAACTACACCCCTCAAGGTACTCAAAACCACATTCAAGAAGTTTATTAACCCTTCAGGTGCTTCACAGGAGCTGAAGCAACATGGAAGGAAAAAATTAACATTTTACTTTTTAGTCACAAAAATGATCTTTTACAAACATTTTTTTTATTTTCACAAGGGAAAAAGGAGAAAAAGGACTGATAAAGTTGTTGTGCAATTTCTCCTGAGTACGCCGATACCCATATGTGAGGGAAAACCACTGTTTGGGCACACGGCAGAGCTCGGAATGGAAGGAGCGCAGTTTGACTTTTCCAAACCAAAATTGGCTGGAATTGAGAACGGACGCCATGTCGCGTTTGGAGAGGCCCCGATGTGCCTAAACAGTGGAAACCCCCACACGTGACCCCATTTTGGAAACTAGACCCCCTAAGGAACTTATCTAGATGTGTGGTGAGTAGTTTGAACCCTCAAGTGCTTTACGCAAGTTTGTAATGTAGAGCCGTGAAGAAAAAAAATCATATTTTTTCCACAAGCATGATGTTTTAGTCCCCAAATTTTTATTTTCCCAAGGGTAAGAGGAGAAATTAAACACAAAAGTTGTTGTCCAACTTATCCTGAGTACGCTGATACCCCATATGTGGGGGGGAACCACTGTTTGGGCGCACGGCAGGGCTTGAAAGGGAAGGAGCGCCGTTTGACTTTTCCAAACCAAAATTGGCTGGAATTGCGAACGGACGCCATGTCGCGTTTGGAGGGCCCCTGATGTGCCTAAACAGTGGAAACCCCCCACATGTGACCCCATTTTGGAAACTAGACCCCCTAAGGAACTTATCTAGATGTGTGGTGAGCACTTTGAACCCTCAAGTGCTTCACGCAAGTTTGTAATGTAGAGCCGTGAAGAAAAAAAATCATATTTTTTCCACAAACATGATGTTTTAGTCCCCAAATTTTTATTTTCCCAAGGGTAAGAGGAGAAATTGGACCACAAAAGTTGTTCTCCAACATGTCCTGAGTACGCTGATACCCCATATGTGGGGGGGAACCACTGTTTGGGCGCACGGCAGGGCTCGAAAGGGAAGGAGCACCGTTTGACTTTTCCAAACCAAAATTGGCTGGAATTGCGAACGGACGCCATGTCGCGTTTGGAGGGCCCTGATGTGCCTAAACAGTGGAAACCCCCCACATGTGACCCCATTTTGGAAACTAGACCCCCTAAGGAACTTATCTAGATGTGTGGTGAGCACTTTGAACCCTCAAGTGCTTCACGCAAGTTTGTAATGTAGAGCCGTGAAGAAAAAAAATCATAATTTTTCCACAAACATGATGTTTTAGTTCCCATATTTTTATTTTCCCAAGGGTAAGAGGAGAAATTGGACCACAAAAGTTGTTGTCCAACATGTCCTGAGTACGCTGATACCCCATATGTGGGGGGGAACCACTGTTTGGGCGCACGGCAGGGCTTGAAAGGGAAGGAGCGCCGTTTGACTTTTCCAAACCAAAATTGGCTGGAATTGCGAACGGACGCCATGTTGCGTTTGGAGGGCCCCTGATGTGCCTAAACAGTGGAAACCCCCCACATGTGACCCCATTTTGGAAACTAGACCCCCTAAGGAACTTATCTAGATGTGTGGTGAGCACTTTGAACCCTCAAGTGCTTCACGCAAGTTTGTAATGTAGAGCCGTGAAGAAAAAAAATCATAATTTTTCCACAAACATGATGTTTTAGTTCCCATATTTTTATTTTCCCAAGGGTAAGAGGAGAAATTGGACCACAAAAGTTGTTGTCCAACATGTCCTGAGTACGCTGATACCCCATATGTGGGGGGGAACCACTGTTTGGGCGCACGGCAGGGCTTGAAAGGGAAGGAGCGCCGTTTGACTTTTCCAAACCAAAATTGGCTGGAATTGCGAACGGACGCCATGTTGCGTTTGGAGGGCCCCTGATGTGCCTAAACAGTGGAAACCCCCCACATGTGACCCCATTTTGGAAACTAGACCCCCTAAGGAACTTATCTAGATGTGTGGTGAGCACTTTGAACCCTCAAGTGCTTCACGCAAGTTTGTAATGTAGAGCCGTGAAGAAAAAAAATCATATTTTTTCCACAAACATGATGTTTTAGTCCCCAAATTTTTATTTTCTCAAGGGTAAGAGGAGAAATTGGACCACAAAAGTTGTTGTCCAACATGTCCTGAGTACGCTGATACCCCATATGTGGGGGGGAACCACTGTTTGGGCGCACGGCAGGGCTTGAAAGGGAAGGAGCGCCGTTTGACTTTTCCAAACCAAAATTGGCTGGAATTGCGAACGGACGCCATGTTGCGTTTGGAGGGCCCATGATGTGCCTAAACAGTGGAAACCCCCCACATGTGACCCCATTTTGGAAACTAGACCCCCTAAGGAACTTATCTAGATGTGTGGTGAGCACTTTGAACCCTCAAGTGCTTCACGCAAGTTTGTAATGTAGAGCCGTGAAGAAAAAAAATCATATTTTTTCCACAAACATGATGTTTTAGTCCCCAAATTTTTATTTTCTCAAGGGTAAGAGGAGAAATTGGACCACAAAAGTTGTTGTCCAACATGTCCTGAGTACGCTGATACCCCATATGTGGGGGGAACCACTGTTTGGGCGCACGGCAGGGCTTGAAAGGGAAGGAGCGCCGTTTGACTTTTCCAAACCAAAATTGGCTGGAATTGCGAACGGACGCCATGTCGCGTTTGGAGGGCCCCTGATGTGCCTAAACAGTGGAAACCCCCCACATGTGACCCCATTTTGGAAACTAGACCCCTAAGGAACTTATCTAGATGTGTGGTGAGCACTTTGAACCCTCAAGTGCTTCACGCAAGTTTGTAATGTAGAGCCGTGAAGAAAAAAAATCATATTTTTTCCACAAACATGATGTTTTAGTACCCAAATTTTTATTTTCTCAAGAGTAAGAGGAGAAATTGGACCACAAAAGTTGTTGTCCAACATGTCCTGAGTACGCTGATACCCCATATGTTGGGGGGAACCACTGTTTGGACGCACGGCACGGCTTAAAAGGGAAGGAGCGCCATTTGACTTTTCCAAACCAAAATTGGCTGGAATTGCGAACGGACGCCATGTCGCGTTTGGAGGGCCCCTGATGTGCCTAAACAGTGGAAACCCCCCACATGTGACCCCATTTTGGAAACTAGACCCCCTAAGGAACTTATCTAGGTGTGTGGTGAGCACTTTGAACCCCCAAGTGTTTCACTAACGTTTATAATGCCCTGGCGTGAAAAAAAAAAATTTTTTCTTTCCACAAAAGTGATGTTTTAGTCCCCAATTTTTTATTTTCCCAAGGGTAAGAGGAGAAATTGGACCCCAAAAGTGGTTGTCCAATTTGTCCTGAGTACGCTGATACCCCATATGTTGGGGGGATACACTGTTTGGGCACACGGCAGGGCTCGGAAGGGAAGCAGTGACGTTTTGGAATGCAGACTTTGATGGAATGGTCTGCGGGCGTCATGTTCCGTTAGCAGAGCCCCTGATGTGCCTAAACAGTGGAAACCCCCCACATGTGACCCCATTTTGGAAACTAGACCCCCTAAGGAACTTATCTAGGTGTGTGGTGAGCACTTTGAACCCCCAAGTGTTTCACTAAAGTTTATAATGCCCTGGCGTGAATAAAAAAAAAAAAAAATTTCCACAAATATGATGTTTTAGTCCCCAATTTTTTATTTTCCCAAGGGTAACAGGAGAAATTGGACCACAAAAGTTGTTGTCCAATTTGTCCTGAGTACACTGATACCCCATATGTTGGGGGGAACCACTGTTTGGGCACATGGCAGGGCGCAGAAGGGAAGCAGTGACGTTTTGGAATGCAGACTTTGATGGAATGGTCTGCGGGCGTCATGTTCCGTTAGCAGAGCCCCTCATGTGCCTAAACAGTGGAAACCCCCACAAGTGACCCCATTTTGGAAACTAGACCCCCTAAGGAACTTACCTAGGTGTGTGGTGAGCATTTTTAACCCCCAAGTGTTTCACTAAAGTTTATAATGCCCAGGTGTAAAAATAAAAAATCCTACTTTTATCCTCACAAAAATGATGTTTTAGTCCCCAATTTTTTATTTTCCCAAGGGTAAGAGGAGAAATTGGACACCAAAAATTGTTGTCCAATTTTTCCTGAGTACACTGGTGCCCCATATGTGGGAAAAAACTGTTTGGGCACAAGTCGGGGCTCAGAAGGGAAGTCGTGACGATTTGGAATGCAGACTGATGGAATGGTCTGCGGGCGTCATGTTCCGTTTGCAGAGCTCCTGATGTGCCTAAACAGTAAAAAAAAAACCACAAGTGACATAATTTTGGAAAGTAGACTCCCAAGGAACTTTTCTAAATGTGCCCCCCTTCTGGAACTAATCTTTCCTGTAAAGTAAATTAGTAGTGCATTGAGGTGTGGTACAATTTGAAACAATCCTTCATACACAGGCCAGGTTTTTCGGGGCAGGTGTCGCATTGGTAAGTGGTGTCCTTGCGTATTCCCCTTTTGTAACACACTCGGCACCTTTTTTGCGGCTTACCTTTGCTTCCAGTTGGCGGGACCACCCCCGGGAAATGCTGACCTGGTATGATACGAGCACCTTCAGTTCCAGAAGTACTGGGGCCCGCTGTTTCCTGAGCGCCAAGCATCAGGGCCTTAACCACTACCTCCTGGAACTGAAGGTACGTCGTATCGCTGTTGCGTGCACATCGTGACAGCAGGAAAGCGTTGAGCATTGCCATTTGGACGATGTGCACGGACAGCTTCTTGTACCACACCTTGGCCTTTCTCAAAGCACTGTACGGTTGGAGGAGTTGATCAGAGAGATCAACACCCCCCATGTATTTATTGTACCCCAGTACACAGTCCGGTTTGCGGACCTGTGTAGAGGTACCCCGTACAGTGCTGAGGGCGCTGCCATCACCATGTATGGTGGTCAAGAGAAGGACATCCCTCTTGTCCTTGTACTTGACCACCAACAGGTGGTCGCTACATTGGGCTCTGCTCTCACCCTTTCTGAGCATCTGCCCAAGTAGCGTCTTCGGGAGGCCTCTCTGATTTTTGCGGACGGTACCGCAAGCTGCGGTACCTCGCGCAGAGAGGGATTTGTAGAGTGGGACGCTGGAATAAAAGTTATCGGTGTAAAGGTGATAACCTTTATCCAGCAGTGGGTGCACCAAATCCCACACAATTTTCCCACTCACTCCCAGGACGGGGGGACACTCAGGGGGTTCAATCCTGGTGTCCTTTCCTTCGTAAATTCTAAAGCTGTGCGTGTACCCTGAGGTACTCTCGCACAGCTTGTAGAGTTTAATTCCGTACCTTGCCCTCTTGCTGGGCAGGTACTGGCGGAATCTGAGCCGTCCCTTAAAATGAACCAAGGACTCATCCACGCAGATGTCCCTTTGGGGCACGTACACTTCAGCAAACTTTTTGCTGAAGTGTTCGATGACCGGCCGAACTTTGAACAGACGGTCAAAGTTGGGATCATTTTGTGGGGGACACTGTGCATTATCATTATAATGCAGGAATTTGTGGATGGCCTCAAAACGCGTCCGAGCCATGACCATTCGGAACAGTGGAGTGTTGTATAAAATATCAACACTCCAATATTGCCGAAGTTCTGGCTTCTTCAGGATCCCCATATGGAGGACCAGGCCCCAAAACTGCATCATTTCACCTGCGTCTACAGGAGACCAGTTGGAAAATGATGACACTGGGTTTTGCGCCAAAAATTGCCGAGCGTACAAATTAGTTTGCTCCACCACGAGGTTAATAAAATCCTCAGAGAAAAAGACTTTGAAAAAGTCTATTTCTCTGAGGCCCGTGGTGTCAAACTTGATTCCTGATTCTGCCACAAAATCAGGAATCAGTGGCTCGTAATTTTCGGGGGGCGGGGTCCATATGGGGTCCGAAGAGGGGTGTGCTGGTTCATTTTCAGGGGTGGGCGCTGCCTCATCTTCTGTCCTGGGGCGTCTGCGTGGCGGTTCCGCAGGACCCGAGGAGGAAGATGAGGAAGAGGAGGAAGAAGAAGAAGAGGATGAAGAATCTGAAAAGTAAAGAAATGTGGGATCCTCTCCCTCGCTATCAGTGTCGGAGGCAAGTAAAGCGTATGCCTCTTCCACTGAATAGCACTGTTGGGAAGAACGTGACGAGCGGGACATTTTTTTTGTGAATGTGGTGCTTTGTGTGAACTTTATTTATAACTGTGTGTGTGTGTGGGGGGACAGTGGTTGGTGCAAACTATGCTGAAAGGAAAAAGCTAAAAGAAAAGAAAGAGAATAGGGAAAAAATTGCCTGTGAAAAAAAGTCTAAACCAGCAGGCACGAGCTCTGATAAGTGACCGGTGTCAATTATCAAAGTTCCGCGGCTGCCGGATGTGCGCACAAGAGTGGCGGAAAGGGAAGTGAAAAAAAAAAAAAACGGCAGGAACGAGCTCTGATAAGTGACGGTGTCACTTATCAAAGTTCCGCGGCTGCTAGATGTGCGCACGGGAGTGGCGGAAAGTGGGGTGAAAAAAAAAAAACTGCAGGAACGAGCTCTGATAAATGACTGGTGTCACTTATCAAAGTTCCGCGGCTGCTAGAGTGCGCACGGGAGTGGCGGAAAGTGGTGTGAAAAAAAAAAAAAAACTGCAGGAACGAGCTCTGATAAGTGACTGGTGTCACTTATCAAAGTTCCGCGGCTGCTGGAAGTGCGCACGGAGGGGGGTGCAAAAGAAAAACGAGCACGAGTGTTGATCGGTGAACTGCGTCACCAATCAACGCTCTGCGGCTGCTAAATGTGTGCAAAGGGGGGTAAAAAGAGGGGGAAAGGGAAGGGGGGAGGGGGGAATGGGGGGATTGGGGTGGATCGGGCAGGATCGGGGCTCAAAAACTCACGTTTGTAGTCTCTCTTCTTTCTTCTCTCTTCTTTTCTTTCTCTCTTCTTTCTTCTCTCTTCTTTCTTCTCTCTTCTTTCTTCAGCAGGAGTTGTGGTGTCACAGGCTACTGTGGCACCACAAGGCCCAGCACAGGAGGAGATCTGGCGTGTGACCGCACTGCAGGAATCCTCAGCAAGTGTGAGGACCCCTGCAGTGCGGTCAGACAGGTCAGATCCAGTTTGCAGACAGGTCACAGAGCGGTCACATCGCTGCTGTGACCTGTCATTGGTGGGATCGATGATCACATCGATCCCACCAATCAGAGGAGACCCTTGTTTTGCCGGTTGCTAGGCACCGGCCTAGTAATCGGAGCTCACTGCTCCGATTCCTAGGCAGGTCACCGGCAGGTCAGGAAGCAGGGCACAGAGCGGTCACACCGCTGCTGTGCCCTGTGATTGGCGCGATCGTCTATGACATCGATCGCGCCAATCAGCAGCTGCAGGCCCTACTGGGCCTGTCCTAGGCTCCGGCCTAGGATCGGTGCTATTACTGCACCGATCCAGGCAGGTACAGGCAGGGCACAGCGCGGATACACCGCGGCTGTGCCCTGCGATTGGCGCGATCGATGTGATCGGCGATCGCGCCAATCCAGGGGGGGTCTGCTCCTTTCTATGCCCAGGCCTAGGATCGAGTACATCGGTACTCGATTCTAGCCTGGGATCTCACTGTTTCAGCCCATCGGATTGGCTGAAACAGTGAGAAAGGCTGCGATTGGCTGTTCAGAATTGAACAGCCAATCACAGCGATCGGGAGTGAGGGTGGGCGGTGACAGACCCCGGGATGCCGGCGCCATCTCTCCTGAGGTAAGATGGCGTCGGAATTTTAATGCGATCATTGCGACTTAAGTCGCAATGTCGCATTAAAGGGCTGGACGTACTATCCCGTCCCCGGTCATACGGGCTCAGGTACCATGGACGGGATAGTACGTCCGATGGCAGTAAGGGGTTAAAGATTCTAAAGAAGTGTTGAGAATGTTTTCCAAGAAAATCTGGTTTAAAGAATATACTTGGTTATGTTGTGATGTGACTTCTTTATATACCTGTATACCTTACAATGTTGCCATGGCATCGCTGCAGTTTGTCTTAACTAAATTCAGTAATTATTCCCAGGATCTCATTAATTACATTTTACAAGTTATTCAATTTTTATTAACCCACAATTTTTTCTCATTTGACAATAATTTTTTTTTACAAAAATCTGGCGTGGCGATGGGTGCGAAATTTGCACCATCCCTAGCTAATCTTGTTAAGTCATATTGGGAATATTTTTTTATTTTTTCAGCTACTAATCCATTTATTGACTCGATTGCTTGGTATGGTAGATATATTGATGATTTACTCATCATTTGGAGTGGTGATTAGTGTTGAGCATTCCGATACCGCAAGTATCGGGTATCGGCCGATATTCGCGTTATCGGAATTCCGATACTTAATTCCGATACTTTTTCAATATCGTATACCGGAATCGGAAGTTCCCATAATTCTTTGAGAGGCAATGTGATTTTAGTCAGCCAATGAGGAATCCTACGAAGTGTGGGCACATCCTGTAATGCTGCGGTCATCTTAACTAATGGCATGGCTGTGATTGGCTGCTGAAATGATGTCAGAATGCACTATAAAAGGCGCCGCAGCCATTTTAGCGTCACTGTGCTGTGAATTCAGATAGGGACAGAACGCTACTCTGCTGACTCTGAGGGACAGTTAGAGATTGCGATTTAGTGTACTGTGCTGTAGGCAGGCTATCACCAACCGCTGTGTAAAGCTTCCTTTTGCCTGCAGTGTTGTTTTAACAGCTCTGCAAGGTGTGTGTGAGTGCAGGTGACGCTGCAGTTTGCTCTGCATCCAACGCTGTCTGTAGGCATCTGCACGTGTCACTCACAGACTCTTTTTTTTTTTCTTTAGTGTAATTCTAGCTGCTCCATTCAATAGAAATTATAGTGTGATGCGCTTCCATCCGTATCCAATACATTGGTTGCAAACACTATAGAAGTAGACAAAGGAGTAGCCTTTCACAGATTGTGGACAGTTGTGTTTCAGTGTTCACTGCAGTCTGTGTTTTTTTTTTTTTGAGTGCACATCACGCTCCAGTTACTTGTTCAAGCACTGCTGCTTGTACTCTGCTGAGCGTGTCTCAGTGGCTCATCCTTTTCATTTATCTCCAATTGGTTCTGCTACATTCCATTTAAAATAATCTAATCTATTAGTGTGACGCGCTTCCATCCGTATACAATACATTGGTTGCAAACACTATAGAAGTAGACAAAGGAGTAGCCTTTCCCAGATTGTGGACAGTTGTGTTTCAGTGTTCACTGCAGTCTGTGTTTTTTTTTTTTTTGAGTGCACATCACGCTCCAGTTACTTGTTCAAGCACTGCTGCTTGTACTCTGCTGAGCGTGTCTCAGTGGCTCATCCTTTTCATTTATCTCCAATTGGTTCTGCTACATTCCATTTAAAATAAATCTAATCTATTAGTGTGACGCGCTTCCATCCGTATACAATACATTGGTTGCAAACACTATAGAAGTAGACAAAGGAGTAGCCTTTCACAGATTGTGAATAGTTGTGTTTCAGTGTTCACTGCAGTCTGTGAGGTATTTTTTTTTTTTTTAAATGCAGATCACGCTCCATTTACTTCTTCAACCACCGCTGCGTGTACTCTGCTGAGTGTCTGTCACTGGCTCATCCTTGTCATTTTTCTAAAATTGGTGCTGCTTTATTCTATTTAAAATAATTCAAATCTATTACAGTGACGTGCTTCCATCCGTATACAATACATTGGTTGCAAACAATATAGAAGTACACAAACGGGCCTTTCACAGCTACTGAACATGGGTTTTTAATTTTTAACTAAAATATGTATTTTTTCAAATGACACAAATATAAGTAATGTTGAAGAGGAATAGTCCTACATCCATTGTTTGCACAATATTACAGGTGTACATCATGTCCCTTAATCAACAATGTATTATTATATTTACTTGTATGCTTTTATTTAAAAGCCAAGAACACAGAAGGATAACCTTCGCACTGCAGCTGTTGTCAAAGTTCAACCCACATTATGCACTTCCAACATTGCAGCATTTGAGGCATGATGTGAGTTGGATTTGTCAAAGTTATGGAGTGAGAAGGTTCACCATCAGTACCCTATAGCATAAGTATGCTTTTGTGTTAGCATTTGTGTTAGACATGTGGATATCTGCCATAATATGTCACAATTATTTAGTTACAGATTTGTTACCAACACTAATCATTGAATGGTTTTAAATTTGACGTTTCACTTGTTTACAGCTTAGAAATAAGGGTGTAGCCTGATATCTATGTGTAGCACTAGCCACTTTAACATGTCATGTTTTTTTCAACATGTGTAGCTAGGTAGCAGTAATTTTTGCCGGACACACAGCAGGGGAACAGCAGGCGTTACTGAACCCCACAAACACATCATCGATTGTTTTGATCTGTGCATCCAACACTTCTGAGCCCAGGGTCAAGGAGGGTGTAGCCTGAGGCCTAGTATGAGATGTTTGAACTTTAATTTGAACTTTAATTTGGAGTTAGCAGCATTAATTTTTGTCAGACACGCAGCAGGGGAACAGCAGGCGTTACTGAACCCCACTATCACTATAGCTTGTGTATTGGTCTGTGGACACGACACTTCTGAGCAGCAACTGGCAGTGTTGTAGCCCAGGGAGTATAGCTCAGGTGGTAGAAAGATGAACATAACAGGAGACATGGAAAACGTTGCCAACCAGTTAGTTAATCTGAAACCGGACAGGCAAATTCAGGCGAGATCCATGCCTAGTTCATTTTCAGAAAAGTAAGCCGTTCTACATTATCGGAGGATAGTCGCATGCAACGGTCTGTTAGTACACCACCTGCAGCAGTAAAGACGCGCTCCGATAATACACTGGCAGCAGGGCAAGCCAGCACCTCCAATGCATACTGGCTAAGCTCTGGCCATGTATCCAGCTTAGAGACACAAAACTTGAATGGGGGAAGAGCCATCTGGGAGTACACTGAGAGGGCAAGACATGTAGTCTGTCACCATCTTACGGAAATGTTGCCTCCT
>JARQOD010000002.1:555238461-555294189 GCA_033576555.1 Oophaga sylvatica | reverse complement strand
GATGCTAGACTGGATGGGCTGCTGCTAGGGTGTCCAGATGCTAGACTGGATAAGCTGCTGGTAAGGGGGACAGATGCTAGACTGGATGGGCTGCTGGTAGGGGGGCCAGATGCTAGACTGGATGGGCTGCTGGTAGAGGGGCCAGATGTTAAACTGGATGGGCTGCTGGTAGAGGGGCCAGATGCTAGACTGGATGGACTGTTGGTAGGGGGGGACAGATGCTAGACTGGAAGGGCTGCTGGTTGGGGGCCAGATGCTAGACTGGATGGGCTGCTGGTAGGGGGCCAGATGCTAGACTGGATGAGCTGCTGGTTGGGGGACTAGGTGCTAGACATGAGGGGCTGCTGGTAGAGGGGCCAGATGCTAGACTGGATGGGCTGCTGATAGGGGGACCAGATGCTAGACTGGAGGGGCTGCTGGTAGAGGCACCAGATGCTAGACTGGCTGGGCTGCTTGTAGGGGGACCAGATGCTAAACTGGATGGACTGCTGGTAGGGGGGACAGATGCTATTCTGGATTGGCAGCTGGTAGGGGGGCCAGATGCTATACTGGATGGGCTGCTGGTAGGGGGCCCATTAGCTTGACTGAAAGGGCTGCTGGTAGGGGGCTAGATGCTAGACTAGATGGGCTGCTGGTAGGGGGCCAGATGTTAAATATATGGGCTGCTGATAGGTGGGCCAGACGGTAATCTGCATGGGCTTCTGGTAGGGGGGACAGACGCTAGGCTGGATGGGCTGCTAGTAGGGGGGCCAGACACTAAACTGGATGGGCTGCTTGTAGGGGGGCCAGATGCTAAACTGGATGTGCTGCTGGTGGGGGGCAAGATGCTAAACCGGATGAACTGCTGGTAGGGGGGCCAGACGCTAAACTGGATGGGCTGCATGTAGGGGGGCCAAATGCTAGACTGTAAGGGCTGTTGGTGGGGGGGCAGTTACTAAACTGGATTTGTTGCTGGTAGGGTGGCCAGATGCTTGACTGGATGAGCTGCTGGTAGGCTGCTAGATGCTAGATTGGATGGGCTGCTGGTAGTGGGGCCAGACGTTAGAATATATGGGCTGCTGGTAGGTGGGCCAGATGGTAAACTGCATAGGCTGCTGGTAGGGGAGCCAGATGCTAGGCTGAATGGGCTGCTAGTAGGGGGGCTAGACAATAGACTCGATGGGCTGCTGATAGGGGGCCAGACACTAGACTGCATGGGCTGCGGGTAGTGGGGCCAGATGCTAAACTGGATGGGCTGCTGGTAGGTGGGCCAGATGCTAGACTGGATGGGCTGCTGGTGGGGGGGCCAGATGCTAAACCGGATGGGCTGATGGTAGGGGGGCCAGATGCTAGAATGGATGGGCTGCTGGTAGGGGGGCCAGATGCTAGACTGGATGGGCAGCAGGTGGGGAGGCCAGATGAAAGAATGGATTGGCTGCTGGCAGGGGGCCATCCATTCTAGCATCTGCGGCCTACCAGCAGCCATCCATTCTAGCATCAGCACCTTACCAGCAGACCATCCATTCTAGCACCTGCCCCCACCAGCAGCCCATCCATTCTAGCATCTGCCCCACACCAGCAGCCCATCCATTCTAGCATCTGCCCCCTACCAGCGCCAATCCATTCTCGCATCTGGCCCGCTTCCATGAGCACATCCAGTCTAGTGTCTGGCCCCCTACCAGCTGCCCATCCAGTCTAGCTTCTGGCCCCCCTATAAGCAGCACATCCAGTCTAGCATCTAGCCCCCCTACGAGCAGCCCATCCAGTCTAGCATCTGGCCCCCCTACAAGAATCCCATCCAGTCTAGCTTCTGGCTCCCCTACAAGCAGCCCATCCAGTCTAGCATCTGGCCCCCCTACAAGAATCCCATCCAGTCTAGCATCTGGCCCCCTATAAGCAGCACATCCAGTCTAGCATCTAGCCCACCTACCAGCAGCCCATCCAGTCTAGCTTCTTGCCTCCTTACCAGCAGCCCATCCAGTCTAACATCTGGCCCCTCTACTACCAGCCCATCCAGTCTAGCATCTGGCCCCCCTACCAGCAGCCCATTTAGTCTAGCATCTGGCCCCTCTACCAGCAGTCCATCCAGTCTAGCATCTGGCCCCCGCACCAGCAGCCCATCCAGTCTAGCATCTGGCCTCCCTACCAGCACCCCGTTCAGTCTAGCATCTGGCCCCCCTATCAGCAGCCTATCCAGTTTACCATCTGGCCCCCCTACCAACAGCCCATTCAGTCTAGCATAAGGCCCTCCTACCAGCAGCCCATCCAGTCTATCATCTGGCCCCCTACCAGCAGCCCATCCAGTCTAGCATCTGGCACCCCTACCAGCAGGCCTTCCAGTCTAGCTTCTGGCCCCTCTACAAGCAGCCCATCCAGTCTAGCATCTGGCCCTCCTACCAGCAGCCCATCCAGTCTAGCATCTGGCCCCCTACCAGCAGCCCATCCAGTCTAGCATCTGTCCCCCGTACCAGCAGCCCATCCAATCTAGCATCTGGACCCCCTACCAGCATCCCAATCAGTCAAGCTTCTGGCCCCCCTATCAGCAGCCAATCCAGTCTAGCATCTGGCCCCCCTACCAGCAGCCCATTCAGTCTAACATCAGGCCCCCTACCAGCAGCCCATCCATTCTAGCATCTGGCCCACCTACCAGCTGCCCATCCAGTCAAGCATCTGACCCTCCCTACTAGCAGCCCATCCAGTCTAGCAACTGGAACCACTACCAGCAGCACATCCAGTCTAGCATCTGGCCCCCTACCAGAAGCCCATCCTGTCTAGCGTCTGGCTCCCCTACCAGCAGCCCATCCAGTCTAGCATCTGGCCCCCCTACCAGCAGCCTATAACGTCTAGCATCTGGCCCCTCTAACAGCATTGCACTCCATCCAGTCTCAGCATTCTGACCATCCATCTAGCAGCTCATCCAGTCTAGCATTGGCCCCCTACCAGAAGCCATCCAGTCTAGCATCTGGCCCCCTCCAGCAGCCCATCCAGTCTAGCATTAGCGGGCTACCACAGCCCATCAGATTAGCATCTGGCCCTTCCAGCAGCCATACCACTTTAGGGGGCAGATGCTAGACTGGATGGGCTGCTGGTAGGGGGGCAGATGCTAGACTGGATGGGCTGCTGGTAGGTGGCAGATGCTAGACTGGATGGGCTGCTGGTAGGGGGGCCAGATGCTAGATTGGATGGGCTGCTGGTAGGGGGGCCAGATGCTAGACTGGATGGGCTGCTGGTAGGGGGCCAGATGCTAGACTGGATAGGCTGCTGGTAGGGAGTGCCAGATGCTAGACTGGATGGGCTGCTGGAAGTGGTGCCAGTTGCTAGACTAGATGGGCTGCTGGTAAGGGGGCCAGATGCTAGACTGGATGGGCTGCTGGTAGGGGGGCCAGATGCTAAACTGGATGGGCTGCTGGTAGGGGGGCCAGATGCTAGACTGGATGGGCTGCTGGTAGGGGGGGCAGATGCTAGACTGGATGGGCTGCTGGTAGTGGTGCCAGTTGCTAGACTGGATGGGCTGCTGGTAGGGTGGCCAGCTGCTAGACTGGATGGGCTGCTGGTAGGTGGGCCAGATGCTAGACTGTATGAACTGCTGGCAAGTGGGCCAGCTGCTAGACTGGATGGGCTGCTGGTAGGGGGGCCAGATGCTAGACTGGATGAGCTGCTGGAAGGGGGGGCCAGATGCTAGATTGGAGCGGCTGCTGGTAGGGGTGCCGATGCTAGACTGGATTGGCTGCTGGTAGGGGGCCAGATTCTAGTCTGGATGGGCTGCTGGTAGTGGGTTCCAGGTGCTAGACTTGATGGGCTGCAGGTAGGATAGCCAGATGATAGACTGGATGGGCTGCTGGTGTGGGGGCCAGATGCTAGACTGGATGGGCTGCAGCTAGGGGGTCAGATGCTTACTGGATGGGCTGCTGGTAGGTGGCCAGATGCTAGACTGGATGGGCTGCTGGTAGTGGTGCCAGTTGCTAGACTGGATGTGCTGCTGGTAGGGGGGCCAGATGCTAGACTGGATGGGTTGCTGGTAGTTGTGCCCTTTGGTAGACTGGATGGGCTGCTGGTAGGGGCACCAGATGCTAGACTGGATGGGCTGCTGGTAGGGAGGCATATGTAAGACTGGATGGGCTGCTGGTAGGGGGGGGCAGATGCTAGACTAGATGGGCTGCTGTTAGATGGGCCAGATGCTAGACTGGATGGCTGCTGGTAGGGGGGCCAGATGCTAGACTAATGGGCTGCTGTTAGATGGGCCAGATGCTAGACAGGATGGCTGCTGGTAGGGGGCCAGATGTAGACTGGATGGGCGCTGGTAGATGGGTCAGATGCTAGACTGGATGAGGCTGGTAGGGGGCCAGATGCTAGACTGGATGGGCTGCTGGTAGGGGGGCCAGATGTAAACTGGATGGGCTGCTGGTAGAGGGGCCAGATGCTAGACTGGATGGGCTGCTGGTAGGGGGCCAGGTGCTAGACTGGATGGGCTGCTGGTAGGGGGCCAGATGCTAGACTGGATGAGCTGCTGGTTGGGGGACTAGGTGCTAGACATGAGGGGCTGCTGGTAGGGGGGCCAGATGCTAGACTGGATGGGCTGCTGATAGGGGGACCAGATGCTAGACTGGAGGGGCTGCTGGTAGAGGCACCAGATGCTAGACTGGCTGGGCTGCTGGTAGGGGGACCAGATGCTAAACTGGATGGACTGCTGGTAGGGGGGACAGATGCTATTCTGGATTGGCAGCTGGTAGGGGGGCCAGATGCTATACTGGATGGGCTGCTGGTAGGGGCCCATTAGCTTGGCTTGACTGAAAGGGCTGCTGGTAGGGGGCTAGATGCTAGACTAGATGGGCTGCTGGTAGAGGGGCCAGATGTTAGAATATATGGGCTGCTGATAGGTGGGCCAGACTGTAAACTGCATGGGCTGCTGGTAGGGGGGACAGACGCTAGGCTGGATGGGCTGCTAGTAGGGGGGCCAGACACTAAACTGGATGGGCTGCTTGTAGGGGGGCCAGATGCTAAACTGGATGTGCTGCTGGTGGGGGGGCAAGATGCTAAAACGGATGAACTGCTGGTAGGGGGGCCAGACGCTAAACTGGATGGGCTGCTTGTAGGGGGGCCAAATGCTAGACTGTAAGGGCTGTTGGTGGGGGGCAGTTACTAAACTGGATGGGTTGCTGGTAGGGTGGCCAGATGCTTGACTGGATGAGCTGCTGGTAGGCTGCTAGATGCTAGATTGGATGGGCTGCTGGTAGTGGGGCCAGACGTTAGAATATTTGGGCTGCTGGTAGGTGGGCCAGACGGTAAACTGCATAGGTTGCTGGTAGGGGAGCCAGACGCTAGGCTGAATGGGCTGCTAGTAGGGGGGCTAGACAATAGACTCGATGGGCTGCTGATAGGGGGCCAGACACTAGACTGCATGGGCTGCTGGTAGTGGGGCCAGATGCTAAACTGGATGGGCTGCTGGTAGGTGGGCCAGATGCTAGACTGGATGGGCTGCTGGTGGGGGGGCTAGATGCTAAACCGGATGGGCTGATGGTAGGGGGGCCAGATGCTAGAATGGATGGGCTGCTGGTAGGGGGGCCAGATGCTAGACTGGATGGGCAGCAGGTGGGGAGGCCAGATGAAAGAATGGATTGGCTGCTGGCAGGGGGCCATCCATTCTAGCATCTGCGGCCTACCAGCAGCCCATCCATTCTAGCATCAGCACCTTACCAGCAGCCCATCCATTCTAGCACCTGCCCCCACCAGCAGCCCATCCATTCTAGCATCTGCCCCACACCAGCAGCCCATCCATTCTAGCATCTGCCCCCCTACCAGCAGCCAATCCATTCTCGCATCTGGCCCCGCTTCCATGAGAACATCCAGTCTAGTGTCTGGCCCCCTACCAGCTGCCCATCCAGTCTAGCTTCTGGCCCCCCTATAAGCAGCACATCCAGTCTAGCATCTAGCCCCCCTACGAGCAGCCCATCCAGTCTAGCATCTGGCCCCCCTACAAGAATCCCATCCAGTCTAGCTTCTGGCTCCCCTACAAGCAGCCCATCCAGTCTAGCATCTGGCCCCCCTACAAGAATCCCATCCAGTCTAGCATCTGGCCCCCCTACCAGCAGCCCATCCAGTCTAGCTTCTTGCCTCCTTACCAGCAGCCCATCCAGTCTAACATCTGGCCCCTCTACTACCAGCCCATCCAGTCTAGCATCTGGCCCCCCTACCAACAGCCCATTTAGTCTAGCATCTGGCCCCTCTACCAGCAGTCCATCCAGTCTAGCATCTGGCCCCCGCACCAGCAGCCCATCCAGTCTAGCATCTGGCCTCCCTACCAGCACCCCGTTCAGTCTAGCATCTGGCCCCCCTATCAGCAGCCTATCCAGTTTAGCATCTGGCCCCCCTACCAACAGCCCATTCAGTCTAGCATCAGGCCCTCCTACCAACAGCCCATCCAGTCTATCATCTGGCCCCCTACCAGCAGCCCATCCAGTCTAGCATCTGGCACCCCTACCAGCAGGCCTTCCAGTCTAGCTTCTGGCCCCTCTACAAGCAGCCCATCCAGTCTAGCATCTGGCCCTCCTACCAGCAGCCCATCCAGTCTAGCATCTGGCCCCCTACCAGCAGCCCATCCAGTCTAGCATCTGTCCCCCGTACCAGCAGCCCATCCAATCTAGCATCTGGACCCCCTACCAGCATCCCAATCAGTCAAGCTTCTGGCCCCCTATCAGCAGCCAATCCAGTCTAGCATCAGGCCCCCCTACCAGCAGCCCATCCATTCTAGCATCTGGCCACCTACCAGCTGCCCATCCAGTCAAGCATCTGACCCTCCCTACTAGCAGCCCATCCAGTCTAGCAACTGGAACCACTACCAGCAGCACATCCAGTCTAGCATCTGGCCCCTACCAGAAGCCCATCCTGTCTAGCGTCTGGCTCCCCTACCAGCAGCCCATCCAGTCTAGCATCTGGCCCCCCTACCAGCAGCCTATAACGTCTAGCATCTGGCCCCTCTACCAGCAGCCCATCCAGTCTAGCATCTGGCACTCCTACCAGCAGCCCATCCAGTCTAGCATCTGACCTCCATACCAGCAGCTCATCCAGTCTAGCATTTGGCCCCCTACCAGTAGCCTATCCAATCTAGCATCTGGCCCCCCTCCAGCAGCCCATCCAGTCTAGCATCTGGCCGCCCTACCAACAGCCCATCCAGTCTAGCATCTGGCCCCCCTTCCAGCAGCCCATCCACTTTAGGGGGCAGATGCTAGACTGGATGGGCTGCTGGTAGGGGGGCAGATGCTAGACTGGATGGGCTGCTGGTAGGTGGTCAGATGCTAGACTGGATGGGCTGCTGGTAGGGGGGCCAGATGCTAGATTGGATGGGCTGCTGGTAGGGGGGCCAGATGCTAGACTGGATGGGCTGCTGGTAGGGGGGCCAGATGCTAGACTGGATAGGCTGCTGGTAGTGGGGCCAGATGCTAAACTGGATGGGCTGCTGGTAGGTGGGCCAGATGCTAGACTGGATGGGCTGCTGGTGGGGGGGCCAGATGCTAAACCGGATGGGCTGATGGTAGGGGGCCAGATGCTAGAATCGATGGGCTGCTGGTAGGGGGGCCAGATGCTAGACTGGATTTGGGCAGCAGGTGGGGAGGACAGATGAAAGAATGGATTGGCTGCTGGCAGGGCCCATCCATTCTAGCATCTGCGGCCTACCAGCAGCCCATCCATTCTAGCATCAGCACCTTACCAGCAGCCCATCCATTCTAGCACCTGCCCCCCACCAGCAGCCCATCCATTCTAGCATCTGCCCCACACCAGCAGCCCATCCATTCTAGCATCTGCCCCCTACCAGCAGCCAATCCATTCTCGCATCTGGCCCCGCTTCCATGAGAACATCCAGTCTAGTGTCTGGCCCCCCTACCAGCTGCCCATCCAGTCTAGCTTCTGGCTCCTCTATAAGCAGCACATCCAGTCTAGCATCTAGCCCCCCTACGAGCAGCCCATCCAGTCTAGCATCTGGCCCCCCTACAAGAATCCCATCCAGTCTAGCTTCTGGCTCCCCTACAAGCAGCCCATCCAGTCTAGCATCTGGCCCCCCTACAAGAATCCCATCCAGTCTAGCATCTGCCCCCCTATAAGCAGCCATCCAGTCTAGCATCTAGCCCCCTACCAGCAGCCCATCTCTATTGCCTCCTACGCACCATCCTACATCTGGCCCCTCTACTACCAGCCCATCCAGTCTAGCATCTGGACCCCCTACCAGCAGCCCATTTAGTCTAGCATCTGGCCCCTCTACCAGCAGTCCATCCAGTCTAGCATCTGGCCCCCGCACCAGCAGCCCATCCAGTCTAGCATCTGGCCTCCCTACCAGCACCCCGTTCAGTCTAGCATCTGGCCCCCCTATCAGCAGCCTATCCAGTTTAGCATCTGGCCCCCTACCAACAGCCCATTCAGTCTAGCATCAGGCCCTCCTACCACAGCCCATCCAGTCTATCATCTGGCCCCCTACCAGCAGCCCATCCAGTCTAGCATCTGGCACCCCTACCAGCAGGCCTTCCAGTCTAGCTTCTGGCCCCTCTACAAGCAGCCCATCCAGTCTAGCATCTGGCCCTCCTACCAGCAGCCCATCCAGTCTAGCATCTGGCCCCCTACCAGCAGCCCATCCAGTCTAGCATCTGTCCCCCGTACCAGCAGCCCATCCAATCTAGCATCTGGACCCCCTACCAGCATCCCAATCAGTCAAGCTTCTGGCCCCCCTATCAGCAGCCAATCCAGTCTAGCATCTGGCCCCCCTACCAGCAGCCCATTCAGTCAATACTAGACATTTCAGTGGCCCACCTACCAGCTGCCCATCCAGTCAAGCATCTGACCCTCCCTACTAGCAGCCCATCCAGTCTAGCAACTGGAACCACTACCAGCAGCACATCCAGTCTAGCATCTGGCCCCCTACCAGAAGCCCATCCTGTCTAGCGTCTGGCTCCCCTACCAGCAGCCCATCCAGTCTAGCATCTGGCCCCCCTACCAGCAGCCTATAACGTCTAGCATCTGGCCCCTCTACCAGCAGCCCATCCAGTCTAGCATCTGGCACTCCTACCAGCAGCCCATCCAGTCTAGCATCTGACCTCCATACCAGCAGCTCATCCAGTCTAGCATTTGGCCCCCTACCAGTAGCCTATCCAATCTAGCATCTGGCCCCCCTCCAGCAGCCCATCCAGTCTAGCATCTGGCCCCCTACCAACAGCCCATCCAGTCTAGCATCTGGCCCCCCTTCCAGCAGCCCATCCACTTTAGGGGGCAGATGCTAGACTGGATGGGCTGCTGGTAGGGGGCAGATGCTAGACTGGATGGGCTGCTGGTAGGTGGTCAGATGCTAGACTGGATGGGCTGCTGGTAGGGGGGCCAGATGCTAGATTGGATGGGCTGCTGGTAGGGGGGCCAGATGCTAGACTGGATGGGCTGGGGGGGGGGGGGGGGGGGGGGGGGGGGGGGGGGGGGGGGGGGGGGGGGGGGGGGGGGGGGGGGGGGGGGGGGGGGGGGGGGGGGGGGGGGGGGGGGGGGGGGGAGCCCATCCATTCTAGCATCTGCCCCACACCAGCAGCCATCCATTCTAGCATCTGCCCCCCTACCAGCAGCCAATCCATTCTCGCATCTGGCCCCGCTTCCATGAGAACATCCAGTCTAGTGTCTGGCCCCCTACCAGCTGCCCATCCAGTCTAGCTTCTGGCTCCTCTATAAGCAGCACATCCAGTCTAGCATCTAGCCCCCTACGAGCAGCCCATCCAGTCTAGCATCTGGCCCCCCTACAAGAATCCCATCCAGTCTAGCTTCTGGCTCCCCTACAAGCAGCCCATCCAGTCTAGCATCTGGCCCCCCTACAAGAATCCATCCAGTCTAGCATCTGCCCCCCCTATAAGCAGCACATCCAGTCTAGCATCTAGCCCCCCTACCAGCAGCCCATCCAGTCTAGCTTCTTGCCTCCTTACCAGCAGCCCATCCAGTCTAACATCTGGCCCCTCTACTACCAGCCCATCCAGTCTAGCATCTGGACCCCCTACCAGCAGCCCATTTAGTCTAGCATCTGGCCCCTCTACCAGCAGTCCATCCAGTCTAGCATCTGGCCCCCGCACCAGCAGCCCATCCAGTCTAGCATCTGGCCTCCCTACCAGCACCCCGTTCAGTCTAGCATCTGGCCCCCTATCAGCAGCCTATCCAGTTTAGCATCTGGCCCCCCTACCAACAGCCCATTCAGTCTAGCATCAGGCCCTCCTACCAGCAGCCCATCCAGTCTATCATCTGGCCCCTACCAGCAGCCCATCCAGTCTAGCATCTGGCACCCCTACCAGCAGGCCTTCCAGTCTAGCTTCTGGCCCCTCTACAAGCAGCCCATCCAGTCTAGCATCTGGCCCTCCTACCAGCAGCCATCCAGTCTAGCATCTGGCCCCCTACAGCAGCCCATCCAGTCTAGCATCTGTCCCCCGTACCAGCAGCCCATCCAATCTAGCATCTGGACCCCCTACCAGCATCCCAATCAGTCAAGCTTCTGGCCCCCCTATCAGCAGCCAATCCAGTCTAGCATCTGGCCCCCCTACCAGCAGCCCATTCAGTCTAACATCAGGCCCCCCTACCAGCAGCCCATCCATTCTAGCATCTGGCCCACCTACCAGCTGCCCATCCAGTCAAGCATCTGACCCTCCCTACTAGCAGCCCATCCAGTCTAGCAACTGGAACCACTACCAGCAGCACATCCAGTCTAGCATCTGGCCCCCTACCAGAAGCCCATCCTGTCTAGCGTCTGGCTCCCCTACCAGCAGTCCATCCAGTCTAGCATCTGGCCCCCCTACCAGCAGCCTATAACGTCTAGCATCTGGCCCCTCTACCAGCAGCCCATCCAGTCTAGCATTGCATCTACAGCAGCCCATCCAGTCTAGCATTGACCTCCATACGCAGTCATCAGCTGCATTTGGCCCCCTACCAGTAGCCTATCCAATCTAGCATCTGGCCCCCCTCCATCAGCCCATCCAGTCTAGCATCTGCGCCACTGCCAGCAGTTCATACAGTCTAGCATCTGGCCCCCCTTCCAGCAGCCCATCCACTTTAGGGGCAGATGCTAGACTGGATGGGCTGCTGGTAGGGGGCAGATGCTAGACTGAATGGGCTGCTGGTAGGTGGTCAGATGCTAGACTGGATGGGCTGCTGGTAGGGGGGCCAGATGCTAGATTGGATGGGCTGCTGGTAGGGGGGCCAGATGCTAGACTGGATGGGCTGCTGGTAGGGGGCCAGATGCTAGACTGGATAGGCTGCTGGTAGGGAGTGCCAGATGCTAGACTGGATGGGCTGCTGGAAGTGGTGCCAGTTGCTAGACTAGATGGGCTGCTGGTAAGGGGGCCAGATGCTAGACTGGATGGGCTGCTGGTAGGGGGGCCAGATGCTAAACTGGATGGGCTGCTGGTAGGGGGGCCAGATGCTAGACTGGATGGGCTGCTGGTAGGGGGGCAGATGCTAGACTGGATGGGCTGCTGGTAGTGGTGCCAGTTGCTAGACTGTGAGTGGGCTGCTGGTAGGTGGGCCAGATGCTAGACTGTATGAACTGCTGGCAAGTGGGCCAGATGCTAGACTGGATGGGCTGCTGGTAGGGGGGCCAGATGCTAGACTGGATGAGCTGCTGGAAGGGGGGGCCAGATGCTAGACTGGAGCGGCTGCTGGTAGGGGTGCCGATGCTAGACTGGATTGGCTGCTGGTAGGGGGGCCAGATTCTAGTCTGGATGGGCTGCTGGTAGTGGGTTCCAGGTGCTAGACTTGATGGGCTGCAGGTAGGATAGCCAGATGATAGACTGGATGGGCTGCTGGTGTGGGGGCCAGATGCTAGACTGGATGGGCTGCAGCTAGGGGGTCAGATGCTATACTGGATGGGCTGCTGGTAGGTGGCCAGATGCTAGACTGGATGGGCTGCTGGTAGTGGTGCCAGTTGCTAGACTGGATGTGCTGCTGGTAGGGGGGCCAGATGCTAGACTGGATGGGTTGCTGGTAGTTGTGCCCTTTGCTAGAACTGGATGGGCTGCTGGTAGGGGCACCAGATGCTAGACTGGATGGGCTGCTGGTAGGGAGGCATATGTAAGACTGGATGGGCTGCTGGTAGGGGGGGGGCAGATGCTAGACTAGATGGGCTGCTGTTAGATGGGCCAGATGCTAGACTGGATGGGCTTCTGGTAGGGGGGGCCAGATGCTAGACTAGATGGGCTGCTGTTAGATGGGCCAGATGCTAGACTGGATGGGCTGCTGGTAGGGGGGCCAGATGTTAGACTGGATGGGGAGCTGGTAGATTGGTCAGATGCAAGACTGGATGAGCTGCTGGTAGGGGGGCCAGATGCTAGACTGGATGGGCTGCTGGTTGGGGGGCAGATGCTAGACTGGATGGGCTGCTGGTAGTGGTGCCAGTTGCTAGACTGGATGGGCTGCTGGTAGGGGGGCCAGCTGCTAGACTGGATGGGCTGCTGGTAGGTGGGCCAGATGCTAGACTGGATGAGCTGCTGGCAAGTGGGCCAGATGCTAGACTGGATGGGCAGCTGGTAGGGGGGCAAGATGCTAGACTGGATGAGCTGCTGGTAGGGGGGGTAGGTGCTAGACTGAATGGGGCTGCTGGTAGGGGGGCCAGATTCTAGACTGGAGCGGCTGCTGGTAGGGGGGCCGATGCTAGTCTGGATGGGCTGCTTGTAGTGGGGACAGATTCTAGTCTGGATGGGCTGCTGGTTCGGGGGCAGATGCTAGACTGGATGGGCTGCTGGTAGGGGGGGGCAGATGCTAGAGTGGATGGGCTGCTGGTAGGGGGGACAAATGCTAGATGGGATGGGATGCTCATAGGGGGGCCAGATGCTAGACTGAATGGGCTGCTGGTAGTGGGTTTCAGATGCTAGACTTGATGGACTGCTGGTAGGGGGGCCAGATACTAGACTGGATGGGCTGCTGGTAGGGGTTCCAGAAGCTAGACTGATGGGCTGCTTGTAGGGGGCCAGGGGGTTTATAGACTGGATGGGCTGTGGTAGGGGTGGCAGATGCTTGACTGGATGGGCTGCTGTTAGGGGGGCCAAGATCAGACTGGATTGGCTGCTGGTAGGGAGGCCAGATGTAGACTGTATAGGCTTCTGGTAAGGGGGCCAGATGCTGGACTGGATAAGCTGATGGTAGGGGGGGCAGATGCTAGACTGGATGGGCTTGCTGGGAGGGGGGCCAGATGCTAGACTGGATTGGCTGCTGGTAGGGGGGGCCAGATGCTAGACTGGATGGGCTGCCTGGTAGTGGGTTCCAGATGCTAGACTTGATGGGCTGCAGGTAGGATAGCCAGATGATAGACTGGATGGGCTGCTGGTGGGGGGGCCAGATGCTAGAACTGGATGGGCTGCTGCTAGGGGGTCAGATGCTATACTGGATGGGCTGCTGGTAGGGGGCCAGAATGCTAGACTGGATGGGCTGCTGGTAGTGGTGCCAGTTGCTAGACTGGATGGGCTGCTGGTAGGGGGGCCAGATGCTAGACTGGATGGGTTGCTGGTAGTTGTGCCCTTTGCTAGACTGGATGGGCTGCTGGTAGGGTGAGTTGGTTTGGGGTGGAGGGGGTGTTGGTATTTTTGGGGGAGATGTAGGGGTGGATGGGGTGGTGGGGGGGAAGGATGTATGGTGGGGGGAGGGGGGGATTGTTTGAGGTGGGGTGGAGGGGGGGAAGATTGTAGGGAGGGTGGGTGGGGGTTTGGTAGTGGGAGTTGGGATGGAATAGGATGGTGGGGTTGGGGGGAGGTGTAATGGATGGGTGTTGAAGGTGGGGCCCAAGGGTAGACTGGATGGGCTGCTGGAAGGGGGGGCCAAGGCTAAAATGGATGAGCGCTGGCAAGGGGGCCCAAGTAGACTGGATGGGTCTGGTGGGGGGGGCCAGAGGGCTAAACTGGTGAGCTGTGGTAGGGGAGTAGGTGCTGGGGAAGGGCGTGGTAGGGGTGCCGATGCTAGTCTGAATGGGCTGCTGGTAGGGGGCCAGATTTAGCCCCTGGTGGGTGCTGGTGCGGGGGAATGCTAGACTGGATGGGCTGTTGGTTGGGGGGGCAGTGCTAGACTGGATGGGCTGCGGTAGGGGGCCAAATGCTAGACTGGATGGGCTGCTATAGGGACCAAATGTTTTAACCCTATGGCTGTGGTAGTGGGTTTCAGGCTAGACTTGGATTGGCTGTGGTAGGGTAGAATTCTAAATGGATGGGCGGCTGGTGTGGTTAAAGTGATTTTGGAGGGTGTTGGAGGGGAATGTTAGATGGGGGTGTGGGGGGGGGGCTTCTGGGGGGGAGGGAGGGGGGGAAGATGTAATGGTGGGGGGTGGGGGAAATGTAAAATTTGGATGGGGGGGGTGGGAATTGTTGTGGTGGAGGAGGGTGGGGTATGGGGTTTTGGGTGGGGAGGTGGGAATGGGGATGGGGTGGGTAGGGGGGGAAAGGGGGAGTTGGGTGGGGGGAAAAGGTTAGGTGGAGGGTTGTGGTTAAGGGGGGGGCCAATGTTAAAACGGGACCGGCGTGGAAGGGATCCGATGCTAGCCCGGGAATGGGCTTGTAGGGGGTCAGATTCTATTCTGGATGGGCGGTGGGGGGGGGCCAATGTTTGACGGTTTGGCTGTTGGTTGGGGGGGCAAAAGCAACGGTGGGCTGTTTGGTGGGGCCAAATGCTGACTGGATGGGCTCTAGTGGGGAGCCAGAGCTAGACTGGATGGTGTTGTGAATGGGTTTGAGAAGTTCTAGCAACTCCCTCTGGTGGTTACAAGCGGTACGGGTCTGTTCAGTGAGATTGTGGGGGAATGGGAATTGGTGTTATACTGGTCTTATATAAGGGTGGGCGCCTTCCCCTTTCAGGGTTTGCCGGTGATCAATTGTTCTGGTCTGAATCCTTTATTCATTTCCCTTGTAGCCTGCTGTTTGGTCGCCTCCTCTAAAAAAGCATTTTTTTTTTTTGTTGTTTGGGTATTTTTGCTTTTTGGGTCCGCATTCTGGGGGCCTTCCGGGTCCCCTCCGGGGGCTTTGCCCTCTCTTTTTGGGGTTCAGCCCACTGAGGGTTTTGTACTTTTGTTTTTTTCCAGTTTTTTCGGGTCCCCTCTGTTTTTTTTTTGTTACACCAAGAACTAATTTAGGTGGAAGATCGTGTGATCTAAAGGGTTTTTTTTTTTTAAATTAGTGGTTGGCGCTTTCAGGGTTTTTTGGGATTGCAGTAAGTCCCTTCCTATCCTTTTCATTTAGGTATTTGGGCCCCAAGTTTGTCAAACTATTTTCTTTCTGTTCAGTGTTTCCTTTCTAACCGCCATTACATGTTTGGGGGTTTCTATTTATCTTTGGGGTTTGCTCCAGGGCAGATAGCTTTCCTGTATCTATCTTCAGTTTAGTTTTGTTTTCCCCAGGCGTGACGAGGCGTTAGGACCATCTTTGGAACCTCCCGGCGCCTCTAGTTTTTGGTGGTTAGTAAGGGTACTGCAATTTTTCATAATTCCAACTGCTCTGGTGTATTTGCCTTTTTTACCTGCATCCTCAGCACCGAAACAAAAACATATCACGGCCTAAAAAATTAAAATTTTTATGGTACTCACAGAAGGGAAAAAATATTTGAAAGAAAAAAGGTTTCAGAGTTTCAAATTTTTTTCTTTTGTTGCTTTTTTTTTTTTTTCCCCCTTTATTCTCTTTGGGTGAGGATCTTTTACTCTCAATTGATTTTGCCGGTTGTCTCCTTGGATCAGCTTGCCACTGAGGTTCGAGTATTGCTGCTTTTCTTGTAGGTGCCTTTGTGGAACCTAGGATCCCCTGCCAGATTTTTTTTGGGGGATCGAGCTAAGTTTAGAATTTCAAAAAAAAAATTGTAAATTGTTTTTTGCCTTAAAATCTAAGTCCTCAGGGAACGCGCACAGCAGGTTCAAATTTTTAACTCTTCCTGCGCGGGGATCCTCAGATTGGGCTTTTTTTTCCCCCTGACCCCGGGGGGCCCTTTTGGGATGTTTTTTGCATTTTTTGGGGCTTTGGGGTTTTTTTGGTTTTTAACGATGACCAAATGAAAAGGGGACAACTAAAAAACCCCTTTTGGGGGCAAAAATTGGGGGCCCTTTTAAGCGCTGTTTTTATACTGTCAAATTTTTCCGTGGGGGGGCACCCCGGGACCAAATGGAATGACGGGGGCTTTGGCAGCCCTTTTCCCCCGGAAGGGTGGGGTAATTTTAAGGGGAAAAGGATGTTAGGGGGGGCCCCCTTTTTCCCCCTGGGGTCTCAATGATTCTTTCCCCTTTAAGGGGATTCAAATTGAAAAAACTTTCCCCGTGAGCGGAGAAGTATGCGTGGAGTTTCCCTTGTGCCCCACCTGCCCCCTTTCGTTTTTTTTAGGGGGGTTGGGGCCCAGCGTCTTGAGTTTAAAAAGCGCAATGGGTTATTTTTACTGGGTTTTGGATGCCTCTCTTGCTATTTCAGTCTGCCTAAGCGGGGAAGAAATTTTAAAACGCCAGTTTTTGGGTAGTTTCAGACAAATTTTTTGTTAACTCCCCACTCTAAAAAGCTCTCTTTTCCTCATTTTTGCCCTTTTTCGTTGTTTGGGGGAGAGTTTTTAACCGGAGGATTTTAAATTTTTTTTTAAATTTGGGGGGGTTTTCCCTTGATACCCTACAGAATCTATTCCCCTGGGGATCGTTTTCCCCCCCTTTGGCTGAAAAAAACCCCAATTTTCTACTCAGGTGTTTAATGGGGTTGAACCGTCCCCGGAGTGGGGGAAATTTTTTTGGGTTTTTAAAAATCTGAATGAATTTGGGGGGGCTGGGTTTTCCCCCCTTGGGGTTTTTAAAAGGGCAAAAAAATTTTCCTGTTTTGGATTGGAAATGGGGTGTCTGTAACCATTGGGGGCTCCCAAATTTTTTAAAAATCCCAAAACCCCCTTTTTTTTTCTGCCCCCCCCCGGGCAAAAGGATGTTCCTGACTTTTTGATTGTTTTTTCTGGTGTTTTAAAAGAAAAAAGTAAATCTTGCATCCCCCTTTTCCCCAGGGGATTTTTTGATGCGCTTGAATTAGTGCCGGGTAAAAATTTCCCTAAAGGTCCCCCTTTTAACCCCTTGTTGTACCAAAAACATGACGCTATGCGGTCTTATATCAAGGAATCATTGGAAAGGGGGTTTTTATGGACCCCCTTTTTTAAACCCTTGGTTTTGGGGTTTTTTTTTCTTTGGGGGGCCAAAAAAAAGGGGTTTCCCCTTTTGGGTTATGTTATGTTTTTAAACCATTTACTGTGAAATTAATTTTCCCCGTTCCCCTTGATTTCGACCTGTTTTCCAGGGTGAAAAACATACTTGGTTAACCAACTTGACCTCAGGGGGGTTTTAAACCTTATTCACTTAAAAGCCGGGGAAAAAATGGAAGAGGCCCCTTTAAAACCCCCCTGAAGGGCTTTTTGGGAAAAACCATTGCCCTTTGGGCCAAAAATGTCCTTCCGTCTTCCGGGCCCTTTTTATGAATGACATTTTTTTGGGGGTTTTGGACAAATTTTGGGGTTTTTTTTTTGGATGATATCTTGATTTTTTTCCCCAAAGACTGGGCCCCCAAAATGAAACATGTTCGAACTTTGTTCCAGATTTTGAAGAGGGGAACTCTGTATGTTAAGGGATAAATTTTTTTTTTTTGGGTACAGGGATTTTTATTTTCTGGGATTCATTTTGTCCCCATCTTTACGAAAAAAGGGCCCGGTCCCCAAGGTTAGGCCATCTGTGATTGGGTCCCCCCCACTTTCAATTTAAAGGTCTTTTAAAAATTTTTTTTTTTTTTTTTGGGGCCCAATTTTTTTTTGTTTTAAAATTTTTGGTTTTAAATTTTCGGTTATGGTTTTAAAAAATTTTTGATTTGACCAGAAAAGGTTTTGGGTTGTGAAATTTTGGGCCCCCCGGGGGCAGTCTCTGGTTTCAGGAACTTAAGCAGAGAATTTTCTTTGCTCCCCTTTTTCGGCAGCCCCTTTTTTTTCTCTGCCATTTCAGGTTTTGGGGGTTGATGCCTTGAAATTGGGGGGGGGTAGCCTTTTTGGGGCCCCCCAAAAATCCAAGGGGCCCCTAAAAGTAACCCCTTTTTCCTTTTTTCTCCCCAAAAAAATTTTCCCCCCACGGGGAAGTAAAAAGACGGGGTAAAATTTGGGGTTATTTTGGCCCCGAAGGGGGTTTTTTTAAAATTTTGGGAAATTGGCTGGAGGGGGCCCCCAAAATCAGGTGGGGGTCCCCTTCGGACCCCGGGGAACTGGTTCCCCCTTTTGGAATTCCAAAAGACTAAATCCCCGACAGGCCAGGTGGGCCTTTTTTTTCCAAAAATTTTAATTTTGTGGTTTTCCCTTTTTCCTGGGGCTAAGAATGTTTTTAAGGGGGGTTCCCTCTTTTAGGAGGGGTTTTCCGGGGGGCTCTCCCCGAGTTATTGATCCTTCCCGTTAAAATTTTAAAGAAAAGGTTTTTGTTCTTTCCGCCAAAATCGCCCAAAATTTAGACTTGCCTGGAGGGGTTTTTAGGAGGTAGGCCCCCGGGCTGCCCCCTTTTGGAAAAAATTTTTTGGTTTTCCCCACCGGGAAAAAGAGTTGAAGGGGGAGATTTTTTTTTTTCCCCCTTGGTGGGAAAAACCCCGGGAATTTTTTTGGACAAGAGAATTGGGGGTTGGTTCGCTAATTTGGTGGTTTTTGTTGGTTTTAAAAGGGTTTTTTGGAGTTGGGGGATTTTTGGGAAAAAAATTTTCCCCTCTGGGGGGGGGGAAGGAATTTTTCCGTGCCCAAAGACATGGACCCAAAATTTTTTTAGGGGTTTTTTTTCCCCCCTTCCCCTTTCTAGAGAAGCCACCATCTGGTAAATTTTTTAATTTTTCCAAAATGTTACCTTTTTGTGCCCTTTCCCCAAATTGCCTTCCTCCTCTGAATTGGTGCCGTTGTTCCTTCAGGGGCGTGGTTTGTTTACAGGCAAAATTTCCGAGAAAAAATTTGTTGACAAGGGGGCCGTTTTTTTTTCCCGATTTTTGGGGGTTTTTGTTTAAAATGGGTTCCAATTGGGGTTTTCCCCCCAAAATTTAAAATTTGGGGCCCAAAGGTCTAAATGAGAGAAAAACCCGTCATTGGAAATTATTAAGGTTTTTTTTTGTGTCCGCTGTCAGGGGGGGTGGGTTTCTTTTTTTAAATTTTGGGGGGGGTTTTTTCCCTTAATAATAGGCTAGCTCTGCCATTTGATGTCTCCGTTTTTCTGTAATTCTGGGTTTCACCCTGATTTTCTTCGGGACAGACGGAGGCTTTTGTCTGTCCAGGTGTTACTCTGTTGTGCAGCGTATGCAACAGATTTGGGACCAGGTAGTGGAAAGGTTGTCCCTCTCTCAGGAGAAGGCCCAGCGGTTGCAACCGGCATAGGACTGATGGTCCCGGTTTAATGTGGGGGACTTGGTCTGGTTGTCCTCAAAGAAATATTCCTATTAGAGAGTAGCATCTCCTAAATTTAAGACCTAGGTTCATTGGACCATTAAGATCATTGAGATTTAATCCTTGTTTTCTTTTCGTTGCTTCTTCCAGGGACATTTAAGATCCATAACGTGTTCCACAGTCCTTGTTGAAGAGGTTGTTGAGCCAGTGGTTCCTGCTGCGTGCCTCCTACCCTGTTTTGGTTGAGGGCAATCTGGAGTATTGGTTGAGAAAATATTAGATTCTCGTTTTTTTCTAGACGGAAACTCCAGTATTTGGTTAAGTGGAAGGTTATGGTCAGGAGGACAATTCTTGGGTGTTTTGCTTCGGACATCCATGCTAGGAGACTCATCCTTTGGTATCATAGAACACATCCTGACTGACCTGGTTGCTCAAATGAGGGTTCGGTTGACCCTCCTCAAGGGGGGGTACTGTTGTGAATGGGTTTTTGAGATGAGTTCTGAGCAGAGACTCCCTCTGGTGGTTACAAGCGGTTACGGGTCTTTCGTGAAGATTGTGAGGAATGGGAATCAGGTGTTACTGATGGTCTTATATAAGGGAGTCGCCTTCCCATCAGGGTTGCCGGTGATCAATTGTTCTGGTCTGAATCCTTTATTCCAGTTTCCCTTGTAGCCTGCTGTGTCGTGTCTGCTCTCCTGCAACAGATAAGACATTTTCTTCTTTTGTGTTTGTGCTATGATTTTGCATTTTGTCCTGCACTTCTTGGGGGCCTTCAGGGTCCCCTCCGGGGGCTTCTGCCCTCTCAGTTTTGTTCAGCCACTGATGTTTGTACTTTTGCTTTTTCCAGTTTTTTTCAGTGGCTGCTGTTTTGATTTTTGTTACACCAGAGAACTAATTTAGGTTGAAGAGGTCGTGGGATCTTAGGTATTTTTTTTGAAATTAGTAGAGTTGGCGCTTTTTCAGGGTTTTTTTCTGGGATTGCAGTAAGTGCCCTTCCTATCCTTTTCTATTTAGGTAGTTTGGGCCCCAACGTTTGCTCATACTATTTTCTTTCTGTGTCATGTTTCATCTTGTCTAACCGCCATTACATTTTTGGGGCTTTCTATTATCTTTGGGGTTCTGCTCCGGGGCAGATTAGCTTTCCTGTATCTATCTTCAGGTGTAGTTAGTTTCTCAGGCTGTGACGAGGCGTCTAGGACCAACGTAGGAACGCTCCACGGCTGCCTCTATTGTGGTGGTTAGTCAGGTACTGCAATCTCATAGATTCCAACTGCTCTGGTGTATTGCCTTTTTTACCTGCACTCCTCAGCTACTGAAACATAACAGGAAGGCTGCTGGTAGTGGGTTTCAGATGCTAGACTTGATTGGGGTGCTGGTAGGGGGGCCAAATACTATACTGGATGGGCTGCTGGTAGTGTGTTTCCAGAAGCTAGACTTGATGAGCTGCTTGTAGAGGGGCAGATGATAGACTAATGGGCTGCTTGTAGGGAGCCAGATGCTAGACTGGATAGGCTGCTGGTAGGGAGGGCCAGATGCTAGAATGGATGGGCTGCGATAGTGTTGACAGTTGCTAGACTGGATGGGCTGCTGATAGGGGGGCCAGATCTAAACTGGATGGGCTGCTGGTAGGGGGGCCAGATGTAGACTGGATGGGCTGCTGGTAGGGGGGACAAAAAGTAGACTGGATGGGCTGCTGGTAGTGGTGCCAGTTGCTAGACTGGATGGACTGCTGGTAGGGTAGCCAGCTGCTAGAAATGTTGGGCTGCTGGTAGGTGGGCCCAGATGCTAGACTGATGGGCTTCTGGTAGGGGGCCAGATGCTAGACTGGATGAGCTGCTGGTAGGTGGGCCAGATGCTAGACTGTATGGGCTGCTGGTAGGGGGGCCAGATGCTAGACTGGATGAGCTGCTGGTAGGGGGGTGTGCTAGACTGAATGGGCTGCTGGTAGGGGGCCAGATTCTAGACTGGAGCGGCTGCTGGTAGGGGGGGCCGATGCTAGTCTGGATGGGCTGCTTGTAGGGGGGCCAGATTCTAGTCTGGATGGGCTGCTGGTTCGGGGGCCAGATGCTAGACTGGATGGCTGCTGTAGTGGGGGGCAGATTCTAGAGTGGATGGGCTGCTGGTAGTGTGTTCCAGAAGCTAGACTTGATGAGCTGCTTGTAGAGGGGCCAGATGATAGACTAGATGGGCTGCTTTGTAGGGGAGCCAGATGCAGACTGGATAGGCTGCGGGTAGGGAGGGCCAGATGTAGAATGGATGGGCTGCTGATAGTGTTGACAGTTGCTAGACTGGATGGGCTGCTGATAGGGGGCCAGATGCTAAACTGGATGGGCTGCTGGTAGGGGGGCCAGATGCTAGACTGGATGGCTGCTGGTAGGGGGCCAAATGGTAGACTGGATGGGCTGCTGGTAGTGGTGCCAGTTGCTAGACTGGATGACTGCTGGTAGGGTGGCCAGCTGCTAGAATGGTTGGGCTGCTGGTAGGTGGGCCAGATGCTAGACTGGATGGGCTTCTGTAGGGGGGCCAGATGCTAGACTGGATGAGCTGCTGGTAGGTGGGCCAGATGCTAGACTGTATGGGCTGCTGGTAGGGGGGCCAGATGCTAGACTGATGAGCTGCTGGTAGGGGGGTAGGTGCTAGACTGAATGGGCTGCTGGTAGGGGGCCAGATTCTAGACTGGAGCGGCTGCTGAAAGGGGCCGATGCTAGTCTGGATGGGCTGCTTGTAGGGGGCCAGATTCTAGTCTGAGGGCTGCTGGTTCGGGGGCCAGATGCTAGACTGGATGGGCTGCTGGTAGGGGGGGGCAGATGCTAGAGTGGATGGGCTGCTGGTAGGGGGACAAATGCTAGACTGGATGGGATGCTCATAGGGGGGCCAGATGCTAGACTGAATGGGCTGCTGGTAGTGGGTTTCAGATGCTAGACTTGATGGACTGCTGGTAGGGGGGCCAATACTAGACTGGATGGGCTGCTGGTATGGGTTCCAGAAGCTAGACTTGATGGGCTGCTTGTAGGGGGGCCAGGTGATAGACTGGATGGGCTGCTGGTAGGGGTGGCAGATGCTTGACGGGATGGGCTGCTGTTAGGGGGCCAGATGCTAGACTGGATTGGCTGCTGGTAGGGAGGCCAGATGCTAGACTGTATAGGCTTCTGGTAGGGGGCTAGATGCTGGACTGGATAAGCTGATGGTGGGGGGGGCAGATGCTAGACTGAATGGGCTGCTGGTAGGGGGGCCAGATGCTAGACTGGATTGGCTGCTGGTAGGGGGTCCAGATGCTAGACTGTATTGGCTGCTGGTAGTGGGTTTCCAGATGCTAGACTTGATGGCCTGCAGGTAGGATAGCCAGATGATAGACTGGATGGGCTGCTGGTGTGGGGCCAGATGCTAGACTGGATGGGCTGCTGCTAGGGGGATCAGATGCTATACTGGATGGGCTGCTGGTAGGGGCCAGATGCTAGACTGGATGGGCTGCTGGTAGTGGTGCCAGTTGCTAGACTGGATGGGCTGCTGGTAGGGGGGCCAGATGCTAGACTGGATGGGTTGCTGGTAGTTGTGCCCTTTGCTAGACTGGATGGGCTGCGGTAGGGGCACCCAGATGCTAGACTGGATGGCTGCTGGTAGGGGGGGCCAGATGTTAGACTAGATGGGCTGCTGTTAGATGGGCCAGATGCTAGACTGGATGGGCTGCTGGTAGAGGGGCCAGATGCTAGACTGGATGGGCTGCTGGTAGGGGGGCCAGATGTTAGACTGGATGGGGAGCTGGTAGATGGGTCAGATGCAAGACTGGACGGGCTGCTGGTAGGGGGGCCAGAAGCTAGACTGGATGGGCTGATAGTAGGGGGCCAGATGCTAGACTGGATGGCTGCTGGTAGGGGGGCCAGATGCTAGACTGGATTGGCTGCTGCTAGGGTGGCCAGATGCTAGACTGGATAAGCTGCTGGTAAGGGGGACAGATGCTAGACTGGATGGGCTGTTGGTAGGGGGGCCAGATGCTAGACTGGATGGGCTGCTGAAAAAAAATCCTAAAGATATGAGCCTAGGAAACATGCCACTTCCCCTGAGTCAATGTAATCAAAAAGCGGATTGGAAGCATAAGGCTAAATAACAAAAACTTTATTGAGAAGATATAAAAATCACTAACAATATTAAAAACAGGATGTGGGTCCAATATATTCCCACAGGTCATGATATGCAAGTTATAACTGGGTACTAGAGACCAATGCTACTAAGTACCATATGTAAAGAAATGGGTGTATGAAGTTAAATTGTGCGCACAGAGAGAAAAGGCATACAAGTGTATAGACATAGTAATACGTATTGCCATAACATTGCACATAACATAAATATAGTCATCATAATCAGATACATTATAATATGCCACAATAGGTAATATCAATTAAATTTGTATATTAGCATATTAGTACACAGTAGTAGTTACCGTGTGCTCAGAATATAAATATATGTAAATACATATGTGTAGATTGTAAAAGTCTAATGACTAATTATATGCATACAAAATAGATGATTATGCCATAATGATTATGTAGACAGATAACTATATGGATATATACCTACTGTGGCTACCATAGAATGGCTACCATACATCAATATGCGTAAGGTGCCGAGAATAAAGCAAGAAATGCATACACATATAGTAATCAAAATGCAATGTGAAAAGTATACATGACCTGTGGGAGTGATGGAGGTGCCCCGACGCGCGTTTTCGCGTTTAGCTTCGTCCTGGGGGTGAGTTCTAGTGGTATGGGTGCAAGTACCCCTATATATACCTCCAGCCAAAATAATTACCTTCAAAATAACTTGCATGTGGAGAACGGGCTTCCTTGCAGCGTGTGACGTCATCAGAGTGCGCATCCGCCGGCCGTGCAGCCACCTCCCCCTCCGAAACGTCAGAGGGAGGGAGGCCACACCCAGCAGGACAGACGCGTCACCCCGACAACGCCTGAATAATAGCTCTGCCACGTCGCACATCTGCCGGCTGTGCAGCCACCTCCCCCTCCGACAGGTCAGAGCAGGAGGAGCCGCAGCATGCCGGGTAAATGTATAACCATGGAAACGCAATGCGTCAGAATCAAGTGTCATCGGCCGCTGGTCCACACCCCTACCTGACGTCAAGATAGGGGTGCGGTTTGCAGTCCAATCGAGGAACATGTCTCAAAAACGCATATGTAGAGATTTATTCAAAATACAAATTACATTCTGAACCAGCGACTCAAAAGGGGAAGTACTCATAAGTTCGCTGACTGTTTAGCAAATATAAGCCCATTATCCACTGCATAGCTAGAGGCTGTGTATATAAGATAATATAATTCAGAATAAGTACAAGCACTACATAAAGAACCATTATATCCATAAATCACCAAAATTGCAATCAAAAGTGATACAGCAAATTACACTAGATTGTACTAACAACAGCAAACTTCTACAGACTAGACCATACGTAGACTAAATCTAATATATATACACACATATTATTAATACGGGGAGCAAGAGCATTGCATAAGACTAAATATTATTAGAGAGATTCGTCAGTCACTTTATGGATATCAGTCCTTATTATAAGGTCTTCATTTGTTTAAATAGAATAATGACAGGACTGAAAAAAAGACTTTTTTGGATTATGGCAGCAGATCCTATTCTCCAATATTTCTTTAGTATGCAGGATTCTTTACTCTGTCATCTTGTCTTCATTTCCCTCAGAGTCCACAACGGTACAAATCAAGAGTGCTATAGTAAACTTAAACTGAAAGACAAAAGATTGATGAGATGGGTGCTAAAATAAAATGAATAAAATAACCACTAAAACTAATTATAGAAAGGGGGCAAAACTCAGAACCTCATTTAATCCCAGTGGATGCATAGAACCTACTCTATGCATCCACTGAGTTTCAGGCGTCTGTCCTGCTGGGTGTGGCCTCCCCTCCTCTGACGTTTCGGAGGGGGAGGTGGCTGCACGGCCGCGGATGCGCACTCTGATGACGTCACACGCTGCAAGGAAGCCCGTTCTCCACATGCAAGTTATTTTGAAGGTAATTATTTTGGCTGGAGGTATATATAGGGGTACTTGCACCCCATACCACTAGAACTGACCCCCCAGGACGAAGCTAAACGCAAAACGCGCGTCGGGGCACCTCCATCACTCCCACAGGTCGTGTATACTTTTCACATTGCATTTTGATTACTATATGTGTATGCATTTCTTGCTTTATTCTCGGCACCTTATGCATATTGATGTATGGTAGCCATTCTATGGTAGCCACAGTAGGTATATATCCATATAGTTATCTGTCTACATAATCATTATGGCATAATCATCTATTTTGTATGCATATAATTAGTCATTAGACTTTTACAATCTACACATATGTATTTACATATATTTATATTCTGAGCACACGGTAACTGCTACTGTGTACTAATATGCTAATATACAAATTTAATTGATATTACCTATTGTGGCATATTATAATGTATCTGATTATGATGACTATATTTATGTTATGCGCAATGTTATGGCAATACGTATTACTATGTCTATACACTTGTATGCCTTTTCTCTCTGTGCGCACAATTTAACTTCATACACCCATTTCTTTACATATGGTACTTAGTAGCATTGGTCTCTAGTACCCAGTTATAACTTGCATATCATGACCTGTGGGAATATATTGGACCCACATCCTGTTTTTAATATTGTTAGTGATTTTTATATCTTCTCAATAAAGTTTTTGGATGGGCTGCTGGTAGGGGGCCAGATGTTAAACTGGATAGGCTGCTGGTAGAGGGGCCAGATGCTAGACTGGATGGACTGTTGGTAGGGGGGACAGACGCTAGACTGGAAGGGCTGCTTGTTGGGGGCCAGATGCTAGACTGGATGGGCTGCTGGTAGGGGGGCCAGATTCTAGACTGGATGGGCTGCTGGTAGGGGGACCAGATGCTAAACTGGATGGACTGCTGGTAGGGGGACAGATGCTATTCTGGATTTGCAGCTGGTAGGGGGGCCAGATGCTATACTGGATGGGCTGCTGGTAGGGGGCCCATTAGCTTGACTGAAAGGGCTGCTGGTAGGGGGGCTAGATGCTAGACTGGATGGGCTGCTGGTAGAGGGGCCAGATGTTAGAATATATGGGCTGCTGATAGGTGGGCCAGACGGTAAACTGCATGGGCTGCTGGTAGGGGGACAGACGCTAGGCTGGATGGGCTGCTAGTAGGGGGGCCAGACACTAAACTGGATGGGCTGCTTGTAGGGGGGCCAGATGCTAAACTGGATGTGCTGCTGGTGGGGGGGCAAGATGCTAAACCGGATGAACTACTGGTAGGGGGCCAGACGCTAAACTGGATGGGTTGCTGGTAGGGGGGCCAGATGCTTGACTGGATGAGCTGCTGGTAGGGGGCTAGATGCTAGATTGGATGTTCTGCTGGTAGGGGGCCATACGTTAGAATATATGGGCTGCTGGTAGGTGGGCCAGACGGTAAACTGCATAGGCTGCTGGTAGGGCAGCCAGACGCTAGGCTGAATGGGCTGCTAGTAGGGGGGCTAGACAATAGACTCGATGGGCTGCTGATAGGGGGCCAGACACTAGACTGCATGGGCTGCTGGTAGTGGGGCCAGACGCTAAACTGGATGGGCTGCTGGTAGGTGGGCCAGATGCTAGACTGGATGGGCTGCTGGTGGGGGGGGCAGATGCTAAACCGGATGGGCTGATGGTAGGGGGGCCAGATGCTAGAATGGATGGGCTGCTGGTAGGGGGGCCAGATGCTAGACTGGATGGGCAGCAGGTAGGGAGGCCAGATGAAAGAATGGATTGGCTGTTGGCAGGGGGCCATCCATTCTAGCTTCTGCGCCCTACCAGCAGCCCATCCATTCTAGCATCAGCACCTTACCAGCAGCCCATCCATTCTAGCACCTGCCCCCCACCAGCAGCCCATCCATTCTAGCATCTGCCCCACACCAGCAGCCCATCCATTCTAGCGTCTGCCCCCCTACCAGCAGCCAATCCATTCTCGCATCTGGCCTCGCTTCCATGAGCACATCCAGTCTAGTGTCTGGCCCCCTACCAGCTGCCCATCCAGTCTAGCATCTGGCCCCCCTATAAGCAGCACATCCAGTCTAGCATCTAGAACCCCTATCAGCAGCCCATCCAGTCTAGCATCTGGCCCCCCTACAAGAATCCCATCCAGTCTAGCTTCTGGCTCCCCTACAAGCAGCCCATCCAGTCTAGCATCTGGCCCCCTACAAGAATCCCATCCAGTCTAGCATCTGGCCCCCCTATAAGCAGCACATCCAGTCTAGCATCTAGCCCCCTACCAGCAGCCCATCCAGTCTAGCTTCTTGCCTCCTTACCAGCAGCCCATCCAGTCTAACATCTGGCCCCTCTACTAGCAGCCCATCCAGTCTAGCATCTGGCCCCCCTACCAGCAGCCCATTTAGTCTAGCATCTGGCCCCTCTACCAGCAGTCCATCCAGTCTAGCATCTGGCCTCCCTACCAGCACCCCGTTCAGTCTAGCATCTGGCCCCCCTATCAGCAGCCTATCCAGTTTAGCATCTGGCCCCCCTACCAGCAGCCCATTCAGTCTAGCATCAGGCCCTCCTACCAGCAGCCCATCCAGTCTAGCATCTGGCCCCCAACCAGCAGCCCATCCAGTCTAGCATCTGGCACCCCTACCAGCAGGCCTTCCAGTCTAGCTTCTGGCCCCTCTACAAGCAGCCCATCCAGTCTAGCATCTGGCCCCATTACCAGCAGCCCATCCAGTCTAGCATCTGGCCCCCTACCAGCAGCCCATCCAGTCTAGCATCTGTCCCCCGTACCAGCAGCCCATCCAGTCTAGCATATGGACCCCCTACCAGCATCCCAATCAGTCAAGCTTCTGGCCCTCCTATCAGCAGCCAATCCAGTCTAGCATCTGGCCCCCCTACCAGCAGGCCATTCAGTCTAGCATCAGGCCCTCCCTACTAGCAGCCCATCCAGTCTAGCAACTGGAACCACTACCAGCAGCACATCCAGTCTAGCATCTGGCCCCCTACCAGAAGCCCATCATGTCTAGCATCTGGCTCCCCTACCAGCAGAACATCCAGTCTAGCATCTGGCCCCCCTACCAGCAGCTTATAATGTCTAGCATCTGGCCCCTCTAGCAGCAGCCCATCCAGTCTAGCATCTGGCACTCCTACCAGCAGCCCATCCTGTCTAGCGTCTGGCTCCTCTACCAGCAGCCCATCCAGTCTAGCATCTGGCCCCCCTACCAGCAGCCCATCCAGTCTAGCATCTGGCCCCCCTACCAACAGCTTATAATGTCTAGCATCTGGCCCCTCTACCAGCAGCCCATCCAGTCTAGCATCTGGCACTCCTACCAGCAGCCCATCCTGTCTAGCGTCTGGCTCCTCTACCAGCAGCCCGTCCAGTCTAGCATCTGGCCCCCCTACCAGCAGCTTATAATGTCTAGCATCTGGCCCCTCTACCAGCAGCCCATCCAGTCTAGCATCTGACCTCCATACCAGCAGCTCATCCAGTCTAGCATTTGTCTCCCTACCAGTAGCCTATCCAATCTAGCATCTGGCCCCCTCCAGCAGCCCATCCAGTCTAGCTTCTGGCCGCCCTAGCAACAGCCCATCCAGTCTAGCATCTGGCCCCCCTTCCAGCAGTCCATCCACTTTAGGGGGCAGATGCTAGACTGGATGGGCTGCTGGTAGGGGGGCCAGATGCTAGATTGGATGGGCTGCTGGTAGGGGGGCCAGATGCTAGACTGGATGGGCTGCTGGTAGGGGGGCCTGATGCTAGACTGGATAGGCTGCTGGTAGGGAGGGCCAGATGCTAGACTGGATGGGCTGCTGGTAGTGGTGCCAGTTGCTAGACTAGATGGGCTGCTGGTAAGGGGGCCAGATGCTAGACTGGATGGGCTGCTGGTAGGGGGGCCAGATGCTAAACTGGATGGGCTGCTGGTAGGGGGGCCAGATGCTAGACTGGATGGGCTGCTGGTAGGAGGGGCAGATGCTAGACTGGATGGGCTGCTGGTAGTGGTGCCAGTTGCTAGACTGGATGGGCTGCTGGTAGGGTGGCCAGATGCTAGACTGGATTGGGCTGCTGGTAGGGGGGCCAGATGCTAGACTGGATGAGCTGCTGGTAGGGGAGTAGGTGCTAGACTGGATGGGCTGCTGGTAGGGGGGGCCAGATGCTAGACTGGAGCGGCTGCTGGTAGGGGTGCCGATGCTAGACTGAATGGGCTGTTGGTAGGGGGGGCAGATGCTAGACTGGATGGGCTGCTGGTAGGGGGCCAAATGCTAGACTGGATGGGCTGCTAGTAGGGGAGCCAGATGCTAGACTGGATGGGCTGCTGGTAGTGGGATTTCAGATTGCTAGACTTGATTTGCTGCTGGTAGGGTGGCCAGATACTAGACTGGATGGGCTGCTGGTAGTGTGTTCAGAAGCTAGACTTGATGGCTGCTTGTAGAGGGGCCAGATGATAGACTGGATGGGCTGCTTGTAGGGGAGCCAGATGCTAGACTGGATAGGCTGCTGGTAGGGAGGGCCAGATGCTAGAATGGATGGGCTGCTGTAGTGATGACAGTTGCTAGACTAGATGGGCTTCTGATAAGGGGGCCAGATGCTAGACTGGATGGGCTGCTGGAAGGGGGGCCAGATGCTAAACTGGATGGGCTGCTAGTAGGGGGCCAGATGCTAGACTGGATGGGCTGCTGGTAGGGGACCAAATGCTAGACTGGATGGGCTGCTGGTAGTGGTGCCATTTGCTAGACTGGATGGACTGCTGGTAGGGTGGCCAGCTGCTAGAATGGATGGGCTGCTGGTAGGTGGGCCAGATGCTAGACTGGATGGGCTGCTGGTAGGGGGGCCAGATGCTAGACTGGATGAGCTGCTGGTAGGTGTACCAGATGCTAGACTGGATGGGCTGCTGGTAGGGGGGCCAGATCATAGAATCATAGAATGGTTGAGTTGGAAGGGACCTCCTGGGCCTTCTGGTCCAACCCCCTGCTCAAAGCAGGATGCTAGACTGGATGAGCTGCTGGTAGGGGGGTAGGTGCTAGACTGGATGGGCTGCTGGTAGGGGGGCCAGATGCTAGACTGGAGCGGCTGCTGGTAGGGGGGCCGATGCTAGTCTGGATGGGCTGCTGGTAGGGGGGCCAGATTCTAGTCTGGATGGGCTGCTGGTTCGGGGGCCAGATGCTAGACTGGATGGGCTGCTGGTAGGGGGGCAGATGCTTGTCTGGATGGGATGCTGTAGGGGGGCCAGATGCTAGACTGGATGGGCTGCTGGTAGGGGGCCAAATGCTTGTCTGGATGGGATGCTCGTAGGGGGGCCAGATGCTAGACTGGATGGGCTGCTGGTAGTGGGTTTCAGATGCTAGGCTTGATGGGCTGCTGGTAGGGGGGCGAGATACTAGACTGGATGGGCAGCTGGTAGTGGGTTCCAGAAGCTAGACTTGATGGGCTGCTTGTAGGGGGGCCAGATGATAGACTGGATGGGCTGCTGGTAGGGGGGCAGATGCTTGACTGGATGGGCTGCTGTTAGGGGGGCCAGATGCTAGACTGGATTGGGCTGCTGGTAGGGAGGCCAGATGCTAGACTTTTATAGGCTTCTGGTAGGGGGGCCAGATGCTGGACTGGATAAGCTGATGGTAGGGGGGCAGATGCTAGACTGGATGGGCTGCTGGTAGGGGGGCCAGATGCTAGACTGGATTGGCTGCTGGTAGGGGGGCCAGATGCTAGACTGGATGGGCTGCTGGTAGTGGGTTTCAGATGCTAGACTTGATGGGCTGCTGGTAGGGGGGCCAGATACTAGACTGGATGGGCTGCTGGTAGTGGGTTCCAGAAGCTAGACTTGATGGGCTGCTGGTAGGGGGGGCAGATGATAGACTGAATGGGCTGCTGGTAGGGGGGCAGATGCTTGACTGGATGGGCTGCTGTTAGGGGGCTAGATGCTAGACTGGATTGGCTGCTGGTAGGGAGGCCAGATGCTAGACTGTATAGGCTTCTGGTAGGGGGGCCAGATGCTGGACTGGATAAGCTGATGGTAGGGGGGCAGATGCTAGACATGATGGCTGCAGGTAGGATAGCCCAGATGAAAGACTGGATGGGCTGCTGGTGTGGGGCCAATGCTAGACTGGATGGACTGCTGCTAGGGGGGTCAGATGCTATACTGGATGGGCTGCTGGTAGGGGGCCAGATGCTAGACTGGATGGGCTGCTGGTAGTGGTGCCAGTTGCTAGACTGGATGGGCTGCTGGTAGGGGGGCCAGATGCTAGACTGGATGGGTTGCTGGTAGTTGTGCCCTTTGCTAGACTGGATGGGCTGCTGGTAGGGGCACCAGATACTAGACTGGATGGGCTGCTGGTAGGGAGGCAGATGCAAGTCTGGATGGGCTGCTGGTAGGGGGGGCCAGATGCTAGACTAGATGGGCTGCTGTTAGATGGGCCAGATGCTAGACTGGATGGGCTGCTGGTAGAGGGGCCAGATGCTAGACTGGATGGGCTGCTGGTAGGGGGGCCAGATGTTAGACTGGATGGGGAGCTGGTAGATGGGTCAGATGCAAGACTGGATGGTCTGCTGGTATGGGGCAGAAGCTAGACTGGTGGCTGTAGTAGGGGGGCAGGCTAGATGATGGCTGTGGAGGGGGCAGATGCTAGACTGGATGGGCTGCTGTAGGGGGCCAGATGCTAGACTGGATAAGCTGCTGGTAAAGGGGACAGATGCTAGACTGGATGGGCTGCTGGTGGGGGCCAGATGCTAGACTGGTAGGGTGCTGGTAGGGGGCAGATGCTAGACTGGATGGGCTGCTGGTTGGGGGGACTAGGTGCTAGACATGATGGGCTGCTGGTAGGGGGGCCAGATGCTAGACTGGATGGGCTGCTGATAGGGGGACCAGATGCTAGACATGAGGGGCTGCTGGTAGAGGCCAGATGCTAGACTGGCTGGGCTGTGATAGGGGACCAGATGCTAAACTGGATGGAGCTGCTGGTAGGGGGACAGATGCTAGATTGGGCAGCTGGTAGGGGACAGATGCTAGACTGGATCGGCTGCTGGTAGGTGGGTAAATTGGATTGGTGCACTGGTAGGGGGCCATAGTTGACTGAAAGGGCTGCTGGTAGGGGGTCTATGATGCTGACTGGTAGGGGCTTGCTGGTAGGGGGAGGGGCAGATGCTAGACTGGATGGGCTGCTGGTAGGGGGGGCCAGATGCTAGACTGGATGGGCTGCTGGTAGTGGGGCCAGATGCTGAACTGGATGGGCTGCTGGTAGGGGGGCCAGATTCTGACTGGATGGGCTGCTGGTAGGGGGGGCCAGATCTAAAATGAATGGGCTGCTGGTGGGGAGGCCAGATGCTAACTTGAATGGGCTGCTGGTAGGGGGGCCAGATGCTGACTGGATGGGCTGCTGGTAGGGGGGCCAGATTGACTGGATGGGCTCTGGTAGGGGCAGTGTTAGATGATGGCTTCTGGTAGGGGGGCCAGATGCTAAAATGGATGGGCTGCTGTTAGGGCCACCAGTATACTAGAATGGATGGGCTGCTGGTAGGGGGTCTGATGCTAGACTGTCTGACACTCCTACCAGCAGCCCATCCAGTCTAGCATTTGGCCCCCTACCAGAAGCCCATTCAGTCTATCATCTGGCCCCCTTCCAGCAGCCCATCCAGTCTAGCATCTGGCCCCCCTATCAGCAGCCCATCCAGTTTAGCTTCTGGCCCCCCTACCAGCAGCCCATCCAGTCTAACATCTGGCCCCCTACCAGCAGACCATCCAGTCTAGCATCTGGCCCCCCTACCAGCAGCCCATGCAGTCTAGCATCTGGCCCCCCTACCAGCAGCCCATCCAGTCTAGCATCTGGCCCCCTACCAGCAGCCCATCCAGTCAGCATCTGGCACCAATAACAGCAGCCCATCCAGTCTAGATCTGGCCCCCCTACCAGCAGCTCATCAGGTCTAGCATCTGGCCCATCTACCAGCAGCCCATCCAGTCTAGCATATGGCCACTCTATAAGCAGCCCATCCAGTCTAGCATCTAGCCCCCTACCAGAAGACCATCCAGTCTAGCATCTGCCCCCCCTACCTGCAGCCCATCAAGTCTAGCTTCTGCCCCCCCCACCTGCAGCCCATCCAGTCTAGCATCTACCCCCTGGAATGGATGGGCTGCTGGTAGGGGTGCCAGATCCTAGACTGGATGGGCTGCTGTTGGGGGGGGGCAGATGCTAGACTGGATGGGCTGCTGGTGGGGGGGCCAGATGCTAGACTGGATGAGATGCTGGTAGGGGGGGCCAATGCGAGACTGGATGGGCTTCTGTATGGGGGCCAGATGCTAGACTGGATGGGCTGCTGGTAGGGGGCCAGATGCTAGACTGGATGGGCTGCCTGTAGGGGGGCCAAATTCTAGACTGGATGAGCTGCTGGTATGGGAGCCAGATGCTAGACTGGATGGGCTGCTGATGGGGGGGGCAGACACTAGACTAGATGGGCTGTTGGGGGGGCAGATGCTATAATGGATGGCTGCTAGTAGGGGGCAGATGCTAGAATAAATCGGCTGCTACTATGGGGCAGATACTAGAATGGATAGACTGCTGGTAGGGCAGCAGATGCTAGAATGGATGGGCTACTAGTAGGAGGGCAGATGCTAGATTGGATGAGCTGCTGGTAGGGTGGCAGATGCTAGAATGAATGGGCTGCTGGTAGGGGGTCAGATGTTAGAATGGATGGGCTGCTGGTTTGGGGGCAGATGCTAGAATGGATAGGCTACTGGTAGGGGCAGATGCTAGAATTGATGGGTTGCTGGTAGGGGGGCAGATGCTAGAATGGATGGGATACTGGCAGGGGGCCATCCATTCTAGCATCTGCGCCCTACAGCAGCCCATCCATTCTAGCATCAGCATCTTACCAGCAGCCCATATTTTGTAGCATCTGACCCCCCTACCAGCAGCCAATCCATTCTAGCATCTGCCCCCCCACCAGCAGTCCATCCATTCTAGCATCTGCCCCACACCAGCAGCCAATCCATTCTAGCATCTGCCCCCTATCAGCAGCCCATCCAGTCTAGCATCTGGCCCCCTACCAGCAGCCCATCCAGTTTAGCAGCTGACCACTCTACCAGCAGCCCATCCAGTTTAGCATCTGACCCCCCTACCAGCAGCCCATCCAGTCTAGCATTTTCCCCCTACCAGCAGCTCATCCAGTCTAGCATCTAGCCCCCCTATCAGCAGCCCATCCAGTCTAGCATCTGGCCCACTACCAGCAGCCCATCCAGTCTAGCATCTGGCCCCCTACCAGCAGCCCATCCAGTCTAGCATCTGGTCCCTCAACCAGCAGACCATCCAGTTTAGCATCTTGCCACCCTACCAGCAGCCCATCCATTCAAGCATCTGGCCCCCCTACCAGCAGCCCATCCATTCTAGCATCTGGCCCCCTACCAACAGCCTATCCAGTCTAGCATCTGGCCCCCCTACCAACAGCCCATCCAGTCTAGCATCTGGCCCATCTACTAGCAGCCCATCCAGTCTAGCATCTGGCCCCCCTACCAGCAGCCCATCCAGTCTAGCATTTCCCCCCCCTACCTGCAGCCCATCCAGTCTAGCATCTGCCCCCTAGATTGAATGGGCTGCTGGTAGGGGTGCCAGATCCTAGACTGGATGGGCTGCTGTTAGGGGGGCCTGATGCTAGACTGGATGTGCTGCTGGTAGCGGGGCCAGATGCTAGACTGGATGGGATGCTGGTAGGGGGGGGGCCATATGCTAGACTGGATGGGCTACTGATAATTTGTGAGGAATCTGGATAGTGAACGGACATCAGAGATCACAGCTTAATAATAGGCAAAGCCATAAAACACTGAATGAACAACACATAAAGAGTATGCACAACAGTGAAGAACAGTTACCATATGGTTATTCATAGCCATATATTTTGAGGACACTTTGATATTACTAAGATTGCATCTGGGTTAAATAATTTGAAATGTGTTAGATACAGTCCTAGGAGACCTCAGAATGTTATACACAACTTTTCAGGGACATTGAAGTTCTTTTGATTTGCTGAAAATCAAATTCTGGGGAAAAATTTTGCAAAGCTAGCAAATTTCAATCTCAAGAGATTTTCTCATTTTTAGTCCTGGTGGATCAAGTTGTCTTATTATTAAAGTTTCTGTCGAGGCTACAACATTTTTATTGCCAGAATAATACTATGGACTGCTTTATTTTTTTTCTATAAACATTACCAAATCAACTGACAGGTACAGAAGAGGAAAAAAATTTAACATAACTTAAAGCTCTTTATTTTGTGGTATTTTAAAGTAAACTCTTTAATTTTTCTAAATCAGTGCAAATTTTACCATTTTGTAAAACAAGGTACAATAATGTGCAACTTTTTTGCAGCTATTTCTTTATTATTTGATGATGTAGTGGGGAATCCATCATGTTATGTGATGAGTTATTACCCTCAGCTCAGGGTATTTTTTTATATTTGTTCTTACAGTGAGTCCTCCATAAGTCAGAACAAATAGTACAATTCAAACTTCCCAGTTTTTTTTATTCCAGGAAAAAGTAGAGCTAGAAAATTATGAAGAGATCTCTATAAACTCAAACATCATTATCAGACACTAAGTACATTTCTATGCCAGCTCTTTAGTGCTAAGTTCAGCTCTAGCAATGCATCAACCTGACATTTACTAATGTAAATGCAAAGGCTTCAAAAAATTGTAATGACACTGAAAAGCATGACATATGAATAGTCTCTGCGATAAATTAAGCTGGGAATCATATATTGAACATATTCTATAATTGCTGAATGAAGAAAATATTATATGACACGTATACCATGTGTTACTGACTTTCATAATTTGAAATCATATTACTCCATTCTGTTGTGTTTTATAATTTAAAGGAAACATCAAAGGTTTGTTCCGAACATTTTTCTAAAATGTATTTCATATGATTGGAACCTATGCAGGAAGAAAAGTGTTTATCCATACTTGACTGAAGGACTAAGGAATGAGAATGGAGCCTCTACTGAGACAGGGTAGATGCAGATCCATGCTACAGTATGATATGTGATGCTGTTTGGTGCATACAGTACAGACCAAAAGTTTGGACACACCTTCTCATTCAAAGATTTTTCTGTATTTTCATGACTATGAAAATTGTAGAATCACACTGAAGGCATCAAAACTATGAATTAACATATGTGGAATTATACATTACACTTTACAAAAAGTGTGAAACAACTGAAAATATGTCTTATATTGTAGGTTCTTCAAAGTAGCCACCTTTTGCTTTGATTACTGCTTTGCACGCAGAAAAGGTGAACGGACGGACTCTACATGCCTGGTTCCCACCGTGAAGCATGGAGGAGGTGGTGTGATGGTGTGGGGGTGCTTTGCTGGTGACACTGTTGGGGATTTATTCAAAATTGAAGCGGTGAGCGGTCCAGCTCACCCCAAACCATCTCGATTGGGTTCAGGTCTGGTGACTGTGGAGGCCAGGTCATCTGGCGTAGCACCCCATCACTCTCCTTCTTGGTCAAATAGCCCTTACACAGCCTGGAGGTGTGTTTGGGGTCATTGTCCTGTTGAAAAATAAATGATGGTCCAACTAAACGCAAACCAGATGGAATAGCATGCCGCTGCAAGATGCTGTGGTAGCCATGTTGGTTCAGTATGCCTTCAATTTTGAATAAATCCCCAACAGTGTCACCAGCAAAGCACCCCCCACCATCACACCACCTCCTCCATGCTTCACGGTGGGAACCAGGCTTGTAGAATCCATCCATTCACCTTTTCTGCGTGCAAAGCAGTAATCAAAGCAAAAGGTGGCTACTTTGAAGAACCTAGAATATAAGACATATTTTCAGTTGTTTCACACTTTTTTGTAAAGTGTAATGTATAATTCCACATGTGTTAATTCATAGTTTTGATGCCTTCAGTGTGATTCTACAATTTTCATAGCCATGAAAATACAGAAAAAACTTTGAATGAGAAGGTGTGTCCAAACTTTTGGTCTGTACTGTATATGGTCTACATGTCACCACTTTACAGTGTTTATCTTTCTTAGAATTCTCAGATAGTGTAAACTAAGAAATGTGCCATATTTATCAAGGTGGTTCATCCTGTTTCATAAAACTGTCTAGTCTAAGTTTATACCATCTATTAGGTGGGTTATCTTGTGACTCAATTTTTGCATATATATTTGGTTATTAATGTCCCACATTAGGCCAAACCCAATTCACTGATAAGGCATATACTCTTCCCAAATAGTCCCTTTCAGACATGCTGTATAAAGTGTCTATGATGCATAATAAATATGGTGCAAATGATGAAAGAAGTTTTTTGCCAAATTACGCTAGAATTCGGATGCATTTTTCTTGATAAATATGCCGAATTGTGTTATTACACTTGAGCATGTTAAAAGGCAGTGAGCCCCATTTTTTTATGAATACTGTTTTATGGCTAAGTGTGATTTTGAGGTTTTACAGAACTGTAATATGGCCATGTGCCAAGCCCTTAATTGGAAGAATAGGATGTATGGGTTGGCAAATATGTGTTGAAAAAAATAATTTAACATGAAATTGTTGGCACATTCAATTCAATACCAATTTTGCATTATGCCTATAAGCCACTCAATCCATAATTTTCCTTGGTAAGATATCATCAGTGTCATGGCAACATGTGGCCGTACCATAGTTTCTCAAATGTGGAGTAACTTAATACTCTTAAAGTGCTAACAAGACATTACAGCTATCGTTTAGAAGTATGACCAAAAAAATAATTGATGAGACTAGTTGCTAAAAAAAACTTTGTTAACCATTTGCTATTTTTCTTCTATTACTGAGACAGCCAAATAGTAGATACCATTGATGGCTTCCTATTTAATAGTAATTAATTGTGGAACCATATGCGAAGAGAAGAAGTAATGGTACTGTGGGTGATCATGCTTAGACTGGTAGTATTGAATTAAAAGTAATAATACTATATCTGAACACTACCTTCAGAGGTAGTGTTATTAGGCACAATGCTAACTGCAGCATATATCATGATTGTGGGGTCCTGCAGCAAGTGATCTCATTCTTGGGTTTCCCAAGATCTCTGTGGGAGGTGTTGCAGAAGAAAACACAAAAAATTAGAATAGGAAACTAGAAATGAGCTATTATTTTAAATTCGAATTCATCGACATTTATACATTTTCACCCCAAATTTGACTAATAGTGATGAGAAAACCCTAAAATGCTTGGATGCTCATTACTCGAACCAAACAATTCCTAATGCTCGGATGCTCATTTCGAGTGACAAATATAATGGACGTCAATGGGAAATCCAAGCATTTTTACGTCAGATTCTGCAAGGAGGTCTGGGGGGGGCAGAGAAAATGTTTGAATGGATGGAAAAAGTGCTGAATAGAAGAACAGCATACGGAAGACCCCTAAAAGCATTTCTGACTCCCAGATCACTGCTGAGAACAATGATATATTTTTACCCCACTTTAAGGGTTGACAATAAAACAGTCAAAATCTATGAGAAGTTGAAGTTTACAGGAAAAAAATGTTAAGATACATTCTTTCCTGCATAATGACTTGTATAAAAGGCAAAATTTAAAAAGGATTTATAAAAAAAAATAATTTAAGTAAACCAAAATTGAGTTTTTTGCTAAAAAAAAATGGATATTTCAGTTGAATTTATGAAGGAAGCAAGAACTGCCAAAAATGTTAAGAAAAAGGGATTCATATACAGCCCGTACTAGACATAAATGAGGACATCATACACATTCTATTCAAATTGGCAAGTAGTGGTACTCCTAAAGGCTCTGCACTAAGTGTATAGCCTGCCAAAAATGACAAGCAGGGTCATCCATACATCCTTGAAGGCACCAACTGCAGTGTATCATTCAAATATAGTGAACAAAATATAGTTGTGGTACTGCTACACTCATAAAAGTTCTGAACACAGTACAAAGCCTGCCAAAAATTACAAGCAGGGTCATTCATGCACCCTTCAAGGCACCAACTGTGGTGCCTCATTAAAATATTAAGAAAGTGCAGTTGTGGTACTCCCACACTCATAAAGGCTTTGCACATAGTGCAAAGTCAGAAAAGAATTATAAGGAGAGTCAGCTATAGACCCTTAAAGGCAACAACTGAAGGGACTCATGCCAATATTAAGAAAGTGTAGTTGTGGTACTTCTTCACTCATAAAGTCTCTGCATACAGTGCAAGGCCATAAAAACATTTTCAGGAGGGTATTCCATAGATCATTGCAGGCAACAACTGTAGTGCCTCATTCAAATATTAAAAAGTGTAGTTGTGGTACTTCTCAATCTCAGGAATGAGAGATGTAAGGTTCTCCTTGTAGCATGGATCTAGCAGGGTGAACAAGCAGTAATCTTTTTTAACCAAGATTAATGGAACGCGAGGGTCACAGGAAAGGCAGCAATGCATAAATTCAGCCATATGTGCAAAGCTCCCTACAGCCAATCCAAGTCCTCCTCCCTCTCTTCCTCTTTATTCCGCTCCTCTGCTCATCAATGTAGGAGAGATAGAACGAAGCTTGTGTGATACTAGCCTCTGCGGTGCTAGCAACCAGCTCCTTTTCCTCCTTCTCCACTTCCTCATTGTTACTCAATCCACGCTGAGCTGATGCAATGAGACTGGGCTGGGTAGTATCTCCCTGTGTCATGTCTTCCTGCATCTCCACCTGGTCCACATGCAAAACTTCATGTTTATTTGTGAGCAGCGACTGTTTAAGCAGGTGCAGAAGCAGCAATGTTGTGCTGATTATGGCATCATCATAGCTCACCATCTTTGAGGAGTCTTCAAAGTCTTGGAGAACAACCCAAGTGTCAGACATCCATGCCCAGTCTTCAGTTGTTTTGTGTTGCGGCTGATCAGAAAACTTCCGGGTGTGTTGGAGCTAGTATTTAACAACTGGCCTTTGCTGCTCACAAAGCCTTGCCAACATGTGAAGTGTGGAGTTCCAGCACGTGGTGATATCACACACCAGTTAGTGAGTTAGCACTTGCATGCTCTGCTGCAGCACTGCCAGAGTGTCGGCAGGTTGAGCTGACTTGCGGAAATGGGTGCTGACGTGGTGTACCTTGACCAGAAGCTTTGGAAAATCTGGGTAGGTTTTCAGAAACTGCTGAACTACCAAGTTGAGCACGTGGGCCAAGAATGGTATTTGTGTGAGCTTGCGAAGCTTCACAGCCACCATCAGGTTTCAGCCATTATCACACATGACCATGCTTGGTTGTAGATTCAGCAGAGAGAGCCACTGATCTGTTTGATCTGTTATTCCTTTCAATATCTCTGCCACGGTGTGTGGTTTGTCTCCTATTCAAATTGGCTCCAGCAGAGCCTGTTGCTGCTTCGCTAAGGCATTGCTGCAGAGCTTCCTGTGGACGATGTGCTCTGAGATAACAAATTGGGGATGGAGGATGAGGAGGAGCAGAAGGAGGTGCAGGAACTGGTGTAGGAGGTGGAGTAAACCCTGATTGATGTAGTGCCAGCAATCCTCAACGTCAGTAACACATGCACCTTGGCAGGGTGGGACTCGGCCCCAATGTTCACAATGTTCACAATGTCTGCCATCAGGAAAATGTAGCATCCCTGGCTACAAATGCTTGTTCACGTGTCGGTCCTTAAGTTGCCAGTCCCAGTAAACGCATTGGTAAGGGCACAGGCGCAGTTCCTGGAGATATGCTGGTTCAAGGCAAGGACGCTACACCAGGAGAAATAGTGGCAAGCTGGGAACCGAGTACCAAGGGATGGCAGACGCCATGAGGCGACCGAAATCCTTGGTGTCCAAAAACCTAAATGCCAACATTTCTATAAGAAGCTGCCTTTAAATGTGCCCATTTAGTGTTTGGTCCTGTGGATGGGTAGCTGGGAAATTTCCCTTTTGTTCCAACACTTGGGGTATGGACAGCTGATAACTGTATGTAACAATGATTTGGAAGTGTCTGAAGATAGCGTCTCAGAATGTGCAAGGACAGGTGCAGGGCAGGAGTCATCTGCGTCAGTGTTATGGATAGGGGATTGTTAAGTACCTAGCAAAGGAAAAAAGGCAGTAGTATCACCTACTGGCACCAATTGTGGGCACAGGAGTTTGGCCCACCAAAAAGCTTAAATGACATGTGCCTGATCGTCCTGGTGGTGGTTAGGCTTTTACTGGTCAGGCCCCTACTGATCTTGGCATGGAACAGGTAGCAAATGACGAATGGATGAAAATAGTCAATTTTTGTAATAACAAAATTTGGTCACCTGTAGCAGGCCAAGCATTTTTTAAAATTTCAAACCACTGTAATTTCACACAAAGCAGGTTAACCCACTCGTGACATGCGCCGTACAGCGCCATGAGAGCACCATTCCTGCAATGTGGGGTGCATATACGGCGTCGTGATTGTACAGCTTGACGCTGAGCATCGCCACGATCGAGTACAGGTGTTAACTCTATGTGAGAGCGTGACAGTGACATCGCAGAGGAAGGGAGCTCCCTCTGTACTCCCATCGGCACAACGCAATGCAATCGCTTTGTGTCGATGGCCTCCATGGTTACCTCAGGCCCAAAGATGGCCGTGGGGTCACCCAGGGGCGGTGGCCTGTCAGCTCATGCTCTCAGAGCACGCCTCTTCCCTGCATTTCAGACGCTTCTCGAATGCTCTGCAATGCAGAAGCATTACAGAGTATTAGATCAGCAATCTGTCAGTATAAAGTTGATGTCTCATCCTGGAAAAATGTAAAAAAGGTAATAAAAATTGTAAAAATATTTTTAAAAAAGTCACAAAATAAAGAAAAAATATTAAACCAATAAATGCATTTGTTTATGTAAAAAAAATGAAAAAAGTGCACATATTTGGTATTGCTGCGTCTGGAACTACCTGACCTATAAAACTGTCCCACTAGGTAAACACAGTGAACACCATTAAAAAAATAAATAGATAAAACGATACAAAAAACTACGCTTTATCATCATATTGCGTGCGCAAAGTTGAATAAAACGAGATCAAAAAGACCAATGTAAATAAAAATCGTATCTCTGAAAATGTAATCTAGTCACCAGAAGCTCCTTCAGTGGAAAAATAAAAAAAAGTTATAGCTCTCAGAATAAAGCAATGCAAAAATACTTATTTTTTCTGTAAACTAGTTTTTATTGTGTAATAGCACCAAAACATAAAAAAGATATAAATGTGATATCAATGTAATTGCACTGACCAGGAGAATAAAGCTGCCTTATCAATTTTACCACATGTGGAACGGCATATAAATAAAAAAAATAATAATTCCTGAATTGCTGTTTCTTCTGCCTCCCAAAATTCAGAATAGAAAGCAATCAAAAAATATCATGTGCCCAAAAAATTGTACCAATTTGTCAATTTGTCATGCAAAAATAAGCCCTCACATGACTATGTCAGCTGAAATCTGGAAAAACTATAGCTATCAAAATAATATGATGATGCAATAGAAAGCATTTTTTAGAGTGTGACAGCAGCCAAACATAAAAATACAATATAAATCTGGTATCGACATAATTGCACCGACTTGAAGAAAAAAATTTGTCTAATCACTTGTACCACATGAGGAACAGTGTAATATTCTCTATAATGAGGCAGATGGAGGTACTGTGGACGCCGTGTGGCAGCCTATGATGCGGAGGTGTCGGTCTTCTTAGGATTGCATAAAAGTGCGGTCTACCACAGTTTTGTACACCTCTGAAAAGAATGATATCACTGAACAAGCACAGATGGAGTCCAGAGTAACTCTGCTGTCTCATTATAATGAATTAATCCCTCGGGGGAGGGAGATTTAGATGTAAACCTCATTGTAAACGCTCAGCGTAGAGCACTGGATAGATAAGATCCGAAATGTTTTGTAAAATTTTACCTACAAAAGCTTCAACTCAATCCACAAAAAAAAAGTCCCCACTCAGCTCTGTCATTTGTTAATGGAAATATAGGGGGTTTCCACGTTACTGGTAGTACAAAGGCTCTGGAAAAGTGGTATAGCTCCTCACCCACCAAAAGAAATTCAGCAAATTTTGCCCTACGAAATCCAAATGCCCCACACTTCTGAGCACCATAGTGCTCCTAAACTACATTTAGCATCCACATGTTTGGCATTTCTGTAGCGATGATGTGTGGCCCAGCTTCGCAAGGCACACATATCTTCTGGAAAATGCACAGGAAGGTAACTGTAAAGCTTGATATTCATTCACGCACACTTCTCAGCATTGCCACTAGAGGCATTTCAGACTATTTAGTAGTGTGACGTAGCAATAGTGATTCATTCAAGTTCCTGTCTTTGGACAGAGAAGTTCAGTTCAGTCTGTTTCCTGTCTTAGGACAGTGCAGTCAAGCTCCGGGTGGCTCAGGAGTGAGTCATCCCATCCAAGTTCAGATCAGTTTCTGTTCCAGTCAGACAGACGGAGGGAGAGGAGAGAAGTCTGAATCCTGACAGAGCTTGTGTAGCTCATCTGACAAGAAAGTGGAGGCTAGTACGGGTGAAGTGAATCATCCTAGCCTAGTCAGAGCTACCCCTTAACCTGCTACTCAGAACAATCTGCCTGCGTTCCTAAGAAGGAAGGAAAGGAATTACAGCAGTTATACCAACGAGTCAACTGAGAACAGGTCAGTGAGCACTGAAGGAAATCTGACCTTGGCACGATTGCTACACGTGCTTATGTTAAGAGCGAGAGCAGGGCGAAGGGCGAGTGGAGAAGTAAGAGTGACAAAGGGACAGATCACCCTCACTCAAATTAGCGGACACCGGGGTCCGAAGCGTTGCTAGTGCTTCACGCCTAGTAATAAAAAAACCGGAGGCTTTCTGGACTACAAGTCGCAGAAGGTAGCCCTAAGCGCTGATACGTAACCGGAGTCAGGGAGAACAGGGACTTTGAGCAGGACCCTGCAAAAGTAAGGACTTAGTTCTCTCAACATCTGATAATCAGAGACATAGAAGGCTCCACCACAATATTGGCCGGGCAGTTGTTATTAAAAGAGTTGCACTTGACTTTATGCAAGTTGTACTCACACACAGAAAAAGGATAAAGGAGGCCTCTAACCTGCTCAACAGTTCTCCTGAATGTGCATTCTCCAACCTAACCAGCTTCCCAGGACATACCTACAACATCTACAAGTAAAGGTATGGAAAGAGATTGCATTGTGTGTGACTGAATTCTTATCTGCACCCTGCATCACCACCATAGACTTTGAGGGACCAGTCCCACCTGTGGGGGACCTAACACCTAGCTGCCATCACATCCCCTCAGAGATCTACCCTGCAGCGCTGGTCAATCAGATCAGAAACCACAGGTGGCGTCACGAACTATACTAACCTACAATCCCCTGTAAATATCCCCCATTGCATGACCGCCAGGGCCACGGACCGAGCTCTGCTGCCAGTGACAACTCCCATAGACTTCCATGGGCTCGGCTCCGAGTACCCCATAGCCCTGGTATCCACACATGTGGTACGCGTCATCTAAAAACTTGGCGTCACGAACAGGATACGAAGCTTGCAAAATTGTGAGTCCTGTGTTGCCTATATTGACTGTTTTGTGCAGAAAAGACTGTTTGCTGTTTTGTCATTTTGGCGCCATATACCGCCATTTTTACCGCCATATTCGCGCCCTGAGGCGCTGGTGAAGAAGGTGGGCGTGCATTCGTGGGCGTGTACCCCCCCTATGGCGCGAAAGTTATGGCCGCCCTCTCAAAATGCTATTATAATGTGAGACCCTACCCCACTGCAAGGGAGATCCGCCTCCTCTTAATCTTCTATGCAAAAAAAGAGGAAGCGCAAATCCCGCCTCCACGGAAGGGACCAGATTGTTCCTGATGGAGAACACAGTCTGGCCTGGGGAGAAGTGGCAGAAGGACAAGAGCAGCTATGCAGTGGAGCGGTGGAGCGCAGGCCCTGCTCCCCGGAGAAGCTGTTGTTTGAACCGGAGCCATCCCTAATACAGAAACTTCAGCAAACCTTGCTGGAGTGCAAGGAGGAGAATGCGGCGCTTAAAAAGTTAATCCAGCGCCAGGTAGACATGGAGGAGACCGAGAGACGCTGGTGTGCCCAGACACAGCGGCTGCTGTGGGACGCAGTGCTCTCTCCCACAGACATAACGCCATCACCTGACTTTCCTAAGTCCCTGCTGAAGAAAGCTGAAGGAAAACCGGAGGCCGCCCCCAAAAGAGCTGTACCTGATCCCACCGATGGAGAGGTGGAAGAGAAGGAGGCTGAGGAGGTCCTGCCTGTTCCGGAGTGCCAGCTAGGCCAGGAGGCCGCAGCAGATTACAGTTCCCCGGTAGGAACACCGGAGGAGACCCAACTGTCAGCGATAGAAAACGACTGGGAGCAGCGACAGCAGCAGGTTAGTGCGTTCCCAACTGAGCCACTGCACACACCTGCGTCCTACTCGGAATCGCAAGTCCCAGCAGCGTCATCTTTGGCGTCCGCACCAGGCCGTGCACCCATAACGCAACCTGCGACCAGTTCTGAAGCGCAATTTGAATTGTACACTGCGGCACCTTCTACAACGCAATCTGCGTTCTACTCCAGGGAGATACCTGTTAGGTCCCCAGCTCAAACAAAAGATGTCGCTACACAAACGTACATTGCAGGACATGATCTACTTGTAATGGGTTCCCGAGGTCATTGTATACTTCTGGCCCCAGGAATGGAAAAAGTCAAGAAAGATGAAACACAGTAGGACCCAGACAGGGGTTTACTGCAACTGAAAATGTATAAAGTTTGAAAAAGAAGAAGAATTTGCACTTTACTATTGATAATGTTTACATAGTATGTATGCTTATTTAAAGTACAATACCCGGCTGGGTACAGAGTTAAAAAAAAAAAAAAAAAAAAGTTGATTGAAATGTGATTTTACTTGAAAAATGTGTTTTATCATGCAAAGGACTGCGTATTTTGATAATTTTCTACTGACCTATGTACAAATTGTAACGTTCAAGAGTCGTGCCTCCCGCAAGGGATGAGTTATTATGTTGATGTTATATGCAAAACAAAAAAATGTTTTTCTTTTCTATTTCAGCCCGGGAGTGCTGAGTTTAACTAGGGGGGGATGTGTGGCCCAGCTTCGCAAGGCACACATATCTTCTGGAAAATGCACAGGAAGGTAACTGTAAAGCTTGATATTCATTCACGCACACTTCTCAGCATTGCCACTAGAGGCATTTCAGACTATTTAGTAGTGTGACGTAGCAATAGTGATTCATTCAAGTTCCTGTCTTTGGACAGAGAAGTTCAGTTCAGTCTGTTTCCTGTCTTAGGACAGTGCAGTCAAGCTCCGGGTGGCTCAGGAGTGAGTCATCCCATCCAAGTTCAGATCAGTTTCTGTTCCAGTCAGACAGACGGAGGGAGAGGAGAGAAGTCTGAATCCTGACAGAGCTTGTGTATCTCATCTGACAAGAAAGTGGAGGCTAGTACGGGTGAAGTGAATCATCCTAGTCTAGTCAGAGCTACCCCTTAACCTGCTACTCAGAACAATCTGCCTGCGTTCCTAAGAAGGAAGGAAAGGAATTACAGCAGTTATACCAACGAGTCAACTGAGAACAGGTCAGTGAGCACTGAAGGAAATCTGACCTTGGCACGATTGCTACACGTGCTTATGTTAAGAGCGAGAGCAGGGCGAAGGGCGAGTGGAGAAGTAAGAGTGACAAAGGGACAGATCACCCTCACTCAAATTAGCCGGACACCGGGGTCCGAAGCGTTGCTAGTGCTTCACGCCTAGTAATAAGAAAACCGGAGGCTTTCTGGACTACAAGTCGTAGAAGGTAGCCCTAAGCGCTGATACGTAACCGGAGTCAGGGAGAACAGGGACTTTGAGCAGGACCTGCAAAAGTAAGGACTTAGTTCTCTCAACATCTGATAATCAGAGACATAGAAGGCTCCACCACAATATTGGCCGGGCAGTTGTTATTAAAAGAGTTGCACTTGACTTTATGCAAGTTGTACTCACACACAGAAAAAGGATAAAGGAGGCCTCTAACCTGCTCAACAGTTCTCCTGAATGTGCATTCTCCAACCTAACCAGCTTCCCAGGACATACCTGCAACATCTACAAGTAAAGGTATGGAAAGAGATTGCATTGTGTGTGACTGAATTCTTATCTGCACCCTGCATCACCACCATAGACTTTGAGGGACCAGTCCCACCTGTGGGGGACCTAACACCTAGCTGCCATCACATCCCCTCAGAGATCTACCCTGCAGCGCTGGTCAATCAGATCAGAAACCACAGGTGGCGTCACGAACTATACTAACCTACAATCCCCTGTAAATATCCCCCATTGCATGACCGCCAGGGCCACGGACCGAGCTCTGCTGCCAGTGACAACTCCCATAGACTTCCATGGGCTCGGCTCCGAGTACCCCATAGCCCTGGTATCCACACATGTGGTGCGCGTCAATTACAGCTCTCCCAATTTACAGGCGCATGTCTCCAGAAGCATGATCTGAGCACTACCACATACTGGTGACTACCACGTACTGGTGACTACAACGTATTAGGGGCTACAATGTACGGGCACTATAATGGCAGCTTGCAATTTTTACTCAGCAATATCCACTGCTGCTTGTTTCTGGAAAACACCCATGGAGTCAAAATCATCACTACTCCTGTAGATAAATTCCCAAAGGGATAAATGAGGCACTTAAGGGGAAATTCTGCTCTTCTATGACTTCGGGGATCTTTATATGGAGTCCGCAAACTATTCTATCAAAATCTGCACTCCAAGAGAAAAATAGCGCTCTCTTCCGTCCTTAGTCTCGCGTGGGTAATTAGTACTGTACAGCCATATATAGGGTATTTCCACATTCAGCAGAATTTTTGGGACCGATTTTTGTGCCATTTTTACCCATTTCCAGGGTGAAAATTTAAAATCTGGGGTTAAAACAAAATATTGTTGGTAAAAATGTAATGCCCAATGGTATAAAATTTTGTGACACACCCGTGGTGTCTATATGATCACTGCATTCATAGATTAATTCATTGAGAGGTGTAGTTTGAAAAATGGGGTAACTTATGTGGGGTTCTGGTATACTGGCACCTCAGGTGCTCTACCAATGTGACATGGCACCCTCAAACCAATCCAGCAAAATCTGAACCCCAATATGACACTTCTTGCACTGTGCCTCAAAAGTTGTTTTTTTCCAAATGAGGTATATTGGTGTACTCAGGAGATATTGCACAACAAATTATGGGGTCCATTTTTCCCTGTTAACCATGTGAAAATTAAATATTTGGGGCTAAAAGAACATTTTTGTGGGAAAAAAATGTGATTTTTTTATTTTCATAGCTCAACGTTATTAACTTTTGTGAAGCACCTGGTAGAATCGTGCGAGTTTCTCACATGTGTGATCCCGGCCTTAAAGTTCTATCAGGTAACAGAGTGAACTTCCAGGTCCTCACTTTCCTAGTTAGTAACTATCTGTCTGTTCTGTCAGTCACTGACTGCTCCTGCAAGTGATTCAGCTTTTCCACATCTAAAAGCAGCTCTTCCTCTTCTGGGGCATGACTGCAGGCATGATGCAGATTGACAACCAGCTTCCCATAGTTATCCAGAAGGTAGCCAGCAATCAGAAGAGATGCAGCTGCTCTGTCGACGTGACATCTTAGAAAGCCCCAGAATCGCTGGCAGATGAGGTAAGTCTATGCTGGCAGAGATCTGCACTTGGCAGAGCAGGCAGGTGGTTGCTAACAACCTGCGTGTTAGTTTTTAGACTCAAAATAAAAAAATATTATAGACCTGGATAACCTCTTTAATCCTCTGTACAATAAAACAAATGGTGCTGAGGATTAAGGCCCTTTAATGACATCTGAAAAAAGGCTTTTTAAGTGGTCATTAAGGAATTAAACACATAGCAAAGGTAAAAAACCCCTGAATAATGTATCCTACACAGGCCCTAAGATTGAGGAGCCCCTAATCAACTATGTGATTGATCCATTAATGACCATATGGGGACATTGATCTAGAACTCCTAAAAATGCTTCCTACACAGGGATCTCATTTCCTCAGGATCATGATGATACATTTATCTTCTACCTTAACCCTTTTACCCCTGAAGTTGGTTTGCACGTTATTGACCACGCCATTTTTTACAATTCTTACCACTGACACTTTATGAGGTAATAACTATGGAACCACATGAAGGAAAAAAAAAGAACGACAAGCACCACCGCTGCATCTACTTATACAAAGCACCTCCAAATGAATGGATGAACACTGTAGGAACATATACCCTGATCCTCAACCAGAAAATAACAGCACTGTGTATCCACGAAAAATGACCCGTAGAAGCGCGAAACGCCATCATCCTCACACTCCACTCCCCCATGTCCTGCTGAACATGTTTTAAGCCTTAGGCTGGGATCACACATGCGACGAAAACGTCCAACGCTCACATGTGAAATCCCAGCTCTGGCGCCGGCACTCAGGAGTGGAGTGCGCGGCTGCATGTATTTATATGCAGCCACTCGCTCCACTCCCGAGTGCCGGCGCTGGGATTTCACATACAAGCGTCGGACGTTTTCGGCGCATGTGTGATCCCGGCCTTACAATAAACATTGGATTTTAACCTGGCGAGTGCCAACCCTTTTCTAAAAAGAAATTAGGAAAAAATTTCCCAATTTTCCAAATTTTAATTTTTATGCCCTTAAATCACAGAGATATGTCACACAAAATAGTTAATAATTAACATTTCCCACATATCTACTTTATATCAGCACAATTTTGGAACCACATTTCTTTTAGTTAGTAGAAAGTTGTAAGGGTCTAAATTAAATAAAAAATATATAAATATATTTGATAGGGATCGAGTTCCCACTGCTGCAGAAGGGGAATCTCGAGCCATCCTTGGTGCGGTCCCCCATCCGTCTCCAGCCGCAGTGGAGTCAGCTCAGCAGAGACGTCGGTCCCAGCGTCTCGCCCAGACTAATACTGTGCAGAGGATGACTGCTGCCTCCCCAGGTCCTGCCATTGTAACCAGTGCAGGTCAGCGGCAAGCAGACGTAGTTGGGACTAAGTCCTGTGTGTTCCCTTCTGAGCATGCTCAGGGTAAGATCTCTCATAGGAGATCAGGGGTCACATGGTCGGGTACTGCAGCGACTCCCATTGGTCCTCCAGGAAGGTCCTGAGGCTGCTTTAGTTCTGGAGCAGCTTTCCCATTGGTCCTTTTCTGGAAGGTCCTGTAGCTGCTACTATAAAAGATGTGCATGACCGCACGGCGGCGCGCTAGTATCAAATCTGTTACGTGCTTGCGCCAGTGTGGTCATGTATGCATGTGGTTAGGTCTGGCTGAAATAAGCCCCTAGAATACAGGCACCTCTGGTGAGAAGATTGTATGCACGTGTTCAGGGCTCGGCTGAAAACGCCATTAGAATACCAGCTACTCCAGTGAGGAGATTATTGCTTGTGTTCTGATTGCATGACCACAGACAGTCATCTGTGTCCCCTGTGAGTCTAACAGGACACAGTCTTTGTCACAGCGGCTCTGTGAATTAACAGAGTCCGCTTATATCGCCATATTGCGCTACAGCATTTTAGTTAGCGACTCTGTGGATTAACAGAGCTCGCCCATACCGCCATATAGTGCTACGGCGTTTACATCTGCGGCTCTGCGGGATAACAAAGTTCGCTCATACTGCCTATTTTCGACATCCTACTAGCAGCAGGCTCTGCCTGCACGGTGGACCCTGGGCTGCGAACGCAACTATCCTTAATATCTGCAGTATTAGATGCGTTCTGCAGGTCCCTAACAATATTTATATAAAATATATAAATATATTTATATAAAAAAAATAAAAATATATAATTAAAAATTTGTTGTGTCCTTTCTCCTGAGCATGCCAATACCCTATATGATGGAGAAAACCATTGTTTGGGCACACGGCAGAGCTCAGAAGGGAAGGAGCGCCATTTGACTTTTTGAATGCAAAATTTGCTGGAGCAATTGGCGGACGCCATGTTGCATTTGGAGAGCCTCTGATATGCCTAAACAGTAAAAAAAAACTCACAAGTGACACCATTTTAAAAACTAGACCACTCAGGAAATTAATCTAGATGTTTGGTGAGCACATTGAACCCTTAGGTCCTTCACAGAAATTTATAACGTAGAGCCATGAAAATAAAAAAAAATCTAATTTTCCCCACAAATATGTTTTAGCCCCAAATGTTGCATTTTCATAAGGGTAACAGTAGATATTGCGCCATACAATTTGCTGTGCAATTTTTCCTGAGTACGCCATTACCCAATATGAGGAAGAAAACTAATTTTTAGGTGCATGGCAGGGCTCGGAAGGGAAGGAGCATCACTTTACTTTTTGAATGTAAAATTTCCTGGAATCATTAGAGAATGTCATGTCCCATTTGGAGAGCCCCTGATGTTCCTAAACTGTGGAAACATCACACAAGTGAACCCATTTTGGAAACTAGACCCCTCAAGGAATGTACTTATAATGCCTGGTGAGCACCTTGATCTCCCAGGTGCTTCACAGAAATTTATAAGGTTGAGCCATGAAAATAATAAAATCACATTTTCCTCACAAAAATGTTATTTTAGACCCAAATTTTGCATTTTCATAGGGGTAACAGAAGAAATTGCACCATACAATTTGTTGTGCAGTTTCTCCTGAGTATGCTGATACCCCATACTAATACTAGTTGATGCACAGTGCAAAGCTCAGAAAGGAAGAAGCTCCATATTGGAGTTCAGATTTTGCTGTAATGGTTTGAGGGTGTCAAGGGTGTCATGTCACATTCACAGAGCCCCTGAGGTGCCAGAACAACAGAAACCCCCTATATGTGAACTCATTTTAAAAAACTACATTCCGCCAATGAATTGATCTAGGGGTGTAGTGATCATATTGACACCACATGTGCCTCACAGAATTGAGAGGTGAGGAAAGAATTAATTACATTTTTACCACTAAAATGTTGTTTTATGCCCTGATTTTTTTTATCACAATTATCCTGCTCTCTACGCTGACCACTTACTTGTGGTTTCCATCTAAATTTCTGTGTGACGTGATTCAGATGAAACCCCCGAGTGATCCATTCACTATAACGAGGCATGAGAGTTACTCTGGACTCCGTCAACCTCTATTCAGCTGTGTCCTTCTTTTCAGAAGTGCACAAACCTGTGGCCAAGGGCACTTTTATGCAATCTTAAAAAGACGGACACCACCATATCCCAGGTCAGACGACATCCACAGTTCCTCCATCTGCCCATTATAGGGAATCTTTTCTCCAGGGGTTCCGTCTGAATAACATATTCAGAGATTTACACGGAAACCCTGGTGTAAGCGCTCAGCGCAGAGTGCAGGATAAAATGTGCGCCGAGCCTTACTGCGATATTGGGAGGCAGAATTAAGAAATCAACAGCAGGTGAAGAATTGGTTTTATTTTATTTTTACGCCTTTCCTCGTGAGGTATAAGTGACTAGGAGACTTTATTGTTCGGGTTGGTGTGATTATAGTGATACCTGATTTATGTTGGGGTTTTCTTTGCTGGTGTCACACACTAAAATATGCTTTTTATTCCAAAAAAGTTTTTGCATCACCATATTTTGAGAGCTATAATTTTTCTATATTTTGCCCACAGAGTCATGTGAGAGCTTATTTTTTGCGGGATGAGTTGACGTTTTTATTGCTGACATTTTAGGACACATGACTAGGGTTGAGCGATACTTTCCGATATCCAAAAGTATCGGAATCGGAATGGTATCGCCGATACCATTAAAATATCGGCGATACCCGATACGATACCGGAATCCCATGTAAGTCTATGGAACAAAATATCGGAATTAAAAAAAACCATTCTTGCCTTGTTGGTTAATTGTACATGAAGGAAAACAACAAAGAGTAATGTACAATGTATTGTGGAAGGTTGAGGAGACATTAAAGGCATAGATGTTTAACCCAATCAAATGGAATAGCATAAAATTTTTTTTTTAAAGATGTTCGGATTGACGAAGAAATTGACAATGTTGTTAACGTTTTTCCTATTTTGGCAAATATGTATATTTCACAACTTCCATGCTCTTCACCTTTTTAACTTTTCACACACTTTCTCCTTCATAATCTTCAGCAGCATCATCTTTTCATCAAATTATTCTTCATCTTCACCTTCTTTATCTTCTTCTTAAACTTCTTGCTATTCATCTTTTTGTTAACATTACTCAGATTCTTCTTATTAAACTATTATTCTTATTCATATTGTACTTCATCTTCTTCATCATATTCTTATTTGTGACAGAGAATCCTTACTTGTAATCTGTCAAAGTATGAATTTTTCATCCTTCCGTTCTTGCTGTCACAAAAGATTTAAATTACAACAGTATTTGTCCGTGTTCAGTTTAGCCTGCAGCAGCAGGCATTTTCCAGGGGCACCACGAGGAGGAACTGACTCACCCCCATACACTGCTTAGTCTTCTTCTGCTTATAATTTAGAGCATATATTTTGCTCTTCATTTTGGTCTTATACTTCATGTTCTTCTGCTTTTTGATCTTCTGCTTATTGTTCTTAAGTCTCTTGTTCTGTATCTTGTAGTTTGTCTTAACCTTCTTAGTCCTGTTTGGTAACTTTTATTTCTTCTTTGTAATGGTGTTTAGGCTGGTTGGCTTGATGCTCGTCGTCCTTGTGGTCGTCATCGTCTTCGGGGTGGTCATCAGGGTCGTCGTCTTCATTGTTGGAGATCCAGAGTGATTACCCAAAAAAGCATTGAAAAAATCTTCAATTTATAAATGTAGCAGAAGGTACAAGAGTCAATGCAAGTAACGAGGACCAGCTGACTGTGCTGGAACCCGGAGGGGCAGCAGAAGGAAAAGAGCCAATGGCACAACCGAGGACCAGCTGACGTTACTGGGACAGGTTACTAAGCGGAGGTACCTGTGCTCCAAAGCACTACCAAGGACCAGCAGACATTGCTGGAACTCGGATACCAAGATGGAGGCACCTAGCCAAAGGCACTGCGGAGAACCAGCTGACGGTACTGGAACCCGGACGGGTAGCAGAAGGTACAAGAGCCAATGCAAGTAACGAGGACCAGCTGACTGTGCTGGAACCCGGAGGGGCAGCAGAAGGAAAAGAGCCAATGGCACAACCGAGGACCAGCTGACGTTACTGGGACACGGTTACTAAGCAGGAGGTACCTGTGCTCCAAAGCACTACCAAGGACCAGCAGACATTGCTGGAACTCGGATACCGAGATGGAGGCACCTAGGCCAAAGGCACTGCGGAGAACCAGCTGACGGTACTGGAACCCGGACGGGTAGCAGAAGGTACAAGAGCCAATGCAAGTAACGAGGACCAGCTGACTGTGCTGGAACCCGGAGGGGCAGCAGAAGGAAAAGAGCCAATGGCACAACCGAGGACCAGCTGACGTTACTGGGACACGGTTACTAAGCAGGAGGTACCTGTGCTCCAAACACTACCAAGGGCCACAGACATTGCTGGGAAATCGGATCCGAATGGAGGCCCTAGGGCCAAAAGGGACGGAGAACCCGCTGACGGTACGGAACCCGGGGGGGGGACAGAAGGGACAAGAGCCAATGCAAGTAAAGGGACCAGCTGACTGGCGGAACCCGAGGGCAGCAGAAGAAAAGACCAATGGACAACCGAGGACCTGACGTTACGGGACAAAAGGGTTTTAAGCGGGGGTACCTTGCCCAAAGACACCAAGGACCACAGACATTGCGGAACTCGGATACGAATGGAGGCACCCAGGGCCCAAAGGGATCGGAAACCCGACGGGCTGGAACCCCCACGGGTCAGAAGGTACAAGAGCCAATGCAATAAAAGGGCCAGCTACGGGTGGGGAAACCCCGGGGGAGCAGAAGGAAAAAGCCAAAGCACAACCGGGCCACTGACGTTACTGGACACGGTTAAAGCGGAGGTACCTGTGCTCCAAAGCACTACCAAGACCAGCAAACATTGCTAAACGGGTCCGAATGGGGGCACCCAGGCCAAAGGGACTGCGGAAACCACTGACGGACGGAACCCGGACGGGGAGCAGAAGGTACAAACCAAAGCAAATAACAGGACCCCTGACTTGCTGGAACCCGAGGGAAGCGAAAGGGAAAAAAGCCCAAGCACAACCAGGACCAGCGACGTTTCTGGGACACGGTTTCTAAACAGGAGGGCTTTTCTCCAAAGCACTACCAAAGGAAAACCGCAAAATTGCGGAAAACCCGGGTCCAATGGAGGGACCTAGCCCAAAAGGGACTGGAGAACCAGCTGAGGTCGGAACCCGGACGGGTAAGAAGGGACAAGAGCAATGCAAAGTAAAGAGGGCCACTGACTTTTCTGGAACCCGGAGGGGCGCAAAGGAAAAGACCAAAGGCACAACCCCAGGACCAGCTGACGTTCTGGGACAAAGGGTTACTAAG
>JARQOD010000002.1:555185669-555238361 GCA_033576555.1 Oophaga sylvatica | reverse complement strand
AACAGTCATACAGTTTGGGGGAAAATTTTGAAATCCCATATATATTTCGGAGTCACACACAACCTCACCATATTTTTTTAGACCAGAATACAAAAAGCAGAAAAGGGGTAAGTCTCAGAAGCGACAGCTTAACAGTTTAGGGAAAATTGAAATCTCTTAAATTTCCGGAGCACACACAGACCCACCATATGGTTTTGACCGAAATAAAAAAGGGCAAAAAAGGTACGTCCAAATTTGCAGCTCTATACAGTTTTGGGAAATTAAAAACTCCAAAAAATTTTTCCGAGTCACACACAGACCTCACCAGTAGGATTTGACCTTTTACAAAAGCAGAAAAACGGTACTGTTCGGGAACTACCTATACATTTGGGGAAAATAAAAATCTCGTATATTTTTCCCGGGATCACACACAGACGCCCCATAGGTTAAACCAAATAAAAAAAGCAAAAAAGGGTACGACAAAGCATACATTTATACAGTTTGGGGGAAAATTGAAATCCCCATATATTTCCGAGTCACAAAACAACGCTCACTAGTATATTTACCGAAATAAAAAAAGGCAGAAAAAGGGTATGCTCAAAGCAAACAGCCTTACATTTTAGGGGAAAATTGAAATCCCCCGAAAAATTTTTTCCCGAGTCACACACAGACGCTCACCCCATTATGGATTTGACCGAAATTAAAAAAGGCAGAAAAAGGGTCCCTGTCTCAAAAGCAAACGCCTTCCAGTTTGGGGAAAAAAGAAATCTCCTTAATATTTCTGGAGCCCACACACAGACCTCACTCAAAATTTAAATTAACCAGAATACAAAAACAGAAAAAACGGTAATGCTCAGAGCGAACATCTCTATACATTTTGGGGGAAAAATTAAAAAATCTCCGAAAAAATTTTTCCGATTAAACACACAACGCCCCCTTTCAGTTTTGGATTTGCCCAATCAAAAGGCAAAAAAAAGGGAAATTTGTCTCAGAAGCTTGCAGCTCTATACAGTTTTGGGGAAAATTTAAATCTCCATATATATTTCCGGAGTCACACACAGACACTCACTCAGTATGGATTTGACCATTTTACAAAAGGCAGAAAAACGGTACTGTCTCGGAAGCGTACAGCCTATAACAGTTCAGGGGAAAATTAAAATCTCTGTATATATTTCCGGAGTCACACACAGACGCTCACTCAGTATGGATTAGACCAGAATTCAAAAAGCAGAAAAACGGTACTGTATCAGAAGCATACAGCTGTATACAGTTTAGGGGAAAATTGAAATCTCCGTATATATTTCCGGAGTCACACACAGACGCTCACTCAGTATGGATTTGACCGTAATACAAAAGGCAGAAAAACGGTACTGTCTCAGAAGCATACAGCTCTATACAGTTTAGGGGAAAATTGAAATCTCCATATATATTTCTGGAGTCACACACAGACGCTCACTCAGTATTTATTAGACCAGAATACAAAAAGCAGAAAAACGGTGAAATCTCCATATATATTTCTGGAGTCACACACAGACGCTCACTCAGTATTTTTAGCCAGAATACAAAAGCAGAAAACGGTAATGTCTCAGAAGCGTACAGCTCTATACAGTTTAGGGAAAATTGAAATCTCCGTAATTATTTCCGGAGTCACACACAGACGCTCACTCAGTATGATTTGACCGCAATACAAAAGGCAGAAAAACGGTACTGTCTCAGAAGCTTGCAGCTCTATACAGTTTTGGGAAAATTTAAATCTCCATATATATTTCCGGAGTCACACACAGACACTCACTCAGTATGGATTGACCGTAATACAAAAGGCAGAAAAACGGTACTGTCTCAGAAGCGTACAGCTCTATACATTTAGGGAAAATTGAAATCTCCATATATATTTCGGAGTCACACACAGACTCACTCAGTTTGACCGAATACAAAAGCAGAAAACGTATTCTCAGAAGCTCAGCCTATACGTTTGGGAAATGAAATTCCGTATAATCAGAGTCACACACAGACGCTCCTCATATGGATTTGACCGTAATACAAAAGGCAAAAACGTCTGTATCAGCATACAGCGTATACATTTAGGGGAAAATGAAATCTCCGTATATATTCCGGAGTCACACACAGACGCTCACTCAGTATGATTGACGTATACAAAAGGCAGAAAACGTACGTCTCAGAAGCATACAGCTCTAACAGTTGGGAAAATTGAAATCTCCATATTATTTCTGATCACACCGACCTCACCTATTTATTAACCAAATACAAAAAGCAGAAAACGGTATGTCTCAAAGCTACATCTATACAGTTAGGAAAATGAAACTCCGTATATATTCGGAGCACACACAGACGCTCCTCGTATGGATTGACCGCAATACAAAGCAGAAAAACGTACTGCTCAGAAGCTGCAGCTCTATACAGTTTGGGAAATTTAAATCTCATATATTTCCGATCACACACAGACACTCACTCATATGATTGACCATTTCAAAAGCAAAACGGTACTGTCTCGAAGGTACAGCTAACAGTTCAGGAAAATTAAATCTCTGTATATATTCCGAGTCCACCAGACCTCACTCATATGTTGACCAATAAAAAACAGAAAAACGTACTGTTCAGAACATACACGTATACATTTAGGGAAATTGAAATCCGTATATTTTCGATCACACACAGACGCTCACTCAGTATGGTTGACCGTAATACAAAGAGAAACGTACTGTCCAAAGCATACAGCTCTATACAGTTTAGGGAAAATTGAAATCTCCATATATATTTCTGGAGTCACACACAGACGCTCACTCATATTTATAGACCAGAATACAAAAAGCAGAAAAACGTAATGTCTCAGAAGCGTACAGCTTATACAGTTTAGGGGAAAATTGAAATCTCCGTATATATTTCGGGTCACACACAGACGCTCACTCAGTATGGATTTGACCGCAATACAAAGCAGAAAAACGGTACTGTATCAGAAGCATACAGCTGTATACAGTTTAGGGGAAAATTGAAATCTCCGTATATATTTCCGGAGTCACACACAGACGCTCACTCAGTATGGATTTGACCGAATACAAAAGGCAGAAAAACGGTACTGTCTCAGAAGCATGACAGCTCTATACAGTTTAGGGGAAAATTGAAATCTCCATATATATTTCGGAGTCACACACAGACCTCACTCAGTATTTATTAGACCATAATTACAAAAAGCAGAAAAACGGTAATGTCTCAGAAGCTACAGCTCTATACAGTTTAGGGGAAAATTAAATCTCGTATATATTTCCGGAGTCACACACAGACGCTCACTCAGTATGGATTTGACCCAATACAAAAGCAGAAAAACGGTACTGTATCAGAAGCACAGCTGATACAGTTTGGGGAAAATTGAAATCTCCGTATATATTTCCGGAGTCACACACAGACGCTCACTCAGTATGGATTTGACCGTAATACAAAAGGCAGAAAAACGGTACTGTCTCAGAAGCGTACAGCTCTATACAGTTTAGGGAAAATTGAAATCTCCATATATATTTCTGGAGTCACACACAGACGCTCACCAGTATGTATTAGACCAGAATACAAAAAGCAGAAAAACGGTAATGTCTCAGAAGCTACAGCTCTATACAGTTTAGGGGAAAATTGAAATCTCCGTATATATTTCCGGAGTCACACACAGACGCTCACTCAGTATGGATTTGACCGTAATACAAAAGACAGAAAAACGTACTGTCTCAGAAGCTGCAGCTCTATACAGTTTTAGGGGAAAATTTAAATCTCCAAATATATTTCCGGAGTCACACACAGACACTCACTCAGTATGGATTTGACCATAATACAAAAGCAGAAAAACGGTACTGTCTCAGAAGCGTACAGCTCTATACAGTTTAGGGGAAAATTGAAATCTCCGTATATATTTCAGGAGTCACACACAGACGCTGATTCAGTATGGATTTGACCGTTATACAAAAGGCAGAAAAATGGTACCGTCTCAGAAGCGTACAGCTCTATACAGTTTAGGGGAAAATTGAAATGTCCGTATATATTTCCGGAGTCACACACATATAGTCAGCAATGCATGTATTTGTCCGTGATACCAGCCAGTGCACGGTAGCGTGTGAGGAGCGTACAGCTCTATATGGTGTGGGAAAAAATGAATGGTAGGTAAGTGTGCAGAAAAAAGAATAAACGTATTAGTACTGTGTAAAAAGCAGTCTGCACAGCAGTGTACACACAGCAATGCAGCTATCAGGCAGCCTAATAACAGTCTGCTGCACACAAGAAAATCTTCCCCTGTCACTGCACACTAACTGTACAGCACAATTGCTATCAGCACAAGCACATAAGAACTTCTCTTTACAGCCCTAACTCTCTCCCTACTGATGAACAGCATCAGCAACCTCTTCCTACTGTTAAGATCAGCAGAAGTAAAATGGCGGTCGGCGTTCAGGGCTTTATAGACACTATGACGCCCCCCAAAGCAAGCCAATCAATGCAATGCCCTTCTCTAAGATGGTGGTGGACACTGCCCATGTCATCTCGTTGCCCACAGTGTATGTCTTTGCTCATTGGCTGAAAAAAGGCGCCTGCAAGCATTATGGGAAAACCGACTTTGGCGCTCGTTTTGCCGAACGCATGGCCGACTTGAAGCTATGGTCGGTGAAACTCGACTTTGGCGAAAGTCCGCGACTTATGAATCTGACCGACCTGTTTTGCTCAACTCTACTGTTCACCAACGTTCACTATCCAACCTGACGGAACTGGAGAGGATCTGCAAGGAACAATGGCAGAGGATCCCCAAATCCAGGTATGAAAAACTTGTTGCATCATTCTGAAGAAAACTCATGGCTGTACTAGCTCAAAAGGGTGCTTCTACTCAATACTGAGCAAAGGGTCTGAATACTTATGACCATGTGATATTTCAGTTTTTCTCTTTTTAATAAATTTGCAAAAATGTCTACATTTCTGTTTTTCAGTCAAGATGGGGTGCAGACTGTACATTAATGAGAAAAAAATGAACTTTTTTGAATTTACTAGTGATGAGCGAGCACTAAAATACTCGGGTGCTCTTTGCTTAGGTCGAGCATATTGAAATGCTTGGGTGCTCGACCAGAGCAACGAGCCCAATGTAAGTCTATGGAAAATGTCGGAAATCTATGGGAACAGTGCTCCAATGACATGGGAACATCATGAGGAAGACTCCTGGAAGCATTTCTGACTCTCAGGTCACAGCTGTGAATAATGTTGTCAGAGTCAACATACTTTTGCAGGCGCCCAATAAAACATACAAAAACAAAACCAAAATGGATTTTCCTAGGAAATATGTCTAGGAACATCCTTTCCAGGGTAATGATTTGTATGTAAGGCAAAATAAATAAGCCAATACAAAAAAGTTCCTCCACCACTTGGTCTATGTTCACACACAGCATTTTTGATGTGTTTTTCAACTTTAGAATTGCTTTCAACCAAGAAAAATGCATTCACTGTCAAATGTCATTTTAACATTTTACAACCTTATCTGGCTATATGGTGTGTGACACATCATCAGACACATCCTGTTTCATTTATGAAGGAGGGACTCTCAAAGTCACAAAGCCTATTTTTATAGGGCCAGCAGTCGGCCCTCACTATTCTTAGAGAGCCATCAGCCGGCTATGCTTTGTTGTTCCCATTATTAACAGTGGGTCTCTTAGGCTAGTTTCATACTTGGGAATGAAGGTGCTGCGGAGGGCTGCGTACTTCCTCCATAAAGCTCCACCCACTGCCGCACCTCCTCCGGTCACCTCCGCCTACGTCTGCATGCGTTCTGCATGCGGCCTGTGTACCTGTTTTTAACATGGGTACGCAGGGCCATGCGGATGTGTCCGCATGTGTAGTTTTAACAGTGTAGCGACAGTGACAAAATGCAACATGTTGCGTTCAGCGCAGATCGCCGCACCGTCAAAACGACGTATGCCGAGGCATCCGCATGCATCCGCGTGGCCCTGCATACCCATGTTAAATATAGGTACGCAGGACGCATGCAGGACGCATGCAGATGTAGGTGGAGCTGACTGGAGGAGGTGCGGCAGTGGGCAGAGCTTTATGGAGGAAGTACGCAGCCCTCCGCAGCACCTCCATCCGCAAGTGTGAAACTAGCCTTAATGCTGTTATTGCATATGCAGTGATTGGCAGAGCTGCCCAAAATTTTGACGCACCACAAAAACCCTTTGAACAGATGTCATGGATGTCCACATGCCACCAAAGTTCCAATTATTCATTTGGTACTCCCATAATGTTTGACCATGAAATGACTGCAAGGCCTGCCCTGGCCCCAAAGTTACATGCACCCCAATAACCCTTTGAACAGACGTCCTGGATGGCCACATGGAACCAAAGTTCCCATTATTCATTTGGTACTACCATACTGTTTACCTATGCATTGAATGAAAGGCCTGCCCTGCCCCAAAGTCACACGCACCCCGATAACCCTTTGAACTGACATCCTACATGTCACATGAAACCAAAGTTTGTTTGTCTATGCAGTAAATTGCAGTGTTGAGCCTGAAGAGCCTGCATTGGATAATTGCAGTGTTGAGGCTGAAGACTCAGCATTGGGCATTACAGTGTGGAGGCTGAACACCCAACAGTGGAACATTTAAGTGTTAAGACTGAAGACCTGGCAGTAGAGAATTTAAGTGTTGAGGCTGAAGACCTGGCAGTGGAGCATTGCAGCATTGAGCCTGAAGAACCTGCATTGGATCATTGCAGTGTTGAGGCTGAAGACCTGGCATTGGGGCATTGCATAGTTGAGGCTGAACACCCAGCAGTGTTAAATTGCAGTGTTGAGGCTGAGGACCCGGCATTGGAGTATTGCAGTGTTGAGGATGAAGACCCGACAGTGGAGTATTGCAGTGTTGAGGCTGAAGACCCGGCAGTGGATCATTGCAGTTTTGAGGCTGAAGACCAGACAGTGGAACATTTAAGTGTTTAGGCTGAAGACCCGACAGTGGAGCACTGCATAGTTGAGGTTGAACACCTGGCAGGGTTAAATTGCATTGTTGAAGCTGACCAACCCCTACAGTTCCCATTATTAGGAATTGGGTCTCTCATACTGTTTGCCTATGCAGTAAATGCAAGGCCTGCCCCAAATTTGGACGCACCCCAATACCCCTTAGAAGAGACATGGAGGAGGTCCTCATAAACATCTGTTCCTTCTCATTACAAAGGAGCAGGTCTCCTATACTTGTAATGCCCATGAAGTAAGTGTATTGGCCAACAAACATTTCCCCCAGGGGTATACAACAACATACTGTGTTAAAAATTAGTTTACGGGCATCATAAACACCCTTTAAAACAATAATGTGGTTGTTGCATCACAGACCACGGTCACCCTGGTGATATAGTGGTGGTGGATGATGAGGAGAAGGAGGAGGACAACAGCAAATAGTCCAAATCAGGAAGCGTATACCCATATGTGGGTGTGAAGAGGTGCACTGGAATAGACCTCCCAAAGAAAGACACTAGATTTGAGTTTATGTTATGCTGCTATCATTCGGTGGTGTAGAGAAGTCTGTTCCAATCCAGCCCTTGTTCATTTTTTTTATAAGAGTCAGCCTGTCAGCATTTTCAGTTGACAGGCGGATGCGCTTATCAGTTATAATTCCACCAGCAGCACTAAATACCAGCTCTGACAAAACGCTAGCAGCAGGGCGGCATTGGAGCATTGCATAGTTGAGGCTGAACACCCAGCAGCGTTAAATTGCAGTGTTGAGGCTGAGGACCTGGCATTGGAGTATTGCAGTGTTGAGGATGAAGACCTGACAGTGGATCATTGCAGTGTTGAGGCTGAAGACCCGGCAGTGGAGCATTGCAGTGTTGAGGCTGAAGACCCAGCAGTGTAGCATTGCAGTGTTGAGGCTGAAGACCAGACAGTGGAACATTTAAGTGTTTAGGCTGAAGACCCGACAGTGGAGCATTGCATAGTTGAGGTTGAACACCTGGCAGTCTTAAATTACAGTGTTGAAGCTGACCAACCCCTACAGTTCCCATTATTAGGAAGTGGGTCTCCCATACTGTTTGCCTATGCAGTAAATGCAAGGCCTGCCCCAAATTTGGATGCACCCCAATACCCCTTAGAAGATACGTGGAGGAGGTCCTCATAAACATCTGTTCCTTCCCATTACAAAGGAGTGGGTCTCCTATACTTGTAATGCCATGAATTAAGTGTATTGGCCGACAAACATTTCCTCCTGGGGGTATACAACAACATACTGTGTTAAAAATAAGTTTACGAGCATCATAAACACCTTTTAAAACAATAATTTTGGTGTTGCATTACAGACCACAGTCACCTTGGTGATATAGTGGTGGTGGATGATGAGGAGAAGGAGGAGGACAACAGCATTTAGGCCAAATCAGGAAGAGTATACCTCTGTGTGGGTGTGAGGGAGGTGCACTTGAATAGACCTCCCAAAGAAAGAGACTAGATTTGAGTTTATGTTATGCTGCTATCATTCGGTGGTGTAGAGAAGTCTGGCCCGATCCCGCCCTTTTTCATTTTTATAAGAGTCAGCCTGTCAGCATTTTCAGTTAACAGGCGGATGCGCTTATCAGTTATAATTCGACCAGCTTCACTAAATACCAGCTTTGACAAAACGCTAGCAGCAGGGCGGGTCAGGACCTCCATGGCACAGAGAGCCAGTTCATGCCACATGTCCAGTTCGGATACGCAATAATTATAAGGCACAGAGGAATCACGAAGGATGTTGGTACGGTCAGCAAGGTACTCCCTCAGCATCTTCCAAACTTTGCACTCCTTGTGAGAGTAACCCGCGCCTCAGGCCTGTGCAATGGGAGGGTCTGAGAAAAGTCTCCCAGAACTTTGCCAGTGCTCCCCTGCCTCTGTTGGATTGGAGTTGTGTCTCTTCCACCTGTACTCCTTGGTTTTCCAATTAACTGTGACCTTGCCACCAGCGTTTTCAGATGGGAATTTTTTTAATAATTCCGCAACAATGGCCCTTTTGTACTGCAGCATTTTAGTACACCTGTCCGCCTCTGGAATAAGAGTATTGAAAGTTCTCCTTGTGCCATGAGTCTAGAAGTGTCAACAATCAGTAATTACTGTCACCCAAAATTTGGAGAACGCGAGGGGCACGGTCAAGGCAGCATAACATAAACTCAGCCCTGCGTGCAAGACTGCTAACAAGCAAGATTTCCATGTCCTCACCAAGAGGACGACTGACCATGCTCTCCTGCTCCCTGTCCTCAGGCCATCCATGTAGAACAGACAGTATGCAGTTGTGCTTGTAGTACCATCTATAGCACATGAAACTAGCTCCTGTTCTTCCTCCTCCTCCTCACCTTCCTCATTGTCACCCAATCCACTTTGGGATGAGATGAGGCTGGGCTGTCTGTAATCACCCTGTATGGTTCCTTGCTCCTGTCTCATCATGCTCCGCCTGCAATATATCCTCTTTGATTGTGAGCAGACAGCGTTTCAGAACACAGAGAAGCAGGATGGTGACATTAATAATGGTGTCATCGCTGCACACCATCTTGGTGGAGTCCTCAAAGTTTTGGAGGATGGTACATATGTATGACATCTATGTCCACTCCTGAGGTCTTATGTGTGGAGTCTGAACTGAATACCGATGGCCTTATTGATGCTGGTAGTCAACAACTGCCCTCTTCTGTTCACAAACCCTTTTCAACATATGCAGTGTAGAGTTCCAACATGTGGGGACATCACACAACAGTTGGTGAGCCGGAAGCTGCAAACGCTACTGAAGCAAGGCAAGAGTGGCGGAAGCTGTAGCCGCCTGTCTAAAATGGGCACACAGGCGGTGTACTTTCACAAGCGGATCCGGGTAGCTTTTGTGAAACCGTTGAACAATGAGGTTAAGCACATAGGCCAGGCATGGTATGTGTGTGAGCTCGCCTCGCTTCAAAGCTGCCACCTGGTTCCAGCCATTGTTACAAACGACCATGCCTGACTGTAGGTTCAGCGGTGTCAGCCAAAGATCTGCCTGCTCTTCCAGAGCTGTCTACAATTCTTCATCATTGTGCAGTTTGTCACCTAAGCATATTAGCTTCAGTACAGCCTGTTGATGCTTTGCTGAGGCAGTGCTTCCAGCTTGTGACTGATGTGGTCATTTCGGAGATGGAGGCTGAAGAGGAGGAGGAGGTACAGGAGCTGTAGACTGTGGGGGCAACCCTGACTGACGTAGGGTCCGCAATCCTCGGTGTCGGGAGGACATGTTCCCTCCCAAGATCCAACTGGGTCCCAGCTTCCACTATGTTAACCCAGTGTGCCGTCAGCAAGATGTACCATCCCTGCCCAGAAGCACTTCTCCACATGTACGTGGTTAGGTGGAGTTTCCCAGTAACAGCATTGTTGAGGGCATGGCTAATGTTGTGGGACACGTGCTTGTGTAATGCAGGGACAGCACACCGGGAGAAACTGTGGCGGCTGGGGACCGAGTACCTTAGGACGGCCGCCGCCATCAGGTTGTGGAAAGCTCCCTCTCCATGAGCCTAAAAGGCTACATTTCGAGCCCAAGCAGACAAGAAATGTGTGAAGTTAGTAGTGTGGCCTGTGGGGCGTTGGCAGCGTATTTCCACTTGCGTTCCAAGGACTGGGGTATGGACAACTGAACGCTGTACTGGGACAAGGACATGGACGTGATTGATGATGGTGCTAGTTGAGTTTGTGAAACGACAGGTGCAGGGCAGGAGGCATCTTCTCAGGCACCATGGACAGGGGATTGGCTTGCATGCACAACAGCGGAAGAAGCAGTGGTGTCACCTGCAGACACTGTTCATGAACTCTGGGGTGCTTTCCTGCCATGTGTCTGATCATGCTGGTGGTGGTCAGGCTGCTAGTTTTGCTACCCTACTGATGCGGACATGGCATGTGATGTAAATGGCCTTTTTGGGGTTATCGGCAGTCTTTGAAAAACAAACAGACTCGGGAAGACCTAACACTTGTACTGGCAACTTCCATCATGTTGTTGTTACGGGGAACAGTTGCCCATCTTCTGTCTGCAGCCAACACAATGCTTCTTCCTGCCTGTTTGGGTGCTACGCCTCCCTCACCCTGTGTGCTGCTGTCCTCGCTCTGCATGTCCTCCTGCTAGGTTGGGTCAGTTACTATATCATCCACCACCTCCTCTTCCACTTCTGCAACCTGGTCCTCCTCCTCACTTTCGGGCAATTGTGTCTAATCATCGTCCACCTCTTGTAACACCTTCCCATCGTCGCCTTCATGTGAATGTGGCTGCTAAAATATTTGGGCATCGCTACATGCGATCTCCTCTTGCCCTGCTTGAAGTGCACCGGGAGAGAGGCACAAATCTCTAAATGGAAATGTGAACAGCTCTTCGGAGTGTCCAAGTGTGGGATCAGTTGTCTCAGGGCACTCGGCATTCTGGGAGGAAGGAGGATCAGAGTGAGGAATATGCGGTCCATACTTATGGCTACTCAGACGTGACCGTGTAGAAGACAGGGTGGTGGTGAAATGACTGGAAGCATTATCCGCTGTCCAACCAACAAACTTTTGACACTGCTCTGGGTTCAACGGTGGTGTACTGCTGCGGTCCCCTAGTAACTGTGACAGGAAGGTCGAGCGAGAAGATGTGGGTGTTTGTTGTAGCCCAATTTCAGCTTGCCCACATCTTCAGCCTCGCCCTCTGCATGCACCATCACGTCCAGTTCCCCGTCCCTTGCCATACACCTTGCCCATTTTAAATTGGCTACAATATTTTGCACATTCACTACAAATGCCTGACTTTGGATCAAACTTATATGTGATCCATGTGCGGGAAAACCACAGTTTAAAATATCTGCCCTGTAGGTAACACCTTTTTTTAAGAAAACTGGCATCATTAACTAGTACTGCCACACTTAGTGATCTCGTTAGCGATCTCAATAATGACGCAAGCTAATGAGATCGTTTTTGTGATCGTTTTAATGTCGCTAGTAGCTGCCACACTCAGTGATCTCGTTAACGACTCATAAGCGGTTAGCGATCTCATTAACGACTTTAACGGTCATTGCGATGTAAAAAACAGCGCACATTGCTCACAAAAGGTGCCAGACACAGCGATATAGGCTCACCAGCGGGACGCCAACGATCTAAATACGGTCCAGAACTGTAGTGAACGATCAGCGAGATCACAGCAGGGGCCACGTCGTTGCTACATGCCACACACGTTAGCGTCACGAACGAGATCGCTAAATAGTGACGTATTTTAGCGATCTCGTTAGCGACGCTGTTTAGTGTGGCATACCCTTTAAGACACAGCAAAAACAGCAAAAACAGTTCAATGGAGCATAAAAAATGCCTCAATTTTTAGCCCACAGATAGGTGAGATGTGTGACGGAGATACTAGATTTTAAATTATCTGGCCTGTATTTTTTTAAAAAGTAGCAAAATAGTGTGAATAAGTAGGCTAAGACACAACAAAAAAAAAGTTTAATGGAGCCCTAAAAAATCCCCCAATTTTTAGCACACAGACAGGTGAGGCGTGTGACGGAGATACTCCACTTTAAATTATCTGACCTGTATTTTTTTAAAAAAAACAGTAAAAGAGTATGAATAACGAGGCTAAGATACAGCATAAAAAGTTCAATGGAGCCCTAAAAAATCCCCCAATTTTTAACACACAGATAGGTGAGGCATGTGACGGAGATACCAGACTTTAAATGATCTGGCCTGCATTTTTTTACAGCAAAATTGTGTCAATAAGTAGGCTAAGAAACAGCAAAAAAAAAATTAAACAGGGCTGAAATGGCACAATTTTGAGTGCAATGATATGTGATGACTGTGACTGTGATATGTGTTTTTTTTGGCATCAAAATATTGTGAATAACTAGACTAACACACAACCAAAAAAATTCAATGGACCCCTGAAAAGGCACAATTTTGAGCACAATGATAGGCTATGCGTGTGGCGGACAAAACTGTAAAATATCTGCCCTGTAGGTAAATATTTTTTTTTAAGCAAACTGTTGTCAAGAACTTGTATAAGACACTCCAAAAAAAATTTAAAGTCCCACAAAAATTACATCATTTTATGCGCACTCAGATGTGATCGCTGTGACAGCCAAACCCCTGTTTAACATAGCTATATTTTAACACTGTACTATGGAAAAGATCTGGCTGTATTCTGCAGTGCCAACAAGCAAATGGAGAAAAAAAATGTGTGCTCTGGATTGCTTTTAAATAAAATAATCAGGATTGAGATGCAAAAACAAATTGTTACTGGCCACTGATAACTGGGGCTATGTATATACTGTCAATATTTGTAATAGGCAGCAGCAGACAGTAATGGAATGGACCCTCTTGCTGTATGCAATAAAGTATGCCACATACACTGCCTGCCTAGCACTGATATACAGGTCCTTCTCAAAAAATTAGCATATAGTGCAAAATTTCATTATTTTCCATAATGTAATGATTACAATTAAACTTTCATATATTTTAGAATCATTACACACCAACTGAAATTTGTCAGGTCTTTTATTGTATTAATACTGATAATTTTGGCATACAACTCCTGATAACCCAAAAAACCTGTCTCAAAAAATTAACATATTTCAACCGTCCAATAAAATAAAAGTGTTTTTTAAAAACAAACAAAAAAAACATCAAATAATAAAGTTCAGTTATGTACTCAATACTTGGTCGGGAATCCTTTTGCAGAAATGACTGCTTCAATGCGGCGTGGCATGGAGGCAATCAGCCTGTGACACTGCTGAGGTGTTATGGAGGCCCAGGATGCTTCGATAGCGGCCTTAAGCTCATCCAGAGTGTTGGGTCTTGCGTCTCTCAACTTTCTCCTCACAATATCCCACAGATTCTCTATGGGGTTCAGGTCAGGAGAGTTGGCAGGCCAATTGAGCACAGTAATACCATGGTCAGAAAACCATTTACCAGTGGTTTTGGCACTGTGAGCAGGTGCCAGGTCGTGCTGAAAAATGAAATCTTCATCTCCATAAAGCATTTCAGCCGATGGAAGCATGAAGTGCTCCAAAATCTCCTGATAGCTAGCTGCATTGACCCTGCCCTTGATGAAACACAGTGGACCAACACCAGCAGCTGACATGGCACCCCACACCATCACTGACTGTGGGTACTTGACACTGGACTTCAGGCATTTTGGCATTTCCTTCTCCCAGTCTTCCTCCAGACTCTGGCACCTTGATTTCCGAATGACATGCAAAATTTGCTTTCATCAGAAAAAAGTACTTGGGACCACTTAGCAACAGTCCAGTGCTGCTTCTCTGTAGCCCAGGTCAGGCGCTTCTGCCGCTGTTTATGGTTCAAAAGTGGCTTTACCTGGGGAATGCGGCACCTGTAGCCCATTTCCTGCACACGCCTGTGCACGGTGGCTCTGGATGTTTCTACACCAGACTCAGTCCACTGCTTCCTCAGGTCCCCCAAGGTCTGGAATCGGTCCTTCTCCACAATCTTCCTCAGGGTCCGGTCACCTCTTCTCGTTGTACAGCGTTTTCTGCCACATTGTTTCCTTCCAACAGACTTCCCATTGAGGTGCCTTGATACAGCACTCTGGGAACAGCCTATTTGTTGAGAAATTTCTTTCTGGGTCTTACCCTCTTGCTTGAGGGTGTCAATGATGGCCTTCTTGACATCAGTAAGGTCGCTAGTCTTACCCATGATGGGGGTTTTGAGTGATGAACCAGGCAGGGAGTTTTTAAAAGCCTCAGGAATTTTTGCATGTGTTTAGAGTTAATTAGTTGATTCAGAAGATTAGGGTAATAGGTCGTTTAGAGAACCTTTTCTTGATATGCTAATTTTTTGAGACAGGTTTTTTGGGTTATCAGTAGAGTTGAGCGATACTTTCCGATATCCAAAAGTATCGGAATCGGAATGGTATCGCCGATACCATTAAAATATCGGCGATACCCGATACCGATACCGGAAGTCCCATGTAAGTCTATGGGAACAAAATATCGCAACTAAAAAAACCTCTTTCTTTCCTTGTAAACACTAAATATACACACATAGAATACATATATATATATATATATATACATGTCATTGTGACATATATATATATACATATATGTATAGTTTATACACTTCTACATAGTAAAATATCCTCTGATTTAATTGCCGGGTAAAGTCGGCTTCTGTGAAAAGACAGAAGCACCCGACATGAAATGACACTTGGTGTACATAGGGTTAACCATGTCTTTTCATGTCGTTTGCTATCTGATTTGCACAAACAATTACATGAGTGGCTGTGTGCAAAATTTCACACCTGTAGGGGTTAATTAAAGGTGTAAATTCGTTGTAAAAAAAACTGACTTTTTTGCTACGAATTTACACCTTTAATTAACCCCTACAGGTGTGAAATTTTGCACACAGCCACTCATGTAATTGTTTGTGCAAATCAGATAGCAAACGACATGAAAAGACATGGTTAACCCTATGTACACCAAGTGTCATTTCATGTCGGGTTCTGCATTTTCACAAAAGCCGGCAATTGAATTAGCGGCTATTATACTATGTAGAAGTGTATGAACTATAAATATAAATATATATATATATGTGTCACAAATTCAATGACATGTATATATATATATGAGGTGTAAAATTGCTGAAAAAAAATGCGTGGGCTCCCGCCCTATTTTCGCAACCAGACAGACAAAGCCAGTGAGTGGGGGCAGATAATAATAGCCCAGAGAGGGACCATTTTTTTTGGCCCCCCCCCGGCTACTTAACATCTGCCCCCAGACACCCCAGAAAGGGCAAATCTCTAATTAGATTTGCCCTTTCTGGCACTTTACCCTGTAGCGGTGGCGAATGGGTTGATAAGGGGTTAAAATGACCTTGCAATTGAAAGGTCACTTTAAGCCAGGTTAATAATTGAGAGCTGTCAATTAGACAACTATCAATTATTAATCCTATTGTATGAAAGAAAAATCAAACACACACACTTTAATAAAAAATAAGTTTAATGAAATAATCACACAGTTTTTGACCATATTTTATTTACCTGCTAAAACCATTTCCTGTAATAAAAATAAAATAATAAAGCAAAATTATTCTTACCAATCCGATGCACAGTCAGGTCCCACGGTGTAATCCTTCATAAAGGGTTAATGTTTACTGCAGGGACCGCAGCTAATACTGCAGCCTCACAGTAAACCCCCAAATGAATGAGTTCCTCTCCTGGCTGACAGGAGAGGAAGTGGAAAGCTTAATTGATTGCTTTCCACTTTCACTTCAGGTCAGCCAGGGACACCATCAGTGACGTCAGAGGGAACTGGTTAACAAAAATAGGGGTTCCCTTCTAGAAAAAAATGGCGTGGGGTCCCCCCCTATTTTTGTTAACCAGCCAGATGAAGCAGACCGCTGAGGCCTGGATTTTCAGGCTGTTAAGGAGCCAAGATCCATGGACCTTGCCAGCCTGATAATACCAGGCCACAGCAGTCTGCATATCTTGGCTGATTAACAAAAATAGGGATCCCCTCGAAAAAAATTGGCGTGGGGTCCCCCCTATTTTTGTTAACCAGCCAGATGAAGCAGACCGCTGAGGCCTGGTTTTTCAGGCTGTTAAGGAGCCAAGATCTATGGACCTTGCCAGCCTGATAATACCAGGCCACAGCAGTCTGCATATCTTGGCTGATTAACAAAAATAGGGGATCCCCTCGAAAAAAATTGGCGTGGGGTCCCCCCTATTTTTGTTAACCAGCCAGATGAAGCAGACCGCTGAGGCCTGGTTTTTCAGGCTGGTAAGGATCCAATATCCATGGACCTTGCAAGCCTGATAATACCAGGCCACAGCAGTCTGCTTAGCTTGGCTGGTTAACAAAAATAGGGTATCCCCTCAAAAAAAAAACGGCGTAGGGGTCCCCCTATTTTTGTTAACCAGCCAAGTAAAATGCAGACTGCTGCAGCCTGGTATTAAAAGACTGTCAAGGCCCATGGATTTTGGCCCTCAACAGCCTGATAATACCAGGCTACAGCAGCCCCACATTTGGCGCATCAAAAGATGTGCCAATTGTGGCACTTTACCCGGCTCTTCCCACTGCCCTGTAGCGGTGGCAAGTGGGGTAATAAGGGGTTAATGTCACCGTTGATTGCACGGTGACAATAAGCCCGGTTAATAATGGAGAGGCGTCAATAAGACACCGATCCATTATTAATCCCAAAGTTTTTAAATGTGTAAAAAAAAGACACAGCAAGAAAAAAGTCTTTTAATGAAATAAAAGAGACAACACAGTTTTCATTAATTTTATTATACTCTCATTCCTGCGACGCCATCGATCTCCTGTAAAAAAAGAAAAAAAACAAACCAACAGTATACCACCTGTCCGACGCAGTCCATAACGACAGTCCCACGACGATCCAGCTCTGCTACATCGCAATGACAGGCAGAGCCTGTCATTGCAACGCAGCACAGCTGATTACCTGCTTCCCCGGCGGTGACGTCATCGGACTGACTGCTTTACGGCCGGGATTACCCAGCAGTCACTGCAGTTATCGCGAGAAACTGCATGTGACCGCCGGGGAGAAGAGGATGTCGGCCATGAAGTAGTCCAGGACGTGACCGCCGGAGATCTTCTGCCAGGTAAGTGCCGCTGACTCCTGACAGACCCGACAGACGGACACTGACAGTGACAGTGACATCCCGATTCCGGTATCCGATATGACGAAAATATCGGAACTCGGAATCGGAATTCCGATACAGCCAATATCGGCCGATACCCGATATTTGCAGTATCGGAATGCTCAACCCTAGTTATCAGGAGTTGTATGCCAAAATCATCAGTATTAAAACAATAAAAGACCTGACAAATTTCAGTTGGTGTGTAATGAATCTAAAATATATGAAAGTTTAATTGTAATCATTACATTATGGAAAATAATGAAATTTTGCACTATATGCTAATTTTTTGAGAAGGACCTGTATATATAGCCCCGCAATTAGTCCTTAGAGGACTGTTGGTTTAGCTGGATTTGTGGATTCAACAATGGTATACCCACACTAACTGATACCCCACCTATTCTGTCCCTATGTCTGCAGCAACTCTCCCTACCCTGGTGCTTCTGGAGCTGACTGAGACGAGCAGGGCGGCGCCAGGTCTGATATAAACCTGATGACGCTGTGCGGCCAGCCAATCACTGTAATGCCACAACAAACATGGCTGCGGCATTACAGTGCGTGACAGACAATCCCTGCATGTTGATTGGCACTCTAAAGAGCGCCAGTCATGCAGGGCGGGGACTTGAGCTCCCACCGAGCAGCCCCAGAAATGCTCGGCGCTCGCTGAGCATCGCAAGCACTGCAATGCTCAGGCGAGTACCAAGCATTACCAAGCATGCTCGATCATCACTAGAATTTACCAAATGGCTGCAATGAAACAAAGAGTGAAAAATTTAAAGGGGTCTGAAAACTTTCTGTGCTCACTGTATGTTGTATTACAATTATTGAATTTATGTATTTTAAACAATTTCCCTCTCATTGCAGAAGTAAATTAATTTCCTATCGGAGCGTTCTGGCATGTCTTGCATCCATCATGTCGACATCTATAAAAAATTACAATAGAAAGTACACTTTGTTTCCTCTTTGATTTTGTGAACATACTATGCTGGTACGCAACATAGTGTCCAAAGTAGTTGGTTATTTAGAAACCACTTGTATACCTTGGTCTAGAATCTCCTTGAAATATTTTGTAATTATGGCTGCGATTCATCATTGACTTTATCTAGTTTTTGTTTGACTGTTTGTTTTCTGCTTTGCGGGTGTGCTTTAGTGATTCCAAAGTTTTAGTTGTTTCATAAATTGCAAAATTTGGTGCAAATCGACTTCAGCCCTCCCCTAATGTATGTTTGAGCATGCCAGCATTTTGCGCCATTTTGCTAAATGTTTCACTTTTGGCACTAAAGAGTCACAAAAAACTTCAAGACAGAAAATAAAACATTTCTCATTTTGTGCCAAATTTATGAACCACATCCACCATATTGAAGAATTTCTAAAAATGGCAACTAATGCTACAAAACAAAAAAGTAAAGTGACTTAAAAGTCCCAAAATTATGAATCGGAGTCTGTGTTTGATTAGAAAGTTGTAACTTGTAACAAAAGTAGTTGACCATTTCCTTATTTCCTCTACCAGATGCCCTATACCTGGTCACCAATTTTTCTTATCTTGAGAGCCATATATAGCTCTGAAAGATGGTAGAGAGCCACATGCACACAACCCACACAAACTCAATAGTAAGCACCCTGTGTCCACATTACAGGTATAATGACAGCTAAAACTTCCATACAGAATACACACTGAGCCCTTGAGCCCCCCTTGCTTATAGGCAGCATACTTTCATCCAGGGGTTCCCAACTTATGCCATTTATTATACTTGCATCGGGCACTCCCACAGCAATATCACATCCAGCTTTGAGCACCCCCTATATCTGGCAGTATCTTCCTATCTCAAGCTTACATATTATTCTTCCCCCTCTAGTATATGCACATCCAGATCTGCTCTTCTGTGTGGGGCTACTCACAAATGTCACCAGGAGACCTGCTCTTCATAGATATTTGTTACAGCTGATGCTAATGCACTAAACTGTCAGACAACCACAAGCCACACATCATGGACCCATGGATATCTAAGGTCCGGCAATGCCTGCACATGAAAAAAGAGGCAATCAGAAAAGCTACACTACCAAACTTAAGCAGAGATTCACTTCTGCTCCTGTTCTACGGCAGCCTGATGTTTCTCTGCCATTTCAGGTGGAGGTTGATGCCTCTGAAATTGGGGCAGGTGCCGTTTTGTCCCAAAGAGATCCAGAGACCTCTAAAAGTAACCCTTGTGCCTTTTTCTCTCGAAATTTTTCTCCAACTGAACGGAATTATGACGTGGGTAATCGGGAGTTATTGTCCATGAAGTGGGCTTTTGAAGAGTGGAGACATTGCCTGGAGGGAGCCAAACATCAGGTGGTGGTCCTCATGGACCATAAGAATCTGGTTTATCTGGAATCAGCCAAGCGACTTAATCCTAGACAGGCCAGGTGGGCCTTGTTTTTCACACGTTTTAATTTTGTGGTTTCCTTTCTTCCTGGCACTAAGAATGTTAAGGCGGATGCCCTATCGAGGAGTTTCCTTATGGACTCTCCTGAGTTATTTGATCCTGCTGTTTTTTTGAAAGAGGGTGTAGTTCTTTCCGCCATCTCGCCCAATTTGAGACTGGCTCTGGAAGGGTGTCAGGAGGATAAACCCGAGCGCTGCCCTATTGGGAAATTCTTTGTCCCAGACCGGTGGAAAAAGAGTGTGATGTCTGAGATTCATTGTTCCGCGTTGGCCGGTCATCCCGGAATTTTTGGTACCAGAGACTTGGTTAGTCGGTCCTTTTGGTGGCCTACTTTGTCTCGTGACGTCAGGGAATTTGTGCAGTCCTGCGGGACTTGCTCTCGCTCTAGTGGTTTGTTGATGCCATTGCCTGTGCCCAAGAGACCATGGACCCATATCTCTATGGATTTCATTTCCGACCTCCCTGTTTCTCAGAGAATGACCGTTATTTGGGTGATTTGTGATAGGTTTTCCAAAATGATACATCTTGTGCCATTACCTAAGTTGCCTTCCTCCTCTGAATTGGTGCCTTTGTTCCTTCAGCACGTGGTTCGGTTACACGGCATTCCTGAGAACATTGTGTCTGACAGAGGAGTCCAGTTTGTTTCCAGATTTTGGAGGACTTTTTGTTCTAAACTTGGTGTTCAATTGTCTTTCTCCTCGGCTTTTCATCCTCAGACCAATGGACAAACTGAGAGGACAAACAAGACATTGGAGACCTATCTGAGATGCTTTGTGTCTGCTGATCAGGATGACTGGGTCTCTTTTTTGCCTTTGGCTGAGTTTGCTCTTAATAATAGGGCTAGCTCTGCCACTTTGATGTCTCCATTTTTCTGCAATTTTGGGTTTCACCCTCGATTTTCTTCGGGACAGACGGAGGCTTCTGTCTGTCCGGGTGTTGACTCTGTTGTGGAGCGTATGCAGAAGATTTGGGACCAGGTAGTAGAGAGGTTGTCCCTCTCTCAGGAAAGGGCCCAGCGGTTTGCCAACCGGCATAGGACTGATGGTCCTCGGTTTGAAGTGGGGGACTTGGTCTGGTTGTCCTCAAGAAATATCCCTATGAGAGTTGCATCTCCTAAGTTTAAGCCTAGATTCATTGGACCTTATAAGATCATGGAGATTTTTAATCCTGTTTCCTTTCGTTTACTTCTTCCAGGGACATTTAAGATCCATAACGTGTTCCACAAGTCCTTATTGAAGAGGTTTGTCGAGCCAGTGGTTCCTATGGCTGCGCCTCCTGACCCTGTTTTGGTTGAGGGCAATCTGGAGTATGTGGTTGAGAAAATATTGGATTCTCGTTTTTCTAGACGGAAACTCCAGTATTTGGTTAAGTGGAGAGGTTATGGTCAGGAGGACAATTCTTGGGTGTTTGCTTCGGACATCCATGCTAGGAGACTGATCCGTGCATATCACAGAGCTCATCCTGACCGACCTGGTTGCCCAAGTGAGGGTTCGGTGACCCCTCCTCAAGGGGGGGGTACTGTTGTGAATATGTTGGAGATGAGTTCTGAGCAGAAGCTCCCTCTGGTGGTTGCAGACAGTGCTGAACCATTTAGTGAAGATTGGCAATCAGGAGTTACAGACTGGTCCTATATAAGGGAGGTTCCCTCCCATCAGGGTTGCCGGTGATCAATTGTTCTTGTCTAACTGCTGTTGTTCCTGGTTCACTTGGAAGCCTGCTGAATCTTGCCTCTTCTCCTGCTCTCAGATAAGACATTTTCTGTTTTTATTTCTGTGCTTGCTTTTTGCATTTTTTCCTGCACTCTTGTGGAGGTCAGCCAGGTCCCCTCCGGGGGGCTTGTGCTCCTCTCAGTTTATCTGAGCCTCTGTTATTTGTTCATTTGCCTTTTCCAGTTTTTTCAGTGGCTGTGGCTTAGTTTTGTTACACCAGAGAACTAATTTAGGTGGTAGAGGTCGTGTGATCTCAGATGTTTTTGTAATTAGTAGAGTTGGTACTTTTTAGGGTTTTTTGGGATTGCAGTAAGTTTTCCTTCCTATCCTTCTCTGTTTAGGAAGATTGGGCCCCAACGTTTGCTCATACTATTTTCTGTCTGTGTTTGTGTTTCCTCTTGTTTAACCGCCATTACATGTTTGGGGCTTCCTTTGTTCTTTGGGGATCTGCTCCGGGGCAGATAGTTTTCCTCTTTCTATCTTTAGGTGTAGTTAGCTTCTCAGGCTGTGACGAGGCGTCTAGGACCAACGTAGGTATGCTCCACGGCTGCCTTTAGTTGTGGTGGTTAGTCAGGGTACTGCAATCCAGTAGATTCCAACCTCTCTGGTGTATTGCCATTTTTGCCTGCTCTCCTCAGCTACCAAAACATAACAGTCGCGTCTCCAAAGGTTCATTGGACCTTATAAGATCGTGGAAATTCTTAATCCCGTTTCCTTCCATTTGCTTCTTCCAGGAGCATTCAAGATTCACAACATATTCCACAAATCTTTATTGAAGAAGTTTGTAGAGCCAGTGGTTCCTATGGCTGCGCCTCCTGATCCTATTTTGGTTGAGGACAATTTGGAGTATGTGTTTGAGAAGGTATTGGATTCTCATTTGGCTAGGCGGAGACTCCAGTACCTTGTGAAGTGGAAAGGCTATGGTCAGGAGGACAATTCTTGGGGGTTTGCTTCTGACATTCATGCTGAGAGACTGGTCCGTGCCTATCACCGAGCTCATCCTGATCAGCCTGGTGGCACACGTGAGGGTTCGGTGACCCCTCCTCAAGAGGGGTACTGTTGTGAACATGTTGGAGACGACTTCGGAGCTGAAGCTCCCCCTGGTGGTTGCTGAGGGTATTGAACCTATGTTGAATAGCAAAAATCCACCACCTGTAACTGATGATTGGTTATCAGGTGATACGGACTGGCCTGATATACAGTAAGTGAGCTGACCTCCCATGGTTCTTTCCGGTGATCAATTGTTCTTCCTGGTCTAGGTTGGAATTCAGCTTGCTTTTCTGCTGTCTCATGCTTGCATTCAGATAAGTCTCTTTCAGTTTTTTTTATTACTGTGGTTTGATTTTCCTTGCTTTTTTGCTTTTTGGGTAGCAACGTGTCCACACCAGAGATTCGATATAGGTGGTTGAGACAGTGTGGTCTCAGTATTTTTGGATTCAGAAGTGTTGGAGTTTTTCCTAGGGTTTTTCTGGGTTGCAGACAGTATTCTCTCCTGTGCTGTCCTATCTAGTCAGTTTTGGGCCCCAGCGTTTGCTCAATCTATTTTCTGTCTATGTTCGTGTTATCATCTTGTCTAACCGCCATTATATGTTTGGGGGCTTCCTTTTCTTTTGGGGCTCTACTTCGGGGCAGTTAGCTTTCCTCTTTCCATCTTCAGGGATAGCTATCTCTCCGGCTGTGACGAAGCGTGTAGGGCACCTTAGGAACGTCCCACGGCTGCTTCTAGTTGTGCAGTTAGTTTAGGGGTCTGCAACCTATTAGTTTCCAACCTCTCTGGTGTTTGGCTGCCTATGCAGTTATCTGCTCCTGCCTCCTCAGCTACCAAAACATAACAGTCCTCAGTCATATCCATAGACCGAGATAGAACATCCGCCCTAGGATTCTTCTCCCCTTTTAGAAAATTGATGGTAAAATTGAATCGGGCAAAAAAGAGGGACCACCGAGCCCGCCTCGGGTTAAGATGCTGCGCTGTCTGCAGGTATGAGAGATTCTTATGGTCGGAATACACCACAAACGGATGTTTAGCTCTCTCCAAAAGATACCTCCATTCAACAAAAGCCAATTTTATTGCGAGTAATTCTTTATCCCCAATAGTATAATTCCTCTCCGCTGGAGAAAAGGTCTTGGAGAAGAAACATGGTCTTCTCTGACCCTGCCCATTCTTTTGAAAAAGGACAGCACCTGCTCCTACAGAGGAGGCGTCGACCTCCAGACAGAATGGCTTATTGATATCTGGCCGATGTAGGATGGGAACTTTCGAAAAATAAGACTTGATCTCCCGGAAAGCCTCAGATGTCTCTTTAGACCAGTTTTTTGGGTTGGCACCTTTCTTGGTTAGCGTAGCCAAAGGAGCCACCAGTGTGGAAAAATGCGGTATAAATTGCCGATAATAATTGATGAAGCCCATGAAGCGCTGTACCGCCTTCAGAGAATGGGGCTCCTGCCAATTCTGTATGGCTACCAATTTTTGGGGATCCATGGCCAAGCCCTTACTGGGTATAATGTACCCCAAGAATGGTAATGACTCTTGTTCGAACTGGCATTTCTCCAGCTTGCAATACAGAGAATTTGCGCACAAACGTTTAAAAACTCTGCGAACATCCTCTCTGTGAATGGAGAGGTCCGGGGAAAAGATCAGTATATTGTCAAGATAACCTACCATGGAGGACAGTAGCAAATCTCGAAAGATATCGTTGATGAAATCCTGAAATACGGCGGGGGACATTGCTTAACCCGAAGGGCATGAAGAGGTATTCGTAGTGGCCATCACGAGTATTAAAGGCCGTCTTCCACTCGTCGCCCTCACGGATTCGTATGAGGCTATAGGCCCCATGCAGGTCTAACTTAGTGAAAATTTTAGCCCCACGAAGTCTGTCAAAAAATTCAGAGATCAGGGGCAGGGGATATTTGTTTTTGATGGTGATTGCATTTAATCCCCTGTAATCAATGCATGGACGTAGGTCACCTCTAGTGTTGAGCATTCCGATACCGCAAGTATCGGGTATCGGCCGATATTCCCGTTATCGGAATTCCGATACTTAATTCCGATACTTTTTCAATATCGTATACCGGAATCGGAAGTTCCCATAATTCTTTGAGAGGCAATGTGATTTTAGTCAGCCAATGAGGAATCCTACGAAGTGTGGGCACATCCTGTAATGCTGCGGTCATCTTAACTAATGGCATGGCTGTGATTGGCTGCTGAAATGATGTCAGAATGCACTATAAAAGGCGCCGCAGCCATTTTAGCGTCACTGTGCTGTGAACTCAGTAAGGGACAGAACGCTGCTGTGCTGACTCTGAGGGACAGTTAGATATTGCGATTTTGTGTACTACTGTGCTTGAGGCAGGCTAGTTTACCAACCGCTGTGTAAAGCTTCATTTTGCCAGTGTTGTTTTAACAGCTCTGTGCAAGGTGTGGTGTGTGACAGTGCAGGTGACGCTGCAGTTTGCTCTGCATCCACCGCTGTTTGTAGGCATCTGCACGTGTCACTGACTCTTTTTTTTTTTTATTTATTTAGTGGAATTGGTGCAGCTCCATTATATTAGAAAAAAATCAAATCTATTAGTGTGACGTGCTTCCATCCGTATACAATACATTGGTTGCAAACACTATAGAAGTACAGAAAGGAGCTTTTCACAGATAGTGAATAGTTGTGTTTCAGTGTTCACTGCAGTCTGTGAGGTTTTGATTTTTTGAGTGCAGATCACGCTCCAGTTAGTTCTTCAACCACTGCTGGTTGTAGTTGCTGAGCGTGTGCACTGCCTCATCCTTCACATTTTTCTCTAATGGTGCTGCTCCATTTTAGTGGAATAAATCTAACTATTAGTGTGACGCGCTTCCATCCGTATACAATACATTGGTTGCAAACACTACAGAAGTACACAAAGGGGCCTTTAACAGCTACAGAACAGTTGTGTTTCAGTGTTCACTGTAGTCTGTGAGCTTTTCATTTTGTGAGTGCAGATTACGCTCCAGTTTGTTCTTCAACCACTGCCGGTTGTAGTCTGCTGAGCGTGTGTCACTGCCTCATCTTCACATTTTTCTCTAATTGGTGCTGCTCCATTTTAGTGGAAAAAAATCTAATCTATTAGTGTGACGCGCTTCCATCCGTATACAATACATTGGTTGCAAACACTATAGAAGTACACAAAGGGGGCCTTTAACAGCTACAGAACAGTTGTGTTTCAGTGTTCACTGTAGTCTGTGAGCTTTTCATTTTGTGAGTGCAGATTACGCTCCAGTTTGTACTTCAACCACTGCGGTTGTAGTCTGCTGAGCGTGTGTCACTGCCTCATCCTTCACATTTTTCTCTAATTGGTGCTGCTCCATTTTAGTGGAAAAAAATCTAATCTATTAGTGTGACGCGCTTCCATCCGTATACAATACATTGGTTGCAAACACTATAGAAGTACACAAAGGGGCCTTTAACAGCTACAGAACAGTTGTGTTTCAGTGTTCACTGTAGTCTGTGAGCTTTTCATTTTGTGAGTGCAGATTACGCTCCAGTTTGTACTTCAACCACTGCCGGTTGTAGTCTGCTGAGCGTGTGTCACTGCCTCATCCTTCACATTTTTCTCTAATTGGTGCTGCTCCATTTTAGTTGAAAAAAATCTAATCTATTAGTGTGACGCGCTTCCATCCGTATACAATACATTGGTTGCAAACACTATAGAAGTACACAAAGGGGCCTTTAACAGCTACAGAACAGTTGTGTTTCAGTGTTCACTGTAGTCTGTGAGCTTTTCATTTTGTGAGTGCAGATTAGCTCCAGTTTGTTCTTCAACCACTGCCGGTTGTAGTCTGCTGAGCGTGTGTCACTGCCTCATCCTTCACATTTTTCTCTAATTGGTGCTGCTCCATTTTAGTTGAAAAAAATCTATTCTATTAGTGTGACGCGCTTCCATCCGTATACAATACATTGGTTGCAAACACTATAGAAGTACACAAAGGGGCCTTTAACAGCTACAGAACAGTTGTGTTTCAGTGTTCACTGTAGTCTGTGAGCTTTTCATTTTGTGAGTGCAGATTACGCTCCAGTTTGTACTTCAACCACTGCCGGTTGTAGTCTGCTGAGCGTGTGTCACTGCCTCATCCTTCACATTTTTCTCTAATTGGTGCTGCTCCATTTTAGTTGAAAAAAATCTAATCTATTAGTGTGACGCGCTTCCATCCGTATACAATACATTGGTTGCAAACACTATAGAAGTACACAAAGGGGCCTTTAACAGCTACAGAACAGTTGTGTTTCAGTGTTCACTGTAGTCTGTGAGCTTTTCATTTTGTGAGTGCAGATTAAGCTCCAGTTTGTTCTTCAACCACTGCCGGTTGTAGTCTGCTGAGCGTGTGTCACTGCTCATCCTTCACATTTTTCTCTAATGGTGCTGCTCCATTTTAGTTGAAAAAATCTATTCTATTAGTGTGACGCGCTTCCATCGTATACAATACATTGGTTGCAAACACTATAGAAGTACACAAAGGGGCTTTAACAGCTACAGAACAGTTGTGTTCAGTGTTCACTGTAGTCTGTGAGCTTTTCATTTTGTGAGTGCAGATTACGCTCCAGTTTGTTCTTCAACCACTGCGGTTGTAGTCTGCTGGCGTGTGTCACTGCCTCATCTTCACATTTTTCTCTAATTGGTGCTGCTCCATTTTAGTGGAAAAAAATCTAATTATTAGTGTGACGCGCTTCCATCCGTATACAATACATTGGTTGCAAACACTATAGAAGTACACAAAGGGGCCTTTCACAGATACTGAACAGTTGTCTGCAGGGTTCACTGTAGTCTGTGAGGAATAACCACACTTAGGCCTTAACTTTTCTGACTTTCTTTATCAATCTACCAAGATGAAGAAGTCAGTGAGTAAGGCACGTGGTCGTGGTCGAGGCGTGGATTTGCAGCAGGGAGAGGACGTGGGGATTCTGTGGCTGCTGCCGCACCCAGTGACACAGCATCCACCAGTTTTCCCCGTGAGCGTTCCTTTATGCGCACTTTTGTAGGAGCTCAGCGTACCCCCTGCTGCGTGAAGAACAAATTGAAGCCGTTGTTGGTTGGATGGCAGCCAATGCATCGACTTCAATAGCTTCCACCTCCTCTCAGGACCACAGCACTGTTGAACAACCATCAGTCTCTTCACCGCCTGCCAAATTGCCCAGGCAGTCAGAGAGCTCTGTACAGGAGCCAGCTGAGTCTCTGCTTCTGTTCTCAGAATCTGTTGGCTTGGAAACAGGGGCCCAGCCAAGCAGCATTCTGGAATGTGAAGAAGAGGCAGTATGCAGTGATGCGCAACAGCTGTGTCTCTCTGAATCTGAAGAGGCGGGTGAGCCAGTGCCGATGGTCAGCACACCGCAGAACGCATCTGATGATGATGAGACTCAGTTGCCAGTTTCTGTTGAGCATGGTGCTGGCCAGACCACCCAACAACAGCAGGTGTTGGAAGAGGGTAGTGGTGGAGATGATGAGGTCCAAGACCCAACATGGCGTGAGGAACAGGAAGGTGGTGGGAGCAGCTCTGAGGAAGAGATTGCACCAACGGTCCAAACAGTAGGGAGAGGTAGGCTGCAGACTCGCTTGCCTGTAGCCTCCAGTTTGGCACCCGTTCGGAGCAGTTCTCTTCCAACAGCCAAACCGGGCGCTCCCAGGACTTGCTCTGCGTGGTCCTTTTTTGATACAGTTGCAGATGATATTTGCTATGTAAAATGCAAGCTGTGTAATCAAAAAATTAAAAGAGGTAAAAGTGTCAGTAACCTTAATACAACAAATATGTGGAAACATGTGCGGTCAAAGCACTTTGTTGAGTTACAAAGACACACTGGAGATGTAGGCCAACCTACAGCAGCACCTACATCTTCAGCTCGTGTTGGAGCCTCTTCCTCCAGTTCACACACAGCTGGTTCGGCTTCCTCAAAGGATCGCCATGGAAGAACCTCTGTCACTGTTGTCCAGAGACACAGTGTTATTCCACCCACAGCTTCAAGTTCCCTGTCATCCTCACACACCCAGGCCACAAAACAGCCATCGGTAGCACAGGCATGGGATAAAAGACGGCCATACTCGGCAAACCATCCACGAGCACAGGCTCTGAATGCTGGCATTGCAAAACTCCTGTCCCTTGAAATGCTGTCATTCAGGCTGGTGGAGACTGACAGTTTCCGTGAATTAATGGCATTGGCAGTCCCACAATACAATGTGCCCAGCCGATTTTATTTCAGCAGGCAAGCCGTCCCTGGTCTGCAAAAGCATGTTGAGGCAAAAATTAAACATGCGCTACTAAACGCCGTCAGTAGCAAGGTCCACCTGACCACCGATGCGTGGACCAGTACCCATGGCCAGGGACGATACCTTTCACTCACTGCCCATTGGGTGAATGTTGTGGAGCCGGGTACAGATCTTGCGAGTGGCGCTGTACGTGTTCTGCCAACTCCAAGGATTGCCGGAATCAAGTCTGTCCACATTGACTCCTCCTCCTACTCCAGTTCCTCAGAATCATCGCTGCAGGAGCCGTCACGGTCTACCTCCACATGGACCCGTGGACGCTTACCTGATGCGACCGATATAAGCACAGCCGTGGCCAAACGGCAACAGGCCGTTCTGAAATTAATTCCCATGGGGAATCAAGCCACACAGCGCAGGAGGTCTGGAATGCCATCAAGCAGGAGAGCGACGTGTGGTTTTTGCCAGCGAATCTCCAGCCAGGCTTGGTAGTGTGTGACAATGGCCGAAATCTGGTGGCAGCTCTGGGCCTTGGCAACCTCACTCACATACCATGTCTGGCACATGTGCTCAACTTGGTCGTGCAGAGTTTTTTGAGGGACTATCCGGATCTTGATGCACTGCTGCACAAGGTCCGCCTAGAGTGCGCTCACTTGCGACGTTCCAGCATGGCCAGATCGCGCATTGCAGCTCTGCAACGCAGATTGCGCCTTCCTGAACATCGCATCATATGTGACGTATCCACCAGGTGGAATTCAACGTTACATATGTTGGAGCGGTTGTGTGAGCAGCAGCCAGCAGTTATGGAGTATCAGCTGCATCAGGCGCAATCAACACGCAATTTGCGCCGTCCACACTTCACCATTAATGAGTGGGCCACTATGAAGGACATGTGCCACGTTTTGCGTGCGTTTGATGAGTCAACGCGGATGGCGAGTGCAGATGATGCACTAGTCAGCCTGACTGTCCCCCTTATCTGCCTGCTTCAAAAAACACTGCAAGCAATAAGGGATGAGGTTTTGGAAGAGGTGGAGGATGAGGAGTCACAAATTCCATCACCTTCTGGAAAGTCAGCGCAACGTGTTTCCTCACAAAGGGCTGGGCAGGGCTCACTTTGTGAGGAGGATGAGGAGGGGAGTCAATGGAGGAGGAAGACATCGCTCCAGAGGGAGGTACACAACGCTCTAGTCAGTATGTAGAGCGAGGGTGGGGTGATGCAGAGCAGGCAGAGATAACGCCTCTTGCAGAGGACAGCGTTTCTTTGCCAGTTGGGAGTCTGCAGCACATGGTTGATTTCATGCTGCAGTGCCTAAGAAACGACCGCCGCATCGCCCACATTCTCACGACGTCTGATTATTGGGTGTACACCCTCCTAGACCCTCGCTACCGGGACAACGTCAAAAGCCTCATCACACCGTTGAACCGGGAGCGTAAAATGCGGGAGTACCAAGACACACTGGTGCAATCCCTAATGTTCTACCTTACTGCCGAGAGCACTGCTGCTGCTACTGCTTTACAAAGCAGCTCTGTGCGTCGAGGCAGTGTAGAGAGCTCTGCAACAAAAGGGAGCACACGCAGTGCCTCTGCACAGGGAAAGACCAGTATGTTAAAAATGTGGCAAAGTTTTGTGGCAGCGCCACAAATGTCTACACCATCCGAGAGGGCTCCAGTCAGCGGGAGGCAACGTATCCATCAGATGGTGACAGACTACTTGGCTTTGCCTCTCAGTGTACTCCCAGATGGCTCTTCCCCATTCAAGTTTTGGGTCTCTAAGCTGGATACATGGCCAGAGCTTAGCCAGTATGCATTGGAGGTGCTGGCTTGCCCTGCTGCCAGTGTATTATCGGAGCGCGTCTTTAGTGCTGCAGGTGGTGTACTAACAGACCGTCGCATGCGACTATCCTCCGATAATGTAGACCGGCTTACTTTTCTGAAAATGAACAAGGCATGGATCTCGGCAGAATTTGTCTGTCCGTTTTCAGATTAAATAACTGGTTCGCAACGTTATCCATGTCTCCTGTTATGTTCATCTTTCTACCACCTGAACTCTACTCCCTGGGCTCCAACACTGCCAGTTGCTGCTCAGAAGTGTCGTGTCCACAGAACAAAACACAAGCTCTACTGTTAGTGGGGTTCAGTAACGCCAGCTGTTCCCCTGCTGTGTCAACGGCAAGAAGTCTCCTGTTCCCGACACATGGACAGAAAAACACATGACCAACATGCTCCAAATAGGGAAGAGCCGTCACCCTGCTTGTTATGCTGAAAACATGAAATTGTGAAGTTTTGCAGGCCTAGAATGATAAATTTTTATGCCAAATATGGACAAATAATAATTTGTCATCACAGCGCATATCTGCACATGTCTATTAGAAATGGTAACAAAAAATAAAACATAGTCTACTCTTCACATTTTGAAATTAATGCATAAAAGTACATTTCAGACTTATGAATTAATGCTTTTTAAGGAACTTTATCTGTACCTGTAAGATAATGCAGTCAATGGATGTACGAATCATTAAATCCTCATCATCATCATCACGAGTTTTATTTATGACAGACATTATAAAATACACATACTGATGCCAACTGTAACTTCAAACACCATATATGAAATGGCCAGCATGTAAACATGGTAATAATGTCCAATAATAAATTATTACATCTAGAAAGTGCATCATGCATACTGACAATAGGTAGTTATACCTGCAAGTGCTGTTGAAACAACCACAAGAGATATAAATTAATACTGGTATATAGGTATCACAGTGCATAGTTACTCATGGACAATGTTGATGTAATACTGTATCTCAATTAAGTCAGCGTCAACCATTAGGCTTGTTAGTCTTGTACATTGTTAAAGAGGGAACGTAATTTTTTTGTTTGTCATAGGTGGAGTATTACACATTAAATTATTACTGCTGTATTTTTTTTTGCGTCCCTAGTGCGCAATAACGCAGCCTAACCTCACATTTGATAGTCAGCTAATTGCCACACGCTACCCTACCCTACGCGTGACAGTAGGAAGGTAGTGTTGACGGATAAAGCTTTGCGCAACCAGACATTCTTTTACCCTCTTCAACACTCTACAAGCAAAAAATGCATGATTTCAGCCGCAGACTTTATTGACGTACAGTATAACATCGGCATTACCCATCAGAGGCTGTCCACTGTCTGATACAGACATAGAATATACCTTTGCTATCCGTAGCCTTTGTTTCACCTACACTTGCAGGCACACACTTAAATTGTGACAAACAATGCCTAATGTTTTTTTAAATGGTTATTTTTTATTGTACATTATTGTGTCATCAATCACATTGATGAGTCCATGCTGGACATGTCATACATGCTATAGAAAGTTACGATTTTATGAACTTAAATAATTGAAATGTCTGTGACTGTCACATAAAATTTGCGATGATGATGATGAGTGACTATTACAAAATCCATTGTCTTCACTATGTTATGGTTTAACATAGCGTTCCTTAAGCATTATTCATAAAAAAAAAATGGACTTTTATTCTTAAATTTACAACACTATATTTTGTTACCAATTTTTTGGGTGTTGTGTTGTTCCATTTATTTTTGGCATGTGTATATATGCGTTTATATTTGTATTTTCTTTATTTTTCCTTCTTGAAATTAGAAAACATGTGTATCTTTGTACCGTGTTAGCCAGTAGATAGAAAAATATTTAGACTTCAGAGTCAGCAGTGGTTGATACCTTTTAATGGATAACTGAAAAGATGGAAACAAATTGCAAGCTTTCAAGGCTACTCACGTCTCTTCATCAGGGAAAGACTAACTAAAAAAATTAAGCATCACATATTTCTATACACAACAGGACACAGGAATAGTGCAATAGGTAAGACAAGTAAGTGACGTGTATCAGAACTGTCATTATCTCACAGGGATGAACATAAATATTGGAACAGTTCCTAGATAAGGATAGAAAGTTTGATTGCCCTCTCATTGGCGTATTTTTTTGGGTTTTCATGACCCTGGAAGGGCATAGACGCAGATTCCTTAATTGATATAGAATGACATAAATCCATGTGATCTATTCATTCCATCACTAACAGTGTCAAAGGTCATGATGAGCTTATATTCTGAAACCTTTGTACGTTTCTCATATTTGAAGTTATATTTTAATACCAGTAATTCCATATCCATGATGCTATGACCGGGCATACAAAAGTCTTTTGCCACAGGTAAATTCATTAATTTATCTGTGATTGTGTGGCGCTGATAATTCATCCTTGTTCTCCTTTTTGTTGCCGGTCTCCCCTCACTTGTCCCTCCCTCACTTGTCTTAGCTATTCCTGTGTCCTGTTGTGTGTAGAAATATGTGATTCTTCATTTTTGGCTTTACTCTTAGCCTGATGAAGACACCTGAGTAGTCTCGAAAGCTTTGAATTTGTTACCATATTTTCAGTTAGCCATTAAACGTTATCAACCACAGAGGACTGTCAAGTATAAATATTTTTCTATTCTTGTAATTGAAATTTATCATTTTATTGTTGTAGTAAAACTTCATTTATTCTTGTTTGAAGTACATACATTTGCAATGGCCACGTAACAAGGCAATAACTCAATATTTTATGCCTACACCCTCCTTGACCCTGGGCTTCAACAGCGCCAGTTGCTGCTCAGAAGTGTTAGATGCACAGATGAAAACAATCGCTGATGTGTTTGTGGGGTTCAGTAACGCCTGCTGTTCCCCTGCTGTGTGTCTGGCAAAAATTACTGCTGCTAACTACAACTTCAACTTCAAACGTCTCATACTAGGCCTCTGCCTACACCCTCCTTGACCCTGGGCTTCAACAGCGCCAGTTGCTGCTCAGAAGTGTTAGATGCACAGATGAAAACAATCGCTGATGTGTTTGTGGGGTTCAGTAACGCCTGCTGTTCCCCTGCTGTGTGTCTGGCAAAAATTACTGCTGCTAACTACAACTTCAACTTCAAACGTCTCATACTAGGCCTCTGCCTACACCCTCCTTGACCCTGGGCTTCAACAGCGCCAGTTGCTGCTCAGAAGTGTTAGATGCACAGATGAAAACAATCGCTGATGTGTTTGTGGGGTTCAGTAACGCCTGCTGTTCCCCTGCTGTGTGTCTGGCAAAAATTACTGCTGCTAACTACAACTTCAACTTCAAACATCTCATACTAGGCCTCTGCCTACACCCTCCTTGACCCTGGGCTTCAACAGCGCCAGTTGCTGCTCAGAAGTGTTAGATGCACAGATGAAAACAATCGCTGATGTGTTTGTGGGGTTCAGTAACGCCTGCTGTTCCCCTGCTGTGTGTCTGGCAAAAATTACTGCTGCTAACTACAACTTCAACTTCAAACACTCTCATACTAGGCCTCTGCCTACACCCTCCTTGACCCTGGGCTTCAACAGCGCCAGTTGCTGCTCAGAAGTGTTAGATGCACAGATGAAAACAATCGCTGATGTGTTTGTGGGGTTCAGTAACGCCTGCTGTTCCCCTGCTGTGTGTCCGGCAAAAATTACTGCTAGCTACCTAATCATGGTGAAAAAAAAAAATGACATCTCAAAGTGTCTAGTGCTACACATAGATATGAGGCTACACCATGATTTCTAAGCTGTAAACATTTGAAACGTCAACTTTCAAACCATAAAATGATTTGTCTTTGTCACAAATCTGTAACAAAATAATTGTGACATATTATTACAGATATGCACATGTCGAAAACAAATGCAAACACAAAAGCCTACTTATGCTATAGGATACTGATGGTCAACCTTGTCACTCCATAGCTTAGACAAATCCAACTCACATCATGATGACTCAAATACTGCAATGTTGGAAGTGCATAATGTGGGTTGAACTTTGACAACTGCTGCAGTGCGAAGGTTATACTTCAGTGTTCTTGCCTTTGAAATAAAAGCATACAAGTAAATATAATATCCAATGTTGATTAAGGGACGTGATGTACACCTGTAATATTGTGCAAACAATGCATGTAGGAATAGTCCTCTTCAACATTACTTATATTTGTGTCATTTTAAAAAATACATATTTGATTAGAAAGTTAACAGCCCATATCATAAAGGTCCTTCATGTAAACATGATAATCGCTAACAAAAATCATGCATTACCTTGGTAAAGTCAATAGTGCATAGTCACAATAGCAAAATATATACCTGTAAGTGGTGCTGAAAGAACGACAACTGATAGAATAGGTGAATGATATCTATTTATCAGACTGAATAGCGACACCTGTACAATGTCGATATAATACTGTACCTTAACAAAACAGCTGTGTCACACCTCACACGCATTTTTCTTGTAGCTTGTTATGTAATAGGGCACATGCGTGTATGTTTCATCATAGGTGCATGTTTACTGAGTAAAGCAGTCATGACAACGCCTTTGTGTTGTCGGTACGCTTGCGATGATGAACGATGCGCACCGTGAATGTTAGTCTGCGTCATAAGACGCACAGACGCTCCAATACCCAACGCGTCACAGCAGGAAGCCAGTCTGTGCGTCCAAACAAAGGCGCAAGCATACATGCACGTACCCTTTTAGAAAGCTATATAAAAATAAGGATGTAGTACTTAGTAACACACACTTTATTGAGGTACAGTATTACATCGCCATTCACCATCTGTGGCTATGCAGTGTCATCTATATATACCTTATCTATCCGTTGTCATGCTTGCAAGTCCACAGTCAGGCATAAATAGCTGTTTTCACTATGCACTTTTTAAAGGTTTTTTTTGTTAATATAAATGATTGGCACATATTATCAGTATTACATGATGGAAATTTTAGATATTTTTAAAAACTTTTTAGTGATATTATTCAGCAAATGAAAATGGTGTACATACTGTTACTTATCCATCATTAATGGATTCTGATATGTACTTGTATGCTTTTATTTAAAACCGTATAGCAGATTATTTAACCTATTTTTATTGTGGTTTGCATTGCTTTTCAACATGTTAATGTATGCGTTTATGTTTGTCAATTATTAATTTACATATATTTTTTAAAGTAAAATCATCATCTTATGGTACTAAAGGTTATATTTCTCTTGTTTGGAGTATAGACATTTTTAATTGACACGTAACAAGGAAAAATACTTCATCTAGTATTTAAACATCCTCCTTGACCCTGGGCTCCAACACCGCCAGTTGTTGCTTGGAAGTGCTGTTAGCACAGTCTACACTTGCTCCTGTGTTACTGGGGTTCAGTAATGTCAGCTGTTCCCCTGCTGTGTGAACGGCAAAAAGTCCTGCTGCCTCCACCCTGTTCTCTTCTCATTCCTGGGTTACAACACCGCCAGTTGTTTCTCGGAAGTGCTGTTAGCACAGTCTACACTTGCTCCCGTGTTACTGGGGTTAGTAATGTCAGCTGTTCCCCTGCTGTGTGAACGGCAAAAAGTCCTGCTGCCTCCACCCTGTTCTCTTCTCATCCCTGGGTTACAACACCGCCAGTTGTTTCTCGGAAGTGCTGTTAGCACAGTCTACACTTGCTCCTGTGTTACTGGGGTTCAGTAATGTCAGCTGTTCCCCTGCTGTGTGAACGGCAAAAAGTCCTGCTGCCTCCACCCTGTTCTCTTCTCATCCCTGGGTTACAACACCGCCAGTTGTTTCTCGGAAGTGCTGTTAGCACAGTCTACACTTGCTCCTGTGTTACTGGGGTTCAGTAATGTCAGCTGTTCCCCTGCTGTGTGAACGGCAAATAGTCCTGCTGCCTCCACCCTGTTCTCTTCTCATCCCTGGGTTACAACACCGCCAGTTTGTTTCTCGGAAGTGCTGTTAGCACAGTCTACACTTGCTCCCGTGTTACTGGGGTTCAGTAATGTCAGCTGTTCCCCTGCTGTGTGAACGGCAAAAAGTCCTGCTGCCTCCACCCTGTTCTCTTCTCATCCCTGGGTTACAACACCGCCAGTTGTTTCTCGGAAGTGCTGTTAGCACAGTCTACACTTGCTCCTGTGTTACTGGGGTTCAGTAATGTCAGCTGTTCCCCTGCTGTGTGAACGGCAAAAAGTCCTGCTGCCTCCACCCTGTTCTCTTCTCATCCCTGGGTTACAACACCGCCAGTTGTTTCTCGGAAGTGCTGTTAGCACAGTCTACACTTGCTCCCTGTGTTACTGGGGTTCAGTAATGTCAGCTGTTCCCCTGCTGTGTGAACGGCAAAAAGTCCTGCTGCCTCCACCCTGTTCTCTTCTCATCCCGGTTACAACACCGCCAGTTGTTTCTCGGAAGTGCTGTTAGCACAGTCTACACTTGCTCCCGTGTTTACTGGGGTTCAGTAATGTCAGCTGTTCCCCTGCTGTGTGAACGGCAAAAAGTCCTGCTGCCTCCACCCTGTTCTCTTCTCATCCCTGGGTTACAACACCGCCAGTTGTTTCTCGGAAGTGCTGTTAGCACAGTCTACACTTGCTCCTGTGTTACTGGGGTTCAGTAATGTCAGCTGTTCCCCTGCTGTGTGAACGGCAAAAGTCCTGCTGCCTCCACCCTGTTCTCTTCTCATCCCTGGGTTACAACACCGCCAGTTGTTTCTCGGAAGTGCTGTTAGCACAGTCTACACTTGCTCCTGTGTTACTGGGGTTCAGTAATGTCAGCTGTTCCCCTGCTGTGTGAACGGCAAAAAGTCCTGCTGCCTCCACCCTGTTCTCTTCTCATTCCTGGGTTACAACACCGCCAGTTGTTTCTCGGAAGTGCTGTTAGCACAGTCTACACTTGCTCCCGTGTTACTGGGGTTCAGTAATGTCAGCTGTTCCCCTGCTGTGTGAACGGCAAAAAGTCCTGCTGCCTCCACCCTGTTCTCTTCTCATCCCTGGGTTACAACACCGCCAGTTGTTTCTCGGAAGTGCTGTTAGCACAGTCTACACTTGCTCCTGTGTTACTGGGTTCAGTAATGTCAGCTGTTCCCCTGCTGTGTGAACGGCAAATAGTCCTGCTGCCTCCACCCTGTTCTCTTCTCATCCCTGGGTTACAACACCGCCAGTTGTTTCTCGGAAGTGCTGTTAGCACAGTCTACACTTGCTCCCGTGTTACTGGGGTTCAGTAATGTCAGCTGTTCCCCTGCTGTGTGAACGGCAAAAAGTCCTGCTGCCTCCACCCTGTTCTCTTCTCATCCCTGGGTTACAACACCGCCAGTTGTTTCTCGGAAGTGCTGTTAGCACAGTCTACACTTGCTCCCGTGTTACTGGGGTTCAGTAATGTCAGCTGTTCCCCTGCTGTGTGAACGGCAAAAAGTCCTGCTGCCTCCACCCTGTTCTCTTCTCATCCCTGGGTTACAACACCGCCAGTTGTTTCTCGGAAGTGCTGTTAGCACAGTCTACACTTGCTCCTGTGTTACTGGGGTTCAGTAATGTCAGCTGTTCCCCTGCTGTGTGAACGGCAAAAAGTCCTGCTGCCTCCACCCTGTTCTCTTCTCATCCCTGGGTTACAACACCGCCAGTTGTTTCTCGGAAGTGCTGTTAGCACAGTCTACACTTGCTCCTGTGTTACTGGGGTTCAGTAATGTCAGCTGTTCCCCTGCTGTGTGAACGGCAAAAAGTCCTGCTGCCTCCACCCTGTTCTCTTCTCATCCCTGGGTTACAACACCGCCAGTTGTTTCTCGGAAGTGCTGTTAGCACAGTCTACACTTGCTCCCGTGTTACTGGGGTTCAGTAATGTCAGCTGTTCCCCTGCTGTGTGAACGGCAAATAGTCCTGCTGCCTCCACCCTGTTCTCTTCTCATCCCTGGGTTACAACACCGCCAGTTGTTTCTCGGAAGTGCTGTTAGCACAGTCTACACTTGCTCCTGTGTTACTGGGGTTCAGTAATGTCAGCTGTTCCCCTGCTGTGTGAACGGCAAACAGTCCTGCTGCCTCCACCCTGTTCTCTTCTCATCCCTGGGTTACAACACCGCCAGTTGTTTCTCGGAAGTGCTGTTAGCACAGTCTACACTTGCTCCTGTGTTACTGGGGTTCAGTAATGTCAGCTGTTCCCCTGCTGTGTGAACGGCAAAAAGTCCTGCTGCCTCCACCCTGTTCTCTTCTCATCCCTGGGTTACAACACCGCCAGTTGTTTCTCGGAAGTGCTGTTAGCACAGTCTACACTTGCTCCTGTGTTACTGGGGTTCAGTAATGTCAGCTGTTCCCCTGCTGTGTGAACGGCAAAAAGTCCTGCTGCCTCCACCCTGTTCTCTTCTCATCCCTGGGTTACAACACCGCCAGTTGTTTCTCGGAAGTGCTGTTAGCACAGTCTACACTTGCTCCCGTGTTACTGGGGTTCAGTAATGTCAGCTGTTCCCCTGCTGTGTGAACGGCAAATAGTCCTGCTGCCTCCACCCTGTTCTCTTCTCATCCCTGGGTTACAACACCGCCAGTTGTTTCTCGGAAGTGCTGTTAGCACAGTCTACACTTGCTCCTGTGTTACTGGGGTTCAGTAATGTCAGCTATTCCCCTGCTGTGTGAACGGCAAACAGTCCTGCTGCCTCCACCCTGTTCTCTTCTCATCCCTGGGTTACAACACCGCCAGTTGTTTCTCGGAAGTGCTGTTAGCACAGTCTACACTTGCTCCTGTGTTACTGGGGTTCAGTAATGTCAGCTGTTCCCCTGCTGTGTGAACGGCAAAAAGTCCTGCTGCCTCCACCCTGTTCTCTTCTCATCCCTGGGTTACAACACCGCCAGTTGTTTCTCGGAAGTGCTGTTAGCACAGTCTACACTTGCTCCTGTGTTACTGGGGTTCAGTAATGTCAGCTGTTCCCCTGCTGTGTGAACGGCAAATAGTCCTGCTGCCTCCACCCTGTTCTCTTCTCATCCCTGGGTTACAACACCGCCAGTTGTTTCTCGGAAGTGCTGTTAGCACAGTCTACACTTGCTCCCGTGTTACTGGGGTTCAGTAATGTCAGCTGTTCCCCTGCTGTGTGAACGGCAAAAAGTCCTGCTGCCTCCACCCTGTTCTCTTCTCATCCCTGGGTTACAACACCGCCAGTTGTTTCTCGGAAGTGCTGTTAGCACAGTCTACACTTGCTCCTGTGTTACTGGGGTTCAGTAATGTCAGCTGTTCCCCTGCTGTGTGAACGGCAAATAGTCCTGCTGCCTCCACCCTGTTCTCTTCTCATCCCTGGGTTACAACACCGCCAGTTGTTTCTCGGAAGTGCTGTTAGCACAGTCTACACTTGCTCCCGTGTTACTGGGGTTCAGTAATGTCAGCTGTTCCCCTGCTGTGTGAATGGCAAAAAGTCCTGCTGCCTCCACCCTGTTCTCTTCTCATCCCTGGGTTACAACACCGCCAGTTGTTTCTCGGAAGTGCTGTTAGCACAGTCTACACTTGCTCCTGTGTTACTGGGGTTCAGTAATGTCAGCTGTTCCCCTGCTGTGTGAACGGCAAACAGTCCTGCTGCCTCAACTTTAATTTCCATGGGTACCTTCTGCTACCCATCCGGGTTCCAGTACCGTCAGCTGGTTCTCCGCAGTACCTTTGGCCTAGGTGCCTCCATGTCGGTATCCGAGTTCCAGCAACGTCTGCTGGTCCTTGGTAGTGCTTTGGAGCACAGGTACCTCCTGCTTAGTAACCCTGTCCCAGTAACGTCAGCTGGTCCTCGGTTGTGCCATTGGCTCTTTTCCTTCTGCTGACCCTCCGGGTTCCAGCACAGTCAGCTGGTCCTCGTTACTTTCATTGGCTCTTGTACCTTCTGCTACCCATCCGGGTTCCAGTACCGTCAGCTGGTTCTCCGCAGTGCCTTTGGCCTAGGTGCCTCCATGTCGGTATCCGAGTTCCAGCAACGTCTGCTGGTCCTTGGTAGTGCTTTGGAGCACAGGTACCTCCTGCTTAGTAACCCTGTCCCAGTAACGTCAGCTGGTCCTCGGTTGTGCCATTGGCTCTTTTCCTTCTGCTGACCCTCCGGGTTCCAGCACAGTCAGCTGGTCCTCGTTACTTTCATTGGCTCTTGTACCTTCTGCTACCCATCCGGGTTCCAGTACCGTCAGCTGGTTCTCCGCAGTGCCTTTGGCCTAGGTGCCTCCATGTCGGTATCCAAGTTCCAGCAACGTCTGCTGGTCCTTGGTAGTGCTTTAGAGCACAGGTACCTCCTGCTTAGTAACCCTGTCCCAGTAACGTCAGCTGGTCCTCGGTTGTGCCATTGGCTCTTTTCCTTCTGCTGACCCTCCGGGTTCCAGCACAGTCAGCTGGTCCTCGTTACTTCCATTGGCTTTTGTACCATCACCAACAGGACAAAGAAGGTTAAGACAAACTACAAGATACAGAACAAGAGACAGAAGAACAATAAGCAGAAGATCAAAAAGCAGAAGAACATTAAGTATAAGACCAAAATGAAGAGCAAAATATATGCTCTAAATTCTAAGCAGAAGAAGACTAAGCAGTGTATGGGGGTGAGTCCGTTCCTCCTCGTGGTGCCCCTGGAAAATGCCTGATGCTGCTGCAGGCTAAACTGAACGCGGACAAATACTGTTGTAATTAAAATCTTTCGTGACAGCAAGAACGGAAGGATGAAAATTCAGAGTTTTACAGATTACAAGTACAGGAATGTCTGTCACAAATAAGAATATGATGAAAAGGATGAATAGGAAGAAGATGAAGAAGTAGAATATGAAGAATAATAACTGTTTAATAAGAACAATATAAGTAATGTTAACAAAAAGATGAATAGCAAGAAGTTTTAGAAGATTAAGAAGGTGAAGATGAAGAATAATTTGATGAGAAAGATGATGCTGCTGAAGATTATGAAGGAGAAAGTGTGTGAAAAGTTAAAAAGGTGAAGACCATGGAAGTTGTGAAACAGACATATTTGACAAAATAGAAAAAAGGTTAACAACATTGTCAATTTCTTCGTCAATCCGAACGTATTTCCTAAAAAAAAAAAATTAATGCTATTCCATTGGATTGGGTTAAACATCTATGCCTTTAATGTCTCCTCAACCTCCCCCAATACATTCTACATTACTCTTTGTTGTTTTCCTTCATGTACAATTAACCTACAAGGCAAGAATGGGTTTTTTTTTATTTCGATATTTTGTTCCCATAGACTTACATGGGACTTCCGGTATCGGTATCGGGTATCGCCGATATTTTTTGTGTATCGGCGATACCATTCCGATTCCGATACTTTTGGATATCGGAAAGTATCGCTCAACTCTAGTCACCTCCTTTCTTTTGGACGAAGAAGAACCCCGCTCCAGCAGGAGAGACCGATTTCCTGATAAACCCCGAGCCAGGTTCTCCTTGATGTAATTGGAAATGGCCTGGGTCTCGGGGACAGATAGGGGATAAACCCTACCGCGAGGAGGCTCTGATCCGGGGATCAGATCTATGGCGCATTCATACGGTCGGTGGGCAGGCAAGGTCTCTGCAGCCTTTTTAGAGAACACATTGGCATAGCTCCAATACTGCTCTGGAAGTGCCTCTAGACCTGCCGGCGGGTCTAAAACCACCTTCCGGGTTGATGCCACCATACACTGGGTAGTACATCTCTCACCCCATGAATAAACTGTCCCAGTGTTCCAGTTTATATGTGGATTGTGAGAACGTAACCATGGAAGACCCAATAGCACCTCATCCAATCCTCTGGGAAGGATAAGGAATGAGATATCCTCCCGGAGACCCTGAGGAAACGACATGGTGAGGGGGATAGACAGGTGGGTGATCTGTGTGTCTAACATGGAACCGTTGACTACCCTGATGTTTATGGGTCTGGACAGTAATTCCATAGAAACGGCGTGCTTTTGGGCAAATGTTGATGACAAAAAATTGCCATCAGCCCAAGAATCTGTCACCGCTTTGGCAGCAACCATGGTTGTTCCAAAGAGCAACGTCACCTTATAGGCTAGTCTGGAGGAAGAAGTCTCTGAGTCTAACACACCTCCTCCAATGGTGGTTAGACACTCTGGTTCTCCCGCCCGCTTGGAACCCTTATCATTGGGGTACTCCAAGAGATGCGTAGGACGGGAATGAGGGGACCATCTCTGGTCTGGGAACTATCCATTGGCTCCAGTTCTGTGTCTGGAACCATGGATTTGGGAATAGATTTAGAAAATGCCGGTGCCAACGGAAACCTAGGTTTAGAGACCTTCAGCTCCAACTTGCTTTCTGCATAACGTAAATCTATGCGGTTGGCGAGGGTCATTAACTCTTCCAGGGAGGTTGGAATCTCCCTGGTGGCTAGAGCACCTTTTATATGCCCAGCCAAACCCTTCCAGAACACTGGGATTAGCGACCGTTCAGACCAATCCAGCTCTGCCGCTAATGTCCTGAACTGGACGGCATAATGACTGGAGGTGGTCAAACCCTGCACTAATGCAAGCAGCTTAAGAGCCGTATCATGTGTAACCTGAGGACCGAGGAACACACTTTTAGAGTTCTAAGAAAGAGACCCACATTGGCCACTACCGGATCACTCCGTTCCCACAGAGGAGTAGCCCACTCCAAGGCCTTGTGGGTAAGTAATAGGATAACAAATCCACTTTAGCCCTTTCGGAGGGGAACCATGCCTCCATCATTTCTAGCTGAATGGAGCATTGATTAATAAACCCTCTGCAGGATTTACTGTCACCAGAAATTTTTTCCGGCAGAGCGAAATGTGGTAATGACACTTTAGCAGCTACCGCAGCTTTCACGGCAGCAGAGCTTACGAGATTTGCTGCTTGTGCGGCTGCCTGAGTAGTTACTGCAGTGAGATCAGCAACTGGAGCTGCCTGCTCCAGAGACCTAAGTCTGGCCTCTAGTTGCTGAACGTAGCGCTGCAGCTGTTGGTTGTAAGTCATGATCATCTAGACCCTGGCGGTCAGATACTGTTATGCGCTCGGTTGCAACAACTTTATTGTGTAATGGATGGCAACCGAATACGGGGTCTGCGATGCAGTTTATAGTCACTACTGCCGAACACCCCTAGAGTATGAGGGTCAAACTGACAACAGAAATCTAACATTAGATCTCGCCTGTGTTACTTCACACTAGGGGAGATGTAGAATTGACTCTATCTCCGTTAACGTCACAGGAGATGTGCTATCGACTGGCGTAGATGTAGCCCTGTTAATGGCACAGAAGCCACTTGCCAGAAATTGGGTTTGCACTATGTGCTGCAAGCTGGTATAGACGTAGCCCCAGGGTCAGACTGGCCCACGGGAGAACAGGAGGATTCTCCGGTGGGCCCTGGCATCTGGGGGGCCCTGGCACCTGCTGGCATACAGGGGCCAGTTGCCTAGGGCCCCCGCTGCTCCAGGGGCCCCCAGCCGGTGGCTTTTTGCTAATAGCGGCACACCAGGCAGCTGCCATGGGGGCCCCGTGCCAGCGGAGCAGCAGCGGGTGACAGGAGGCAGGAGCCCCTGTCCCCGCTGCTAAAGAGAAATGAATATTCACTGCTTCCCATGCCTACATGGGCATGGGAAGCAGTGAATATCATTACTTACCTGTCACCCGCTCCACCACTGAGCATTGATGTGTCCTCGGGTCCTCTTGCTGCGATGTTCAGGCAGAGGGCGCGATGACGTCATTAGTGTGCGCCGCACCCTCTGCCTGAGCATTCACTGCTGGAGGACCCTAAGAAAGCGGCGCTCAGCGGTGGAGCGGGTGACAGGTAAATCTCTCAGGTGCCGGGGCCCTGAGCCAGCGGTGACACCGGCACCTGTCCCCCATAGCGCGCCGGTGTCCCCGCCTGCTCAGGACACCAGCACCTAGCCCCCAGCAACGAGAGTAGAGTAAGTCTTTTTTGCAGCAGCAGCTGCGGCAGTATAATGGGGCCTATAAAATGCAGCATCTATGGGGGCATAATCTAATGGGGGCATAATCTGTGGAGCATCTATGGGGGCATAATCTATTGGGGCATAATCTATGGAGCTTCTATGGGGGCATAATCTATGGGGCATAATCTAAGGAGCATTTATGGGGGCATAATCTATGGGGGCACAATCTATGCAGCATCTATGGGGGCATAATCTATGGGGGCACAATCTATGGAGCATCTATGGGGGCATAATCTATGGGGGCACAATCTATGGGGCTTCTATGGGGCATAATCTATGGAGCTTCTATGGGGGCATAATCTAAGGAGCTTTTATGGGGCATAATCTATGGGGGCATAACCTATGGGGGCATAATCTGTGGAGCATCTATGGGGGCATAATCTATGGAGCTTCTATGGGGGCATAATCTAAGGAGCTTCTATGGGGGCATAATCTATAGGGGCATAATCTATGGAGCATCTATGGGGGCATAATCTATGGGGGCATAATCTATGGGGACATAATCTATGGAGCATCTATGGGGCATAATCTATGGAGCTTCTAGGGGGCATAATCTAAGGAGCATCTATGGGGGCATAATCTAAGGAGCATCTATGGGGCACATCTATGGAGCATCTATGGGGGCACAATCTATGGAGCTTCTATGGGGGCATAATCTATGGAGCATCTATGGGGGCACAATCTATGGAGCTTCTATGGGGGCATAATCTAAGGAGCATCTATTGGGACACAATCTATGGAGCTTCTATGAGGGCATTGTTATGTTTCGGTAGCTGAGGAGTGCAGGCAAAAAAGGCAATACACCAGAGCAGTTGGAATCTATGAGATTGCAGTACCCTGACTAACCACCACAACTAGAGGCAGCCGTGGAGCGTTCCTACGTTGGTCCTAGACGCCTCGTCACAGCCTGAGAAACTAACTACACCTAAAGATAGATATAGGAAAGCTATCTGCCCCGGAGCAGAACCCCAAAGACAATAGAAAGCCCCCAAACATGTAATGGCGGTTAGACAAGATGAAATACTGACACAGAAAGAAAATAGTATGAGCAAACGCTGGGGCCCAAACTAACTAAATAGAAAAGGATAGGAAGGGTACTTACTGCAATCCCAGAAAACCCTGAAAAGCACCAACTCTACTAATTTCAAAAACACCTGAGATCACACGACCTCTACCACCTAAATTAGCTCTCTGGTGTAACAAAATCAAAACAGCAGCCACTGAAAAAACTGGAAAAAGCAAAAGTACAAACATCAGTGGCTGAACAAAACTGAGAGGGCAGAAGCCCCCGGAGGGGACCCTGAAGGCCCCCACAGAAGTGCAGGACAAAATGCAAAAATATAGCACAAACACAAAAGAAGAAAATGTCTTATCTGTTAGCAGGAGATGCAGACACGACACAGCAGGCTACAAGGGAAACTGGAATAAAGGATTCAGACCAGAACAATTGATCACCGGCAACCCTGATGGGAAGGTGACTCCCTTATATAAGACCAGTCAGTCACACCTGATTCCCAGTCCTCACAATCTTCACTGGACAGACTAGCACCGCTTGTAACCACCAGAGGGAGCCTCTGCTCAGAACTCATCTCAAACCCATTCACAACAGTACCCCCCCTTGAGGAGGGGTCACCGAACCCTCATTTGAGCAACCAGGTCGGTCAGGATGAGTTCTATGATACACACGGATAAGTCTCCTAGCATGGATGTCCGAAGCAAACACCCAAGAATTGTCCTCCTGACCATAACCTCTCCATTTAACCAAATACTGGAGTTTCCGTCTAGAAAAACGAGAATCTAATATTTTCTCAACCACATACTCCAGATTGCCCTCAACCAAAACAGGGTCAGGAGGCACAGCAGCAGGAACCACTGGCTCAACAAACCTCTTCAACAAGGACTTGTGGAACACGTTATGGATCTTAAATGTCCCTGGAAGAAGCAAACGAAAAGAAACAGGATTAATAATCTCCATGATCTTATAAGGTCCAATGAACCTAGGCTTAAATTTAGGAGATGCTACTCTCATAGGAATATTCTTTGAGGACAACCAGACCAAGTCCCCCACTTTAAACCGAGGACCATCAGTCCTATGCCGGTTAGCAAACCGCTGGGCCCTCTCCTGAGAGAGGGACAACCTCTCCACTACCTGGTCCCAAATCAGTTGCATACGCTCCACAACAGAGTCAACACCTGGACAGACAGAAGCCTCCGTCTGTCCTGAAGAAAATCGAGGGTGAAATCCAGAATTACAGAAAAACGGAGACATAAAAGTAGCAGAGATAGCCCTATTATTAAGAGCAAACTCAGCCAAAGGCAAAAAAGAGACCCAGTCATCCTGATCAGCAGACACAAAGCATCTTAGATAAGTCTCCAATGTCTGGTTTGTTCTCTCAGTTTGACCATTGGTCTGAGGATGAAATGCCGAGGAGAAAGACAATTGAACACCCAGTTTAGAACAAAAAGTCCTCCAAAATCTGGAAACAAACTGGACTCCTCTGTCAGACACAATGTTCTCAGGAATGCCGTGTAAACGAACCACGTGCTGAAGGAACAACGGCACCAATTCAGAGGAGGAAGGCAACTTAGGTAATGGCACAAGATGTATCATCTTGGAAAACCTATCACAAATTACCCAGATGGTGGTCATTCTCTGAGAAACAGGAAGGTCGGAAATGAAATCCATAGAGATATGGGTCCATGGTCTCTTGGGCACAGGCAATGGAATCAACAAACCACTAGAGCGAGAGCAAGGCTTGGAGCGAGAGCAAGTCCCGCAGGACTGCACAAATTCCCTGACATCACGAGACAAGGTAGGCCACCAAAAGGACCGACTAACCAAGTCTCTGGTACCAAAAATTCCGGGATGCCCAGCCAACGCGGAACAATGAATCTCAGACATCACACTCTTTTTCCACTGGTCCGGGACAAACAATTTTCCAACAGGGCAGCACTCGGGCCTATCCTCCTGACACCCCTCCAGAGCAAGTCTCAAATTGGGCGAGATAGCGGAAAGACCTACACCCTCTTTCAAAATAACAGAAGGATCAGATAACTCAGGAGAGTCCGCAAGGAAACTCCTCGAGAGGGCATCCGCCTTAACATTCTTAGTGCCAGGAAGAAAGGAAACCACAAAATTAAAACGTGTGAAAAACAAGGCCCACCTGGCCTGTCCAGGATTGAGTCGCTTGGCAGATTCCAGATAGACCAGATTCTTATGGTCCGTAAGGACCACCACCTGATGTTTGGCTCCCTCCAGCCAATGTCTCCACTCTTCAAAAGCCCACTTCATGGCCAATAACTCCCGATTACCCACGTCATAATTACGTTCAGTAGGAGAAAATTTTCGAGAGAAAAAGGCACAAGGGTTACTTTTAGAGGTCTCTGGATCTTTTTGGGACAAAACGGCACCTGCCCCAATTTCAGAGGCATCAACCTCCACCTGAAATGACAGAGAAACATCAGGCTGCCGTAGAACAGGAGCAGAAGTGAATCTCTGCTTAAGTTCCTGAAATGCAGAGACTGCCTCAGGAGGCCAATTCACCACATCAGAACCCTTTCTGGTCAAATCAGTTAATGGTTTAACAATAACCGAGAAATTACCAATAAATTTACGATAAAAATTGGCAAAACCCAAAAATCTCTGAAGAGCCTTTAATGAAGTAGGTTGGACCCAATCACAGATGGCCTGAACCTTGACCGGGTCCATTTCAATAACAGATGGGGACAAAATGAATCCCAGAAATGAGATCCTCTGTACGCCAAAAAGACACTTTGATCCCTTCACATACAGAGCATTCTCTCTCAAAATCTGGAATACAGTTCGAACATGTTTCACATGAGAGTCCCAGTCATTAGAAAAAATCAAGATATCATCCAAATAAACAATCAGAAATTTGTCCACAAAATCCCTGAAAATGTCATTCATGAAGGACTGGAAGACGGAAGGAGCATTAGTGAGCCCAAAGGGCATCACCAGGTACTCAAAATGCCCTTCAGGGGTATTGAATGCCGTCTTCCATTCATCCCCGTGCTTAATGCGAATAAGGTTATACGCCCCCCTGAGGTCAAGCTTGGTAAACCAAGTAGCGTTTTTCACCCTGGAAAACAGGTCAGAAATCAAGGGTAACGGGTATTGATATTTCACAGTAATATTGTTCAAGAGACTATAATTATTCGCATTAAGCACGGGGATGAATGGAAGACGGCATTCAATACCCGGAGGGGCATTTTGAGTACCTTGTGATGCCCTTTGGGCTCACTAATGCTCCTTCTGTCTTCCAGTCCTTCATGAATGACATTTTCAGGGATTTTGTGGATAAATTTCTGATTGTTTATTTGGATGATATCTTGATTTTTTTCTAATGACTGGGACTCTCATATGAAACATGTTCGAACTGTATTCCAGATTTTGAGAGAGAATGCTCTGTATGTGAAGGGATCAAAGTGTCTTTTTGGCGTACAGAGGATCTCATTTCTGGGATTCATTTTGTCCCCATCTGTTATTGAAATGGACCCGGTCAAGGTTCAGGCCATCTGTGATTGGGTCCAACCTACTTCATTAAAGGCTCTTCAAAGATTTTTGGGTTTTGCTAATTTTTATCGTAAATTTATTGGTAATTTCTCGGTTATTGTTAAACCATTAACTGATTTGACCAAAAAGGGTTCTGATGTGGTGAATTGGCCTCCTGAGGCAGTCTCTGCATTTCAGGAACTTAAGCAGAGATTCACTTCTGCTCCTGTTCTACGGCAGCCTGATGTTTTTCTTCCATTTCAGGTGGAGGTTGATGCCTCTGAAATTGGGGCAGGTGCCGTTTTGTCCCAAAAAGATCCAGAGACCTCTAAAAGTAACCCTTGTGCCTTTTTCTCTCGAAAATTTTCTCCTACTGAACGTAATTATGACGTGGGTAATCGGGAGTTATTGGCCATGAAGTGGGCTTTTGAAGAGTGGAGACATTGGCTGGAGGGAGCCAAACATCAGGTGGTGGTCCTTACTGACCATAAGAATCTGGTTTATCTGGAATCTGCCAAGCGACTCAATCCTAGACAGGCCAGGTGGGCCTTGTTTTTCACACGTTTTAATTTTGTGGTTTCCTTTCTTCCTGGCACTAAGAATGTTAAGGCGGATGCCCTCTCGAGGAGCTTCCTTGCGGACTTTCCTGAGTTATCTGATCCTTCTGTTATTTTGAAAGAGGGTGTAGTTCTTTCCGCCATCTCACCTAATTTGAGACTTGCTCTGGAGGGGTGTCAGGAGGATAGGCCCGAGCGCTGCCCTGTTGGAAAATTGTTTGTCCCGGACCAGTGGAAAAAGAGTGTGATGTCTGAGATTCATTGTTCCGCGTTGGCTGGGCATCCCGGAATTTTTGGTACCAGAGACTTGATTAGTCGGTCCTTTTGGTGGCCTACCTTGTCTCGTGATGTCAGGGAATTTGTGCAGTCCTGCGGGACTTGCTCTCGCTCCAAGCCTTGCTCTCGCTCTAGTGGTTTGTTGATGCCATTGCCTGTGCCCAAGAGACCATGGACCCATATCTCTATGGATTTCATTTCCGACCTTCCTGTTTCTCAGAGAATGACCGCCATCTGGGTGATTTGTGATAGGTTTTCTAAGATGATACATCTTGTGCCATTACCTAAGTTGCCTTCCTCCTCTGAATTGGTGCCGTTGTTCCTTCAGCACGTGGTTCGTTTACACGGCATTCCTGAGAACATAGTGTCTGACAGAGGAGTCCAGTTTGTTTCCAGATTTTGGAGGACTTTTTGTTCTAAACTGGGTGTTCAATTGTCTTTCTCCTCGACATTTCATCCTCAGACCAATGGTCAAATGAGAGAACAAACCAGACATTGGAGACTTATCTAAGATGCTTTGTGTCTGCTGATCAGGATGACTGGGTCTCTTTTTTGCCTTTGGCTGAGTTTGCTCTTAATAATAGGGCTAGCTCTGCCACTTTGATGTCTCCGTTTTTCTGTAATTCTGGGTTTCACCCTCGATTTTCTTCAGGACAGACGGAGGCTTCTGTCTGTCCAGGTGTTGACTCTGTTGTGGAGCGTATGCAACAGATTTGGGACCAGGTAGTGGAGAGGTTGTCCCTCTCTCAGGAGAGGGCCCAGCGGTTTGCTAACCGGCATAGGACTGATGGTCCTCGGTTTAAAGTAGGTGACTTGGTCTGGTTGTCCTCAAAAATATTCCTATGAGAGTAGCATCTCCTAAATTTAAGCCTAGGTTCATTGGACCTTATAAGATCATAGAGATTCTTAATCCTGTTTCTTTTCGTTTGCTTCTTCCAGGGACATTTAAGATCCATAACGTGTTCCACAAGTCCTTGTTGAAGAGGTTTGTTGAGCCAGTGGTTCCTGCTGCTGTGCCTCCTGACCCTGTTTTGGTTGAGGGCAATCTGGAGTATGTGGTTGAGAAAATATTAGATTCTCGTTTTTCTAGACGGAAACTCCAGTATTTGGTTAAGTGAAGAGGTTATGGTCAGGAAGACAATTCTTGGGTGTTTGCTTCGGACATCCATGCTAGGAGACTCATCCGTGCGTACCATAGAACTCATCCTGACCGACCTGGTTGCTCAAATGAGGGTTCGGTGACCCCTCCTCAAGGGGGGGTACTGTTGTGAGTGGGCTTGGGATGAGTTCTGAGCAGAGGCTCCCTCTGGTGGTTACAAGCGGTGCTGGTCTGTCCAGTGAAGATTGTGAAGATTGTGAGGATTGGGAATCAGGTGTTACTGACTGGTCTTATATAAGGGAGTCACCTTCCCATCAGGGTTGCCGGTGATCAATTGTTCTGGTCTGAATCCTTGATTCCTGTTTCCTTTGTAGCCTGCTGTGTCGTGTCTGCATCTCCTGCTAACAGATAACACATTTTCTTCTTTTTGTTTTTGTGCTTGATTTTTGCATTTTGTCCTGCACTTCTGTGGGGGCCTTCAGGGTCCCCTCTGGGGGCTTTTGCCCTCTCAGTTTAGTTCAGCCACTGATGTTTGTACCTTTGCTTTTTCCAGTTTTTTCAGTGGCTGCTGTTTTGATTTTGTTACACCAGAGAACTAATTTAGGTGGTAGAGGTCGTGTGATCTCAGGTGTTTTTGAAATTAGTAGAGTTGGTGCTTTTCAGGGTTTTCTGGGATTGCAGTAAGTACCCTTCCTATCCTTTTCTATTTAGTTAGTTTGGGCCCCAACGTTTGCTCATACTATTTTCTGTCTGTGTCTGTATTTCTTCTTGTCTAACCGCCATTACATGTTTGGGGGCTTTCTATTATCTTTGGGGTTCTGCTCCGGGGCAGATAGCTTTCCTATTTCTATCTTTAGGTGTAGTTAGTTTCTCAGGCTGTGACGAGGCGTCTAGGACCAACGTAGGAACGCTCCACGGCTGCCTCTAGTTGTTGTGGTTAGTCAGGGTACTGCAATCTCATAGATTCCAACTGCTCTGGTGTATTGCCTTTTTTGCCTGCACTCCTCAGCTACCGAAACATAACAAATTCCGTTTTGAGCAGAATTCACACGTAATCCCCATGGGACCACTGAATATGGGCAAAAACGAAATGTGAAAGGAACCTAGAGCTCTAAATATTTTCTTTGTGGCCAGTATCGTTGGTTCCAGTTGGTATGACACTGTGCATATGAGTATTGCTTGGCTTTTTGTAGACAAAGCATGTGATTCTTTGAGCACTGTTTGGCAGTAATAATGACAGTATTGCAGATTATGGTATTAAGGGATAAATGAGTTACCAGGGGTAAAGACACTTGAAATGAAAGGGGCAAAGGCACTTATATAAGGCCTACTTATGGGAGCATCTGGGGCTGGAACTAATTAGGGCTCTTCATGGGGCAGAGACATAATAGGAGACATCCAGACTAGCACACACTATTATGGGAGATTTTTTTCATCTAATTTTTAAGGTCTGCAACAAACAATGAAAAAACATTTTCCCAGAAAAATAGAAACACAATTCTTAAATTTTAGGAAAATGCTCTTGAAGGGTTTTCTACCCCGTGACAGTCTGCAGTCTTTGCTATGAATGTAAGATC
>JARQOD010000002.1:554973165-555185569 GCA_033576555.1 Oophaga sylvatica | reverse complement strand
ACCTCTACCACCTAAATTAGCTCTCTGGTGTAACAAAATCAAAACAGCAGCCACTGAAAAAACTGGAAAAAGCAAAAGTACAAACATCAGTGGCTGAACAAAACTGAGAGGGCAGAAGCCCCCGGAGGGACCCTGAAGGCCCCCACAGAAGTGCAGGACAAAATGCAAAAATATAGCACAAACACAAAAGAAGAAAATGTCTTATCTGTTAGCAGGAGATGCAGACACGACACAGCAGGCTACAAGGGAAACTGGAATAAAGGATTCAGACCAGAACAATTGATCACCGGCAACCCTGATGGGAAGGTGACTCCCTTATATAAGACCAGTCAGTCACACCTGATTCCCAGTCCTCACAATCTTCACTGGACAGACTAGCACCGCTTGTAACCATCAGAGGGAGCCTCTGCTCAGAACTCATCTCAAACCCATTCACAACAGGGCATAATCTAAGGAGCATCTATGGGGGCACAATCTATGGAGCTTCTATGGGGGCATAATCTATGGAGCATCTATTGGGGCACAATCTATGGAGCTTCTATGGGGCATAATCTAAGGAGCATCTATGGGGGCACAATCTATGGAGCTTCTATGGGGGCATAATCTAAGGAGCATCTATGGGGGCACAATCTATGGAGCTTCTATGGGGGCATAATCTAAGGAGCTTCTATGGGGGCATAATCTAAGGAGCTTCTATGGGGGCATAATCTAAGGAGCTTCTATGGGGCATAATCTAAGGAGCTTCTATGGGGCATAATCTAAGGAGCTTCTATGGGGGCATAATCTAAGGAGTTTCTATGAGGGCATAATCTAAGGAGCTTCTATGGGGGCATAATCTATGGGGCATAATCTAAGGAGCATTTATGGGGGCATAATCTATGGAGCATCTATGGGGGCATAATCTATGGAGCATCTATGGGGGCATAATCTATGGAGCATCTATGGGGGCATAATACATGGGCAGTTTATGGGGCACAATCTATGGAGCATCTTGTGGGGCATAATACATGGGGCAGCATATGGGGCATAATCTCATTTTCCACCCTAGGCTTATACTCGAGTCAATAAGTTTTCCCAGTTTTTTGTGGCAAAATTAGGGGGTCGGCTTATACTCGGGTCTACTTATACTCGAGTATATATGGTATCTATCTATTATCTATCTATATCTATCTATATATATAGCATTATACCCTATGAGGGGGCAGCATTATCCTCTATGAGGGGGGCAGCATTATCCCCTATGGGGGCAGCATTATCCGCTATGAGCGGGCTGCTTTATAATCTATGAAGGAGGCTACCCCAACTCCTGCTACATAATTAAGACATGTACTACCTTATATTCTTATATTATACCCTGATATTAGTGTGTTTTACTGCACAATTGGTGGTCTTGTATTTATTTCTATGTAGCTACACAGTGGGCCCCAAGAATGATTTTCTCTGGTGGGCCCAAGGTGTTCCAGTCCGACGCTGCGTAGCCCTGTTGACTGTACAGAAGCTATGTGCCAGCTGCTAGGAAGTGCGTGCGACTAACGCCAAGCGCACGTGCTACAGCCAGCATGAGACCGGACTGAGCAACTCTCTGTTCAGCTTGGCATACAATGCCCAGGTTATGTGCCCCGCTCTCTGCTCAGGGTGTATAGCTACTCTATATTCGTAGCAAGACTGCGCCACATTAGCTACAGGTTACGCGCCCCACAGTCTGCTCAGGGTATATAGGTACCTTATATTCATAGCAAGACTGCACCATATTAGCTACAGTTTACACGCCCCGTAGTCTGCTCAGGGTGCATAGGTACCCTATGTTCGTAGCAAGACTGCGCCACCTTGGCATAAGCTGAACCTGCCTGAAGGACCTGTGCTAATAAGTCGAGCATATTCTGGCAATGGCAGGTATCGGAGAGCAAAGCTAGAGAGCACGTGGAGCCCAGATTCTGGTACGTCCACACAAGAGCACTGCGTATAATAGTATGATCTGACCGCACTGTTCCGCGAACAGACAAGCTATTTAAGAGCTAAGCTCCGCCCCAGCCATCTCGTCAATTGCATCACCGATGACATCATCCGTGACCAATCAGGCGTTGCCAGGTCAGAGGATCAACCACCAATCATGGCTTGCCATGTCACGGACATGCTCAGTGCAAGCATTCCTGGACATAGGCTTACAACAGCCTTTTCCTGTTCTGTAACCTAGGTTTACGGCTACTGTGATCAAAGACCCGAGTAACTACTTGTGCCTCTCGGGTATTGTCTAGGTGTTGGGATCGATGGCGAAGCTGAGCAGCATCTGCCTCAGCTGAGTCTGGTTGGGAGACCACAGACTCTTCGGATCCTGCCATCGCCCGATGCCTAACACCACCCATCTTGAAAAGTTTTCCCCCTCCCATATACTAGTGTGCCACAAACAGGAAGCTGATATCACCAACCATTCCCATTTTATTTAGGTGCATCCATATAAATGGCCCACCCTGTATATATTCCTTGCATAGTATGTATAATATATATGTTAGGGTTCGAGTTCCCGCTGCTGCACAAGGGGAGTCTCGAACCAGTCCCGCTGCGGTCCCCCATTCATCTCCGGCCGCAGTGGAGCCAGCTCAGCAGAGACGTCGGTCCCAGCGTCTTGCCCATTCCAGTACTGTGCAGAGACTTGCTGCTGCCTCTCCTGGATCTGCTATTATAGCCAGTGCTGGAGCAGACGTCTTTGGACGAAGTCCTGCGTTTCACCTTCTGAGCATGCCCAGGGTTCCTATTAGTCCGCCAGGAAGGTCCTGAAACTACATGTGTTTGGAACAGTTTCTCATTGGTCCTTGTTTCTGGCAGGTCCTGTAGCTGTTGCTATAAAAGGGTGGCATGGGTGGGCCGCCATGCGCTAATATCAATCGTTATATGCTTAGCGCCAGTGTGGTCATGCGTGTGTGTGGTTAGGGCCCAGCTGAAATAAGCCCCTAGAATACCGACTTAATCGGTGAGGAGTTTGGTATGCTAGCTGGTCAGGGTCTGTGTCCTAGATGCCCTAGATTGCCGGCATAACCGGTGAGGAGTTTGATTGCCGTATTCAGGGCCTGGCGTTCAGACGCCATAGATTGCGGGTGACTCCCGCGAGGACATTAGCGCATGATCACGTTCTATGTTCGCTTAGCTGTTCACTGTGTACCTGGGTGCCTGACAGGACACAGAAGTTTGTCTCAGCGGCTCTGTGACGTAACAGGGTTCGCTTTCAATGCTAGACAGCGCCTGTCAGGATCCCGTCTGGGTTGGAGCCGATGTTACTGCAAACACTAGGGGAAGCAGAGGCAGGTAACGTGGTCAGAGATAGCCGGGACGGTACACTGCAAAGGCGTTATTAGAAGCACTGAATCATGCGGAGGGCGTAGTCAGAAGGGCAGGCCGAGGTCAGTTCACAGGAGAGCGGTATTGGTAGCAATGGATCAGGCGGAGAGCATAGTCAGAAGGGCAGGCCGAGGTCAGTTCACAGGAGAGCGGTATTGGTAGCAATGGATCAGGTGGAGAGCGTAGTCAGAAGGGCAGGCCGAGGTCAGTTCACAGGAGAGCGGTATTGGTAGTAGCAGGAACAGCAGGAAAAGCTTGACTAAAGGCTAAGAGCACAATAATCTCACAATGACACACCCACCGGGCCAGGCTTATATAGGGTGTGTAATTGACAATCAGAGGCCAATCAAGAGAGCACTGGGTGGAGCCGATCAGGAAGAACAGTCAATGGTATCTGGGTTCAACAAGGAACCTTGCAGCCAGCAGAATAGCTCAGATGGTAGAGCTGCTGGCTGGTGGACAAGAGGTACTGGGTTCAATTCCTGACAGTACTCCCTTCCTTCTTGGATGGCCTCTGGACATCTCAGGAGATGGCTTATCTGGGTACCTCTGATGAAAGGCTCTTGTAAGTCTAGGAGCATGGACGTTGTTCTTTGGTTCCCAAGAATTTTCCTCTGGTCCATAACCCTTCCACTGCACCAGATACTGCAGTTTACCTCTGAATTTTCGGGAGTCCAGAATCTTATCCACAATGTATTCTTCTTCACCACGGATCCTTTCTGGTGGAGGAGGTGGCTGAATTCTTCCTGGAAATGGGTTTTCACAAAAGGGTTTGAGCAAGGATATGTGAAATACTGGATGAGTCTTTAGATTGTTGGGAAGTTTTAAACGAAAAGCAACCTGGTTAATTTTTGCAGAAATTTGAAAAGGTCCAATGAATTTTTGACCAAATTTGGAGGATGGTACATGTGTCTTTAGATTTTTAGTGGACAGCCAAACTTTGTCTCCAACCTGAAGAGCAGGGGCACTCTCCGATGTTTATCTGCTGCTTCCTTATATTCTTCCTGGGTCTTGAGTAACATCTCTGATAGTTCCTTCTGGGATTCCTGTAATTTTGCAAGCCTGTCATTAACAGCAGGAATGAGAGTGTTCACTGGCAGATTAGTGATAAATACTGGATGTATTAGTTAGCAAAAAATGGGGTTTGAGATGTAGCGCTATGTATGGAGTTGTTGTAGGCAAACTCTGATGTTGGTAAATAGTCCACCCAGTCATCCTGAAGATAGGAAATGAAGCAACGGAGGTATTGCTCCAAAGTCTGGTTCGTTCTCTCCGTCTGGCCATTGGACTGAGGATGGAAAGCGGTAGAAAGATTCACCGTGACTCCCAAGGCTGTACAGAAACTCTTCCAAAATTTTGACGTAAACTGAACGCCTCTGTCAGACACCACGCTGTCAGGAATTCCATGTAACCTGAATACCTCTTTGATCATCAGTTCTGCAGTTTTTTCAGCAGTAGGAATTCCTTCAGTTGGGATAAAGTGGGCCATTTTTGTGAGTCGGTCCACTATGACAAGGATGACGGTCATCTGTTTGGAAGGGGGTAGTTCCACAATAAAATCCATGGAAATAGATCCCCAAGGCCTGGATGGAACTGGGAGTGGTTGCAGGAGTCCTCGGTACTGCTGGCGATCCCCACTGAACTTTGCAGGCAGCGGCAGCCGCGCGTTTGATTCGGACCCTGAATTGCGCATGTCCAGAAGTTGTTTTTGTAGCTCAATTACTTCCTGTTGTAGACCCGTGAACTCAGTTTGTAACTCGGAATATTTTCCTTGAGAGTTAGTACAAAAATTTTGAAGTTCCGTAACTTGCTGCCTCAGGGTGTTTACAGCGGACTCCATTTTGGCGCGAGATTATTGTCAGGATCCCGTCTGGGTTGGAGCTGATGTTACTGCAAACACTAGGGGAAGCAGAGGCAGGTAACGTGGTCAGAGATAGCCGGGACGGTACACTGGAAAGGCCTTATTAGAAGCACTGGATCAGGCGGAGGGCGTAGTCAGAAGGGCAGGCCGAGGTCAGTTCACAGGAGAGCGGTATTGGTAGCAATGGATCAGGCGGAGAGCATAGTCAGAAGGGCAGGCCGAGGTCAGTTCACAGGAGAGCGCTATTGGTAGCAATGGATCAGGCGGAGAGCGTAGTCAGAAGGGCAGGCCGAGGTCAGTTCACAGGAGAGCGGTATTGGTAGCAGCAGGAACAGCAGGAAAAGTTTGACTAAATAATCTTTATTAATATTAATCTTTATTTTTTTTTTTATATAGCGCTAACATATTCCGCAGCGCTTTACAGTTTGCACACATTATCGTCGCTGTCCCCGATGGGGCTCACAATCTAGATTCCCTATCTGTATGTTTTTGGAGTGTGGGAGGAAACCAGAGTACCCGGAGGAAACCCACGCAAACACGGGGAGAACATACAAACTCCTTGCAGATGTTGTCCTAGGTGGGATTCGAACCCAGGACTCCAGCGCTGCAAGGCTGTAGTGCTATCCACTGAGCCACCGTGCCGCCCAACTAAAGGCTAAGAGCACAATAATCTCGCAATGACACACCCACAGGGCCAGGCTTATATAGGGTGTGTAATTGACAATCAGAGGCCAATCAAGAGAGCACTGGGTGGAGCCGATCAGGAAGAACAGTCAATGGTATCTGGGTTCAACAAGGAACCTTGCAGCCAGCAGAATAGCTCAGATGGTAGAGCTGCTGGCCCGTGGACAAGAGGTACTGGGTTCAATTCCTGACAGCACCTTAGCGTGTTTATTTTGCGACTCAGTTGTGTTAAGTGAGTTCGCACACATCGCCATATAGCGCTGCGGCACTCCTTCTAGCGGCTCTGTGGATTAACAGAGTTCGCACATATTGCAACAGCGCGTTACTGCGTTTTATTTTGGCAAGTCTGCGGGATAACAGAGTTCGCTTCTTGCGCCATTTTACGAGCAGCAGGCTCCGCCTGCACGGTGGACCCCGGGCTGCGAACGCACCTCTCCACATCTTATATTTGGTGCGTTCCGCAGACCCTAACATATATAGATATTATATTAACATATTCTATTTAATCACCAGTATGATATATTATTATATTGTATTAACATTTTATTTTAAAATATAAGATAGTAATTTCATTCATTCTGATAACCCGTGACCATTTATTATTGTTTAGTAAAAAATCTATATAGTGTGCTTTGCTTCCCTTATGCCGCCATGTTATTTCTAATTACTAATACTGTATATAAATAGATAGATATATGTATATGTTACATCTCTAGTGTTATATTTACACTATAGTAGCCTTTCGAAAAATCAAATATTTGCTAAAGGCAATAAGCTCAAATCTCATACAGTAAGTCAACATCTTTTAAATTATTTTGAAGTTGCCCAATAAACTTACACTGCAAATGTAAATGTTTTTGCTAGTAGTGTTTGATTGCAAATGTATTTGATTTATATGAGTAACATCTATATGTTTTATCTCTTCAATTTTCTTAATGAGGCCCATTGTTTACATTAGTAATAATAAATATTAACTTACTTTTCACATATAGGTTTAGGTTTTTATATAGGTTTAGTAACTATGGACAGAACAGCTTAAACACAGCACCTCTTAGCATTTGCAAACCTTTTACACAGCATGTTAAAGTCCACGCAAAGGTGAGGATTAAGAGGGTGTTGACAGGGCATTTACCCTGCGGCACAGTTAACAGAGGCTATGGTTGGGAGGGCAGGAGGAGACAGGTTTTGATTTACAGGACCCAACATTTTTTCCTCTCTCCCTATCATTCCTGATTTTTTTGTGTTTATGAGTCATAAGAGTTGGCATGCTCACAAGAAATATCCATTCTTATTTCCTGCTGTTAGCGATTTGGTCACTTAATAAATATCATATGGTCACCAACATTGTCATATTTGTTTTGCTACATTTTTTGCAATTACTGTTTTATTGTTTATTATGCCTTAACTTATTATTTTGTCATTGGTTATTTCTCCTGTCCAGTATTCAGTTTATCAATTGCTTCACAGAAATCTTAAATTTGATATGTGATGTGGATAGAGAGATAAGCTCATCAGCCCCAATGCAAAATTATTAACATGAATCTCATGTAGCATCTGCCATTTATAATATTTGAGTCATTTTAAGTGGAAGAAGAGCCTTTAAACTAAAAGACAATGGTCATTTTAAAATCCGCTATAGCTACTTCACACCCAGCGTGTCAGAAAATGTATCTTCTGTATATTATTTTGAAAATAGAATCATTTAAAATAATGTTTAGATTTCCTGTTCAGGTCTAGTATTAATTCATTTTGAGTCAGTTTAACTTCTGATGCCTATTCAGTCCACATTATGTTTTGTGTTTATTAAATGTTTGTATCCATGTTTGTCAAAACTGTTTTACTGAACATATTTGTATCACTTGGACCTCATCAAACATTTATTGTCCTTGTGCTATTCATTCCAGATAAATAAAATATGAGATATTTAACAATATAACTTAGCATTATCTAAACTACAGAACTAAACTAAAAAGTAGCATTATGTGTTTAAATTATTGCGATATTTGCCATATAATTTCACTATATTGATATTTTCTTTTGCAATCTTAAAAATTTTGACCAATTCTTATAAGACAAGTGTATATTGGATCAATTGTGCTTTGAAGGTCAGGGGTCCTTAACATATTTCACATTTTTTGCTTTTGGCTCAGTACTATTTCCTACTTTATTTGGCTGCCAGTACAAATTGGATGAAAATGTTTTTTTAAGGGTGCAGCTGCCAGTACTTAATATTATGATGTCTATATCAACAAGATAATAGCTTTACTGAAGATGTAGTTTTGGGAACATAATTTTTATCTTTTGCTTTTTTAGTTCATTATAAACTGAAGTTTTATTGAGCAATGCATTGTGCTTAATAATATCAGAAGTACTGATTTGCAGAGCTTCACAATGAACATAACTATAACCATTGTTAATCAGTGGATCCACACACATTATGATATACTTGACATTTTAAACTGTACTTAACAGCAAAAAATAAATTTTATTAAAAAAAACAAATGTAATTATTATAGATGAACACATTTTTTCAAAGTAGAATGTAATTCTACTCAAATTTAAAAAAAAATAATTTTCTAAAAATTTTGCTATAGTGTACAGGAATGGTAAATGGTTAAAGATGGGCTAATCCGAACAGTAAAGCTCGGCGTCTGTACCGAACACCTACTGTTTGGGCATGGACACCAAACACGGACTTCACCAGAAACTCCATGTTACTGTTCGTGTTCTGCCTCCTGAACACCGGGTGTTTGTCGCACTGTGATGTGCATGACAGCGCAGAAAACAACGCTTCTGATCGGCTGTAAAATCATTACCACCGGTCAGACAGCAGCAGTTCCCATGCTGTCAAATGACAGTGTGAGCCCGCAGCTGTGATCGGAGGTATAAAGTTTACCTCCAGGTATTGGAGTCAGCTGATGGGACTACTGCTCCCATCAGCCTACACCTGCTGCCGCTAATAACATTGAGAGCAGAGGCAGCTGATGGGAATATTCATCAGCCAGTGCTCTAAATAAATAATTAAAAAAAAACATGGCATGGGTTCTCCTGTATTTTTGGTAACCAGCCAGGCAAAACGCACAGTTGGAGGCTGCAACCCTCAGCTGTCAGCTTCAGCAAGACTGGTTATCAAGAATAGAGGGGTCCCCACTCCAATTTTTTTAATTATTAAAATAAATAATTTAAAAAACAGCATTTTTAACAACCAGCCAAGTTAAAGCAGACAGCTGGGGGCTGGTATTCTCAGGCTGGTAAGGGGTGATAGGTATTGGTCTCCACAGCATAAAAAGAGCAGCCCACAGCTGCCAAAATAGGTGCATCTATTAGAAGTAGTCCTGTGACCGTAGCAGAGAAACACCCCCAAAACATAATGTTTCCACTTCCATGCTTGACAGTGGGGGCAATGTTCTGTGGGTCATAGGCAGCATTCCTCTTCCTCCAAACATGGCGAGTTGAGTTAATACCAAAGAGCTCAATTTTTGTCTCATCTGACCACAGCAGCTTCTCCCAGTCACTCACAGAATCAGCCAGGTGATCATTGGCAAACTTCAGATGGGACTGCACATGTGCCTACTTGAGCAGGATGACCTTGCAGGCACTGCAGGATTTTAAACCTTTATGGTGTAATGTGTTACTAATGATTTTCTTAGTGACTGTGGTCCCAGCTTCCTTTAGATCATTAACAAGTTGTCCCATGTAGTTTTAGGCTGATCTCTCACCTTCCTCATGATCAAGGATACCCCACAAGGTGACATTTTGCATGGTGCCCCAGATCAATGTCGATTGACAGTCATTTTGTATTTCTTCCATTTTCTTACTATTGCACCAACAATTGTCTCCTTTTCACCGAGCATTTTACTTATGGTTTTGTAGCCCATTCCAGATTTTTGCAGGTCTATGACCTTGTGCTTAAAGTAGAAAACTTGGCACTCAACATCTTAATTTTCTACTTTATTGCACATTTTGTTTGGGAGACCTAGTTGAGCCCCTCACGGTAGTGCCACGCTACTTCACATTATGATCTTGTACTTGACATCCTTATAAAGCTCTTTGGTCTTGTCCATGTTGTAGAGGTTAGAGTCTGACTGATTAATTGAGTCTGTGGACAGGAGTCTTTTATAAAGGTGAATATGTAAGACAGCTGTCTTTAATGCAGATGATGAGTTTATTAGGAACATCTAACTGGTCTGTAGGAGCCAGAACTCTTAATGGTTGGTAGGGGATCAAATAGATATTTCTCACTGCAAAATGCAAATAAATTTATATAATTTATACAATGTGATTTTCTGGATTTTATTTATTTTTTTTTTCAGTGGGCAAACTTACAATATCAGTAAGGGATCGAATACTTATTTCCCTCACTGTATAGATTAAACTTTGAGTAGATTGAATTGCAAAGATTGCATTTAATCCTAAACAACCTTCAATCCTTTTCCTAGTTGGTTGTGTGAAAATATTTGTATTCCTAGGAAATAAAGTAACTAGTTACCGTATATACTCGTGTATAAGTCAACTCGAGTACAAGCCGATGCACCTAATTTTGCCACAAAAAACTGGGAAAACTTATTGACTTGATTATAAGTCGTGTATACATTGTCCTCCCATCCCTATCCTGGTATGCATGGCTCCCCATCCCTTTCCTTGTATGCATGGCTCCCCATCCCTATATACATGGCTCCTTATCCCCGTCCTTGTATTCATGGCTCCACGTCCCTGTCCTTGTATGCATGGTTCCTATAAAAAAAAACACATCCTACTTACCTTCCCTGCGTGCCCTCACAGCATCTTTTTCGGTGCCAGCAGCTCTTCTGGCGAGCGATCAATGTGTCCCACTCATTAAGGTTATGAATGTTCACTCCACAGCTATAGGAGTGGAGAAAGGTGAATATTCATTACCTTAATGAGCGGGCACCAGTCCTAGCCCGGCCACTGCTGGAAGCCTGTGGCTGCAGCTGTAACTGTGCACTCTATAAGAGAAATGAATATTCACTGTCAGCACAGCAGGCACAGGATTTTCCCGGAGCCGCCGGCTCCTGTCTCTGTGACCTGCTGCTCCCCCTCCCACGCCGTATTTCTGGGACAATGACTCATGTATAAGCCGAAGGGGGAGTTTTCAGCACAAAAAAATGTGATGAAAAACTCGGCTTATACACGAGTATATATAGTATATTAATTGATTTTAGTTAGCATAAAACATTTTCATAGTTTGAATTTATCGGAATTCTAGTGGCTAATTTATAAAAAAAAATATAGAGGTGTGTTCTGTCCATTAGAAAGTGATTTGGATCATATATGTAATCTTCCCAAAGGCTTTTCACTTTAATATGCAATATAGAGCACAGAATGCATTTTACTGTTTCAGAAACTCATTAATCTGGTCTTTTAATTTTATTTCTTTTAAACATAAAGTTCCTATCTACACTTTAGGGCAAACATAAAATAAATGTGTTTTTCTCAGCTAGGTATTTATAACATGGTTTTACTTCCACATGAGAACGGCTGAAGTAGAAACACTTAAAATTATGAAATTATACAATGCAGCCAGCTCAAAAAAGGATACATATTATTACTCTTTTATAATAATTGTTATTATTATTTCTTATGTAATGCAAAAATTTGTGTTGTTTTAACAAATTGCTATAATTATAAGTGAAAATATAAAATTCCAATGAATAATGCATAATAAATCAGTATCAAGATTCAGCATAAGAGCATGTATGTACCAAACATATTGAACATGTATCAGCAAAATTGCAGGTCTTAGCAAATACTGAGAGCCGGCACCACAGAATATATAAACACTTGTATTGTGCCATACACCAAAAATGGGAAAGAAGAAAGAGAAGCAAAGGTGTACTACAGGCACCAAACACTCCAGATGACAAGATAAGTATAATTATAACAGCAAAAATGAAATGCAAAAATAATTTTTATTGATACATAAACACTAGTGAATGTATTAAAACCAATTAAAAACAGTGAAATTAGTTCTCCCTTGATAATAAGACATGAGTTTATCACTTCAGATATATAGGGTATAGAGCAAAAAAGGCTGATCTCCTCAAGAGGTGATTTAAAAAAATATAGGATTTTATGAATCAATGCATAATAACTATGCATATGCCAATCCTAAAAACAAATCTGATGTACATATTGAAGGCAAATATTCCATTATTAATAAATGCTAAACATAATGAAAGAATATAAATTGCAACAATATAATAGCACTATTATAGCAGGGCAAAGGATTATATAGAGTATATCCATACGAACCACCATTCAGTAGAAAGAGGAGAGTAGCCAATCCTACGCGTTACGCCATATCCCTATGGCTTCTTCAGGGGTAAAATGCTTGAGTGCTTGTGTGAGGTAGTATAAATAAGAGCTATCCCATGTGTAGGCAATCACCGTGAGAAACGATATGAGTGGAGGCTTGAGATGTCATATCTGTGGCGTGTGTGTCACAGTGGAACCGCCTGAAGTAGTGTTTAACCCCTTCACCCCCAAGGGTGGTTTGCACGTTAATGACCGGGACAATTTTTACAATTCTGACCACTGTCTCTTTATGAGGTTATAACTCCGGAACGCTTCAACGGATCTTCGCGATTCTGAGATTGTTTTCTCGTGACATATTGTACTTCATGTTAGTGGTAAAATTTCTTCCATATAACTTGCGTTTATTTTTGAAAAATACGCAAATATGGCGAAAATTTTGAAAATTTAGCAATTTTCAAACTTTGAATTTTTATTCCCTTAAAACAGAGAAATATGTAACACAAAATAGTTAAGAAATAACATTTCCCACATGTCTACTTTACATCAGCACAATTTTGGAATCAAAATTTTTTTTTGTTAGGAAGTTATAAGGGTTAAAAGTTGACCAGCAATTTCTCATTTTTACAACAAAATTTACAAAGCCATTTTTTTTAGGGACCACCTGACATTTGAAGTCACTTTGAGGGGTCTACATGACAGAAAATACCCAAAAGTGACACCATTCTAAAAACTGCACCCCTCAAGGTACTCAAAACCACATTCAAGAAGTTTATTAACCCTTCAGGTGCTTCACAGGAACTAAAGCAACGTGGAAGGAAAAAATGAATATTTAACTTTTTAGCCACAAAAATGATCTTTTACAAACTTTTTTTTTATTTTCACAAGGGTAAAAGGAGAAAATGGACAGATAAGGTTGTTATGCAATTCCCCCTGAGTACGCCAATACCCCATATGTGGGGGAAAACCACTGTTTGGGCACACGGCAGAGCTCGTAAGGGAAGGAGCGCCGTTTGACTTTTTCAAACTAAAATTGGCTGGAGTTGAGATTGGACGCCATGTCGCGCTTGGAGAACCTCTGATGCGCCTAAACAGTGGAAACCCCCCACAAGTGACACCATTTTGGAAACTAGACCCCCTAAGGTACTTATCTAGATCTGTTTGTGAGCACTTTGAACCCCCAAGTGTTTCACAAAAGTTTATAATGCCTGGGTGTGAAAAAAAAAAAAAAAAAATTCCACAAAAATGATTTTTTAGTCCTAAATTTTTGAATTTTCCCAAGGAAATTGGACCCCAAAAGTTGTTGTCCAATTTGTCCTGAGTACGCTGATACCCCATATGTGGGGGTGGAAAACTGTTTGGGCGCACGGCAGGGCTTGGAAAGGAAGTAGTAACGTTTTGGAATGCAGACGTTGATGGGGGTCATGTTCCGTTTGCAGTGCCCCAGATGAGCCTAAACAGTGGAAATCCCCCACAAGTGACCCCATTTTGGAAACTAGACCCCCTAAGGAACTTATCTAGATCTTTGGTGAGCACTTTGAACCCCCAAGTGCTTCACACAAGTTTATAATGCCCGGGCATGAAAATAAAAAATCCTATTTTTTCCCACAAAAATTATCTTTTAGTCACTAATTTTTTATTTTCCCAAGGGTATCAGGAGAAATTGGACCACATAAGTTGTTGTCCAATTTGTCCTGAGTACGCTGATGCCCCAAATGTGGGGGGGAACCACTGTTTGGGCGCACGGCAGAGCTCGGAAGGGAAGGAGCACCATTTGACTTTTTCCAACCAAAATTGGCTGGAATTGAGATTGGATGCCATGTTGCATTTGGAGAGCCCCTGATGTGCCTAAACAGTGGAAACCCCCCACAAATGACCCCATTTGGGAAACTAGACCCCCTAAGGAACTTATCTAGATCTTTGGTGAGCAATTTGAACCCTCAAGTGCTTCACACAAGTTTATAACGTAGAGCCGTAAAATTTAAAAATCATATTTTTTCCACAAAAATGATCTTTTCACACCCAATTTTTATTTTTCCAAGGGTAACAAGACTCCAAAAGTTATTGTGCAATTTGTCCTGAGTACACTGATACCCCATATATGGGGGTATACCACTGTTTGGGTGCATGGCAGAGTTTGGAAGGGAAGGAGCGCCATCTCACTTTTTCAACGCAGAATTGGCTGGACGCCATGTCGTGTTTGGAGAGCTTCTGATCTGCCTAAACAGTGGAAACCCCCCACAAATGACACCATTTTGGAAACTAGACCCCTCAAGGAACTTATCTAGATGTGTGGTGAGAACTTTGAACCCCCAGGTGTTTCACTAAAGTTTATAACGTACAGCCTTAAAATAAAAAATCCTTTTTTTTTTTTACAAAAATGATTTTTTTCGCCCCCAATATTTTATTTTCACAAGGGTAACAGAAGAAATTGGAACCCAAAAGTTGTTGTCCAATTTGTCCTGAGTACGCTGATACCCAATATGTAGGAGAAAACTACTGTATGGGTGCACGTCAGGGCTCGGAAGGGAAGTAGTGACGTTTTGGATTGCAGACTTTGATGGAATGGTCTGGGGGCGTCATGTCGCATTTGGAGAGCCCCTGATACGCCTAAACAGTGGAAACCCCCCACAAGTGACCCCATTTTGGAAAATAGACCCCACAAGGAACTTATCTAGATGTGTGGTGAGCACTTTGAACCCCGAAGTGCTTCACAGAAGTTTATAACGCACAGCCTTAAAATAAAAAATCCTTTTTTTTTTTACAAAAATGATTTTTTTGCCCCCAATATTTTATTTTCACAAGGGTAACAGGAGAAATTGGACCCCAAAAGTTGTTGTCCAATTTGTCCTGAGTACGCTGATACCCAATATGTGGGAGAAAACTACTGTATGGGCGCATGTCAGGGCTCGGAAAGGGAAGTAGTGACGTTTTGGATTGCAGACTTTGATGGAATGGTCTGGGGGCGTCATGTCGCATTTGGAGAGCCCCTGATGCGCCTAAACAGTGGAAACCCCCCACAAGTGACCCCATTTTGGAAAATAGACCTCACAAGGAACTTACCTAGATGTGTGGTGAGCACTTTGAACCCCGAAGTGCTTCACAGAAGTTTATAACGCACAGCCGTAAAAATAAAAAATCCTTTTTTTTTTTACAAAAATGATTTTTTCGCCCCCAATATTTTATTTTCACAAGGGCAACAGGAGAAATTGGACCCCAAAAGTTGTTGTCCAATTTGTCCTGAGTACGCTGATACCCAATATGTGGGAGAAAACTACTGTATGGGCGCATGTCAGGGCTCGGAAAGGGAAGTAGTGACGTTTTGGATTGCAGACTTTGATGGAATGGTCTGGGGGCGTCATGTCGCATTTGGAGAGCCCCTGATGCACCTAAACAGTGGAAATCCCCAACAAGTGACCCCATTTTGGAAAATAGACCCCACAAGGAACTTATTTAGATGTGTGGTGAGCGCTATGAAGCCCCAAGTGCTTCACAGAAGTTTATAATGTACAGCCGTAAAAACAAAAAAAATCTTATTTTTTTTTACAAAAATAATATTTTCGCCCCCAGTTTTTTATTTTCCCAAGGGTAACAGAAGAAATAGGACAAATTTCACAATAACTCTTGGGGTCCAGAGTACGCTGATACCCCATATGTGGGGATAAACTACTGTTTGGACGCATGGCAGAGCTCAGAAGTGAAGGAACACCGTTTGACTTTTTCAACGCAGAATTGGCTGGAATGGAGATCAGACGCCATGTCACATTTGGAGAGCCCCTGATGTGCCTAAACAGCGGAAACCCCCCAATTCTAACTCCAACCCTAACCCCAACACACCCCTAACCCTAGTCCCAACCCTAATCCCAACCCTAACCCTAATCCTAACTCTAACCCTAATCCTAACTTTAGCGCCAACCCTAACCCTAACTTTAGCCGAAACCCTAACCCTAACCCTAATGGGAAAATGGAAATAAATACATTTTTTTTATTTTATTATTTTTCCCTAACTAAGGGGGTGATAAAGGGGGTTTGATTTACTATTTATAGCGGTTTTATGATTGGCAGCTGTCACGCTAAAAGACGCTTTTTATTGCAAAAAGTAGTTTTTTGCATCGCCACATTTTGAGAGCTATAATTTTTGCATATTTTGGCCCACAATGTCATGTGAGGTCTTAATTTTTGCGGGACGAGGTGACGCTTTTATTGGTACCATTTTTGAGCACGTGACATTTTTTGATCGCTTTTTATTTCGATTTTTGGGAGGTTAGAATGAACAAAAATCAGCAATTCATGAATTTCTTTTGGGTGAGGCGTTTTTATTGTTCCGCGTGTGGTAAAATCGATAAAGCAGTTTTATTCTTCGGGTCAGTACGATTATGGCGATACCTCATTTATATAATTTTTTTATGTTTTGGCGCTTTTATAGAATAAAAACAATTTTATATAAAAAATAATTATTTTTGCATCGCTTTATTCTGCGAGCTATAACTTTTTTATTTTTTTGCTGATGATGCTGTGTGACAGCTCGTTTTTTGCGGGACAAGATGACGTTTTCAGCGGTACCATGTTTATTTATATCCGTCTTTTTGATCGCGTGTTATTCCACTTTTTGTTCAGCGGTATGATGATAAAGCACTGATTTTTTGCTTCGTTTTTATTTTTTATTTTTTAAGGGGTTCACAAAAGGGGTTAACTAGTGGGACAGTTTTATAGGGGGGGTCGTTACGGACGCGGCGATACCATATATGTGTACTTTTATTGTTTTTTTTTTTTTATTTACAATAAGTAATGAATTTATTGGGGAATATTTTTTTTTTTTTTTGGATTTTTTTTTTCACATGTTTATTTTTACTTTTTTTTACTTTTTTACTTTGTCCCAGGGTGGGACATCACTGTATTTCATCAGATCGCTGGTGTGACAGTGTGCACAGCACTCTGTCACACCAGCGATGTGACAGGCAGTGCAGGACGCTTCCTCATGCCTGCTCTCGGCAGGCACTGAGGAAGCCGCCTCCCTCCAGGACCCCAGCGCCATCTTGGATCCGGGTCCTGGGAGGGAGGAAGCCCTCAGAGCAGCGCGATCACATCGCGCTGGTCTGAGGGTCTCAGGGGGGCGCGCAGGGAGCCCCCTGCCTGCGCGATCCTCCCCTGTGCCCCCAGTACACCGCGATCATGTTTGATCGCGGTGTGCAAGGGGTTAATGTGCCGGGAGCGGTCCGTGACCGCTCCTGACACACAGTCACGGGTGTCAGCTGTGATAATCAGCTGACACCCGGCGGCGATTAGCTGCGCTCCCTCCGGGAGCGCAGCTAATCGCCTATGACGTACTATCCCGTCCATGGTCAGAATGGCACGGGTTTTATGGACGGGATAGTACGTCTAATGTCAGAGAGGGGTTAAAGGAAGGGGGCATGTGACCGGAAGTGATGCTGCCGTGCGTCTCACGGTGTGTAGCAGAGGGAATATGTGACCTTAAGTGACGCAAAGTCGCGCTTACTCGGGCCCACAATAAGGGTGGAGCAAATATCCTGTACGTAGCACAAAACAAATACCCATTCCGTGGATGAAACTATACATGAAAAAGAATATATATGACCTGTCTACAAGACCCCAGGAAATACCTCACAGATATATGTTTCAGTAATGTAAATAATTACTATTTAAATATGAATACATACATCATTAATAGAAAAAAAACACAGATGATGTCAGCTTACCCCAATGTTCATGATGCACATAAATATCCTCACTCCTCGCACGGATGTGGCAGAGCAACCATAGCAAGCAAAGAAAAAGAAGAAAAATCCAGCGTGGAGCAGAGATGATTAAAAATAAAAAGTCTTTAATAAAGTTGACTAAAAATGAACAGCAATATCACGCAGTACAGACCCACAGAGATATGGCAGAACGATCTACGCGTTTCGACGTGTGTCTTTCTCAAGAAAATACATCATTAAGGGTCATTCTGTGTCATATACGGGGCCACCAAATGAAGATAATTGGGGTTCAGTATGGGAGAGAGAACACGCCAGACCCAACAGTGATCAATAGTATACTCTTGAGAGAGAAAGAAAACAAACAGAAGGCTAAGTAAAGATCAGACCCAAATAAACCCAAATAACACAATGCCCAATATACAAAAGCAAGCATCTAAAAGAATGTTTGTCAAGCTGTTAAAGACAGCTTGTCCAAACAGAATCAGTGCTGATATATCATAAATTGTTTGAAACATAGTAACCGGAGCTTGATTTCTATTTTCTATTAAAACCTGAGAATAACAACTGCTCATTAATGCCCCCAGTATATGCAGAATTCAACTTATAAATCCAACGGGACTCTAAATGTAAAAGTGCAGGTGTCATATCTCCACTGCGAATATTAGAGGAGGTTTCTAATTGCCCAGAGGATCTAGTGAAATTACTACCAATGTCTTAGAAGGCCATCCAAACCGATCTTCTCCATAGGAAAATCGGTTGCACAAGTGTTCTCCATATGGTCATCCGTGTGTAATGCGATGACGCGATTTACTAGCACCTATGTATCCGTATGGCATCCGTATGACATCCGTGTGACATGCGTATGGCTTTACATTTCTCCCTGGCTTTCGCCATTGAACTAAATTGCTCAATGGGCTGAAATTAGGAAAATGTGTGCGTATTTGTCGCAAGCTACATGGATGATCCGTGTGGCATCCAAATTTTTCTCGCACCCATAGGCTTTCCTTTGCGAGTCTCAGACGATATACGCATACAAATGCAGCATTCTGCGATTTTACACGCACGTCGAATACACCTGAGAAAAAATACAGTGATGTGAGCTGCCCCATAGATTAACACTGGTTCGAGTGCTATGCAATGTTTTCTCGCATAGCAGTCGTCCGTATTCTACGGTAGTGTGACTCCGGCCACACTCTCCATATCTAAACTTATTTCCCTAAATCTAACAATGCTAAATCTTTGTTCTTCACAAGATCTTTCTTCGGCCCTCATATGTTTCTCACTCAACTGTCTTCAAGATTTTTCCTACATCCTCAATGATTTAATACCTCAGCACACCAGATCCCATCTCTCATGATTGAAATCTTCAGATGCAACCTGAAATTTAATTTTTAAAGAAAGCCTACAACCTGCAATGAACCCACAGTTACCACTGGAGATATTACAGTTTCCTGATCCATTGTCTCTTTTCAATATACCTTGAAGATTGTAAGCCCATGGGGGCAAGGTTCTCCTCCATACTGTACCAGTCTGTCACTATTAGTTTGTATACTGTACTTGTAGTTTATATATATGTTTGATATGTGGGTAAACTGGCTTCACTTGAACAGGACCCTGGAAATAATTGTGCTATAAAATAAATAATAATAATACAAATATCTGCACATTCTTACCCTTGTCATTCCAACTTTAAAGAACATTTAGTTTTATAATTTGGGTACATAAAATAACTGTTTTTCATATTTGCACTCATATCTCTGAAATTAAAAATGCACCTTTGCAATACTCCAGTGCACAAATACATAAACCTAGAGGCTTGTTTTATGAGAAAAAAAGTATTTTAATTACTAGACTAAGGGAAAATAAAGTGTTATCATTTAGCACACAGTTCATTGCCACCACATGATCAATCTTTTGAGTTGACAATCGTCCAGTCAGCATTTTCTGCTATGTAATTGACTCAGTGTTAATGACATTGACTTGACTTACAACAGGGAAATCATACCAGGAGGCTAATGTATACATAATTTGCATTATACTGTAATTGCTATAAGTTATCTTTATGACTACAAAAAGTATATTTTTTCATGTTTACCAATATGTTCTTACAAACAATTTGCAATTTTTAAAGAGCAGGGAACTGTTAAGAAGGAGCCACAATTTCTAACAAGAGCTGGGGCTTACAGGCATAGCCATTGGGATTGCATCAATTACATTGGTGACCTACATCAATGGGTCACATATTTTAAGGGGACTTTTATTGGAATATGCAATTTCTGCAAGCCTCTACTATGGGGCTATTTTGACTTAAAATAACTTCAAATGTTGTAACATGTTTGTTCAATATGATGTTGAGCAAACATTTTTATATTTTTGCTGTTTTCAAGCCATTTTCAGCAATCTTTGTCAAAAAAAGTGGGGGTGAGGTGTGGAACTGCCCACCCCAAAAATTAATTGATTGTTGTGAACCCTTACACCACATGTGCCAGATGTAACATAACTACATCAGCCAGAAGCTGTCTGCCTAGCCTTTGCTGGTTTTTAATTATAGGAGTGTTAGGGGTCAAGTTCCCTATCCTGCACAAGGGGAATCTCGAGCTATCCCCGCTGCAGTCTCCCATCCGTCTCCGGCCACAGTCGAACCTGCTCAGCAGAGCCGTCGGTCCCAGCGTCTCGCTCAGTATAGTGCTGTGCAGAGGATGACTTCTGCCTCTCCAGGTCCTGCCATTGTAGCCAGTGCAGGTCAGTCAGCGGCAAGCAGACTCAGTTGGGATTAAGTCCTGTGTTTTCCTTTCTGAGCATGCCCAGGGTAAGATCTCTCATAGGAGATCAGGGGTCATATGCTCAGCTACTGCAGCAGCTCCTATTGGTCCGCCAGGAAGGTCCTGAAACTACAGTTTCTCATTGGTCCTTTTCTAGTAGATCCTGTAGTTGCTACTATAAAAGGGTGGCATGGCCATGCAGCCATGCGCTAGTATCAATTGCATTATGTGTTTTGCGCCAGTGTGATCTTGCACGCATGTGGTTAGGGCTCGGCTGAAATAAGCCCCTAGAATACCAGCACCTCCGGTGAGGAGACTTGTATGCACGTGTTTAGGGCTTGGCTGAAATAAGCCCCTAGAATACTGGCTTCTCCGGTGAGGAGATTGTCTGATTGCGTTGCTGATTGCATTACCACGGACTGCTGTCCGCACAGCAGTTGTCTGTGCATCCCTGTGGAGTTAACAGGACACAGTCTATATCTCTGCGTCTCTACCTTAGCGACTCTGTGGTGTAACAGAGTTCGCTTATACCGCCATATAGTGCCACAGTATCTATATTTGCGACTCTGTGAAGTAACAGAGTTCGCCTATACCGCCATCTTGCTAGCAGCAGGCTCTGCCTGCATAGTGGACCCCGGTCTGCGAACGCACCCACTATTTATATTTATCTGGTGCGTTCCACAGACCCTAACAAGGAGGACCCTACATCATTTTTTGGGGGAGTCCCCCATTTTAATTACCAGTAAAGGCTAAGTATACAGCTGTGAGCTGATATTAATAGACTGGGAAGTTCCAAGGGTATTACCCCCTTCCCAGGCTATAAACATCTGGCCCCAGCCACCAACTTTCCCTCTGCTGGTTAAGAAAATTATGCGGGAGCCCATGGCATTTTTTTCAGAAAAATAATCTTTTAATAATTAAATACATGTAGAGTAAGCTGCATACACACTGTACTAATTGTATATGTCGCTGACATCTACATATCTACCTATTCTATGTGTATATACTGTATGTAATCCATCTATCCTGTTGGGTCCTGCTGTGATTTTACTGTGTGCTGCAGATGAATTGCTGGCTTTTCTTCTATCTGTCTATCTATTTAATCTCTCTCTCTTTCTCTACATATATACAGTACAGACCAAAAGTTTGGACACACCTTCTCATTCAAAGATTTTTCTGTATTTTCATGGCTATGAAAATTGTAGAATCACGCTGAAGGCATCAAAACTATGAATTAACACATGTGGAATTATACATTACAATTTACAAAAAAGTGTGAAACAACTGAAAATATGTCTTATATTCTAGGTTCTTCAAAGTAGCCACCTTTTGCTTTGATTACTGCTTTGCATGCAGAAAAGGTGAACGGATAGACTCTACATGCCTGGTTCCCACCGTGAAGCATGGAGGAGGTGTGTGGATGGTATGGGGGTGCTTTGCTGGTGACACTGTTGGGGATATATTCAAAATTGAAGCTGTGAGCGGTCCAGCTCACCCAAAACAATCTCGATTGGGTTCAGGTCTGGTGACTGTGGAGGCCAGGTCATCTGGAGTAGCACCCCATCACTCTCCTTCTTGGTCAAATAGCCCTTACACAGTCTGGAGGTGTGTTTGGGGTCATTGTCCTGTTGAAAAATAAATGATAGTCCAACTAAACGCAAACCGGATGGAATAGCATGCCGCTGCAAGATGCTGTGGTAGCCATGCTGGTTCAGTATGCCTTCAGTTTTGAATAAATCCCCAACAGTGTCACCAGCAAAGCACCCCCACACCATCACACCACCTCCTCCATGCTTCACGGTGGGAACCAGGCATGTAGAGTCCATCCGTTCACCTTTTCTGCGTGCAAAGCAGTAATCAAAGCAAAAGGTGGCTACTTTGAAGAACCTAGAATATAAGACATATTTTCAGTTGTTTCACACTTTTTTGTAAAGTGTAATGTATAATTCCACATGTGTTACTTCATAGTTTTGATGCCTTCAGTGTGATTCAACAATTTTCATAGTCATGAAAATACAGAAAAATCGTTGAATGAGAAGGTGTGTCCAAACTTTTGGTCTGTACTGTATATATATATATATATATATATATATATGTGCAGTGGGTGAAATAAGTATTTGATCCCTTGCTGATTTTGTACATTTGCTCACTGACAAAGACCTGAACAGTGTATAATTTTAAGTGTAGGTTAATTTTAACATTGAGAGATAGAATATCAAAAATAAATCCAGAAAATCACATTGTTTAAATTATATAAATTTATTTACATTTTGCAGTGGGAAATAAGTATTTGATCCCTCTGTCAAATAATACCTAATACTTGGTGGCAAAACCCTTCTTGGCAAGCACAACAGTCAGACATGTTTTGTAGCTGATGATGAGGTTTGCGCACATGTCAGTAGGAATTTTGGTCCACTTCTCTTTGCAAATCATCTTTAAATAATTAAGATTTTGAGGCTGTTGCTTGGCAACTCGGAGCTTCAACTCCCCCATAAGTTTTCTATGGGATTACGGTCGAGAGACTGGCTAGGCCACTTCATGACCTTAATGTGCTTCTTTTTGAGCCAGTCCTTTGTTGCCTTGGCTGTATGTTTTGGGTCATAGTCTTGCTGGAAGACCCAGCCTCGACCCATTTTTAATGTCCTGGTGGAGGGAAGGAGGTTGTCACTCAGGATTTTACGATACATGGCTCCATCCATTGTCCTATTTATGCGGTGAAGTAGTCCTGTCTGTGTCCTTAGCAGAGAAACACCCCCAAAACATAATGTTTCCACCTCCATGCTTGACAGTGGGGACAATGCTCTTTGGGTCATAGGCAGCATTTCTCTTCTTCCAAACATGGCAAGTTGAGAATGCCAAAGAGCTACATTTTTGTCTCATCTGACCACAGCATCATCTCCCAATCACTCACAGAATCACCCAGGTGTTTACTGACAGACTTCAGATGGGCCTGCACATGTGCCTTCTTGAGCAGAGGGACCTTGCGCACACTGCAGGATTTTAAACCTTTTTGGTGTAATGTGCTACCAATGATTTTCTTGGTGACTGTGGTTCCACTGCCTTGAGATCATTAAGAAGTTCAATCTGTGTAGGTTTAGGCTGATCTCTCACCTTCCTCATGATCAAGGATACCCACGAGGTGAGATTTTGCATGGTGCCCCAGATCAATGTCGATTGACTGTATTTTTGTATTTCTTCCATTTTCTTACTATTGCACCAACATTTGTCTCCTTCTCACCCAGCATCTTACTTATGGTTTTGTAGCCCATTCCAGCTTTGTGTAGGTCTATGATCTTGTCCCTGACATCCTTATAAAGCTCTTTGGTCTTGCCCAAAATTAAAAGTTTGAAAATTGCAAAATTTTCAAAATTTTTGCCATATTTCCATTTTTTTCATAAATAACTGCAAATTATATCGAATAAATTTTACCACTATCAGGAAGTACAATATGTCACGAGAAAACAATCTCAGAATCGTGAAGATCCATTGAAGCGTTCCAGAGTTATAGCCTCATAAAGAGACAGTGGTCAGAATTGTAAAAATTGGCGAGGTCATTAACGTGAAAACCACCCTTGGGGGTTAAGCGGTTAAAATTAAACAACTGAGATGAAACTGAAGTGTAGACTTTCAGATTTAATTAAAGGGCTTGAACAAAATTATACTGTGAAACATTTAGGAATTTCAACTATTTTCTACAAATCCTCCTCATTTCAGGGGCTCAAAAGTAGTTGGACAAATTAACTTTAAATTAAATAAAAAATGCTGGCTTTTCTACTTTGTGATGCTTTTCAAGGCCTTTTCTGCAGCTGACTTCAGTTGATGCCTTAAAACTCCTGGTGGCTTTTGCTGTATGTTTTGGGTCACTGTCCATCTGTACTGTGATGCACCATTTAATGAACCTTGCTGCATTTGGTTGAATCTGAGCAGAAAGTATCGCCACGTACACTTCAGAATTCATCCATCTGCTTCTGTCTTCAGTCATATCATCAATAAATACTAGTCACCCAGTATCATTTGAAGCCATGCATGCCCATGCCATCACACTGCCTGCACTATGTTTTACAGAAAATATGGTGTGTTTTGGATTAGGAGATGTTCCAAACCTTCTCCATACTTTCTTCTTCCCGTCATGCTGGTACAGGTTGATCTTAGTTTCATCTGTACAAAGAATGTTTTCCCAGAATTGGGCTGGCTTCTTTTGATGTTTTTTTGACAAAGTCTAATCTGTTTTTTCTATTTTTAAGGCTGATTGATGGTTTACACCTTGTGGTGAACCTTCTGTATTTGCACTCATGTAGTCTTCTCTTCATGTTAGACTTAATGAACCTCCTACTTCCTGGAGAATGTTCTTCACTTGGGTGGATGTTGTGAAGGGGTTTTCTTCACCATGAAAATAATTCTGTGATCATCTACCTCTGTTGTCTTCTGTAGATGTCCAGGTCTTTTTGTGTTTCCAAGATATTTGAGCCTAATAATAGTCTATTTCTCTTCCATTGAGAGCTCCTTTTACTTAATGTTGTAGGTTCACAGGAACAGCTTTCAAATGCAAGTTCCACAACTGGAATAAGCTCCAGACCTTTTACCTGCCTAATTAATGATGGATTAATAATGGGATAGCCCATGCAGCCCATTAAAGGGCTTTTGAGATAATTGTCTAATTACTTTAGATACCTTAAATTGAGCTGTAATTCCTAAACCCTTACTCCAGAAAGGATATGATTACCTTTAAATTAAACATGAGAGTCTTCACTTTGAGCACATATTGTTTATATATCTGTACGCCCATATTTTTATATATCTGTATAATCTTTATGTATAAAATGTGTATGCACATACTGTACTGCATTGTAGAAGAACAGGAAAAAAAGAATTGCATATTTAATTATTTTGTTTTTTTCTTATAAATATAATAAAAACCCACATAATAAAATAATGATGCAATGCAATTGGGTATGGTGGAGGAATTACAGTTGACTTTTAAAATACAGTAAGGCGATAATTTACCAGATGTATAATTAAACAGAAAATTCTTAAGGTGTGCACATTTTTAATGAATTTAATAAATTTTGCATTAAAGATAAAATAGCACTAAGAACTTAATTTAAATTTGAAAGTAATAAGAGTGATTATTTCATTCAACTGAATTCTTCATTTTACAAATTACCTGTAATCTTTAAGATATTAATATGCTATTCAGTGTAATTAAAGTATTTTACCTCTTTTCAGCATTACAAAATCATATCTAACTAGAAAAAAAATTCAGATTTACAAATACAGAAATTTTTTTGGCCTCACATTCAAACTATTTTTGGGGAAAAATGAAAAACTATTCATACACCTCTTAATGTACTCGTTAGAGTTGAGCGATACTTTCCGATATCCTAAAGTATCGGAATCGGAATGGTATCGCCGATATCACTAAAATATCGGCGATACCCGATACCGATACCGGAAGTCCCATGTAAGTCTATGGGAACAAAATATCGCAACTAAAAAAACCCCATTCTTTCCTTGTAAACACTAAATATACACACATAGAATACATATATATATATATACATGTCATTGTGACATATATATATACATATATGTATAGTATATACACTTCTACATAGTAAAATATCCTTTGATTCAATTGCCGGGTAAAGCCGGCTTCAGTGAAAAGACAGAAGCACCCGACATGAAATGACACTTGGTGTACATAGGGTTAACCATGTCTTTTCATGTTGTTTGCTATCTGATTTGCACAAACAATTAAATCAGACTATGTGTGCAAAATTTCACACCTGTAGGGGTTAATTAAAGGTGTAAATTCGTTGTAAAAAAAACGGACTTTTTTGCTACGAATTTACACCTTTAATTAACCCATACAGGTGTGAAATTTTGCACACATAGTCTGATTTAATTGTTTGTGCAAATTAGATAGCAAAGGACATGAAAAGACATGGTTAACCCTATGTACACCAAGTGTCATTTCATGTCGGGTCACCCGACATGAAATGACACTTGGTGTACATAGGGTTAACCATGTCTTTTCATGTCCTTTGCTATCTAATTTGCATAAACAATTAAATCAGACTATGTGTGCAAAATTTCACACCTGTAGGGGTTAATTAAAGGTGTAAATTCGTTGTAAAAAAAACTGACTTTTTTGCTACGAATTTACACCTTTAATTAACCCCTACAGGTGTGAAATTTTGCACACATAGTCTGATTTAATTGTTTGTGCAAATTAGATAGCAAAGGACATGAAAAGACATGGTTAACCCTATGTACACCAAGTGTCATTTCATGTCGGGTTCTGCATTTTCACAAAAGCCGACAATTGAATTAGCGGCTATTATACTATGTAGAAGTGTATGAACTAAAAATATAAATATATATATATATGTGTCACAAATTCAATGACATGTATATATATATATATGAGGTGTAAAATTGCTGAAAAAAATGCGTGGGCTCCCGCCCTATTTTCGCAACCAGACAGACAAAGCCAGTGAGTGGGGGCAGATAATAATAGCCCAGAGAGGGACCATTATTTTTGCCCCCCCGGCTACTAACATCTGCCCCCAGACACCCAGGAAAGACAAATCTATAATTAGATTCGCCCTTTCTGGCACTTTGCCCGTCTATTCCCATTGCCCTGTAGCGGTGGCGAATGGGTTAATATGGGGTTAAAGCCACCTTGCTATTGAAAGGTGACCTTAAGCCAGGTTAATAATTGAGAGCTGTCAATTAGACAACTATCAATTATTAATCCTATTGCATGAAATAAAAATAAAACACACACACTTTAATTAAAAATCATTTTAATGAAATAAAGACACATGTTTTTGACCATCTTTTATTTTACTGCAAAAACCATTTCCTGTAATAAAAATAAAATAAAAAAGCAAAATTATTCTTACCTATCCCATGCACAGTCAGGTCCCACGGTGTAATCCTTCAGAAAGGGTTAATGTTTACTGCAGGGACCGCAGCTAATGCTGCAGCCTCACAGTAAACCCCAAATGAATGAGTTCCTCTCCTGCCTGACAGGAGAGTAAAGGCTGGGTGTCACATAACGATACACCAGCGATCCCGACAACGATATGCACTTGTCAGGATCGCTGGTGTATCGCTACATGATCGCTGCTGAGCTGCCAAACAGGCAGCGATCTGGGACAGCGACACTGCGGGTAACATCGCTTAAGGGCCCGTCTCACATAGCGATATCGCTACCGAGATCGCTGCTGAGTCACTAGTTTTGTGACGCAGCAGCGAGCTCACCAGCGATATCGCTGTGTGTGACATTCAGCGACGATCAGCCCCCCTGCCGGGTATCGCTGATCGTCGCAGAAATGTCAGGACCTTTTTTTGATCGCTGGTTTCCCTCTGACAGGCACGCATCGCTGCGTGTGACAGGCGGGAGACCAGCGATCCGCTGGTAACCAAGGTACACAGCGGGTTTCCAGGCACCGCGCAGCGCTTGGAAACCCGCTGTGTACCTTGGATACCAGCTCCCTGCATCAGGGCGCTGGTATCCAAGGTACACAGCGGGTTTCTAGGCACAGCCCCGCGCCTGGAAACCCGCTGTGTACCTTGGTTACCAGCGGATCGCTGGTCTCCCGCCTGTCACACGCAGCGATGTGTGCCTGTCAGCGGGAAACCAGCGATCAAAAAAAGGTCCTGACATTTCAGCGACGATCAGCGATACCCGGCAGGGGGGCTGATCGTCGCTGAATGTCACACACAGCGATATCGCTGGTGAGCTCGCTGCTGCGTCACAAAACTAGTGACTCAGCAGCGATCTCGGTAGCGATATCGCTATGTGAGACGGGCCCTTAAGTGGAAAGCTTAATTGATTGCTTTCCACTTTCACTTCAGGTCAGCCAGGGACACAATCAGTGACGTCAGAGGGAACTGATTAACAAAAATAGGGGTTCCCTTCGAAAAAAAATGGCGTGGGGTCCCCCCTATTTTTGTTAACCAGCCAGATGAAGCAGACCGCTGAGGCCTGGATTTTCAGGCTGTTAAGGAGCCAAGATCCATGGACCTTGCCAGCCTGATAATACTAGGCCACAGCAGTCTGCATATCTTGGCTGATTAACAAAAATAGGGGATCCCCTCGAAAAAATTGGCGTGGGGTCCCCCCTATTTTTGTTAACCAGCCAGATGAAGCAGACCGCTGAGGCCTGGATTTTCAGGCTGTTAAGGAGCCAAGATCCATGGACCTTGCCAGCCTGATAATACCAGGCCACAGCAGTCTGCATATCTTGGCTGATTAACAAAAATAGGGGATCCCTCGAAAAAAATTGGCGTGGGGTCCCCCCTATTTTTGTTAACCAGCCAGATGAAGCAGACCGCTGAGGCCTGGTTTTTCAGGCTGGTAAGGATCCAATATCCATGGACCTTGCAAGCCTGATAATACCAGGCCACAGCAGTCTGCTTAGCTTGGCTGGTTAACAAAAATAGGGGATCCCCTCGAAAAAAAAACGGCGTGGGGATCCCCCCTATTTTTGTTAACCAGCCAAGTAAAATGCAGACTGCTGCGGCCTGGTATTAAAAGACTGTCAAGGCCCATGGATTTTGGCCCTCAACAGCCTGATAATACCAGGCTACAGCAGCCCCACATTTGGCGCATCAAAAGATGTGCCAATTGTGGCACTTTACCCGGCTCTTCCCACTTGCCCTGTAGCGGTGGCAAGCGGGGTAATAAGGGGTTAATGTCACCGTTGATTGCACGGTGACAATAAGCCCGGTTAATAATGGAGAGGTGTCAATAAGACACCGATCCATTATTAATCCCAAAGTTATTAAATGTATAAAAAAAAGACAAAGCAAGAAAAAAGTATTTTAATGAAATAAAAGAGACAACACAGTTTTCATTAATTTTATTACTCTCTCATTCCTGCGACGCCATCGATCTCCTGTAAAAAAAGAAAAAAAACAAACCAACAGTATACCACCTGTCCGACGCAGTCCATAACGACAGTCCCACGACGATCCAACTCTGCTACATCGCAATGACAGGCAGAGCCTGTCATCGCGACGCAGCACAGCTGATTACCTGCTTCCCCGGCGGTGACGTCATCGGACTGACCTCTTTACGGCCGGGATTACCCAGCAGTCACTGCAGTTATCGCGAGAAACTGCATGTGACCGCCGGGGAAAGAAGATTGCGGCCATGAAGCAGTGCAGGACGTGACCGCCGGAGATCTTCTGCCAGGTAAGTGCCGCTGACTCCTGACAGACCCGACCGACGGACACTGACAGTGACAGTGACAATCCCGATTCCGGTATCCGATAAGACGAAAATATCGGAACTCGGAATCGGAATTCCGATACAGCCAATATCGGCCGATACCCGATATTTGCAGTATCGGAATGCTCAACACTGGTACTCGTATATTAATGTATTATGTAAACACTTTATTCACACATTATCAGTATTTTGGTTCACAGTGGGACCTTTCGCATACTGAAATACTGAAAGCTGTGGAATGAAACATCTCACCTTCATAGTTTATTGAAGAAAGAGCACAGCTATTATTCAGTGCTTCTGCTTACATTGACAAGTTACTACTTTAATGCACTTAGTGACATCGCTCGTTTATAGGGTGTTCTTCAAAAAAGCTTTTGTGATACTGTGTTAGCAAAAAAATCTATGATCTATGAAAATACCAGTACAGTGGCTTGCAAAAGTATTCACCCCTTGGCTTTTTACCTATGCTGTTACACTACAAGCTGTGTTTAAATAATTTTGTAATCCATTTAGTGGATGATGCATTAGCAATAAATATTCAAAGTTGGTGAAGTGAAGTGAGAAAAATAAAAGCAAAAAATAAATTTATGGGATAAAGTAGCTAAAAATTGTCATGTGCGAATATATTCACCCCTTTTGTGATGAAGCACCTAAAAATTTATGGTAAAAGCATTTACCTTGATTAGTCACATGCTTAGTGAAAGGAAGTCTACCTGTGTACAATCTAAGTGTCACATGGTCTGTCAGTATATACACAACTTTTCTGGTAGGCCACAGAGGCAGCAAAACCATTAAGCAAGAGGCACTACTAACCAAACAACACCATGAAGACCAAGGAGATCTCCATACAAGTCAGGGAAAAAGTTGTTGAGAAGAACAAGTTTAGGGTGGGTTATAAAAAAAACAAGAATCCCAATCTCTGATGATCTCTTGGAGCACTATCAAATCCATTATCAGCAAATGGAAAGAACATGGTACTCCAACAAACCTTCCAAGATGTAATGTACAAGTAGGTAAAGATATACATTGCAGTTAGTATGGAATCATTATATACAGTGTATAACCTGTGGGTGCAAAGATGGTAGCAGAAATAAACTAAATCAACCTTGATATGCCTTAACTAAAATTGCCTACCTAAGCACAGAGGTTGGCATCCTAAATGACACACAAAATGGTGCTCCTACTACCATCTAGACATCACTTTTTATACATTTTTGTGGTACCTGTTTGATAGATGGCTTCCTGATGAATCAACATCCAAGAGAGAATGATATTGAGGTGAAATAAATGGAACAGATTTTTCATCACTCTTAAGATATACTTTTTATTTTTGTCTTTAGCTAAGTAAATCTGTAATTACAATTTATGGGTGAGAATACGAGGAGAGTGTGGGTGCCGTTTTGCGTATTATTTGGTGGTTATGTAAGTAGTTATAATCAATCTATATCAGGATCGGTTTATTTTTTTTGTTGCCAGCTATGTCCATTTAGGCTATAATTCTGATTGTACTGTATTTCTCTATCTACCACTATATTGTTTGGTGAACTTAAGTTAGGTTCTTCAATTTCAATTTTAGTCTTATATATGTTGTATCATGGGGGTTATTTCTTTTAATGTGTTTAAAAAAAACTTTTTTTTACTTTTAGGGAAGATTTTATTATAAGTAAACTCTTTTCTTTTGTACTAAACATTCTGGTTTGAGCATTTGTGTCCTGTTAGGCATTTTCTCAAGTAATCGCAGTGTTGCTTCTTTCTATGTTATGGTTTGATTTATTTCTAACACATACTTTTTAACTCTTTATGAGTGTAATTTTTTTAAATGTATTTAAACAGTTTTTCAAAATTGAACATAAATCACGACCTGTAAAATATACAGATTTTTTTTCTGAAGTCAGGTATTCTCCTTTGAACTAAATGGAAGTAAGGGGCAGAATTTTCTACCATTCAAAAATGAAAGGCATTTCAAACAGTATGGAAAAACAGTTTGATAAGCAGGAAAATGTGATAAAACAGTATCATATACATCAATTATTTTGTTTTATCAAGAAAGGATTTTTGGACTTCTCTGCTAAATCTGCTTTGCTTGAAAAGTTCCATGCATTAGTCACTGTAGTGATGAATGATTTCTTACTGAGAGTATCCAAGCAAACAGACTGCAGTAATTATTGCCTTCAAGTAGCACACCTTGTGAGTCATAGGATAATTAACAGTCAATCAAGCTTTAAAAGATAATTAGTTCTGTCTAACATTTGTTCCTATGAGCTTCTTTTCAGATAGTAGCATTGTGGTTAATAAAGAACATTAACTGGTTATTTCTAAATTACATTTAATTGCCCATGTGGTCCATTTACAAAAATAAATTATTTAAGATGTATTTTTCTTACTAAAGATCATATATCTTGATATATCTTGAAAGCCATATAAAACAGAAGTAAAAGTACAATAATTTTCTTAAGTAATGATCATAAACTAAGCTTTTTTGCAATATACAAACTTTTACTACTTTTCATATTTTATTTATTTTTATACATTTTATATTTATGGCTCCCACTGACTTTTATGAAAGAGCATTGGGGGCTGTACAGTATTGTGCTGAGTATGAACGAGGAAGAGGGAGGAGGAGCTGAACCATCCCAAACAACCACTATAAATTGAGTGATCTTGTGTTATCTGACTTCAACTTTATGACAATAAATGTTTAAACTGTATTTAGTGATAAAATCGTGAATGTGTGGTTTGTTTGGCTCTTTTCTTGCTGAAGGGGGCAAGTTTACCTTTCAAATGGTGTATCATTTGTGTGTGGGGCAAAGTAATCAGCGAAAAAGCAGTGTATGTTTACAAATGTGTTTGCATATGTGACTCACGGTTGGTGTCTGTGGGGTGAAGTAATCACAAAAAAAGCAGTGCATGTTTACAAATGTGTTTGCATATGTAACTCACCTGCAGTGAAGTGTGCAATCCTCCAATGTGCCTGAAATAGACTGGGCAAGCACTTGGGCAAGCTGGAAAGACCCCAAGGCAAATGTTTGGATTTGTTTGTGATGTCTGTAAGCAGCTTTGTGGTAGTGTGCTGCCACCTGCAGGTCATTTGAATTTTCCACTGGTGTATCATTTGTTTGTGTGGGTAGAGTATGAACGGAGCAAGTGTGCAATTCAATAGGTAGTACATGTTTACAAATGTGTTTGGATATGTAAATCACCTGCAGTGAGGTGCCCAATCCTCCAATTTGGCTGAAATAGGCTGGGCAAGCAGTATGGCTAGCTGGAAAGCCCCCAATGCAAATGTTTGGATTTGTTTGTGATGTCTGTAAGCAGCTTTGTTGGTAGTGTGCTTTGGGGTAGTGTGGTGCCACCTGCAGGTCATTTTTCCTTACTGCAGGTTTATGAAAATTAGTGTTTAAATTGTATTTTGTGATCAAATCGTGGATGTGTGGTTTGTTTGGCTATTTTCTTGCTGAAGGGGGCAAGTTTATCTTTCAAATGGTGTATCATTTGTGTGTGTGGGTGCAGTACGAGCGGAGATACAAAGTAATCACCGAAAAACAGTGTTTAGAAATAATAGAATAGATTGTAAGATGAAATTCCTCATTAGTATTGTGCACTTGTTGCAATATAGTGACACAAAAAGCTCCATCTTTAGGAAATAAAATTTCTCCAAGATTTTTCTGGGTCTTACTCCCCAAATAATTCCTGACTCACACACAAATGTTTCTTCAAATGTGCAGCAAAATGATGTATAATTTGTAAATATGCAGTTCATTTTACCAAATTTTCTAATTGCAATGGATCGCAAAGTTACAATATGAAGCGATACATTAACTGCATTTCCCAAAATGTTATTTTTACTTTTAGATGTCTGAATTGTATAGCCCTGCCAAATAAATTGGCGCTCTTTAAATAAAGATTATTATTATTACTCTTAGTTTCAATGTATACATAAGTTGTACTATGCACACTAGACCCATAACTATATATGGTGAGTGACTTCTTTACTATTAATTTTGTATATATGGAAACTTCCACCACCATGTTTCTACTGTAGGCACCATGCAATTAGCAAAACATGCATGTTTTATGTAGGAGAACAGAGTGATAGAGGCATCTTTTGTGAATTCATGTGACCATCAATGAAATGTGGCTCCCCAACACCAACATGCAGCCTTAGGCCGGCGTCACACACAACGACAAAAAATCGGTCCGTTTTAGACGGTCGATTGTCGGATCAAAATGCAAACATCACACATCCTTCTGGCATCCGATTTTCCTTCAAAGATGCGATTTAGTCGCATGTGTGTGTACCTTGTAACATCCGATTTTCATCCGACTTGCGAGAATTTCTCGCAGGCTTGCAAAACTGACATATAATGGATCCAAAAGAATAGTATTTCAATCACAAAAAAAAGAATAGATATATACACATAGAACACATATATTTTATATATATATAATATATATATATATATATACATGTCATTGTGACATGTATATATACATATATTTATAGTTCCTAGACTTCTACATACTGTTATAGCCGCTAATTCAATTGCCGGCTTTTGTGAAATCACAGAAGCCGACATGAAATGATACATTGTTTCCACACAGTTAACATGTCATTTCCTGTATTTTGATATTTGTTTAGAACTTACAATTACATGAGTGTATTTGTGCAAAATTTCAGACATGTAGGGGTTAATTAAAGGTGTAAATTCGTTGAAAAAAAATGCGTGGGCTCCCGCTGTATTTTCCCCACCAGACAGACAAAGCAAGCGAGTGGGGGCAGATAATAACAGCCTAGGGAGGGTACTTTTTTTTGGTGCCCCCCCTGGCTACTAACATCTGCCCCCAGACACCCCAGAAAGGGCAAATCTATAATTAGATTCTCCCTTTCTGGCACTTTGCCCGTCTATTCCCATTGCCCTGTAGCGGTGGCGAATGGGTTAATAATCTCACCTTAATGTCACCTTAGTATTGAAAGGTGACCTTAAAGCAGGTTAATAATTGAGAGCTGTCAATTAGACAACTATCAATTATTAATCCTATTGTATGATAGAAAAATCAAACACACACAGTTTAATAAAAAAGAAGTTTAATGAAATAATCACACAGTTTTTGACAATATTTTATTTTCCTGCTAAAACCATTTCCTATAATAAAAATAAAATAAAAAAGCAAAATGATTCTTACCAATCCGATGTACAGTCAGGTCCCACGGTGTAATTCATCAGAAAGGGTTAACAGGTTACAGGTCGCAGAGAGCTAATAATGCTGTCTCAAGGTACTGCCACACTACACGATCCCGCTAACGATCTCGTTAGCGTCGCATACTAATGAGATCGCTAGAGGGATCGTTTACAATATCGCTAGTGTCGGCCACATTTAGCGATGTCGTTAAGGACGCTATCGCGGTTAGCGATCTCCTTAACGACTTTAGCGGTACAAAAGTACCGCTAAATTGCTAAGAAAAGGTGCCACACTCAGCGATATATACTTACCCAGCGGGAGCGCCGACGATAAAATAGGGTCCGGAACGATTCCAGCGACGAGCGAGATCACAGCAGGATCTCAGCAGGGAGCTCGTCGCTGACAGATGCCGCACACAACAACATCGCTAACGGGATCGCTAAATAGTGACGTTTTTTTGCGATCCCATTAGCGATGTTGTTTAGTGTGGCATACCCTTCAGACCTGTATTCCCCTGAATGAATAAGTTACTCTCCCAGCGAAAGGAGAAGAATAGATTCATGAATGGAGCTTAATTGATTTATTACAACTTTCACTTGAGTGACCTGACCTAAGGTGAAAGTGGATACAATCAATTAAGCTTCATTCATGAATCACATCCTCTCCTGTCAGCAGGAGATAAGCTCATTCATTCAGGAGCTATCAGATGAGCACGCAGGATTACTTGCGCTGCTTATCTGATTGCTAGTAGTTAACCCTTTGTGAAGGATTACATCGTGGGACGTGACAGATTGCCAGATAGGTAAGAATAATGTTTTATTATTTTATATTTATTTTAGAAGAACAAGGGTTTCGAACGGATTAAGACTTAAATAAAAGATGGTCAAAAATATGTGTTTTTATTTCATTAAAATTATTTATTCTTAAAGTGTGTGTGTGTTTTTTTATTTACTTCAATAGGATTAATAATTGATATTTGTCTAATTGACAGCTCTCAATTATTAACCTGCCTTAAGGTCACCTTTCAATACTAAGGTGACATTAAGGTGAGATTATTAACCCATTCGGCACCGCTACAGCGCAATGGGAATAGACTGGCAAAGTGCCAGAAAGGGCGAATCTAATTATAGATTTGCCCTTTCTGGGGTGTCTGGGGGCAGATGTTAGTAGCCAGGGGGGGCACAAAAAAAAGTACCCTCCCTAGGCTATTATTATCTGCCCCCACTCGCTTGCTTTGTCTGTCTGGTGGAGAAAATACAGCGGGAGCCCACGCATTTTTTTGTCAACGAATTTACACCTTTAATTAACCCCTACATGTCTGAAATTTAGCACAAATACACTCATGTAATTGTAAGTTCTAAACAAATATCAAAATACAGGAAATGACATGGTTAACTGTGTGGAAACAATGTATCATTTCATGTCGTCTTCTGTGATTTCACAAAAGCCGGCAATTGAATTTGCGGCTATTACAGTATGTAGAAGTCTAGGAAATATAAATATATATATATATATATACATGTCACAATTACATATATATATATATATATATATATATATATATATATATATATATATGTATTCTATGTGTGTATATCTATTCTTTCTATTCTTTATTAAAGCTGTCAGTGTGATTTTACAGTATAGCCGGGGATGAATTGCCGGCTTTTCTAAAGGACACCGATGCGATTTCATCGCAAGTCACACATGCGGTCCGTTTGTAATCAGATTTTTCATCGCTCCCATAGACTTGCATTGGCGATAGTTGACCCACAATCGGTGACGAATCGCAGCATGCTGCGATTGCACACGGACGTTTAAAACGGACCACAAAAAATCTGATACTGGGAGCTGCTCCATAGATTAACATAGGGCAGACTGCAATACGATTTTTCATCGCATTGCAGTCGTCCGTTTTTTTTTTTTTCACCCCACTTTCCGCCACTCCCGTGCGCACATCTAGCAGCCGCGGAACTTTGATAAGTGACACCAGTCACTTATCAGAGCTCGTTCCTGCAGTTTTTTTTTTTTCACACCACTTTCCGCCACTCCCGTGCGCACATCTAGCAGCCGCGGAACTTTGATAAGTGACACCGGTCACTTATCAGAGCTCGTTCCTGCCGTTTTTTTTTTTTTTTCACTCCCCTTTTCCGCCACTTCCCTGTGCGCACTTCCAGCGCAGCCCGCGGGAACTTTGATAAGTGACACCAGTCACTTATCAGAGCACGTTCCTGCAGTTTTTTTTTTTTTTCACCCCACTTTCCGCCACTCCCGTGCGCACATCTAGCAGCCGCGGAACTTTGATAAGTGACACCGGTCACTTATCAGAGCTCGTTCCTGCCGGTTTTTTTTTTTTTCACTCCCCTTTCCGCCACTCCTGTGCGCACATCTAGCAGTCGCGGAACTTTGATAAGTGACACCGGTCACTTATCAGAGCTCGCTCCTGCCGTCTTTTTTTTTTCACTCCCCTTTCCGCCACTCCTGTGCGCACATCAGCAGCCGCGGAACTTTGATAAGTGACACCAGTCACTTATCAGAGCTCGTTCCTGCATTTTTTTTTCACTCCCCTTTCCGCCACTCCTGTGCGCACATCCAGCAGCCGCGGAACTTTGATAAGTGACACCAGTCACTTATCAGAGTTCGTTCCTGCAGTTTTTTTTTTTTCACTCCACTTTCCGCCACTCCCGTGCGCACATCTAGCAGCCGCGGAACTTTCATAAGTGACACCGGTCACTTATCAGAGCTCGTTCCTGCCGTTTTTTGTTTTTTTTCACTTCCCTTTCCGCCACTCCTGTGCGCACATCCGGCAGCCGCGGAACTTTGATAAGTGACACCGGTCACTTATCAGAGCTCGTTCCTGCCGTTTTTTTTTTTTTTTTTTCACTTCCCTTTCCGCCACTCCTGTGCGCACATCCGGCAGCCGCGGAACTTTGATAAGTGACACCGGTCACTTATCAGAGCTCGTTCCTGCCGTTTTTTTTTTTTTTCACTTCCCTTTCCGCCACTCCTGTGCGCACATCCGGCAGCCGCGGAACTTTGATAAGTGACACCGGTCACTTATCAGAGCTCGTGCCTGCTGGTTTAGACTTTTTTTCACAGGCATTTTTTTCCCTATTCTCTTTCTTTTCTTTTAGCTTTTTCCTTTCAGCATAGTTTGCACCAACCACTATCCCCCCCCCCCACACACACAGTTATAAATAAAGTTCACACAAAGCACCACATTCACAAAAAAAATGTCCCGCTCGTCACGTTCTTCCTAACAGCGCTATTCAGTGGAAGAGGCATACGCTTTCCTTGCCTCCGACACTGATAGCGAGGGAGAGGATCCCACATTTCTTTACTTTTCAGATTCTTCATCCTCTTCTTCTTCCTCCTCTTCCTCATCTTCCTCCTCGGGTCCTGCGGAACCGCCACGCAGACGCCCCAGGACAGAAGATGAGGCAGCGCCCACCCCTGAAAATGAACCAGCGCACCCCTCTTCGGACCCCATATGGACCCCGCCCCCCGAAAATTACGAGCCACTGATTCCTGATTTTGTGGCAGAATCAGGAATCAAGTTTGACACCACGGGCCTCAGAGAAATAGACTTTTTCAAAGTCTTTTTCTCTGAGGATTTTATTAACCTCGTGGTGGAGCAAACTAATTTGTACGCTCGGCAATTTTTGGCGCAAAACCCAGTGTCATCATTTTCCAACTGGTCTCCTGTAGACGCAGGTGAAATGATGCAGTTTTGGGGCCTGGTCCTCCATATGGGGATCCTGAAGAAGACAGAACTTCGGCAATATTGGAGTGTTGATATTTTATACAACACTCCACTGTTCCGAATGGTCATGGCTCGGACGCGTTTTGAGGCCATCCACAAATTCCTGCATTATAATGATAATGCACAGTGTCCCCCACAAAATGACCCCAACTTTGACCGTCTGTTCAAAGTTCGGCCGGTCATCGAACACTTCAGCAAAAAGTTTGCTGAAGTGTACGTGCCCCAAAGGGACATCTGCGTGGATGAGTCCTTGGTTCATTTTAAGGGACAGCTCAGATTCCGCCAGTACCTGCCCAGCAAGAGGGCAAGGTACAGAATTAAACTCTACAAGCTGTGCGAGAGTACCTCAGGGTACACGCACAGCTTTAGAGTTTACGAAGGAAAGGACACCAGGATTGAACCCCCTGAGTGTCCCCCCAGTCCTGGGAGTGAGTGGGAAAATTGTGTGGGATTTGGTGCACCCACTGCTGGATAAAGGTTATCACCTTTACACCGATAACTTTTATTCCAGCGTCCCACTCTACAAATCCCTCTCTGCGCGAGGTACCGCAGCTTGCGGTACCGTCCGCAAAAATCAGAGAGGCCTCCCGAAGACGCTACTTGGGCAGATGCTCAGAAAGGGTGAGAGCAGAGCCCAATGTAGCGACCACCTGTTGGTGGTCAAGTACAAGGACAAGAGGGATGTCCTTCTCTTGACCACCATACATGGTGATGGCAGCGCCCTCAGCACTGTACGGGGTACCTCTACACAGGTCCGCAAACCGGACTGTGTACTGGGGTACAATAAATACATGGGGGGTGTTGATCTCTCTGATCAACTCCTCCAACCGTACAGTGCTTTGAGAAAGGCCAAGGTGTGGTACAAGAAGCTGTCCGTGCACATCGTCCAAATGGCAATGCTCAACGCTTTCCTGCTGTCACGATGTGCACGCAACAGCGATACGATGTACCTTCAGTTCCAGGAGGTAGTGGTTAAGGCCCTGATGTTTGGCGCTCAGGAAACAGCGGGCCCCAGTACTTCTGGAACTGAAGGTGCTCGTATCATACCAGGTCAGCATTTCCCGGGGGTGGTCCCGCCAACTGGAAGCAAAGGTAAGCCGCAAAAAAGGTGCCGAGTGTGTTACAAAAGGGGAATACGCAAGGACACCACTTACCAATGCGACACCTGCCCCGAAAAACCTGGCCTGTGTATGAAGGATTGTTTCAAATTGTACCACACCTCAATGCACTACTAATTTACTTTACAGGAAAGATTAGTTCCAGAAGGGGGGCACATTTAGAAAAGTTCCTTGGGAGTCTACTTTCCAAAATTATGTCACTTGTGGTTTTTTTTTACTGTTTAGGCACATCAGGAGCTCTGCAAACGGAACATGACGCCCGCAGACCATTCCATCAGTCTGCATTCCAAAACGTCACGACTTCCCTTCTGAGCCCCGACTTGTGCCCAAACAGTTTTTTCCCACATATGGGGCACCAGTGTACTCAGGACAAATTGGACAACAATTTTTGGTGTCCAATTTCTCCTCTTACCCTTGGGAAAATAAAAAATTGGGGACTAAAACATCATTTTTGTGAGGATAAAAGTAGGATTTTTTATTTTTACACCTGGGCATTATAAACTTTAGTGAAACACTTGGGGTTCAAAATGCTCACCACACACCTAGGTAAGTTCCTTAGGGGTCTAGTTTCCAAAATGGGGTCACTTGTGGGGTTTCCACTGTTTAGGCACATGAGGGGCTCTGCTAACGGAACATGACGCCCGCAGACCATTCCATCAAAGTCTGCATTCCAAAACGTCACTGCTTCCCTTCTGCGCCCTGCCATGCGCCCAAACAGTGGTTCCCCCCAACATATGGGGTATCAGCGTACTCAGGACAAATTGGACAACAACTTTTGTGGTCCAAGTTCTCCTGTTACCCTTGGGAAAATAAAAAATTGGGGACTAAAACATCATATTTGTGGAAATTTTTTTTTTTTTTTATTCACGCCAGGGCATTATAAACTTTAGTGAAACACTTGGGGGTTCAAAATGCTCACCACACACCTAGATAAGTTCATTAGGGGGTCTAGTTTCCAAAATGGGGTCACTTGTGGGGGTTTCCACTGTTTAGGCACATGAGGGGCTCTGCTAACGGAACATGACGCCCGCAGACCATTCCATCAAAGTCTGCATTCCAAAACGTCACTGCTTCCCTTCTGCGCCCTGCCATGCGCCCAAACAGTGGTTCCCCCCAACATATGGGGTATCAGCGTACTCAGGACAAATTGGACAACAACTTTTGTGGTCCAAGTTCTCCTGTTACCCTTGGGAAAATAAAAAATTGGGGACTAAAACATCATATTTGTGGAATTTTTTTTTTTTTTTTTATTCACGCCAGGGCATTATAAACTTTAGTGAAACACTTGGGGGTTCAAAGTGCTCACCACACACCTAGATAAGTTCCTTAGGGGGTCTAGTTTCCAAAATGGGGTCACATGTGGGGGGTTTCCACTGTTTAGGCACATCAGGGGCTCTGCTAACGGAACATGACGCCCGCAGACCATTCCATCAAAGTCTGCATTCCAAAACGTCACTGCTTCCCTTCCGAGCCCTGCCGTGTGCCCAAACAGTGTATCCCCCCAACATATGGGGTATCAGCGTACTCAGGACAAATTGGACAACCACTTTTGGGGTCCAATTTATCCTCTTACCCTTGGGAAAATAAAAAATTGGGGACTAAAACATCACTTTTGTGGAAAAAAAAAATATTTTTTTTTTTCACGCCAGGGCATTATAAACGTTAGTGAAACACTTGGGGGTTTAAAGTGCTCACCACACACCTAGATAAGTTCCTTAAGGGGTCTAGTTTCCAAAATGGGGTCACATGTGGGGGTTTCCACTGTTTAGGCACATCAGGGGCCCTCCAAACGCGACATGGCGTCCGTTCGCAATTCCAGCCAATTTTGGTTTGGAAAAGTCAAACGGCGCTCCTTCCCTTTCAAGCCCTGCCGTGCGTCCAAACAGTGGTTCCCCCCCACATATGGGGTATCAGCGTACTCAGGACATGTTGGACAACAACTTTTGTGGTCCAATTTCTCCTCTTACCCTGGGGAAAATAAAAAATTGGGGACTAAAACATCATGCTTGTGGAAAAAATATGATTTTTTTTCTTCACGGCTCTACATTACAAACTTGCGTGAAGCACTTGAGGGTTCAAAGTGCTCACCACACATCTAGATAAGTTCCTTAGGGGTCTAGTTTCCAAAATGGGGTCACATGTGGGGGGTTTCCACTGTTTAGGCACATCAGGGGCCCTCCAAACGCAACATGGCGTCCGTTCGCAATTCCAGCCAATTTTGGTTTGGAAAAGTCAAACGGCGCTCCTTCCCTTTCAAGCCCTGCCGTGCGCCCAAACAGTGGTTCCCCCCACATATGGGGTATCAGCGTACTCAGGACATGTTGGACAACAACTTTTGTGGTCCAATTTCTCCTCTTACCCTTGGAAAAATAAAAAATTGGGCACTAAAACATCATGCTTGTGGAAAAAATATGATTTTTTTTCTTCACGGCTCTACATTACAAACTTGCGTGAAGCACTTGAGGGTTGAAAGTGCTCACCACACATCTAGATAAGTTCCTTAGGGGGTCTAGTTTCCAAAATGGGGTCACATGTGGGGGGTTTCCACTGTTTAGGCACATCAGGGGCCCTCCAAACGCAACATGGCGTCCGTTCGCAATTCCAGCCAATTTTGGTTTGGAAAAGTCAAACGGCGCTCCTTCCCTTTCAAGCCCTGCCGTGCGCCCAAACAGTGGTTCCCCCCACATATGGGGTATCAGCGTACTCAGGACATGTTGGACAACAACTTTTGTGGTCCAATTTCTCCTCTTACCCTTGGAAAAATAAAAAATTGGGCACTAAAACATCATGCTTGTGGAAAAAATATGATTTTTTTTCTTCACGGCTCTACATTACAAACTTGCGTGAAGCACTTGAGGGTTGAAAGTGCTCACCACACATCTAGATAAGTTCCTTAGGGGGTCTAGTTTCCAAAATGGGGTCACATGTGGGGGGTTTCCACTGTTTAGGCACATCAGGGGCCCTCCAAACGCGACATGGCGTCCGTTCGCAATTCCAGCCAATTTTGGTTTGGAAAAGTCAAACGGCGCTCCTTCCCTTTCAAGCCCTGCCGTGCGCCCAAACAGTGGTTCCCCCCCACATATGGGGTATCAGCGTACTCAGGATAAGTTGGACAACAACTTTTGTGGTTCAATTTCTCCTCTTACCCTTGGGAAAATAAAAATTTGGGGACTAAAACATCATGCTTGTGGAAAAAATATGATTTTTTTTCTTCACGGCTCTACATTACAAACTTGCGTGAAGCACTTGAGGGTTCAAACTACTCACCACACATCTAGATAAGTTCCTTAGGGGGTCTAGTTTCCAAAATGGGGTCACATGTGGGGGGTTTCCACTGTTTAGGCACATCGGGGCCTCTCCAAACGCGACATGGCGTCCGTTCTCAATTCCAGCCAATTTTGGTTTGGAAAAGTCAAACTGCACTCCTTCCATTCCGAGCTCTGCCGTGTGCCCAAACAGTGGTTTTCCCTCACATATGGGGTATCGGCGTACTCAGGAGAAATTGCACAACAACTTTATCAGTCCTTTTTCTCCTTTTTCCCTTGTGAAAATAAAAAAAATGTTTGTAAAAGATCATTTTTGTGACTAAAAAGTAAAATGTTAATTTTTTCCTTCCATGTTGCTTCAGCTCCTGTGAAGCACCTGAAGGGTTAATAAACTTCTTGAATGTGGTTTTGAGTACCTTGAAGGGTGTAGTTTTTAGAATGGTGTCACTTTTGGGTATTTTCTGCTATATAGACCCCTCAAAGTGACTTCAAATATGAGGTGGTCCCGAAAAAAAATGGCTTTGTAAATTTTGTTGTAAAAATGAGAAATCGCTGGTCAACTTTTAACCCTTATAATTTCCTAACAAAAAAAAATTTTGTTTCCAAAATTGTGCTGATGTAAAGTAGACATGTGGGAAATGTTATTTCTTAACTATTTTGTGTGACATATTTCTCTGTTTTAAGGGAATAAAAATTCAAAGTTTGAAAATTGCAAAATTTTCAAAATTTTTGCCATATTTGCGTTTTTTTCATAAATAAATGCAAGTTATATGGAAGAAATTTTACCACTATCATGAAGTACAATATGTCACGAGAAAACAGTCTCAGAATCGCGAAGATCCGTTGAAGCGTTCCAGAGTTATAACCTCATAAAGAGACAGTGGTCAGAATTGTAAAAATTGGCCCGGTCATTAACGTGCAAACCACCCTTGGGGGTGAAGGGGTTAAAAAATGGTGTGGGGTCCCCAACCATTTTTGACAACCAGCCTTGCTAAAGCGGACAGCAGGGGGCTGGTATTCTTAGGCTGGTAAGTGGCCATTGATATTGGCCTCCCCAGCCTAAAAATAGCAGCCCGCAGCCACCCAGAAAAGGCCATATGGTAGATGGTGCTTTACCTGACTTTTACCACTTGCCCTGTAGCAGTGGCTGGTGGGGTTCATATTTGTGGGGTTGATGTCACCTTTGTATTGTCCATTGACATCAAGTCCACAGATTAGTAACTATACATTAGACACCTATACATTGCTACATTACTAATCTTATAGTTATATTATAAATAAACACACAGCCAGAATAAAGTTCTTTTATTGAAAGAATGACACAGACTCCATTAATGATTCTAAATTAAACTATACTGATGTCATCACCTATTCTATTGAAGCCATCGTCTCCTGTAATTAAACAAAAAAAAACAACCATATCCTTCACCTGTCCTTCACCATAATCCATGTCTGGGGATAAACAGTTTTCAACCTGGATGGTGCCAATATGCGACTGTCCAGGCTAAGAACCACTGATGAATGAGCTGCTGCGAGCGCTGCCTCAGTGAGCAGTGGTGATGTCATCGAGTGTTGTGAACACTTTCAATCTGACTTCTGAGTTTGGGCTCCCCCTGGTGGTTACTGATGGTAATGAAGCTGCTTTGGCTAACAGAAGTCTGTCACCTGAAGGCGATGATTGGCAATCAGGTGTTTCTGACTGGGGAGATTTAAGTGAGCAGCCTTCCCATGATCCTTGCCGGTGATTTGTTTCTTCCTGAATCTTTGGAAGTCTGTTTGCTTCCTGCTGTGTCCTGCAACTTTCAGATAAGTTATTTTGCTGTTTAATTCTGTGGCTTTTGTTTACCTGTTGCTTTGCTCTGCTTTCTGCTTGTCAGAGTTGGTTCAGACGGGCCCCCTTGAGGGGACCTGTGCTGGACTCTATGTTCATTTGCTACAGTTTTGTATTTCCAGTTCCCTGTTATTTCAGTATCTGCTGATTTGCTACCAGTTCACACCAGAGACAGTTTATGTATTTTCAGTTCCCTGTTATTTCAGTATCTGCTGAGTTGCTACCAGTTCACACCAGAGTTCTAATCTAGCGGGGGAGAGATTGTGTGGTCTGAGTATTTTTGCATATCAGACATGTTGGAATTTTTGTTAGGGTTTTTGCTGGATTGCAGATAGTATTCTGTCCTGTCCTGTTCTATCTAGACAGTTTGGGCCCCAGCATTTGCTTGCTCTATTTTCTGCCTGTGTTTGTATTTCATCTTGTCTCACCGCCAATATATGTTTGGGAGCTACCTATTCCTTTGGGGCGCTAGTCTGGGGCAGTTTAGCTTTCCCCCTTTCTATCTTTAAGGTTTAGGTAACTCTTCGGCTGTGACGAGGTGTCTAGGGCACCGTAGAAACGTCCCACGGCTATTTTTAGTGCTGTCAGTTTAGGGGTCTGCAATCCACTAAATTACCAACCTCTCTGGGTGTCTGGTTGCCTAGTCTATTTTTGCTGCTGTCCTCCTCGGCTACTGAATCATAACAATCGAGCTTGCCACTGGTCCCTGAGACTACATTCCCAGCTGGGCCCTGAACTGCGGTGACCTATGTGACATCACAATAAAAGAACTTTTATTGTATATAAAATTGTAAAAACATGTAAGACAATACAAGGAAGACAAACACCAGTACTTAGACGACCACAAAAAATTATTTATTTGCCATGTTGATATAGCACTCTCTGTTAGTAAGCCGCTACCTACAGCTCTGAAAACATAAACCACTATCACTCTCATAAAAATAAATTGTAGAAAACAATTTGTTCAATCAACCAAAAACTTTAAAGCAAACAAAATACATATAACAAGTCTGATGAATCATCTGCTTTATTACCATATGGCAAAAGACCTGTCCTATAGTAAATTGTTAATGTTTCTGAAAGGTCAAACTAATGTTTTCCTGCTGAATTTCCATGACTTCTGGGGATACTTAAACATCTGCTCATTTTACCCTTTGGTTTTCTGAAACACAGAGGTTTTACAGCTCGTATACTGATTTTATTTTATATGAGTCAAACATTGTTTTGCAGTTTGCTGCAACCGAGTCCATGGGTATCTTAGTAGCCCAGGGCATCACCGGATAATAACAAGAGCTCATGTAAGGTCAAAAAACAGCATTTTATGTATGTGTTCTTGTTCTGAAGAAAATATATTAAATATAAAATATGTTACATAAACAAAATGGGGTTATCATGTGGAAACAAAGTAACATAAGGCAAAACTGTTTGGGACAAGTATCAAATCCCTTTTGGTAGAATTAAACTACTGTAAATATGTATTTTTTTCTTGTTTTAAGGTGAAGCCAAGAATAATAGTTACCTAGCAAAAAGTAAATCAAGATGGGGCAAGGGTCCTTTTTATTTACAATGATTTATTTATATATGCTTATATTTATATGTAACATATTAGGTAAAAAAATATTACTGTTAGAGCTTGCTCACACCACCGTATACATCGGACGAGTGCTATCCAAAGTTTTATTGGATAGCACTGGGAGCAATGTTTTTGTATAGGGCAACACTGATCAGCTACTTCTGTTATCCCACCGATTCAACATGATAAAAAATTTGCAGCATGCTGCGAGTGGCTATGCAAATTGGATCGTACTCATCTATTCAAGTCTATGAGTGGGTGGAAAACATCTGAGTACAGTCCGATTTTGCAGACTCACACAATGAAGAAGCTAGAGAAATTTTGATCTCGATCTTCTCCTCACTTGTGCTACGATTCTCTCATCTGGGATAATAGGATCATATTAACTCTGATCAGCATTTAATTAGAGTGTCATTACCATAATCAGTAATATTCTTTGGTAGAAAAAATATACACACGTGGTCAAAATTGTTGGTACCCCTCGTTTAATGACAGAAAACTCACAATGGTCACAGAAATAACTTGAATCTGAAAAAAGTAATAATAAATGAAAAATCTATGAAAATGAACAAATGAAAGTCAGACATTGCTTTTCAGCCATGCTTCCACAGAATTTAAAAAAAAATAAAACTCATGAAATAGGCCTGGACAGAAATGATGGTACCCCTGAAAATAATGTGACAAAAGGGACATGTTAAATCAAGGTGTGTGCACTAATTAGCATCCATCACAGGTGTCTACAATCTTGGAATCAGTGAGTGGGCCTGTATAGAGGGCTACAGATACTCACTGTGCTGTTTGGTGACATGGTGTGTATCACACTCAACATGGATCAGATTAAGCGAAGGAAAGAGTTGTCTCAGGAGATTAGAAAGAAAATTATGGACAAACATGGTAAAGGTAAAAGTTATAAGACCATCTCCAAGCAGCTTGATGTTTCTGTGACTACAGTTGCACATATTATTCAGAAATTTAAGCTCCATGGGACTGAAGCCAACCTCCCTGGACGTGGCCGCAGGAGGAAAATTGATGACAAATCAAAGAGATGGATCATACGAAAGGTAACAAAAGAGCCCAGAAAAACTTCTAAACAGATTACAGGTGAACTTCAAGCTCAAGGAACATCAGTGTCAGATCGCACTATCCGTCGTATGAGCCAAAGTGGACTTCATGGGAGACGACCAAGGAGGACACAATTGTTGAAAAAAATTCATAAAAAGACAAACTACAAGAATTTGCCAAACTACACATTGACAAGCCACAAAGCTTCTTGAAGAATGTCCTATGGACAGATGAGACAAAAATGGAACTTTTTGGCAAGGCACTTCAGCTCTTCAGCTCACAGATGGAAAAATGAAGCATATCAAAAAAAGAACACTATCCCTACCGTGAAACATGGAGAAGGCTCTGTTATATTCTGGGGCTGCTTTGCTGCATCTGGCACAGGGTGTCTAGAATCTGTGCAGGGTACAATGAAATCTCAAGACTATCAAGGGATTATAGAGAGAAATGTGCTGCCCAGTGTCAGAAAGCTTGGTCTCAGTCGCAGGTCATGGGTCTTGCAACAGGGTAATGACCAAAACACACAGCTAAAAGCACCCAAGAATGGCTAGGAGGAAAACATTGGACTATTCTGAAGTCGCTTTCTATGAGCGCTGACCTAAATCCTATTGAGCATCTTTGGAAAGATCTGAAATATGCCATCTGGAAAAGGCAACTTTCAAACACGAGACAACTGGAGCAGTTTGCTCTTGAGGAGTCGGCCAAAATACCTGTCGAGAGGTGCAGAAGTTTCATTGACAGTTACAGAAATTGTTTGATTACAGTGATTGCCTCAAAAGTTGTGCAACAAAATATTAAGTTAAGGGTACCATCATTTCTGTCCAGGCCTATTTCATGAGTTTTATTTTTTTTTTAATTCTGTGGAAGTATGGTTGAAAAGTAATGTCTGACTTTCATTGTTCATTTTCATAGATTTTTGATTTATTATTAGTTTTGTCAGATTCAAGTTTTTTCTGTGACCATTGTGGGTTTTTCTGTCATTAAACGTGGGGTACCAACAATTTTGACCACGTGTGTATATCTATCCTATTGTATCGGGTCATGCTGTGATTTTATTGTAAGTGGCAGATGGATTGCCGGCTTTTCAAAGGACATCAGTGTGTAAAAATCTTACTGCACTCGCATGGTCTGAGTGTCATACGTTTTTTTCTCGCACCCATTGACTTGTATTGGCGAGTCTCGTCTGAGATACAAGGACAATCGCAGCATGCTACGATTTTTTTCTCAGTCCGATTTCATCTGAGAAAAAAATCACAGATGAGGTGTGACTCATAGCTTAACATTGGTCAGAGTGCAATTCGATTTTTTTTTTCGGATTGCACTCATCCATTTTCCTTGTAGATGAGTATGAGCCCTTACAACAGTAGTCTACAAAGCTGATATTTGTGCCACCAGGAAATCATTTTAAGTTGTTGCATATGGTTTCAGGCTTCCCAGCACAATAGGCCTACACCAGTCCCTCACCCACTTCGTCTTAATTTAATTTAATCTTAAATTCAAAGCTATAAATGCTGGCTCAGACCCTGATACCTCATGAATGGCCCATGGCTGACTGCTGCTGTGCCATTATCAAATCTCTACTGTGGGTCAATTGATGACACATTTCCTGGTGTCTGTCCCTTATTTGAACTTTTTTTTTCAGCTTTTTGGCCCCTAAAGGTGTTGTTTATGCCTTTGGTTTTGCCTCCTATTCAATTCAATAAGGTTCAGATATGTTCAATGAACTGTTCAACAAACATCGGGATGTTCGCCAATTCAAACCGAACCGAACCTTGAAAGGTTCACTCATCTCTAGTCTACACTACAAAATGTACATGTAACAATTTTTTTGCACACCTGTTTTACTAGTCGATTTTCATGTGTATACATGCCAAAACAATACAGTGTCCAGTTGCAGGTGCTGGTTTCTTGGACATGTATTTGCCTAGTATTTTTGTCCTTATTTTGGGAAATTGAGTTGAAGTTTGCTAAAAATAAATACATAAATCTATACAAATGCATGTTTGTTTTTGATCACCTTTTTTATGAGGACAATTTGATAACTAAACATGCAACACCAATATTATGGCTTGCTGCCGCATTTTGCATCCTGTATGTGTACCTAATAGTGTTGAGCGATATTGCTCAATATCTAAAAATATATCGTATCGAAATTGTATCGCCGATAGCACTAAATATCGTCGATATCCGATTTCGATACCGGAAGTCCCATGTAAGTCTATGGGAACAAAATATCGCAACAAAAAAAACCCTTTCTTTCGTTGTAAACACAAAATATACACACATAGAATACATTATATATATATATATATATATACATGTCATTGTGACATATATATATATACATATATTTATAGTTTATACACTTCTACATAGTAAAATCGACTCTAATTCAATTGCCGGGTAAAGACGTGACATACCCCATAGAAGTCGACGGGCTCGGTGCCGAGTACCCCGAAAACCTCTGGCTCTGTGCGACTCAACTTGGGCGTCACGAACAGGATTCTGTAGCTCGCTATAAGCGAGTCCTGTGTGCCTGAATTGCACTGGTTTTGTGCTTGAGAATTGCTAAAATCATCAGAGAATGTATTTGCCATTTTTCCGCCATATCTGCGTCACGACGAGGCACTGGTGAAGAAGAAGGGCGTGCTCTTCGTGGGTGTCACTCACTCAGTGGCGTGAAAACGATGGCCGCCCACTGTAAATGGTACTGCAATGTAACATCGTGCCCCACAGCTCTGGAGTTCCGCCTCCTCATCCTCCTCAGTGTGCGGAAACTAACACGAAGGTCCCGCCTCCCTACAAAAGAGGGGCCCTCTCCAGATATGACACATGTGACTTGGCAGAGATGGCTAATGGACACGACGAGCAGAAGTGTGAAGGGATGGAGCAGTCAGAGCTCTCCCCCCACGGAAGCGACCCGATCGCCACAGAATCACCGTTGGGCACCCGGCCTGTAAACCCTCCTACGCTGCAAGAAGCGGCGGATACCCTAAGAGGCCTGGCCCGGCACCGGGAGGAGGTCGCCAGGATGGAAGCCAGCTGGCGTGCCCTAAAAATAAACTTGGAGCGGCGCCAATCCCTCTTACCTGAAGTGTCTGTACCGGAAGGTGAGGCACCCGTTCTAGTAGAGGAGTCCTTGCAATGTGATCCGGTTGACGTTGTCGCAGTGGAGGCACCCGTTCCTGCAAAAACCGCAGCACCATCAGCAGCACCCCAGATCCCGCTGTCTGCCCCCGTCGCTGAGACAGAAGAAGCGACACCCGTCCTCATGGAGGAGGCCGTGCAGGCACCAGAGCACTACCTGCCTGTACCGGAGCCCCGACTGTCATCTGATTTAGAGCCGTCTACTTCCTCCGCAGGGGAGCGCCGCCAGGACTGGGGGGCGACTGGAGAGCTGCCGCAAACCGGACACTGTAAGCTGCAGTGGAGTGGTGGAGACATGGAGATGCTGGAGGAGAATTACAACCGGCGTCAGGAGGAAGAGTGGAGACGTTGGAAGCGGGAAGCAGAGCGACAAAGGGAGCAGCGAGAATCCCTAAAACTTCGCCAACGTCACCTGGAGAAGGACCGGGCAGATAAGGACCGGATGAGAAAGGATAAAGGAACCCTGAGTGAGCCGCGGCGTAAGGGTGCAGTACGGAGCTTTAAATTGAAAGGTGGTTGGGGCTTCATCAAGGAGCCTGGACTTTATTTAGAAGTCTTTGTGACCGGCGGGACGTGGAGGCTCACCTCCAGAAGGACACCCGGGGAGGGACCTGTTGCCAGGAGACTTGGTGACTTACACCCGACACTGGGGTTACAATGGGTGGTACGCCCTAAATGTTACCAGGTGCGACCCCTACTCCCCAGTGTGTCAGGAACCTGTGAGACCCTCGAAGCCTTCAGCCTCCCACATCCAGGCCTCTGCAAAAGTGCCCACCCCACGCCGTAAATCTCCCCAGCCTCCCTCAGTGGTCTCCTCAGCAGCCCCAGCTATGGACATGATAAGTATAGCTGGCCCGTACCCGGCGCCTGTTAGGCACCCTGGGGTTCGTACAGTCCGGGACATAGGGCTCCAGACCCGGAGGGAGATGAAAGAGGTGGCCACACAGACCCAGATAGTGGGTCACGACGTCACTGTACAGGCCACACGACGTCATCAGGTCCTGGTGGTCCTTGGTGCCTCGGATGTTTGGCAATCTCAAGAAGAGTACCAGGTGGTACCTGGAAGAGGCCAGCCAAAGAAGTCTAAATAACCCGGACAGGGTCCCTGTATGTAAATAGTTAACTTGTTTATGTACCCGGACGGGTGAATGTTCCAAAAAAAATTTTTAATTTAATAAAAAAAAAAAACACAGTTTTCATTTCTTTTATTACTGTCTCATCCTGCTGCGACGCCATCGATCTCCTGTAAAAAATGAAAAAAAAAAAAAAAAAAAAGTATACCACCTGACCGACGCAGTCCATAGTAACGAGTGTCCCACGACGATCCAGCTCTGCTACATCAGAATGACAGGCAGAGCCTGTCATCCCGGCGCAGCACAGCTGATTACCTGCTTCCCCGGCGGTGACGTCATCGGACTGACTGCTTTACGGCCGGGATTACCCTGCAGTCACTGCAGTTATTGCAAAAAACTGCATGTGACCGCCAGGGAGAAGATAATGGCGGCCATCAAGCAGTCCAGGACGTGACCGCCGGAGATCTTCTGCCAGGTAAGTGCCGCTGACTCCTGACAGACCCGACCGACGGACACTCACAGTGACAGTGACAAATCCGATTCCGGTATTCGATAAGACGAAAATATCGAAACTAATTATCGAAAGGCCGATAGAGCTAATATCGGCCGATAGCCGATATTTGCATTATCGTATCGCTCAACACTAGTACCTAACTACTTAGCATTTTTATGTTACATACTTTTTGGCAAGGGTTAACTGAGTGGTTCTGAAAAGATTGACAAAAGTTAATTATAGTGATGTATAAAATATATGGTAAAAAAAAAGTTACAATGACAATGGAATGGGTAGTGCTAAAAACAAAAATCTGCAGAATCTAGCTACACTAGCAAAAGTACTTGCACCACCACCACTGGCACTAGCAGCCTTTGCAATAATGCTACCAAACGCAGATCACAATTGGCCTTATTTGCTTCCGGATAGTCCCATAGTGAGAAGAAAGTGGAGGGTGCTAAGGTATATATGGCAAATCACTCATCTCACTCACAGCAGGATGATATCACCTCTGACAGCGACACTATTAATTCGAGTTCTGCTCCGTTATCCTTTTTCACTGTAGGAACAGTTAATCTTTTACATTGCAGACTTTCAATTCCGTCAATGACAAATCTATCTGTTCTGTCCATTAATCCCTGAAACCACAATACTCCCGGGGTTAAGAAAGATATTTCTTAATGTTTTCCTGCTGATTTACTGTATGAGTTGAACAGTCATTCTTTGGACTCAGTTGACAAGGGGCTGGAGAAGATGAGGATATAATTCAAATGCCCAGATGTACTGCTGGCTCTGTCAGCCCTGTAGGTAGGGGCACTAGCGGTGGAGGTTTTAGTGGCACTTTGAGTCAGGACACATGTAGAATTGGGAATCAGATGGGGACATGGAGCTCAGGACACTTCCCACACTGAGGCATCTATTAGAATCATCAGGAATGATGACACCTATGGTGATAATTATTATGGGATATACATGTGAACCTGATCGGCGTGCTAATGAGGTCATATCAACAGAGAAGGATATCATTGCATTAGTGATGTGCATTGGTGCCAGCAATAAAGAGTGGAAACAAAATATCTTCTGGCAACAGATCTGCTTTTTCTGTACGCAATCTGGGAGCAACTGCAAGTGGTTGATGAGACAGTCACATAAATGATTTATCATTGTGGATTATCTATTACATCTACTATTGTTTATCGATTTCTCTAGTTACTTCAGGTTCGTGCGCTCGATACATTTGCAAGCAACTACAGATGGATGGGTTTTGAGTACAGGTCTGTGCAGGTCTGTATCGCTATAGTATATAAGCTCTTATTGTTGCTAAACGGGTTAGTATTTGCTGCGATTTTATTACTTATTCATATAGTGTTTTTCATTCTACAATGCTTATTTTACCCCTTGAAAGTTTTGAGTGTCCATAATTTAGAAAGTTGGATAAAAATGTGGCAAAGTCGTCCATTGAGTGAAGCTGAATTGGAAAAGCTTGCCAAAGCCTCAGATTCTGAAAAAGATATCCAATTGGAGAAAGTGTCCAAAGATGAGGACCACGTAAGTGGTGAGAAAAAAAAGTTGTCTGACGAGGCACAATACAAAGACGACTAGTTCAATGCAAGCAATTCAGTCTAAAACCTAAAATATAATTTTCAGCCTTCTGCCCAGTCAGAAAAATTGTCCTCTGCTAACGTCAGAAAATTCTATACTAACTAGCCACTATTAGACAAGTTTGGGATAAATAGTCTTCCAAAATTATACAGTATTGGTATACAATACTCTAAACGCTCAGGTATATTCAGGAAAAAAGCCTGGAGAATAACCTGAAAAAAAATCTGGGTATGATGTAAGTACTAAGAGGAAAAATTTTGACATGTGACAACTTTTTTACATCGCACCAACTGGGACAGCTGTTGCTAAATGAAAACTTAAAATGCTGGGAATGCTAAGAAAAAGCAAGCCTGAGCTGACAAAAGGTATCATTGCTAAAAGAGATTTTCATAGTTCAAAGTTTTACTTTACTAGAGATTCAACAGTGGTTTCTTACATTCTTGAAAAATAAACAGGTCATTCTGATGCTAACAATACACCATGCCAATGCAGAAAGTAGTTGAGATGACAAAAAGACGCAGATTATATTAAATTACCATATTTTTTGGACTATAAGACACATTTTTTTCCTTCAAAAATGTGGTGGAAAATGGGGGGTGCGTATTATAGTCCGGATGTCCCTGCTCTGGTTGTGGATGGGGAGTTGGGGAGCAGCAGGTCACAGGAGGCAGGAGCTGGTGGCTGCGGCTAACTCCTGTGCCTGCTGCTAAATAGAAATGAATATTCACTGCATTCCACGCTCATGGGAGTGGAAAGCAGTGAATATTAATTTCTCTTTAATTGCAAACACGCTGTTAGCGACAACAGCCGGCTTCCTGCAGCTGCTGGGCGTTCGCGTGTGCCCACTGCTTTCCACTCCCATATTCATTTACTTTTAGTAGCAGGCACAAACGAGTGCCTCGCAGCTGCAGGAAGCCGGCGGCTGCGGCTAACATTGTGCCCGCTATTAAAGAGCAATGAATATTCACTGCTCTTCACGCACATAGTCCCAGAATGGGGAGCAGTGAGTATCCGAGAGCTGTCTTCAGCTTGTAAACAGCTCATGATGTCACTGCTAGCGCAGGAAGGTAAGTATAATGGTTTATGTTTTTTTAATATTTTTCCGACAGGGGCCATGCATACCAGGATAAGGATGGGGCCATGCATACCAGGATGGAGATGGGGGCCATCCATACCATGATAGAGATGAGGGGTCCATTCATACCAGTATAGGGATGAGGAGGCCATGCATTCCAGGATAGGGATGAGGGTGCCATGCATACCAGGATGGGCATGAGGGCTATTTATACCAGGATAGGGATGAGGGGTCCATGCATAAAATGATAGGGATGAGGAGACCACGCATACCAGGATTGGGATGAGGGGGGCCATGCAAACCAGGATGGAGATGGGGGGCCATGGATATCAAGATAGGGATGAGGAGACCATGCATACCAGGATGGAGATGGTGGTATGCATGCCAAGATAGAAATGAGGGGGCCATGCATACTAGGACAGGGATGAGGGGGCCATGCATACCAGGATGGGGATGGGGCCATGTATACCAGAATAGGGTTGAGGAGGCTATGCATACCAGGATAGGGATGAGGAGGCCATGCATACCAGGATAGGAATGAGGGGGCCATGCATGCCAGGATGGGGATGGGGCTATGCATATCAGAATAGAGATGAGGGGGCCATGCATACCAGAATAGGGATGAGGGGGCCATGCATACCAGGATTGGTATGGGGTCGTGCATACCAGGAAAGTGATAAGGAGGTTATGCATACCAGGATAGAGATGAGGAGGCCATGCATAACAAGGTAGGGATGAGGGGGCCATGCATACCAAGATGGGGATGAATGGACCATATATAACAGTATAGGGGATATTAGTGCAGAATTGACCACATTGTTTGCTTCAATTATTTTTTCTAAATTCTTCATCTAAAACCTAGGTGTATCTTATGGTTCAGTGTGTCTTATAGTCTGAAAAATACGATATAATGCCACCAAAGGGCCAGTTGATACAAGAAATCAAATAATAGCTACGTACACAAGCAAACACAAAACCAATCGGTGGCCAATGGTTTTATTTTATAACATTCTGGATGAATCTGCCCACAATGCATTTGTTTAATGACGTGAAATAAACCAATTGAATAAACTGCATAAATGAAGACTCTTTCTTGAAGAATTAGGATAGTCACTTGCTATGCCATCTATTTTAGGAAGAAAAGTAAAACCTCAAAGTGAAGCCATAGCAAACCATATCCGGCAGCTCAACAACGTGAACCTACTGCCCCGCCATCACTGGAAAAAGCCTAAAAAGGAAAAGATGTATCATTTGTCCATCTGTGATAAAACAAAAATTATATGTTCTAGTTGTATTAAATATTTATGTAAAGCATATGTGAGTTATTTCTGTTTTATTTTTATTTTTCATTTGTTTTTAACAAACCATGTTCACATACAGTTAAATAATGCAACTGGTATTCAAATAATATGCTTATAGTAGCTAAATGTCAAAATTAACAGACTTTAATAGGTTGAACAGTACGAGTGTATAGCCAATAGGATTAGAACAGCAGGGTTAAGTAAATACTAAACTAGAAGGAGAGGAAGGCTATGGCAGTATCTCTTCTTTAGTGTCTAAAGGGTATGCCACACTAAACAAGATCGCAAACGAGATCGCAAACGGGATCACTATTTTGCGATCTCGTTAGCGACTTAGCTGTGTGTGGCATGTAGCAACTATGTGGCCCCTGCTGTGATCTCGTTGATCGTTCACTAGAGTTCTGGACCGTTTTTTGATCGTTGGCGTCCCGCTGGTGAGCCTATATCGCTGTTTGGCACCTTTTGCGAACGACCTCGTTTGTGACGCATATGGGTTTAGCGTCACGGAATGGATCGCAATATCTGTAAGTTCTCTTTTGCGTCACAGAGAGGATTGCAGAAGTTGCAAAGCAGGCTAGCAGGACGCAGAGAGCAGGAGCGATGCTGGAAATTCCTATGAATCAGAAGCGCTCAGTACATGCTAATGACATCCTAACGACCGCCAAAGTCGTTAAAGAGATCGCTGACCGCTGATGTGTCGTTTATGAGATCTCCTGTTTGGCAGCTACTAGCGACCTAAAAGAGATCTCACAAACGATCTCATTAGCTTGCGTCGTTATTGAGATCGCTAATGAGATCACTAAGTGTGGCAGTACCTTAAGTGTCTATACCAGAGGCACATGCTATAAAGGTAAAGGGTGTATTATATTGCAGTATATTATCACTCTGTGTGTGAGACTCATGCTGTCAGAGGAGAGGGAAAACATCTGATAGGCTCAAAGCACAAAACTAAGCTCTTAGACTACAGTAAACAGTACTTCCCAACTTGGCAAGTTATTATATATCCACTAGAGGTAGGCAAAAAAATTTGCAGAACCCTTGTCCAGCAACCAAGTTGGTAGTCTGTGGCTGCATAACTCCTCCGTCTGTTGGTATTCTCGGTGCTTCTTTTGATTAATATGTGCCTTGGCATCTTTACGACATGATGTACACATGCTGTCACACTAGGCTTACCAATCAGAAGGGGTGTCAGGGATGCTAGCAGGTAAGAGCAGGTTCACAGGCCTTGGGTCACGGCTGTGGACTACCAAAGTACTTGCTAGACCAAGGTCTTGTGAATTTTTTGCTCAACTATCCAATTAATAGAATGGGTGATAACTTACTTATCGCTGGGGTCTCGTCCCTTTCCTAGGACTCCCATTGATGTCTAGAATAAGACTAAGAAGTGTCTTGCAGGAATTGATTATTGGCCGTGCACGCGCGCTACTGTTCTATTTATTGCCTAAGTGCATTCCAGTGATAACCTGTCTAAATGTTTTAGATAAACACCAAAATCTTAGTCAGAAATATCACCTGGCTGTATGTCACATTAGAAAAAAAGCTTATCCACGCTGCTTTGTCATATAGGGAAAATAAACATTTCTCTGCACCACATCTAATATGCATTTTTAGCTGCTTTAGGAGGGATTAGGATTTTTTTATTATACCGATAAGAACACTTTAAGCTTGCTGTACACTTTCTAGCATCTGTATCTATTTATGACAGTGATGGAAGAGATGTAAAATCAGCATTATCACTACAGCTTGCAAAATGATGGATTTACAGTTAATACCAGAGCTACCCCTCAGTTTTAACAAAGCATAAATTTTACAGCTTTTATGTGGATTGACACCTTTATATACAGTTTTTTTTTTAGAAATATAAATCACAGGATGAAGACTGCCTGAGTAAAAACATTTTGTATCTCTTGTAACATCTTGTAATTATTAATTTGTTTGATACATGCTATGAAATCTATTGGAATTTGACTGACTCATTTCTAACACCCAAAGAAAACTAATAGCTAAGCATTTATCACAAATGTAAAAATATACTCAGGATTAGGGATGAGTGGAACGGTGCATGTCCAGGTTTGGCGGGTTCTGCCAGACTTTTAGTCTGATTCGGGACCCAGACTTGACCACAAAACCTGAACCCCATTTAAGTCAATGGTGAACCGAAGTTCAATGCAAAAGGAAGCAAAATATGGGTAAGAGCAGGACAATTTCCCTGCAAACATGGTGCAGTCATGTTAAAATTGGAAGTAAATGAATAACATAAAAGTTTAACAGTGCCACCACCAGGGCCGGCTCCAGGTTTTTATGGGCCCCGGGCGAAAGAATCTCAGTGGGCCCCTTTAACACAGACCACGATTCATGATGCACAGATACTGCAGAGAAATATGGGTATAGTACAATGCCAAACACTTCTCTTCTTCCATTACATGAGTGATATCTATTGTAAATTGTACAATAGCTCAAAAAACGTCAAATCCACACAGCGCACAGTACAGACTGGACAGTAAAGTCCTCCATACAATATTATGGGCACCACATAGTCCTCCATACAGTATTATGGGCCAAATAGAATGCTCCATAAAGAATATTGGACCCCAAATAATTCTCCATACAGGATACTGGTCCCCATATAATGCTCCATACAAAATATGGAGCTCTCCTCTGCACTGTGCTGCGTTCTGCACTGTTACAGCTCAGGAAAGGGCGCTGTGGAAAGACTCATCATTATCATCATCATTGCCTCCCCATCATCATAATTGTCTCCCCATCATCATCATCATTGCCTCCCCATTATCATCATTGCCTCCCCATCATCATCATCATTGCCTCCCCATCAACATCATTGTCTCCCCTTCATCATTGCCTCCCCATCATCATCATCATTGCCTCCCCATCATCATCATCATTGTCTCCCCATCATCATCATCATTGCCTCCCCATCATCAACATTGCCTCCCCATTATCATCATTGCCTCTCCATCTTCTTCATCATTGCCTCCCCATCATATCATCATTGCCTCCCCATCATCATCGCCTCCCCATCATCATCATTGCCTCCTCACCACCATCACTGCCTCCCCCACCACCATTACACATACAGCACCACACACAGACAGCACCGCAGCACTCTCTCACATACACACACACAAAGCACCGCACTACATACACACACACTGATACACACAGACACACACACAGACACATCACATCTCACCTGCCTGGCGCCCGCGCTTACTCTCTGCCACAGCCGGCCGCTGAATGATGACGTCATTCAGCGGCGCTGCTGTGAGAGGAAGCGCAGGTGCCCTGCAGGCGCCCCCTGGAGCCCGGAGCTGCGGAGGCACGGGGAGAGGTAAGTATTGCGCCGGCTGCTTCCGGGGCCCTGAGCAAGCGGGGGGGCCCATTGGCGGTGCTGGTACCGCTCTCATCTGCAAACGGGCGCCGGGGTGCCTGACGGCGAGTGGGCCCCCCGCCTGCTCAGGGCTCCGGCACTTGCCCGGGTAGGCTGGGTGCTGATGCCGGCCCTGGCCACCACAGAGACTGAGACTTGCTACCTCCAGTCCAGTAAAAAATTTAACCCACAGACCATGGGGAAGAGTAACCCCACAGAAGCAGCTTACAAATTTCACCCACAGAGCATGGTGTAGAGTACAATCACAGAAGTTGAATAAAAATGTCATCACCAGATCATGGGGCACAGTACTCCCACAGAAGCTGAGTAAAAATTTTTCCCCAGACCACACGGCACAGTACCCCCACAGAAGCTAATTGAACATTTCACCCACAGAGCATGGGGAACAGTACCCCTACAGAAACTTATTAAAAATTTCACCCACAGCGCACGAGGCAGAGTATCCCCACAGATTCAGCTAACAAATTTCAACCACAGAGCATGGGGAAGAGTACCCCCACTGAAGCAGCTTGCAAATTTCACCCCCAGAGCATGAGGAAGAGTACCTCCCCAGAAGCTGATTAAAAAATTCACACAAAGGCCAGACCATGGATCACCGTACCCCCACAGAAGCTAATTAAAAATTTCACCTCCAGCCCATGGTGCACAGTACCTCCACAGAAGCTGATTAAAAATTTCACCCACAGAGCATGAGACAAAGCACCCCCACAGAAGCGGCTTACAGATTTCAAACACAGATCAAGGGGAAGAGTAGCCCCACAGAAGCTGATTACAAATTTCACCCACAGGGCTTGAGACAAAGCACCCACACAGAAGCAGCTTACACATTTCATCCACAGAGCATGGGACAGAGTACATACACAGAAGCTGATTAAAAATTTCACATCGAGCATGTGGCAGAGTACTCCTACAAAAGCAGCTTACAAATTTCACCTACAGAGCATTTGGAAGAATACCATCACAAAAGCTGATTCAAAATTTTACCCACAGAACATGGTGCAGAGTCCCCCCACAGAAGCAGCTTACAAATTTCACCCAGAGCATGGGGCAAAGCACCCCACAGAAGCAATTTACACATTTCATCCACAGAGCATGGGGAAGAGTACCCTCACAAAAGCTGATTAAAAATTTCACCCACAAAGCATGGGACAGAGTACCCCCATAGAAGCTGATGCTGCTTACAATTTTCACCCAAAGAGAATGGGGCAGAGTACCCTAACAGAAGCTGATTAAAACTTTCACCCTAGACCAGACCATGGGGCACCGTATTCCCTCAGAAGCTGATTAAAATTTTTACCCACAGATCATAGAGCACTGTACCCCCACAGACACTGATTAAAAATTTCACCCACAGTGCATGTTTTCACATTCCCCTCCCCGCTCCATTAGCGTACATTACAGCAGCTGCCAATGAAAAGTTCGTAGTATGAACTTGGATCAAGCTGGAAGTCAGCCGCGAGCCTTGCTACCAGCAGTCCCAGCCCCTTTGCCTTGGGATGCCTCCCCAATGCTATTGCCTAAGGGTTCAGGAGGCCTAAAGTGTTTACCTTGAAAAAATTATTGGTCAAATTAGGCAACCATGCCTGAATTCTCCAAATAGAGATAATGGAATAGTGCTCCGTTTCTGGTTTCTTATTTCCTTGTTCTTGTGCCATGATTAAGAGAGGACTGAGTGGAACACAAAGGATGCAAGATAGCCAGGTACAGTAAGCTTGAGCAGGAGCTCCCTTACATCAAGATTCCAAGGAAACTGAGTTACCCTTAGGGCTGAAACACTCTGCAATGATCTGTAGTGTAAGAACAGTTTATGTGTTCATCATCACCGTAAAAGTGCCATTGCCTGTGATTTGACATTAAAGGGGTTGTTCACTACAAGGACTACACATTTTTGATCTAAATGTTTGGCTGCAATAAAATAAAAAAGATTATACTCAACTCCCATGTGAGTGAAGTTCCAGCGGTGTCAGCACTCGTGGTCGCGGGGCTCTCGTGCAATTGCATGACATATGGTGCCCGGGGCTCAATCAGCGCTGATGTCACTATCCCCTCCTTCGAACATTTTGAACATTGAAAAGGAAGTCCAGGCTGTAGCTGATCTCTGACCTCTTCTTCATGTTCAAAACTTCAAAAAGCGGAGACAGTGATGTCATCGCTGATTGGGCACGTGTCACAACTCCCGCATGGGATCCCTAGGGAGAGCAAATGCTGGCATCGCTAAAATGGCATTGGCATGGGAGGTGAGTATACACTTTTTTATTTTATCTGGGACAAACATTTAGATCAAGAAGGGGTTGTTCTAGTAGTGGACAACCCCTTTAAGGAACATGTGTTACAGGTTACTCCCTGTATCTGAATGTGTTGATATGTAAAAAGGATTTTGCAAGTACAAGCTGATGTGGCTGTCTCATTTTGAATTCCAAAAGTAATTGGAGTTGTGGTAGGCGAATCAGAACTGAGTATTAAAATCAACCTCACTGAAACACTGCACTCCACACACACCAAGGGACCCAAAGGTCCTCCTATTTTCTGTAGTGGCCGGGGTGAAGATTGTACTACACTCACCCATGACTACCACCCTGGGACCCTTTACATTTGGAATAGTCAGCAGGATACGGGTTCTTCGCATGGAGAAAGTGCAGTGAAGAATGCCTGTCAGACAACTGAAGAAGCGCCTGTAATTGAACAACATGAATTGGTACAGCATACAAATTCCAAAATGGTGGACGTTGATGCAGATATGACAGAACCTGAATTTGAACAAATTAAGATGTCGGCCAACAGCATGGATCACAAGATAGCAATGACCTGTGGTCTTAGGTGGAGAAGTCCGGGCCATCATGGGAGGGCGCGAAAAGGTGCTCTGCCCATCGGAGTTTCGACCCAGAAGAGGGGATGTGCTGAAGCCCAGGCTCGACCCAGAATGGCAGTCATGTTACGAAAGTGGGTGCATTTCAAAATGAAGCACATCCCACCGGGTAAGAGATGATGATGTACAGTACACACAGCAGCTTAAAGGCTAAGTACTCTCAAAGGCAGGGTTACAGAGTAAACATAGCAGCTTAAAGGCACTTTCCTCCCATAGGCAGTGTTGCATTGTACACACAGTGGCTTAAAGGCACAGTACTCCCACAGATATGTGTTGCAGAGTACACACAGCAGATTTTTTCACAGTATTCCCACAGTCGTGGGTGCAGAGTACACACAACGGCCTAACCCCTCTACTCCCGAAGGTGGTTTGCACGTTAATGGCAAGGCCAATTGTGACACCTGCCAATTTATGTGGCAAACTCTGGAACACTTCAGCGGATTTCAGTGATTTCTGGACTGTTTTTTGTGACATATTGTACTTCATGATAGTGGTAACATTTATTTGATATGACTTACATTTATTTGTGAAAAAAAACGAAATTTGGCAAAAATTTTGAAATTACAAAATTTTCCAACTTTGAATTTTCATGCCCTTAAATCACAGAGATATGTCACAAAAAACTTAATAAGTAACATTTTCCACATTTCTACTTTACATCAGCACAATTTGATAACCAAATTTTTTTTTTGCTAGTAAGTTAGAAGGGTTAAAAGTTGACCAGCGATTTCTCACTTTCACAACAAAATTTACAAAGGGACCACATCACATTTGAAGTCACTTTGAGGGATCTTTATGACCCAAAAGGGACACCATTCTAAAGACTGAACCCCTCAAGGTTCTCAAAACCACTCTCAAAAAGTTTATTAACCCTTCAGGTGCTTCACAGGAATTTTTGGAATGTGTAAAAAAAAATGAACATTTAAGTTTTTTTTCACCAAAAATTTACTTCAGATCCAATTTTCTTTATTTTCACTAAGGTAACAGGAAAAATTGTCTCCTAAATTTGTTTAATTTCTCCTGAGAATCCCAATACCCCATGTGAAGGAGAAAACCACTGTTTGGGCACACGTCAGAGCTCGGAAGGGAAGGAGCGTCATTTGATTTTTTGAATGTAAAATTTCCTGGAATCATTAGCAGACATCATGATCCACTTGGAAAGCCAATGATGTGCCGAAATAGTGGACACCCCCCACAAGTGACCCCACTTGGGTAACTAAACCCCTCAATGATTGTATTTAGATGCATGGTGAGCACTTTGAACCCCAAGGAGCTTCACAGAAGTTTATAATGTAGATCTGTGAAAATAACAAAATCACATTTTCCTCACAAAAATGTTATTTTAGCCCCAAATTTTGCATTTTCATAAGGGTAACAGGAGAAACTGCACCATACAATCTGTAGTAAAATTTGTACGTAGTACATCGATACCCCATATGAGGAAGAAATTTACTGTCGGGGTGCACGGCAGGGCTCTGAAGGGAAGGAGCGTCATTTGACTTTTTGAATGTAAATTTTCTGGAATAATTAGCAGATGTCATGTCCCATTTGGAGAGCACCTGATGTGCCTAAACAGTGGAAGCCTCCCACAAGTGACCCCATTTTGGAAACTAGACCCCTCAAGGAATGTATTCAGATGCATTTGGGTGCACGGAAGGGCTCGAAAGGGGAGGAGCATCATTTAACTTTTTGAATGTAAAATTTCCTGGAATCATTAGCAGACGTCATGTCTCATTTGAAGAGCCCTATATGTGCCTAAACAATGGAAACTCCCCACAAGTGATGCAATTTTGGAAACGAGACCCCTCAAGGAATGTATTTAGATGTGTGGTGAGCACCTTGAACCCCCAGGTGCCTCACAGACATTTATAACATTGAGCTGTGAAAATAAAAAAAAATCACATTTTCCCCACAAAAATGTTGTTTTGGTCCCAGATTTTGCATTTTCATAAGGGTAAGAGTAGAAATTGAACCATACAATTTGTTGTGCAATTTCTCATGAATACGCCGATACCTCATATATGGGGGAATACTACTTTTGAGGCACAGTGCAAAGCTCAGAAGGGAAGAGATGTCATATTGGAGTTCAGATTTTGCTGGAATGGATTGAGGGTGCCATGTCACATTGGTAGAGCCTATGAGGTGCCAGAACAACAGAAACCCTCTATATGTGAATTCCTTTTACAAACTGCACTCCTCAATGAATTCATCTAGGGGTGCAGTGATATTGACACCACATGTGCCTCACAGAATTTTATACCACTGAGCGGTGAAGAAAGAATAAATTAAATTTTTACCACTAAAATGTTGTTTTAGCCCCAAGTTTTTAATTTTACTAAGAGCTAATAATTTATTTTTTTTTACAACAAACTGAGGTCCCTTTTTTCCTGAGTACGCCAATACCCTACATGCAATCAGGAAATATTTTTCAGGCACAGTGCAAAGCTCAGAAGGCAAGGAGACCCAGATTTTACTGTTATGGTTTGCAGGTGTCATGAAACACTGGTAGAGCCCATGAGGTGACAGAACAGCAGAACTCCCCATAAGTGACCCTATTTTACAAACTACACCTCTCAATGAATTCATTTATGGGTGCAGAGATCTTATTGACACCATGGGTGTGTCACAGAATTTTATACCATTGGGCAGTGAAGAAAAAATAACTGCATTTTTACCACCAAAATTCTGCTTTAGCAAAAGATTTTAAATTTTCACACAAGAAGTGGGTAAAAATGGCACCAAAATTTGTCTCACAATTTCTACTGAATGTGGCAATACCCCATATGTGGCTGTACAGTGCTACTCAGTCATGCGGAGAAACTCGGGATGAACGGAGCGCTATTTGTCTCCTGTAGTGCAGATTTTCCTATAACAGTTTGTGAACTCCATATTCAGAGCCCCTAATTGCTAGAAGAGCAGAATCCTCACACGAGTGACCCCATTTTTAAAACTATACCATTTGAGGAATTTATCTACAGGTGTAGTGACGATTTTGACTCCATGGGTATTTTCCAGAAACAAGCAGCAATGAATGTTGCCGAGTGAAAATTGCAAACTGCCGTTGTAGTGACCAGTACGCTGTAGTGACCCATACGTTGCAGTCACCAGTACGTTGCAGTCACCAGTACATTATGCCCAATCCATGCTTCTGGAGGCATGCATTCATAAGTTAGGTGGGCTCTCATTGCTTCAGAAATGCCAAACATGGACGCAATATGTGGTTTAGTTACACTGGGGGCTCAGAAGGGAGGGGGCATTTGGATTTGGGAGCAGAGAATTTGCTGAATTTCCTTTGGTGGATGAAGAGCCATTTTGCATTTTCAGAGCCTTTGTGCAACTAGTGTAGTGACCAGAAAAAATCATTATTGTTGTATGTTATATGTTATATGATAAGTGTGCTCTATTTCTTACATGATTTCAATTGTGATACCGGCTCCTTGTTTTGCCTTGGGAGGAGGTAAATGATTTAATATTATGCTGCCCTCTCCTGCCTTGTTTTGGTATTACCACTAGTAGTACTATGCTGCCCTCTGCTGCCTTAGTTGGTAATTGCAACTTGTTTTTCTGATTTGAAACAAGTGGCAGTTGGAGGTGGCGTGAGACTGAAAACGAGGAGTTACGAGCCGTTTCCGTGGTGAGAGGAGGTAGGAAATTGGGGCTCCTCGTTTTGGGACCAGCGGGAAGAACAAATAGCACCCGTTTCAGAGTGCCCTGCTTTTTCCAGCGACAGAGTGCTGAGACTGCAGAACTGCACAGCAGCTTTCCTGGATACTCTGATCCGATTAAGGTCGGTTGATCCTTCCCCTACCCGCAGCACAGTTAGACTAAAGGAAATTTACTCCCATCCTCCCAAGGCCGGGACCGAGAAAAGGCTTTGACAGTCGAAATGTGTAAGAAAAATTATATCTGCTACCCATGACTGTTATGTTGGAAAATATAAGAATTGTTACCAATCTTCAGTAAAGTTCAGCTTTCAAGTTTGCACTGGACCCCCGATGTATGCTTCATTTGTCCGCGGCCTCACACCTTGCGGTCATCAACATAACTCACAGTCTCATATATCAGTCATCTTTCCCCTTTATAATTGCCACCTAACCTAGGGATTGTTAGAGCCATAGGAGTCACCGTGACTGAACCATCCTCCAAGATACTAGGCTCTGCATCTCACAAGGCGGTGCGACACTAGTAACGTGGAAGCCTCTGATATTTCAGTTTGACAGACCTGAGTGAGAGCTTGCTTTTTTGTGGATTGATTTGAAGCTTTTATTGGGAACATTTTACATAACATTTATCCGGCCATCTAAATCTCCGAGTGACATGGCAGCTGAAACTCCTGAGCGATCCATTCACTATAATAAGGCAGCAGAGTTACTCTGGACTCCGTCTGGCCTCTGTTCAGCGGTGTCCTTTTTAGAAGTGCACAAAACTGTGGCCGACGGCACTTTTATGCAATCCTAAAAAGATGGACACTGCCGGATTCCAGGTCAGACGGCATCCACAGTGCCTCCATCTGCCTCATTATAGGTGATCTTCCACCAGAGGTTCAGTCTGAATCACGTATTTCAGAAATTTACACGGAAACCCAAGCACTCAGCGCATAGCACAGGACAAATGGGCACGGAGCCTTACTGCAATCTTTAGGGGGCAGAATAAAAAAATCAACAGCAGGTGAAGAATTGGATTTATTTATTTTTTACGCAGTTCCTTGTGCAGTATAAGTGATAAGGCGACTTTATTCTTCAGGTTGCGATTACAACGATACCAGATTTACATTGGGTTTTCATGTTTGGCTGCTGTCACACACTAAAAGACGATTTTTACTGCAAAACGTAGTTTTTGCATCACCATATTTTGAGAGCTATAATTTTTCCAGATTTTGCCCCACAGAGTCATGTGAGGGCTTGTTTTTTGCGGGACAAGTTGACGTTTTTATTGTTACCATTTTTGGGGACATGACATTTTTTGATTGCTTTCTATTACAATTTTTCAGAGGCATTAAGAACAAAAACCAGCAATTCAGGATTTTTTTTAGGGGTTTATGTTGTTCAGCGTGTGGTAAAATTAATAAGGCAGTTTTATTCTTCGGTTCAGTATGATTACAGCGATAGTTCATTTATTTTTTTTTATGTTTTGGCGCTTTTAAACTATTTTATAGAAAAAATAATTATTTTTGCATTGCTTTATTCTGAGAGCTATAACTTTTTTATTTTTCTGCTGATGGAGCTGTATGGTGACTTATTTTTTGCAGGACAAGATGGTGTTTACAGCGATAACATGTTTATTCATATCGGTCTTTGTGATAGCGTTTTATTCTATTATTTATTCGGCGGTATGATGATAAATCATTGTTTTTTTGACGTGTTTTTTATTTTTTTTATGGTGTTCACTAAAGGGGTTAACTAGTGGGACAGTCTTATAGTTTGGGTCAATGCGGACGCCACAATACGAAATATGTGTACTTTTATTGTTTATATATTTTTTCATGCAAATATTTATTTATGGATACAATATCTTTTGATTTTTTTATTATTTTTGCTTGATTTTTTTAAATATTTTTACAATTATTTAAAAAACATTTTTTTTACTTTTTTTTTTTAATTTTCTTACTTTGTCCCCCTATGGGACTATCATTTTTTGCTGGCTGATTGCTCTGCACTGACAAAGAAACTTGCTGATCATGCACTGCACATGATCAGCAAGTTTCCTAGCTCTGGTGACTCATGACAATATCGGGTCACCATGGCAACGATCGGGACCCCGCATCATGCCGCGGAGTCTCCGATCCAAAGGCAGAAGGACTGTCAGCTGCGATCCCAGAATGCTGTGATAACGTTCGATTGCAGCATTTTGGGGGTTAAAGTGCTTGTAGCGGTGTGTGACCGCTCCTGGCTCTTACAGTGCCTTGCGAAAGTATTCGGCCCCCTGGAACTTTTCAACCTTTTGCCCACATATCATGCTTCAAACATAAAGATACCAAATGTAAATTTTTGGTGAAGAATCAACAACAAGTGGGACACAGTTGTGAAGTTGAATTAAATTTATTGTTTATTTTACATTTACATTACATTACATGTCTCTATTAGTTTTGTACATTGAGAGACTGAAATTCTTGCCCATTCTTCCTTGGCAAACAGCTCAAGCTCAGAGAGCTTGGATGGAGATCGTTTGTGAACAGCAGTTTTCAGTTCTTTCCACAGATTCTCGATTGGATTCAGGTCTGGACTTTGACTGGCCATTCTAACATCTGGATACGTTTATTTGTGAACCATTCCATTGTAGATTTTGCTTTATGTTTGGGATCATTGTCTTGTTGGAAGACAAATCTCCGTCCCAGTCTCAGGTCTTTTGCAGACTTCAACAGGTTTTCTTCAAGAATGGTCCTGTATTTGGCTTCATCCATCTTCCCATCAATTTTAACCATCTTACCTGTCCCTGCTGAAGAAAAGCAGGCCCAAACGATGATGCTGCCACCACCATGTTTGACAGTGGGGATGGTGTGTTCAGGGTGATGAGCTGTGTTGCCTTTACGTCAAACTTATCATTTGGCATTGTTGCCAAAAAGTTCGATTTTGGTTTCATCTGACCAGAGCACCTTCTTCCACATGTTTGGTGTGTCTCCCAGGTGGCTTGTTGCAAACTTTAAACAACACTTTTATGGATATCTTTGAGAAATTGCTTTCTTCTTGCCACTCTTCCATAAAGGCCAGATTTTTGCAGTGTACGACTAATTGTTGAGGTATGGACAGACTGTCCCACCTCAGCTCTAGATCTCTGCAGTTCATCCAGAGTGATCATGGGCCTCTTGGCTGCATCTCTGATCAGTCTTCTCCCTTGTTTGAGATGAAAGTTTAGAGGGACGGCCGGGTCTTGGTAGATTTGCAATGGTATAATACTCCTTCCATTTCAATATGATCGCTTGCACAGTGGTCCTTGGGATGTTTAAAGTTTTGGAAATCATTTTGTATCCAAATCCAGCTTTAAACTTCTCCACAACAGTATCACAGACCTGCCTGTTGTGTTCCTTGGTCTTCATGATGCTCTCTGTGCTTCAAACAGAACCCTGAGACTATCACAGAGCAGGTGCATTTATACGGAGACTTGATTACACACAGGTGGATTATATTTATCATCATTCTCCCTACAGGTACGTCACCCAGCATTTTACACAGCTTTCTACACAGACTGCTCCTAACTCGGCTACTAGTATTCACTCGGTACGTCACCCAGCTTTCTACACAGCTTTCTACACAGACTGTTCTTACCTCTGCTCCTAGTATTCACTCGGTATGTCACCCAGCTTTCTACACAGCTTTCTACACAGACTGTTCTTACCTCTGCTACTAGTATTCACTCTGTATGTCACCTAGCTTTCTACAGAGCTTTCTACACAGACTGTTCTTACCTCTGCTCTTAGTATTCACTCGGTATGTCTTTCAACTAACCCCCTGCTTTACCCCAGTGTTATTTATGACCTTGTTTACTTTGGCTTGATCGTATGCATCTCGTCCACTCTTCTTGCTCCCTCCTTGACCACTTACAATCTGGCTTCCGGCCACACCACTCCACTGAAACTGCTCTAACTAAGGTCACCAATGACCTATTAACCGCCAAGACCAAGCAGCACTACTCTGTCCTCCTCCTCCTGGACCTGTCCTCTGCCTTTGACACAGTGGACATTCCCTATTACTACAGACCCTCTCATCTCTTGGTATCACAGACTTGGCCCTATCTTGGATTGCGTCATACCTAACAGACCGGACATTCAGCATCTCCCACTCGTACACCACCTCCTCACCATGCCACCTATCCGTCGGAGTGGATAAATGTTAGGTTGGGCGGGCACCACTCTGGATATAGTAATATACGAACTGTCGGGATCACTCCAGCATGTGGAAAAATACCAATGAATAAACAAGAAAAAGACACATACAAATAGACAAGGATTACCGACCAAAAATATAATCACATCATATAAAGTTTATTCAAAGATCAAACCATAGTATACACACAAAATTAAAAACAATTAAAACCACATATACAGTTAGGTCCATAAATATTTGGACAGAGACAACATTTATCTAATTTTGGTTCTAGACATTACCACAATGAATTTGAAACAAAACAAATCAGATGCAGTTGAAGTTCAGACTTTGAGCTTTCATTTGAGGGTATCCACATTAAAATTGGATGAAGGGTTTAGGAGTTTCAGCTCCTTAACATGTGCCACCCTGTTTTTAAAGGGACCAAAAGTAATTGGACAAATGACTCCAAGGCTATTTCATGGACAGGTGTGGGCAATCCCTTTGTTATGTCATTCTCAATTAAGCAGATGAAAGGGCCGGAGTTGATTTGAGGTGTGGTGTTTGCATTTGGAAGGTTTTGCTGTGAAGGAAACATGTGGTCACAGGAGCTCTCCATGCAGGTGAAACAAGCCATCCTTAAGCTGCAAGAACAGAAAAAAACCCATCCAAGAAATTGCTACAACATTAGAAGTGGCAAAATCTACAATTTGGTACATCCTGAGAAAGAAAGAAAGCACTGGTGAACTCATCAATCCAAAAAGACCTGGGAGCCCACGGAAGACAACAGTGGTGGATGATCGCCGCATACTTTCTTTGGTGAAGAAGAACCCGTTCACAACATCAACTGAAGTCCAGAACACTCTCAGTGAAGTAGGTGTATCTGTCTCTAAGTCAACAGTAAAGAGAAGACTCCAAGAAAGTAAATACAAAGGGTTCACATCTAGATGCAAACCATTCATCAATTCCAAAAATAGACAGGCCAGAGTTAAATTTGCTGAAAAACACCTCCAGAAGCCAGCTCAGTTCTGGAAAAGTATTCTATGGACAGATGAGACAAAGATCAACCTGTACCAGAATGATGGGAAGCCAAAAGTTTGGAGAAGAAAGGGAACGGCACATGATCCAAGGCACACCACATCCTCTGTAAAACATGGTGGAGGCAACGTGATGGCATGGCCATGCATGGCTTTCAATGGCACTGGGTCACTTGTGTTTATTGATGACATAACAGCAGACAAGAGTAGCCGGATGAATTCTGAAGTGTACCGGGATATACTTTCAGCCCAGATTCAGCCAAATGCTGCAAACTTGATTGGACGGCGCTTCATAGTACAGATGGATAATGACCCCAAGCATACAGCCAAAGCTACACAGGAGTTCATGAGTGCAAAAAAGTGGAACATTCTTCAATGGCCAAGTCAATCACCAGATCTTAACCCAATTGAGCATGCATTTCACTTGCTCAAATCCAGACTTAAGAGGGAAAGACCCACAAACAAGCAAGACCTGAAGGCTGCGGCTGTAAAGGCCTGGCAAAGCATTAAGAAGGAGGAAACCCAGCGTTTGGTGATGTCCATGGGTTCCAGACTTAAGGCAGTGATTGCCTCCAAAGGATTCGCCACAAAATTTTGAAAATAAAAATATTTTGTTTGGGTTATGTTTATTTGTCCAATTACTTTTGACCTCCTAAAATGTGGAGTGTTTGTAAAGAAATGTGTACAATTCCTACATTTTCTAACACATATTTTTGTTCAACCCTTCAAATTAAACGTTACAATCTGCACTTGAATTCTGTTGTAGAGGTTTCATTTCAAATCCAATGTGGTGGCATGCAGAGCCCAACTCGCGAAAATTGTGTCACTGTCCAAATATTTCTGGCCCTGACTGTATAACACATACAAAAACAGAAGTCCACAATAATGAGTTAAATACTCAAAAAGGGTATAACCACATGCCAACAATTAGTTAAATGCTGATGTTTTTTGTCTAATACAGATCATAACAAATACAATTTATATATATATTTATAAATTATATTTGTTATGATCTGTATTAGACAAAAAACATCAGCATTTGGTTATACCCTTTTTGAGTATTTAACTCATTATTGTGGACTTCTCTTTTTGTATGTGTTATATATGTGGTTTTAATTGTTTTTAATTTTGTGTGTATACTATGGTTTGATCTTTGAATAAACTTTATATGATGTGATTATATTTTTGGTCGGTGATCCTTGTCTATTTGCATGTGTCTTTTTCTTGTTTATTCCCTATCCATCGGAGTCCCGCAAGGTTTAGTCCTAGGACCCCTGCTCTTCTCCATTTACACCTTCGGCCTCGGACAGCTCATAGAATCTCACGGCTTTGAATATCACCTCTATGCTGATGACACACAGATCTACATCTCTGGACCAGATATGACCTCCCTACTAATCAGAATCCCTCAATGTCTGTCCACTATTTCATCCTTTTTCTCCGCTAGATTTCTAAAACTTAATATAAACAAAACAGAATTCATCATCTTTCCCCCATTTCACGCAACCCCCCAATGGACCTATCCATTAAAGTAAACAACTGCCCACTCTCTCCAGTCCCACAAGCTCGCTGCCTTGTGGTTATCCTTGATACTGATCTCTCTTTTAAACCACATATCCAAGCCCTTTCCACTTCCTACCGACTTCAACTCAAAAATATTTCACGGATCTGTACATTCCTCAACCAAGAATCTGCAAAAACCCTAGTCCATGCCCTCATCATCTCCCGCCTTGACTACTGCAACCTCCTGCTCTATGGCCTCCCCTCTAACACTCTCGTACCCCTCCAATCTATTCTAAACTCTGCTGCCCGACTAATCCACCTGTCCCCCCGCTATTCCCCGGCCTCTCCCCTCTGTCCATCCCTGCACTGCCTCCCCATTACCCAAAGACTCCAGTTCAAAACCCTAGTCATGACATACAAAGCCATCTACAACCTGAGTCCTCCATACATCTGTGACCCGTCTCCCGGTACTTGCACGCAACCTCCGATCCTCACAAGATCTCCTTCTCTCCTCCCCTCTTATCTCCTCTTCCCACAATCGCATACAAGATTTCTCCCGCGCATCCCCCCTTCTCTGGAAATCTCTATCACAACATATCAGACTCTCGCCTACCATGGAAACCTTCAAAAAGAACCTGAAGACCTACCTCTTCCGACAAGCCTACAACAAAAGTAACCAACTATCCACCAAACCGCTGCATGACCAGCTCTACCCTCGCCTACTGTATCCTCACCCATCCCTTGTAGATTGTGAGCCCTCGCGGGCAGGGTCCTCTCTAATGCTGTATCAGTCGTGACTTGTATTGTTTAAAATTACTGTACTTGTATTTATTATGTATACCCCTCCTCACATGTAAAGCGCCATGGAATAAATGGTGCTATAATAATAAATACCGTATATACTCGAGTATAAGCCGACCCGAGTATAAGCCGACCCCCCTAATTTTGCCACAAAAAAACTGGAAAAACTTACTGACTCGAGTATAAGCCTAGGGTGGAAAATGAGATTATGCCCTATATGCTGCCCATGTATTATGCCCCCATAGATGCTCCATAGATTATGCCCCATAGATTATTCCCCCATAGATTATGCCCCCATAGATTATTCCCCCATAGATAATGCCCCATAGATTATTCCCCCATAGATAATGCCCCATAGATAATGCCCCATAGATTATGCCCCCATAGATAATGCCCCATAGATTATGACCCCATAGATAATGCCCCATAGATTATGCCCCCATAGATAATGCCCCATAGATTATTCCCCCATAGATTATTCCCCCATAGATAATGCCCCATAGATTATTCCCCCATAGATAATGCCCCATAGATTATGCCCCCATAGATAATGCCCCATAGATTATGCCCCCATAGATAATGCCCCATAGATTATGCCCCCATAGATAATGCCCCATAGATTATTCCCTCATAGATTATTCCCCCATAGATAATGCCCCATAGATTATTCCCCCATAGATAATGCCCCATAGATTATTCCCCCATAGATTATTCCCCCATAGATAATGCCCCATAGATTATGCCCCCATAGATGCTCCACAGTATAGGCCTCAATTGCTGCTGCAACCGAAAAAAAAAAAGGTATACTCACCTCTCGTTGCTGGGGGGCCAGGTGCCGGTGTCCTGAGCAGGCGGGGACACCGGCGAGCTATGGGAGACAGATGCCGGTGTCACCGATCGCTCAGGGCCCCGGCACCAGCGATATTTACCTGTCACCGCTGCTCGCCGCCGTCTTCCGGGTCCTCCAGCAGTCAATGAACAGGCAGAGGGCGCTGCGCACAGTAACTACGTCATCGCGCCCTCTGCCTGATCATAACAGCACGAGGACCCGAGGACACAGCGGAACGGGACAGGTAAGTATCGCTTATACTTACCCTTCCGCTGGCGCGTCTCTGCCCTGCTCTTCTCCCACGGTCCCGGCACCAGTGTTCAGCGGTCACGTGTTACCGCTCATTAAAGTCATGAATATGTGCATATTCATGACTTTAATGAGCGGTAACACTGAAGGCTGAATACTGGCGCCGGGACTGTGGGAGAAGTGCAGGGGCTGCAGAGACCGGGCCGGCGGAAGGGTGAGTATACAGGACAGCTGCGCTCCCCCTCCTCCGCCGACCCCCTGGTATATGACTCGAATATAAGCCGAGAGGGGGACTTTCAGCCCTAAAAAATGGGCTGAAAATCTCGGCTTATATTCGAGTATATACGGTAATAATAATCAGTAGTCATTTAGGACAACATTGGATCATTCAGATATCCACAATGAACTTCTGGAGTGAGTTTGCTGCACTGAAAGTAAGGGGGCCGAATAATATTGCATCCCCCACTTTTCAGTTTTTGTATTTCCACAAAAATTTTAAATAGCCAATACATTTTGTTCAACTTCACAATTGTGTCCCACTTGTTGTTGATTCTTCACCCAAAATTTACATTTGGTGTCTTTATGTTTGAAGCATGATATGTGGGAAAAGGTTAAAAAGTTCCAGGGGGCCGAACACTTTCGCAAGGCACTGTAGTGCCGGGTGTCAGCTGTCGGAATCAGCTAACACCCGGCCACCTGGATGACGTAATTTTCCATCCCTGGTCAAATAGGCCCAGGCTCAAGGACGGATTATTACATCTAATGTCAGAAATGGGTTAAAGGCACAGTGCTACTATAGGCGGGGTTGCACACAGTGGCTTTTGGCACAGTAATCCCACAGATATGGGTTACAGAGTACACACAGTGGCTTTTGACACTGTACTCTCACAGATATATATGAAAAAATACCTCCAAACAAACATTTTTAATCTATTACATATCAAATGTATAAATATGCCTCACAGATATAGGTTGCAGAGTACACACAGTGGCTATTTGGCACAATTCTCACACTGAGTCAACTGCAGAGTACACACAGCGGATTTGTGGCAGAGTGTGCTATCTAGCACTGTCCCTCACTCCAGCTGCATCCTGCCCCTACGATAAGCAGAGCAGAATAGTCGTGGCACCTGATATACAGTCCAGGATACGACATCACAGCCATGCCAATACTTAACACAGTGCTTACAGCCTAAAAGTTTGTTGATTGGTTGTGCTTCAACCTTTCAATAAACTTTATTGGCAAGACCAAGCAGTCATGTGACTGCAACTATGTGATGTACATACTTTTAGCCACATTCCAACTAGATATGCATGACCTTGCTCAATACAAGCAAATTAGCAAGGCTATGCATTTCTAATCAAAATGTGTCTGGGAGTATTCATATCGCATACTTGCAATCTCATGACCACCCCTGGCAACATGGAATCCTCTCAGCACCCACTGAGCATAATGTGAGCAGGGCTGGTTTAAGGCAAAGTGGGGCCACAGAAAAAAGTTTAAAATGGGGCCCCAAATGCTAACATATTGCACATCACACAGAAGCATTTGTTGTATTTACATGCGCTGAGTTCAGGCCGCTAAACGAGTGTGATTGACAATATTGAAGCTATATAACGCTTGTTTCCCGGCCTCTTTACACCAACTCAGAAAGAATGATGGGGATAGAACAATTACTATTAGATCAATCATTCCCCATACAGTATCATGTTATCAGCAGCACATCTACAGTTTACACCTGCGATGTGCTGCTGAGAACAATGATTTTTGTTCCGGCATAAACAATCCAATCACTAGATGAATATGCAGCATTTTGCTTGTTTAGTATAATACACCCCATAGTCCTCCATATATTTTAATGTGCACCACAGTCCTCCATATTTTAAAATGCACACCCCATAGTCCGCCATAGAATATAATGTGCCCCATAGTCCAGCATATAGTATAATACACTCCCCATAGACCTCCATATAGTATAATATACTCCCCATAGTCCTCCATATTGTATAATACACTCCTAATAGTCCTCCATATGGTATAATACACTCCCTATAGTCCTCCATATAGTATAATACACTCCCTATAGTCCTCCATATAGCATAATACACTCCCCATAGTCCTCCATATAGTATAATACACTTCTCATAGTCCTCCATATATTAAAATGCACTCCTCACAGTCCTCTATATAGTATAATACACTCCTCATAGTCCTTCATATAGTATAATACACTCATTATAGTCCTCCATATAGTATAATACACTTCCTATAGTCCTGCATATAGTATAATGCACTCCCCATAGTCCTCCATATAGTAGAATACACTCCCTATAGTCCTCCATATGGTATAATAAACTCCCTATAGTCCTCCATATAGTATAATATACTCCCCATAGTCCTCCATATAGTATAATACACTCCTCATAGTCCTCCATATAGTATAGTACACTCCCTTTAGTCCACCATATAATATAATACGCTCCCTATAGTCCTCCATATAGTATAATACACTCCCCATAGTCCTCCATATGGTATAATACACTCCCTATAGTCCTCCATAAGGTATAATACACTCCCTATAGTCCTCCATATAGTGTAATACACTCCTCATAGTCATCCATATATTAAAACACACTGATCAGTCCTCCATATAGTATAATACACTCCTCATAGTCCTCAATATATTAAAATACACTGCTCAGTCCTCGATACAGTATAATGCAGCCCACATTTTGTATAATGCTGCCACCCCACAGAGTATAATGCAGCCACCCTACAGAATATAATGTTGCCCTCTGAGTATAATGCAGCCCTGCCACCATACAATATAATGTAACCCCCATAGAATATAATGCAGCCCCTCCATAGAATATATGGTAGCTCCCTCATAGAGTATAATTGTCACGGGTGTGTCGCTGCGAAGATCGTCGCGATTGCACACCCTGACTTCTCACAGCTGAGTTTCTGGTGCTGGGTGTTTTTCGGCAGAGAGGGAGTTAATTCTTCCTCTCTCTGTGCTGGACTAGACCAGCCTCGCTCAGCTGCAATTAATGTTGTGGTAATTGGTTTCCTTCAAATACCTGCCTGTCTGCTGGGGAAGTGTCGGTGAAAGCATTCATGCAGACCAGCAGAGCGGATCGTTGTATGGTGAAGGCTGAAGTTAAGAGTACCTGTGTGGTCTTTTTTCCCCTCCTCGCTTTATCATTTATCTCCGTACCCGTTGGTGTCCCCTCTGTTTCCTGTGGTATGACTTTTGTATGCAAGGTGGATTTTAGTTTACCCCTTGTACTGTCTCGTTCGTTTATTACTGTGTTTAGGCATATACCTACCAGTCCCCGGTGTTGTGATCAGGGTCCTTCTCAGGACTGGATCACTGAGGTTCAGGGATCCTCAGAAGGTAGGGATTACGCTGGCGGCCTGGACCTCTGTACCATCAACAGTACCTCCAGGTAGAGGGATTAGTCAGGACCCCAGCTTAGGGTCAGCATAGACCCCAGACCTCCTGTATGCAGTAACAGCGTGACAATAATGCAGCCACCATAGAATATAAAGTGACCCTCCTCATATAGTATAATGCAGCCCCCATAGAATATAATGTAGCCCCCTCAGAGTATAATGAAGCCCCCATACAATATAATCTAGCCCCCATAGAATATAATGCAGCCCCCACATAATACAATGTAGCCCCCTCATATAGTATAATGTAGTCCCCTCAGAGTATGATGCAATCACCCCTCATAGATTATAATAAATTTAATACAGCCCCCTATAGAATATACAGTAATGTAGCTCCCCATAGAATATAATGTAGCCCCATAAGAGAATGATGCAATCTTCCCTCATAGAATATAATACGCCCCCATAGGAAACAATGTAGCACCATAGAATATAATATGGCCCACCTCCCTCATAGAATATAATATGTGCCCCCATAGAATATAATATGGCCCACCTCCCCATAGAATAAAATATGGCCCACCTCCCTCATAGAATATAATGTAGCCCATAGAATATAATATGGCCCACCTTCCCATAGAATATAATATGCGCCCCATTCCCCACTACTCCCTGATATATGTAAAAAAAAACACAATCCTCACCTCTCCTCGTACCCCGCACAGCTCCTGGCTCTGATCTCAGCAGCTCCAGTCTGCTGGGCACACAGTGGGTGCGTGATGAAGTGACGTCATCGTGCACCCGCAGTGTCAAAGGCAGAGGGGAATGATGGGAGAGGGAGCATCATCCGACGCATTCTCCTCCACCATTGCTTTAAATTGTACCGGCGTCTATGACGCCGGTATAGTTCAATGCGGCAGTGGGGGGAGTCGGCGCTGGCGGGGGAGTTAGTGCTGGCAGGGGGGAGTTGGCGCCAACACCAGCCCTGGATGTGAGGATTCACAAGTCTGCAGTCACATAAAGTGACTGAAGACTTTTGTGAAAATTCTATATAACCCCTTTAATAGATTATTATTATTATTTATTTTTTGAGAACTATTGATTCCATGGTGCTGTACATCAGAAGGGGTTACTTACAAAATGCAAATATATTTTACAGTGAACAAACTAACAGTGACAAACTGGTACAAAAGGGGGAGGTATCTGCCCTTGCAGGCTTACATTCTTCAGGATAATGGAGATGGAGAAAGTGGGATAGGAGATTGTGGCAGCTTCGGGCTGGTGAGGTGGGTTATTGCACGCTGCAAGCTTTCGTGAAGTAAAGTGCTTTTTAAGGTTCTGTCTGAAAGTTCCAAATGTGGTAGATAATAATCGTACATGTTGCAGCATAGAATTCCAGAGTCCATTAGGTGAGGAACGCATAAGTGTGAAGGAGAGAAGGAGGTTCTGGGAGTACCGGAGATTACATGTTGGAAGATATCCAGAAAGTAGTTCGGAGATATATGGAGGAGACAGATTATCTATCGCTTTTTTAGTTCAATGTTAACAGTTTGAACTAGATACATTGAGGAATTGGGAGACAATGAAGGGATTTGCAAAAGGGAGAAGCAAAGGAGTAGCTAGGAGAGAGGAAAAATAGTCAGGCAGCAGAGTAAAGGATGGACTGGAGAGGTGCTAAAGTGTTAGCAGGAAGGCCAAAGAGAAGGCTATTGCAGTAGTCGAGGTGGGAGATGATGAAGGCATGCACTAACATTTTAGCAGATTGAGGGTTGAGGTGTTCTGGAAATATTTTTGAGTTGGAGATAGCAGGAGGCTGTAAGAGCTTTTATCTATGGTTTGAAGTACAGGTCAGAGTCGAGGGTTTCTCAGAGGCAGCGGACTTTTAAAATGGGAAAGTGTGATGTAATTAATTATGATAGATAGATTAGGTTGGAGAGTTAGGTGACATGGAGGAAAGATGATGAGTTTGATTTTAATTGAACTTTCAGAAGTGGGATGAGAAGGAGAACATGGATGAGAGACACTCTGGGATTTTGAACAGCAGAGAAGTGACTTCTGGGCAAGAGAGGTAGATCTGAGTGTCACCAGCATATAAGTGCTACTGGAAGTCATAGCACTTGATGAGTTTTCCCAGGCCAAAGGTTTAAATTGAGAATAGTAGGGGTCCCAGGACAGAGTTGTGAGGGACAGTCACAGAAAGAGGGCATTATGAGAGCGTACTATGGGAGTGTAGGACACTATATGTGTAGTGATAAAGAGAGATGAGTAACTTTGCCTTTTTTAGGGTCGAGTCGGGTTTCATGAAACCTGACTTTCTCAAAAGTCGAGTCGAACGAAATCGGCTGAATATCGGAAAAAGTCGGAGGTCCGACTGAAACACGAAACCCAATGCAAGTCAAGGGGTAAGCAAAGTCGGCAGGGAGTGGAGGACAGTAAACACACCTACAGTGCCCATTTCAATGCCAACGACATCAATTCTTATTACTTAAGCTTGGCAACCTTCATTTACTGTATAATAATAGTTACGCATTGAAAACTGGGGGTTATTTGGCTAAAGTTGTGGGGGGGGGTAGGGCTGGCTCCAGGTTTTCATGTGCCCCGGGCCAAAGAGTGTCAGTGCGCCCCTTTAACACATACCACAATTCATGATGCTCCGATACCGCACAGAAATACAGGTATAGTACAATGCCAAATACTTCACTTCTTACATAACATGACTGATATCTATTTTAAAATCTACAATAGCTCAAAAACCGGACAGTATATTCCTCCATACAGTATTATGGCCACCACATAGTGCGCCATACAGAATAATGAGCCCCATATATTGCTCCATACATAATTGGTCCCATATAATGTTCCATACAGTATATGATGAGCTCCACATAATTCTCGAGTATATGATGGTCCCCATGTAATGTGCCATACAGTATAGGACGGTCCCCATAGAGTAGAATGAGCCACACATATTGCTCCATACAGTATAATGAGTCGCATATAAAGCTCCATACAGTATATGATGGGCCCCATATATTGCTCCATACAGAATGGGTGCCATATAATGCTCCTTACAGAATAGGCCCCATATGTGCTCCATATGATGCTCCATACCCTATATGATGCCCCAAAAATAGTGAACCCCATATGATGCTCCAGTATATGATGGGCCCCATGGATGATGCTCCAGTGTCTTATGGGCTAAAATAATGCTCCGTATATAATGGGCCCCATTTATAATGCTCCAGTGTATAATAGGCCCCATAGATGCTGCTCCAGTGTCTGATCTGCCCCATTTAGAATGCTCCAGTATATGATGGGCCCCATGGATGATGCTCCAGTCTATGATGGGCCAATATAATGCTCCATATATAATGGGCCCCATTTATAATGCTCCAGTGTATAATGGGCCCCGTAGATGCTGCTCCAGTGTCTGATCTGCCCCATTTAGAATGCTCCAGTATATGATGGGCCCCATGGATGATGCTCCAGTGTCTTATGGGCTAAAATAATGCTCCATATATAATGGGCCCCATTTATAATGCTCCAGTGTATAATGGGCCCCATAGATGCTGCTCCAGTGTCTGATCTGCCCCATTTAGAATGCTCCAGTATATGATGGGCCCCATGGATGATGCTCCAGTCTATGATGGGCCAATATAATGCTCCATATATAATGGGCCCCATTTATAATGCTCCAGTGTATAATGGGCCCCATAGATGCTGCTCCAGTGTCTGATCTGCCCCATTTAGAATGCTCCAGTATATGATGGGCCCCATGGATGATGCTCCAGTCTATGATGGGCCAATATAATGCTCCATATATAATGGGCCCCATTTTTAATGCTCCAGTGTATAATGGACCCCATAGATGCTGCTCCAGTGTCTGATCTGCCCCATTTAGAATGCTCCAGTATATGATGGGCCCCATGGATGATGCTCCAGTGTATGATGGGCTAATATAATGCTCCATATATAATGGGCCACATTTATAATGCTCCAGTGTATAATGGGCCCCATAAATGCTGCTCCAGTGTCTGATGTCCCCCATTTGGAAAGCTCCAGTATATGATGGGCCTCATGGATGATGCTCCAGTCTATGATGGGCCACATGTATCATTCTCCAGTGTATAATGCTCCCCATATATTCCTCCCAACATTAAAAAAATTAAATACCTCTCCTCGCTGGGCACTGCTCTACTCTGGACTCCTCAGCGTCGCCATCTTCCAGCTCTCTGCACTTGGACTATTTAGGCAGGGGGCGTACAGACGTGATGTCATCGCGCTCTCTGACCTGAATGTTACTGTCAGGAAACACGGAAGAGGTCACAGCGGTGGAGCAGGGAGTGGAAAGTATTGTGAGTGCTGTGGCCCTGAGCAAGCAGGAGGGCCCACTCGTGGGCGACGGCACTGGCACAGGGCCCCTCATTGTACGCCGGTGTGTCTGAAGGAGAGTTGGCTCCCCCACCATCAGAGACACTTTTGCATACTATGAGGGCCCTGTGCAGTGCCGTCGCCCACGAGTCGGCCCCCCCACCTGCTTAGGGAACCGGCACTTGCCCGGGTGCGCCAGGTGCTGACGCCAGCCCTGGGGGGGTACAGCCCAGTTAGGGAGGCGGAAAAACTGGCATATGTTTAGGTATAGGCTGGACATTCAGCTGCTGCAAATGGAGGAATTGGAGAAGTCGGAGGTAGAGGAGGACAAAGCGAGCCATTTTGCTGGCAACCTATGTGTCATCAGGGGAAGGTGGTACAAAATCCATTGAAACCCAGGCATGGTTCATTTTAATGAAGGTGAGATCACCAACTTTTGGGTCGACAGCCGGGTCCTTCTTTCTGTCAGGATTGATCCAGCTGCACTGAACACTCTTTCTGATAGCACACTACCAGCAGGGCAAGCGAGCTCCTGTAAGGCATATTGTGCCAATTCAGGCCAGGTGTCCAGTTTACAGGCCCAGTAGTCAAAGGGGAATGAACTGTGAGGGAGAACATCGATAGGGGAGGAGAGGTAATTTTAACCATAGTTGACAACTGCTGTCTCCTGTTTGTTGCAATCGATTCAGTATCACCAGTCATGTGAGCGGTAATCGAGAAATCAGATCACAACATGGTCATGAAACCCCTGTCTCCAACGTCACTTCGGCTGTGTGCACCATGAACACCTCTTCCATTTGGCCCAGTTCAGCTCGTGGTAGAACCTGCACCGCTGCTGTGTGCTGGGAATGGCTGTAACAAACGGTTTACCAGAGTTGCTTGTTTGTTTGCCAATATTAGCTCTAGGTTCTATTGTGGCATGATGTTCTGTAATTTGCCTTTATAGCGTGTATCCAGGATGCTGGCTAACCAGTAGTCGTCATCCTTCATAATTTTGGCAATGCGGGGGTCCCTTTTTAGCATCCGCAAGACATAATCAGACATGTGGGCCAATGTTCCAGGTGTCAATGATGTACTTAGAGTGGTGGGTAGAGGAGGACTTTCTGCCAAAAAGGGTACTGTATCACAAGCGTACAGCTGTATACACTCTAGGGGTAATTGTAAATCTCTGTATATATTTCCGGAGTAACACACAGAGCTCACTGGCTCAGTATGGATTAGACAAGAATATAAAAAGCTGAAACAGGGTACTGTATCACCAGATACCAGGTGTATATAGTATAGTGAAAATATTTTAAATCTCCGTCTATATTTCAGGATTCAGACACAGACGCTCACAGGCTTAGTATGGATTAGACCAGAATATGAAAAGATGGAAAAGGGTACTGTATCACCAGATACCAGGTGTATATAGTATAGTGAAAATATTGTAAATCTCCGTATATATTTCAGGAGTCAGACAAAGACGCTCACAGGCTCAGTATGGATTAGACAAGAATATAAAAAGCAGATCCGCAAGAAATAATCACACATGTGGGCCAATGTTCCAGGTATCAATGATGATGCACTTAGAGTAGTGGTGTGGAGGAGGATTTTCTGGCAAATAGGGTACTGTATCACAAGCGTACAGCTGTATACAGTCTAGGGGTAATTATAAATCTCAGTATATATTTCTGGAGTAACAGACAGACGCTCACAGGCTCAGTATGGATTAGACCAGAATATGAAAAGCTAAAAAAGGGTACTGTATCACCAGATACCAGGTATATATAGTATAGTGAAAATATTGTAAATCTCCGCATATATTTCCGGAGTAACACACAGACGCTCAAAGGCTCAGACAAAGACGCTCACAGGCTCACTATGGATTAGACAAGAATATAAAAAGTAGAAAAAGGGTAATGTATCACAAACGTACAGCTGTATACAGTCTAGGGGTAATTGTAAATCTCCGTATATATTTTCGGAGTAACACACAGACGCTCACAGGCTCAGTATGGATTAGACAAGAATATAAAAAGCTGAAAGAGGGTACTGTATCACCAGATACCAGGTATATATAGTATAGTGAAAATATTGTAAATCTCCACATATATTTCCGGAGTAACACACAGACGCTCAAAGGCTCAGTATGGATTAGACACGAATATAAAAAGCTGAAACAGGGTACTGTATCACCAGACACCAGGTGTATATAGTATAGTGAAAATATTTTAAATCTCCGTCTATATTTCAGGATTCAGACACAGACACTCACAGGCTCAGTATGGATTAGACCAGAATATATAAAGAAGAAAAAGGGTAATGTATCAGAAGATACCAGGCGTATACAGTGTAGGGGTAATTGTAAATCTCCGTCTATATTTCCGGAGTAACAGACAGATGCTCACAAGCTCAGTATGGATTACACAAGAATATAAAAAGCTGAAAAAGGGTACTGTATCACCAGATACCAGGTATATATAGTATGGTGAAAATATTTTAAATCTCAGTATATATTTCAGAATTCAGACACAGACGCTTTCAGGCTCAGTATGGATTAGACAAGAATATAAAAAGCAGATCCGCAAGACATAATCACACATGTGGGCCAATGTTCCAGGTGTCAATGATGCACTTAGAGTGGTGGGTGGAGGATGACTTTCTGGCAAAAAGGGTACTGTATCACAAGCGTACAGCTGTATACAGTCTAGGGGTAATTGTAAATCTCCATATATATTTGCAGAGTCAGACACAGACTCTCACAGGCTCAGTATGGATTACACCAGAATATAAAAAGTAGAAAAAGGGTAATGTATCAGTAGCATACAGCTGTATACAGTGTTGGGGTAATTTTAAATCTCCGTATATATTTCCAGAGTCAGACACAGACTCGCACAGGCTCAGTATGGATTACACCAGAATATAAAAAGTAGAAAAAGGGTAATGTATTAGAAGCGTACAGCTGTATACAGAGTTAGGGTACTTTTAAATCTCTGTATATAATTCAGTCTCAGTAAGCCAGTCCAGACTCTCCGCTACAGGAAACTAGATGGATACAAGTACAGACTGAAAGTAGAGTGATTGCAGAAATTTCGGAATTCCTAATCACGGGAAAACCTCCAGGTAGAATTCACTAAGACGATGCTGACCCTCAATTACTTAGTCTGTGGAGACAGCAAAAACGTTTCTTTGTGAAGAAAGGGTTGCTGTATCGCAGTATCGTGGATCCCATCACCGGTAGTCGTCTCCATCAAATTGTGATCTCAAGGAGAGATGTAGACATGGTCACTCACTGCCAATCATGATCAGTCTAGTCACTTTGGAGTGCAAAAGACAGAAGCCACAGTCCGTAGGCGATTCTATTGGATTGGCATGAGAGGAGACATTGAAAATGGTGCCAGGAATGTCACACGTCTGTGACTAGGAAAACTGTGAAAGCTGAGCAGAAAGCACCACTGCATCCGATTGTGAGTTCACGTCCATTAGAAGTGGTAGCCATTGATCATCTGAAGGTAGAGCCCAGCAGGACAGGCCATAGCTACGGAGCAGGGAGAGGTAAGTATTGCAAGTGTTGGGGCCCTGAGGAAGCAGGGGGGGCCCACTCATGGGCGCCGGCACTGGCACAGGGCCCCTCATAGTACGCCGGTGTGTCTGACGGCGAGTGGGCCCCCCCACCGTCAGAGAAACTTTATTGCACTATGAGGGGCCCTGTTCCAGTGCCTTCATCCAAGAGTGAGCCCCCCCACCTGCTCAGGGCACCGGCACTTGTCCAGGTGTGCCAGGTGGTGACCCCGGCCCTGGGGGGGACAGCCCAGTTAGGGAGGTGGAAAAACTGGCATATGTTGAGGTGTAGGCTGGACATTCAGAGGCTGCAAATGGAGGAATTGGAGAAGTCCGAGGAAGAAGAGGACAAACCTAGCCATTTTGCTGGTAACCTATGTGTCATCAGGGGAAGGTGGGACAAAATCCTTTGAAACCCATGCATGGTTCATTTTAATGAAGGTTAGATCATCAACATTTTGGGTTGACAGACGGGTCCTTCTTTCTGACAGGATTGATCCAGCAGCACTGAAGACTCTTTCTAATAGCACACTACCAGCAGGGCAAGCGAGCTCCTATAAGGCATATTGTGCCAATTCAGGCCAAGTGTCCAGTTTACAGGCCCCGTAGTCAAAGGGGAATGACCTGTGAGGGAGAAAGTCGATAGGAGAGGAGAAGTAATTTTAACCATAGTTGACAACTGCTGTCTCCTGTCTGTTGCAATCGATTCAGTATTACCAATCATGTGAGCGGTACTCGAGAAATCAGTCCACAACATGGTCATGAAACCCCTGTCTCCAACGTTACTTCGGCTGTGTGCACCACAAACACCTCTTCCATGTTGCCAGTACAGCTCATGGTAGAACCTGCACCGCTGCTGTGTGCTGGGAATGCCTCTAACAAACGGTTTACCAGAGTTGCTTGTTTGCTTGCCAATGTTAGCTCTAGGTTCTCCTGTGGCATGATGTTCTGTAATTTGCCTTTATAGCGTGGATTGAGGATGATGGCCAACCAGAGGTCGTCATCCTTCATAATTTTGGCAATGCGGGGGTTCCTTTTTAGGATCCTCAAAACATAATCACACATGTGGGCTAATGTTCCAGGTGTCAATGATGCACTGCCAGTGGTGGGTGGAGGAGCACTTTCTGCCAAATCCACATCCCTCCAGTCACGCACAAACCCTGTTCCTGTCCTTGGCAAGCCAGCATTTTCTCTTGCCCCTGAGAAGCATCCTCCTCCCCAAAATAATCATACCCCTCATCCTCCTCCTCCTCCTCTTCCTCTTCTTCCTCCACCTCATCCAGGAAAGTTCCCTGAGCAGACAATGGCTGACTGTCATCAAGGCTTCCCTCCTCCACCTCCTCCGCTGCAGACGCCTGATCCTTAATGTGCGTCAAAGTTTGCATGAGCAGACGCATAAGTGGGATGCTCATGCTTATAATGGCGTCATCTGCACTTACCAGCCGTGTACATTCCTCAAAACACTGAAGGACTTTACAGAGTTCTTTCAGCTTTGACAACTGCACACACGACAACTGCCTGTCTGCCCTAAAACTGCCTGCCAGTGTATCCTCCCATAAATGCATTACTGCCTGCCTCTGTTCGCACAGTCTCTCAACCATGTGCCTCTCAACCATGTTGCAACGTCTATGATTAGGCGGTGCTTGGGGAGGTGGAGCGATCGCTGCAGCCTCTGCATACGACTGGAGTCTACGGGCGAGCGACGGATGTGCGAGCACAGTCTTCGCACTTTATGGAGCAGGGCTGTTAACTCCGGATAATTATTAAAGAAGCACTGCACCACCAGGCCAGGCAAGAAATGTGTCTGAGTTTTGCCAGAGCTATGGCCGCCACAAAATTATGCCCGTTATCACTGACTACCTTGCCTGGCTCAAGATGTAGACTGCCCAGCCATGACTCAGTTTATCACTGCAAGTAGTCGGCCAGTACCTCCGCGGTGTGTCTGTTGTCGCCCAAAGACATCATTTTTAAAACGGCCTGCTGACGCTTACCACTAGCTGTTTGATAGTGGGACACCTCGTGTGCAACACTGGAAACTGCGACTGCGCTCTGTCGACGAGCTTTCGCTTCTGGAGGAGGAGGAGGGTCGAATGCCTACAGCCAACTGTTGCCTATACTGTGGGCTAGGCAGCACTGTCCCAGCGCCGCTGTTCCCTGTGGACCCTGCATCCACCACATTAACCCAGTGCGCAGTGATGGACACGTAATGGCCCTGGCCATGCCTACTGGCCCATGCATCTGTTGTGAGGTACACCTTTCCACTCACTGATTGTTTGAGTGCATGGACAATGCGGTCTTTCACATGCAGGTGGAGGGCAGGGATGGCTTTTCGAGAAAAGAAGTGCCGACTGGGTAGGTCATAGCGTGGGATAGCGTAGACCATGAGGTCTCTGAACGCTGAGCTTTCAACGAAACGGAAGGGCATCATCTCTAATGAGATCAGTTTGGCAATGTAGGCGTTCAAAGCCAGTGTATGCGGATGAGAGGATGAGTACTTTCTTGTCCTACTCAGAGTGTCTGGTAGGGTGAGCTGGACTTGAGAGCTGCATATGGGGGAACTAGCGGTGGACATGACGGACTGAGAGGGGGTTGGTGATGGTGATGATGGTGGTGGTGGTGATGGCCTAGATTCAGTCTTTTATTGCAAAAACATTGTGATTCCATGACTCTTTTGACCTTGCGACGACACCTCAACATTTCTTGCTAGTGGTGTGCCAACCGGTGGGCTTACAGTGGGGGTAGCGATGTAGCGTTGCTGGCTAACTTCAGTCGGAGCAGGTGCACATGTGCTACCTGAGGTTTTGTAGTCCGTCCACGCTTGCAAGTGCATGTTCATTAAATGTCTAAGCATGCAACTGGTATTCAAATTTCTGAGATTTTTCCCTGGGCTAAAGGTCCTTTCGCACTTCTTACAGATAACCTTTGCCTCATCAATAGGATTTTGGTAAAAAAAAGTGCCACACTGCACTCTTTCTACTATGGTACAACTTTTCATGGCTTGCACGCTGTGCTAATTTGACCGTCTGGCCAAGCTGTCCTGCAACTCTTTTTGTTGTTTTAACACCTTTTTGGACTGCTATGGGCCTGCCAGATAACCCCAGCTGCGATGTTGATACCTGCTGCGGATCCTCCTCCTCTTCTGAGCTATTGCCAGGGGCACCCTCTTCCCCCACTGGATGCCAATCCGGGTCAACAACTAGGTCATCCATTACATCTTCTTCAATTTCATCTGCACCTTCCTCTGTGTCATTGTGTAAGGTGGTATAGTATGCAGGAAGGGGCACCTGAGTTTCATCAGGGTCACATTCTGGCTCAGTACACTGGGGCAATGTAGTGCTCTGGGTGAATGTACCAGCAAAATCATCTAGCAGTGGCTGTGCATCAGCGCACTCCATGTCAGATTCATCTTGGACTGGGGAATTCAGGATTTGACTTGATAACCCAGGCATAGTATGTGAAAAGGCTCCATGGAGTAATCTGAAGTGTGGCCTGCCGCATCCTTCACTTTTGGTTGGGGTGAAGGACACAAGGAAAGGGGTTGTTCCTGACCAGAAGCCTGCACTGAAGACTCAGTGCTTGGAGTTTTTTAAACTTCAGAAGAGGAGGCGATAGAGCTGGAGGCTGATTCAGCAATGTAAGCCAAAACCTGTTCATGATGCTCCGGCTTTAAATGTGGTTTACCTAGGATGGAGGGGGACTGGCGCTTCCGAAATCTTGGATTTACTACTTAGCTGCTCAGGGCCAACAGATGAGAGGGTGGAGGGATGTGTCTGGGGCTAGTTCAATACAAAGGGTCTTGGTTCAGGTGATGGGGAGGGATCCCTTGGTTCAGGGGTTGGAGGCAGGAAGGTTTAGGAAGTTGGGTTTGATGTATCCTACTTTAGCGCTGATACATAAAGTCTGGAGGCAATTAAAAAGATTAGGGGTTTGGAACACTTGACAAATTTTTCCCCGATATGGCAAAATGAGACTTTACCGGAATTTGTTAAAATGGGAGAATTTAAAAATTGGATGAGACTGGGAATACAGTACATGGTTCAGGGGCAGGACGCGCAGGGACTGGTGCCCTTTGGAAAGTTGCAGGCAGATTATGGGCTACCGGAGGTCTGCAGATTTCAATATGGGCAGTTTAGGCATGCCTATGTTACGCAGAGTAGGACAATGAATATGGAGATTCACAAGGATATATTGATTGATTATGTCTGTGCAGAGGGGGGAACAAAAGGGGTAGTGTCGGGCATTTATAAGGATCTAATGTATACCTTTTTAAATAATTATCCTATTAGAGCACAGGGGATATGGGAGGAGGAGTTGGGTAGGATAGAGGAAGATAAATGGGAAGTGATTATGGAATATATACCCAATTATCGCTGAGTGAACCGGGCAGACTCTCGCAGATATATGTACTCCATAGAGTATATAGGACTCCTGAACGGCTGTATAGAGCGGGTCTGAGACAGACTTCTGAGTGTCCTCGGTGACGATTGGAGGGGGCTGGAATTCTCCATATGTTATGGCAGTGTCCAAATCTGAACCCATATTGGACGGCGTTGCTTAATGCGATAGGACGAGCGTATGCTTGTAGGATTGAAAGGGATCCTGTGGTGTGTATACTGGGATATGTGGAGGAGGTCCAGGTACATAATAAATATAAGGTGGCTATAGCTAGATTATTATATATTGCGCGAAAACTGATCGCAAGATACTGGATAAATGAAGACCCGCCGACGTTGAGGGAATTTTTCAGACAGTCTGACTATATTGTGAATATGGAAAAAGACATTTACGTTAAGAGAAAAAGCATAAGAACATTTGATACACTGTGGACACCCTGGGTGGAGAGAAGATGATCCTGAACTTATGTTACACCATGCATTATTTGCTGCTCTTGTATGCAATGGGGGGGAAGGGGAGGGGAGGGAAGGAATTTCTGAAACTAATGACCATTGTTAATTGTTTTCATTGCGATTTTTGTTCTATTGTTTTGTACCTTGAATTTGGTTAAATAAAAATTTATCTGATTTAAAAAAAACTTCAGAAGAGGAGGCGATAGAGCTGGAGGCTGTTTCGGCAATGTAAGCCAAAACCTGTTCCTGATACTCCGGCTTTAAAATCGGTTTACGTACTCCCAGAAAAGGGAGCCTTCCAGGCCTTCTGGATCCAGACGATGACGCAGGCTCAACACCTCCTGCATTAGGTGCTATTGTGCTTTTGGCACTACCTGCAGATGCACCACCCCCACCATCAGTACCAGCTGCCCCCCCCCCGCCCACGTCCACGACCTCTCCCATCATACTTCCTCATGTTTGTGAAAATGTACCCAAAATACCAGCAGATATATGGTACTGTATCAGAAGCGTATGTCAATTATGAAATCATTTAATGCGTAAAACTCTTACAGTATGGCAGAGGGCCACATATGAACATCTTAATTTGGCACACAACCTATAACAAGTCTGGCATATTACATTTATGACTAGGCAATATGCCATAAAAGCAGATGGTCATGAAAGTAAACAGACTGCACCAAAGAATCTATGTAAAATAACACACCTTTCTAGAAACAGTTTCTAAGCTTTATGTAACAAAATGTTGCCATTATTTAGCTTATTTGAAATCTTGGAATTATCTTCAAGTGTAGCTCATGCTCATGTATACCCATTATTTAGAGTTTTATTTTTTATGTTAATGGATACAGAAGTTCTTTTTAGCTGCATGTGTACTAATAAATAACATGGTGATTTAGGCTTCCATTTTGTGGTAAATAAGTTCATAACATTCTTTTAGTGACTGCGGAACCATTTTTAGGGTACAGATGTAAGTGAGTTAATTTTACATGGGTGGCCAATAGCTCTATAGTGAAGTAAGTTACACTTGAAACAACAAATTTTAACTAAAAGTATATTTAGTTAGCAGAAGTAACAAAGTGTTGAGACACTGTCAGATCTTGCTGGTTAACAACTGAAAAAGGAACAGTCTCTATATAATATAACTCATTTGTTAATTTAGCTGACTATAACTTGCAGTACTGCTTACAGGGCAAGTAAGCTGGCTTGGTTCTTTTGCAGGTTACTCAAATACATGGTTCCTCTCCATCAGTACACACTTGATATATAATCTCAGCTGGCTGTGGTCTATAACCACTTCCGATATCCAGGGCCAGTTTAATCCATGAGTGCTGCTAACACCAATAGGTGCAACGTTACAACAGTGCAGAGCAGGTTCAAGTACTCAATTGCATGCTTGTCCAAGGCTAAGGCTCACTCTATACTTGAAAGGTCAAATTTCAATCGTAGATCCTCCTCACTACTCCAACTAAGGCAAATTTGTGAACCTTTGAGCAACAATAAATCAAATGGGTTAATATTTAGTTACATACATAGGCTATAGAAACCAGAAAATTGCTGATAGAGACCCATAAGCCACTCCAAATGGAGATAGCTATCAAAAAAAGAGGAAAAAGGAGTTTTAATGGCTAAAAATAATTAACTTTTTATAAAAGATACACATATAAAATGACATACAATGGTTAGAAATATATGAGATGACAAGAAACTAGCACACTGGCAGTCAAGCAATGAATATATACAGAGGGTTCGGAAAGTATTCAGACCCCTTTAAATTTTTCACTCTTTTTTATTGCAGCCATTTGGTAATTTCAAAAACATTCATTTTTTTCTCATTAATGTACACTCTGCACCCCATTGTGACTGAAAAAAACAGAAATGTGGAAATTTTTGCACACTTATTAAAAAAGAAAAACTGAAATATCACATGGTCATAAGTATTCAGACCCTTTGCTCAGTATTGAGTAGAAGCACCCTTCTGAGCTAGTACAGCCATGAGTCTTCTTGGGAATGATGCAACAAGTTTTTCACACCTGGATTTGGAGATCCTCTGCCATTCTTCCTTGCTGATCCTCTCCAGCTTCGTCAGGTTGGATGGTGAACGTTGGTGGACAGCCAATTACAGGTCTATCCAGAGATGCTTAATTGGGGTTCGGTCAGGGCTCTGGCTGGGCCAGTCAAGAATGGTCACAGAGTTGTTCTGAAGCCACTCCTTTGTTATTTTAGCTGTGTGCTTAGGGTCATTGTCTTGTTGGAAGGTGAACCTTCAGCCAAGTCTGAGGTCTAGAGCACTCTGGAAGAGGGTTTCATCCAGGATATCTCTGTACTTGGATGCATTCATGTTTCATTCCATTGCAACCAGTCGTCCTGTCCTGCAGCTATAAAACACCCCCATATCATGATGTTGCCACCACCATGTTCCACTGTTGGGATTGTATTGGGCAGGTGAGCAGTACCTGGTTTTCTCCATACATACCGCTTAGAATTATCACCAAAAAGTTCTATTTTTGTCTCATCAGACCAGAGAATCTTATTTCTCATAGTCTGGAAGTCCTTCGTGTGTTTTATAAGCAAACTATATGTGGGCTTTCATATGTCTGGCACTGAGGAGAAGCTTCTGTTGGGCCACTCTGCCATAAAGGCCCGACTGGTGGAGGGCCACAGTTTTAGTTGACTTTGTGGAACTTTTTCCCATCTCCCTAGTGCACCTGTGGAGCTCAGCCACAGTGATCTTGGGGATCTTCTTTACATCTCTCACCATGGCTTTTCTCCCACGATTGCTCAATTTGGCTGGACGGCCAGGTCTAGGAAGACTTCTGGTGTTCACAAACTTCTTCCATTTAAGGATTATGGAGGCCACTGTGCTCTTTGGAACCTTGAGTACTGCAGAAATTCTTTTGTAACCTTTGCCAGATTTGTGCCCTGCCACAATTCTGTCTCTGAGCTCCTTGGCCAGTTCCTCATGATTCTCATTTGGTCTGACATGCACTGTGAGTTGTGAGGTCTTATATAGACAAGTGTGTGCCTTTACAAATCAAGTCCTATCAGTTTAATTAAACACAGCTGGACTCCAATGAAGGAGTAGAACCATCTCAAGGAGGATCACAAGGAAATGGACAGCATGTGACTTAAATATGAGTGTCTGAGCAAAGGGTCTAGCAAAGGGTCTAAATACTTATGACCATGTGATATTTCAGTTTTCTTTTTTTAATAAATTTGCGAATATTTCTACATTTCTTTTTTTTCAGTCAAGATGGGGTCCAGAGTGTACATTAATGAGAAAAAAAATTAACTTTTTTGAATTTACCAAATTGCTCCAATGAAACAAAGAGTGAAACATTTAAAGGGGTCTGAATACTTTCCGCACCCCTTGTATATACGGTGAGATGGGTATAATGACAAATGTCAAATATATAAAGATAGACACAATGGTCAGAAAAAAGCCATATTCTCAGCGTAAAAATAGCAGCATGTAGATCACGAAGGTCTGTGACAAGAATGTACTTCCAAGTATTAGGCCGGAGTCACACTAGCGAGAAATACGGACGAGTGCAAAGCACAAAAACAACGCATTGCACTCGGACCAATGTTAATGTATGGGGCAGCTCCCATCAGCCGTTTTTTTCTCGGTCGTATTATGCGGGCTGAGAAAATCGCAGCATGCTGTGATTGTCAGCGTATTACGGCCGTAATACGCCAATGCAAGTCTATGGGGGGAGAAAACTACGGATTACACATGGACCAGACATGTGACTTGAGAGAAATATGCAAGATTTCTCCAGGTGACAGGAAATGGACTCAGCCATTATGAGGAAATTTTGACATGCTAATTAGCTTATAAAGCTCGCCAGACATCCCGGAACAACGCCTCCACGAAGTCCACCATCATGTCCACATACATCAACGTGGAAATGCTTATCGTTCTGGTCCAAGAGAGGCCAGAACTGTGGGACCAGAGGGACCACATTATTCTGACCGGGCCCGAAAAGAGTTGGCATGGAGGAGGATCTGTGTCCAAATGTTTACTGATTATGAGGACAGGCCACGTGAGAGCCAGCAACAAATTAGTAAGTTCTATCCTGTTTTAAAAATCATATTAATGCGCAAAATAGCCTGTTTTCCCATTGGACCATAAAATAATAATAATATGTGTAGGTTTTGGCCATTCTGTGCAATATATCTTAGATTTAAATGACACCTTAGTAGGCCACATGACACTGTAAAATATATGTTAAAGTGTTCTGAAAATTGGGCAATGTCCTAATAAATTATTATGTCACATTGCAGTGGAAGATGATGAGATGCTGGCGCAGCATCCGTGACCAATGTAGGCGGGAATGTCAGGAGCAGGCCAGGAGTGGGGTTGCAGCACCGACCAAGAGAAAATATATTTATTATGACCGGCTGTCCTTTCTGGCTCCCATTCTGGATCTAAGACTGTAAGTTCATACATCACACAACATTTCACATATGCAGTTTAGGGTCATATCTACAATGTTTTTTTTTGTCATATTTAAAAACAGAACTCAGTCCAACCTGAGAAGGAGACAGGGTCTGATTCGGAGGCCATTATTGATCCAGTTGGGGGAGGTGAAGAGGTGGCTTGCCCATCTTCTGAACCTTCCAGTTGCATCCCAAAACCTCCACCAACACCAGTACCAGCCCCAGCACCAGACCCAGGACCACCAGTGGCATCATGCAGCATGTTTGTAGCGCAACAGGAAGAAAAGTGCAATAGCAGCCCTACTGTGCCTCTTGAGGCATCACCCCAACCTGCTGTCATACCCCGCTGTGGCCGACTAAGAAGAAGAAGACATCCATGCCTCTGACACAAAGAGGCATGTCGATAAGGGGGTGTTAAATTATCTGTCCAGGGCTGCCCAGGATGATGGTGAGGAGGCCTATGCCCGCAGCCTGGCCCGGTACCTCCGTTCACTACCCTGGGAAGTTAGACAGCGTGTGCGAGGATCCATTCAGATCCTGATTGATACCTGCACACCCCCCAATAACCCATATAAGGTTTTTGAGTTTTTGGAGCGGCGGCACCTGCTACCCCATAACCATCTCAGAATTTCCTCAAACCCAGAAGTGCAGGCTCAATCAGGATCTGAGTCACCTCCTCCACGGTTGCATACACCACATCCCAATCCACCCCCAACCCAACATTGGCCTCCACAGGCCCAAATGGCAGCCTATAATCCACCTGACCAATATGGCCACTTGATCAGACCCAGTGTTGGAGGCTGGCCCCAACCTGGCTTTGGTCGACAATGCCATATTGGAGGGTATGAATCACTTGGCTACCAAAATCCACAGGAGTATCATCTCCAATATTCATCTGGCCACTTCTATAGTCACCACCAGGATCCTAGCCACATCACCCATCCTGGCCCAGAATATGTTCCCACACAGGGTGAGGTCCAAGTTGGGTGTCAAACCAAGCCACAAAGTGAAGCTGGACTCCCGCCATCCCCACCATCAACCTATGAGAATTTATAAATTGTGGTTGTGTGTTATTTTGCTAACAAATATTTCTGTTTTTTGTTTAACTTTTGTTTTAGGAAATATGCAAAAAAAGTTTAGCCAAATTTGTATGGCCACAAAAGCCATATGAGTGTTTTTTTTTTCCTAAGTTAAATTTTGCATTTATAAAAAGTTAGAATTTTAAGCGTTTTGTGTGATATTTTATTCATAACTTGGACAACAAAATATTTCAACATTTGCCACATTGAAAATGAAAGCACACACAAACTTCAAGAACAAACAAGCTTTTAAATAAACCCCAAAAAATATAATTACAGCAAAGATATAGCATTCTCTTGCCAGGGAGTAGCACCCTGAGGTGTTACAAAATTATTAGTGAACACATCACGTACTTTGAGTCCAGAGAGCGGATGACTGGGAGGGATCACATGTGGAATAGGCATACCCACATTGGCATACACAACTTCAGCACCATCAGATGAGGAGCAATCATGTATTCGGGTGAAGTTATGTAGGATGACACATGCTTTAATGACCTCATTAATGTTAGCTTTATTTAAGTGAATGGCTGACTGGAGGACCCACCATTTGTCACAAAGAATGCCAAAGGCGCATTCCACCAGTCGTCGTGCGCGTGATAGGCGTAAGTTAAACATTCTGCGCTGGTGGTCCAGGTTTCTACGGGGATAGGGCCTCATTACATGACAGGTCAATTGAAAGGCCTCATCCGCAACAAGAACATAAGGCACAGGTTTAATATTGGAGCCTGGAAACTGACATGGTGGTGGTGGGTTCAACTGATTATTGTACAGCCGCCGACCCATAATGACAGAATTGAATACTCTAGAGTCTCCAGTTCTTCCATAGGCCCCTATATCTACAATTATAGACCAGTAGTGACTGTCGACCAGGGCCAACAAAACTACAGAAAAATATTGTTTATAATTATAGAATTTGGACCCTGAGTTTGGCGGCTTACGCACACGGATGTGCTTCCCATCCAGGGCTCTAAAACAATTGGGAAGCTGGCATTGCTCCTCAAATCCCCTGGAAATCAGCAACCAGTCTTCCATCTTTGGCGCAGGCATGACCACTTGATGAAGTCATGACCAGATTTCGGAACAGGTACACCGGACAATGCCTGATATTGTTGATTTTCCAATCAAAAATTCATGATGCAGTGCCACATATGAAAGACCAGTTGTGAGGTAGCTACAAGAGAAGAAAATATAAACTAAAATTAGCTAACATGTTGAAGGTTAAAAACAAATCACATTAATGAAAGTTACAGTGTCTAACTGACAATCCATGCAATAACAGCATAAAAAGAGTTCCAATGGCTATGTGATTTTACAATCAAATACATATTGTTATTAATAATGCGAGTTTAGATTTTGGATATATTACGACTAAAACAAACTAAATTTTGAAACAGAACTACATACTACGTTTGGAAACCTCATCATCAACATAGAGTATGAGGAGGAGAAATACATACCATAACGTAAGGATAAGGCGCTCCTCAGCAGAAATACATTTGTGCATCCTGGTGTCCTGAAAGGTGATCCCATGGCGCACTGTCTCCAACAAAATATCAAAGGTGGCAAGGCTCATGCGACAATATTGGTAAAACTTGTTGTGATGGGCCGCAGTGATGCATAGAGACGGTGGAAATGGCCTTTAGTGAGGCGTTGCTTCAAAAGCGGATGGACCCACAGTCGTCTCCTCCTCCTCTGATCCACAATCACTGGGTATGGCTGGCCAAAGCGGCGTGACAAAACCCAGCTGTATAGCACCCGCTCTGTTGGGGTGAAACTAAGTCTATCTGACATTTTTTACACAAACCACAAATACACCAACACAAACACGGAACCAAAGTGGCAAGATTGAAGGCTGCCACCTGTTGTAAAGCCAATAAATAGGGTTGCAGATGATGATTTCAATTATTTTCAGCCCTCAAAACCATTAAATGTCAATTTTTCAAGGTTGCGAGAAAAAAACACAATACGGATGTCATATGTCAAAAATGCAGCTTGGCATTGCCAACGTATCACATACGGATCACTGTTCAGGGAACATTTCTGCGTATTACGACCGTAAAATATGGACCATATTTTTAGATTTTGTGTCTGACTCCGGCCTTAGACACACTGGCCATAATATCACACATATATTAACAAAATTGACACCACATAATAAATGCACAAATCATAAACGATAGACGATAGATAGATAGATAGATAGATAGTAGATAGATAGATAGATAGATAGATAGATAGATAGATAGATAGATAGATAGTTTAGGCAAAAAATGGAGCAGCACAGAGTAACTTAAAGTGGGTGCAAATCCTTTTAGCAATGATCCAATACTTGCCAATTCAGATATACAAAAATATAGAAAATAGGCAGCACTCCATAGGATTTCAGCAGCAGTGGATATTTATTAGACCCACATCATTGGCAACGTTTCGGCTCCATGAGCCTTCCTCCAGCAGTGTTACTCACACAGATGCAGGTATTTAACAGATCTTTACAGAACAATATCATTAATTTCAATCAACTTTTTATATAATTTATAACGCTATAGCTGTATCCAGTATATAGCTCTGTCTCACATATAGGATATATCAATATCCTCAGTAGGTATTTCATATTCGTACATCTTAATATATAAACATTCTCCTTATATTTATCTTTATATCATAATCCGTCCCTAATTAGGGCTCAGATCAGCTGCAACAGTAATTAAAACTGTAGTACTCACAGGGAAGGCGATGTAACATATGGAGGACGCCATGGAGGACGCCATGAACGCTGGCCATGATTCATTTCTGTGCTATTACGCATGTCTGTAGTGAATGCTCCACCTCCTGACCAATCCCGGCCCTTGTGTGGCACTTATCTCTTAGGGCATGCGCATCAGCGCTATTATCCAGATCGGGACTCCATCTTGGAGGTGGCGATTTTTCTGCACTTCAATCACAGATAGGAACGGAGACTACAGATATGACAATTCCAACTAAAAAGGTAGCGATCAGATGTTTAATAAACATCTGCATTATTCACCTTGTTTTTAAGACACACAAATTAACTGTTGTCTCTATATGTTTTATTATTAGAAACAGACCCATGCTTAAAGGGATTCCTAGAGCAGCTAGATCACCCCAGTATATGGGACCGTCTCCCTGTAAGGATAACGTCCCACTACTGCAGACCATTAGGGGAAGTATTCTGCACCTATATGAGGTCCAGATCCCTCAACCCCAATGTCTTTAAGGCGAAACTGCGTATTTGGTCTGAACAGAATTCCAAGAAATATCTGGTGCTATATATATTCTTTTATTAGTATTTGGTCATATCTTGGTTCAAAAATTCAAATAAAAAAATTCAGACACGAAAGGAATCATGTTATAGAATTAATAAAAAATAAAAAAATAAAAATAAAAAAGAAAAAAAGAAAAAATATCTTTGCTCCTCCATAGTACATCGCTCTTCCCCATGTAGATCTCTACGTATTCCTGGGAGATAAACAGATTCCTGTTTGGATACAGAAAAAAATGACATATATTAGTATATTTAATACACGTCTTCAATTATATCCAATTTCACATGCGGAGATCAAAGTACAAGGGGATATATGTGTTATGTATTTTTAGATAATAGAGGTAAGTTTAAAATCTACATTGAGGCCTAATGGTTTAAGAGTGTTTAATGTGTATATCCATTTTAGTTCTCTCTTTTTAAGGAGGCTGATTCTATCCCCCCCTCTCCTTTGGACCGGAATAGAGTCAATTAGTCTAAATTTAAGTTCCTTCTCTGTATGTTTAAGCTCCGTAAAGTGCTTAGATACTGGAAGATCTAGTCTTTTCTTACGAATCGTGTATTTGTGTTGACTAAATCTAGTTTTGAAGTCACAGGTCGTTTCTCCTATATACCAAAGTTTACATGGGCATTCTAAAAGATATATAACGTAATCTGACTTGCATGTTAGAAAGTGGTCTATCTGGTACTTTCTATTCGTTACAGGGTGTATAAATTCTGATCCCTTCATCATTTGATTACAATTAATGCAGTTCAAACATGGGTAGCAACCTTTCCTACTCCTACCTGTCAGAGATATTTGCGTAGTCCTTCTTAAAGGTCCTATATCTGACTTTACTAGGTAGTCCTTAATATTCTTGCCCCTCTTATATGAAAACAGAGGAGGGAGTTTAAATGCCTCAATTTTCGGGAGGCATTTAGTCAACATCCCCCAATGCTTGTAAATAATCCTAGAGATATTCCTACTTTCTTCAGTAAATTTTGATACAAATGGAACCCTTTTTAATTCATTCTTTGGTCTTTTTGTCCCTAGCAGATCTGGTCTATTTTTCTTTAATACCTTTTCTTTTGTAAGTTGTAGTAATTTTTTAGGGTATCCCCTCTTTAAAAATTTATCAATCATTTTATCCAAGAAAAGGTCCACTTCCTCCCTCTCACTAACAATCCGTCTCACACGTAATAGTTGACTGAGTGGAATAGAGTTGATCATATTCCTAGGGTGTTGGCTATTATAGAGTAGCAGGTTGTTTTTGTCCGTTTTTTTAACATATAAGGTAGTTTCTAAGCGTCCAACTCTTTGTCTTATCAGTACATCTAGAAATTGTATTTCATCCCTGGAGGAGCAGATGGTGAACTTGATAGTTTCATCCAACTCATTTAAATATATATGAAATGCTTCTAAATCATCCTGGGTGCCCGTCCATAGGAGGAAGATATCGTCTATGTATCGCCACCACCCCAACACTTGTTGGAAGTGGCGCGACACATATACGAACTCCTCCTCCAGCACCCCCATTACTAAGTTTGCGTACGCAGGGGCCATATTGCCCCCATCGCAGTACCTCTACACTGCATAAAGTATTCATCCCCAAATAAAAAATAGTTTTTTCTCAAAATTATATTTAGTAATATGAGGATAAATTCTTTGCCTTCTTGGGAAATATATTCCTCTTTATTTAGCATTTTTAATACCGCCGCTGTGCCTCTATCGTGGTCTATCGAGGTGTAGAGGGACACTACATCAAAGGATACTAGGGTCACCTCATCCCTCAATTGTATCCTATTTAATTTATTCAGAAAATCAGTTGTATCTACTATATATGATTTAAATTTTTTTACCACAGGATTTAGCACCTTATCCAGGAATGTACCTATTTTACTTGTAACTGAGTTTACCCCAGACACTATTGGGCGCCCGGGTGGGTCTATAAGAGATTTATGTACTTTAGGTATTATATATAGTACAGGTGTCCTAGGATTTTCCATTAATAGATATTCATATAATGACTCATCTATAATCTGGAGGTCCAAAGCCTCTTTGAGACAATTTTTAATTTCTTTCATTATTTGAAATTTAGGGTCACCATCCAATTTGTTATATATCAGATTGTCATTCAATTGTGAATACACCTCAGCTAAGTATTTCTGTTTGTCCATGACGACGACAGCACCCCCTTTATCGGCGGGTTTCACAATGATATCGTCGTCATGGACCAGTTCCTGTAGTGCTTCATACTCAGTTTTGGATATGTTATTATGTTTAAAATTTGTCATAGTACTATCCCTCCTTAATTTTTCAATATCCATCCCTACAGCTTTTATAAAGGCATCTATAGCGGTTGAGTAGGTAGGCGGTGTAAAATCACTCTTATTCCTTAGATTAACTGATTTCAAGCTAAATTCACTCCTCCTTGTTTCTTTGGGATTTACTATATCAAATGACCATTCCTTAATTTTTAACATTCTATAGAATTTCTCTAGATCTATCTGTAAATCAAACCAGTCCACATGACAACATGGGCTGAAACTGAGACCTCTGCTCATTCACTACAGACATGCGTAATAGCACAGAAATGAATCATGGCCAGCGTTCATGGCGTCCTCCATGGCGTCCTCCATATGTTACATCGCCTTCCCTGTGAGTACTACAGTTTTAATTACTGTTGCAGCTGATCTGAGCCCTAATTAGGGACGGATTATGATATAAAGATAAATATAAGGAGAATGTTTATATATTAAGATGTACGAATATGAAATACCTACTGAGGATATTGATATATCCTATATGTGAGACAGAGCTATATACTGGATACAGCTATAGCGTTATAAATTATATAAAAAGTTGATTGAAATTAATGATATTGTTCTGTAAAGATCTGTTAAATACCTGCATCTGTGTGAGTAACACTGCTGGAGGAAGGCTCATGGAGCCGAAACGTTGCCAATGATGTGGGTCTAATAAATATCCACTGCTGCTGAAATCCTAGATAGATAGATAGATAGATAGATAGATAGATAGATAGATAGTAGATAGATAGATAGATAGATAGATAGATGGTCACAAAGACTACATTCACAATATGTCCAATTTCATATTTTTGCAAATTTTAAGTCATAACTTTTGCTTTACACTGCTGAGGTAAAATGTTATCCCTGCCTCATCTTTTTTAGGAAGGTCTCACCCTTTTATATCCATGGCCTGCCCTTTTGCTAGACCCCTCTGAATGGATTATTTGATGCAGGGGCACAAAAAACCCTCTGGAATAGTTTCTGTGAGGTTTCAGGAATTGTATTGGCAAAGTTTAAGAGGCTCTCCAGGCTGTTCTGGGAAAACTGGCAAGTAAAATCTATGGGGAAGCTCAATGTTGCCGAGCAGCCCTGAGTTTACCGCACTCATTGACTATCTCTATCTCTCTGGTCATCTCACTCTGATCATGACATGCACAAAGCACCTATTTATGCATCTATCCTGATTCCACTCAGTAGCACACTCACTTAGCCCCACACTTTTCCCTACCACCATAGCTACTTGCCAGGCCACTGCTGACTTCCTAAGGCACCTGCTTTGTATTCAGGGACCTCAGAACACAACAAATGGCTTTTTCATGGTATTCAAGGCTCATTCAGTTTTCATTGAATGCAGTCAATGTGAATCAAATTCACAACTCGAATTTAGGAGAATCTGCCAAACTCAAATTTTGACAGTTTTAATCATATTATAAGATTTCCATATTACATATAATGCACATTCTCTCCTTGGCAATGGCAACATTTAGCAGTTGCATGTAAGTAACATGCAAAGGGAACACCCTGGAACTGCTTCTTCAGCAAAAGTTGTAACTGCTCACAAGTTACAACGGAAAACCTGCAAGAAAATATATTTAGGAAATTAACAAAAATAAAGAAATATATCAAAAAAAATATTTTTTTTTTGTTACACCATGGAAACATTTTGAGCCTGAAATCCTGGATGTACATTTGACACATCTCTAAAAATATCTTCACTAATTTTTTAGAATGATATTTATTATTATTTAGTTATACAGTATCTTTATCTACATTATTATCATTTGTTTGACGTTCTTCATGTTCTACAAATACATTGATGTAAATTTACTGCAACCTAAAAACCTGTGGTTTTGTATAAAATATAATAATGCATCTTCTTGTTTAACCTAATAGAAGCACAGATCTTATTTTCCAAAGAGCCATACGGTTACGCTATTGTGTCATGGGGTTCAACTTCAACCATGAAAGTTATTGCATTCTTCCTTTTGGGTAGTTTCCAATGACAAAAGCTAAGGTTGTCTTGGGAAAACTAGAAGCCTTAAAAGTGAGTGCTATTACACTCTTTGACGCACAATGTCCCACAGGAAGTTGTTAATTATTTACATAGCGGTTAATATGACTAAAAGAAAACGGGATAATTTTTTTAATGGAAATATTTACTAAATGTTTTAAAACAATAGGTCAATTAAAGACAAAATGAAAAAGAACACCAAAAAGAAAAAATAGATTTAATAATAAATGTAATACCATTTATTTTTTTGCAAATAATAACCATTTTTAGCAAACCAAGGTTACATAAAAGGTATCTCAAGGGTTTTCAGACACAGGAATTGTTTTAGCACCCTGGTTCCCTGTGGTTAAATGTGTGTGCAATCACTGAACTGCTTTTCACCTTTTCACTTTTGCTTTAAGGGATATTATTTATGCTCCATAGAAAGTGACCTTGAGGTTTTTTTTTCTTCTAATATGTCTCATTGACTGCATTTATGTGACTTTTTTTAAAATAGATTTTTTGATTGATGGAAAATGTAAAGCTTTGTAAAAGCAGTTTTAAGCAACAATTTTAATATGTCTATTTGTTAAAAATTCCATACAGCAATATTAATAATAAAAATGATCCTTGCAATTTGACATATTGACATTCTAATCATGTTTTGAGATACACTTAAAGGGGGCTGTGCAGTGACAATAAGTTATCACCTATGTGCAGGTTTGTTGGTAACTTATAGATTTATGAGGGTTCAACTGCTGGGCCCACACAGATCAGCAGAAGGCATTTATAAGTCCTTAAAAGTGCAGCAGCAGTCCGTATGACTGACCACTGCTCCATTCAATTACTATAAAGTCGGGTGCCACCTTCTCCTTATTTATTTCAGAGGGACTGCAGAAAAGGACACTTAAAGGCATACTATTTATTATATTGTGATTTTTCTCTTTACAGGCACACACCTGTCCTGAGTATCCCGGCTCTGCTTCCTTCACCTCTGTCCGCTGCCATCTGCTGTGCTCCACGTTGGATATTGCAGGTTTCCTGGTGTGGCTCAGTGACATTTTCTCCCTAATCCTTCTTAAGGCCCACTGTGAAACATACAAATGTCTTAGCATTGAGACTCAAGACTTCTGTTAGGAGTACTCCACCTTCTGTGTACCCCATGTTTTAACTTGTTTCAATCCCTGCTGACTTTCACATCATCCGGCCTTCTGCTTCCAAGATTCCTGAGGGTGACGCTTCCCATGTATCTTCATGCTTGCAGTACCACATGGACCGAAGACTTAGAGGATCCTCACCAGGTGAGCCTCAATGCTTACTCAAGGTGCTTCCTTGTTTATGGAGTGTCTTTTGCGACCACTTCTTTTTTTCATATTCTTTAGGTGATCTGGTTCACCTACTAGTTTTTCTAGTGTACCGACATGTTTTTTAACTTAATTTGAAATTTTAGCATTCCTGCAATAAAATGTGATGTTTTTTACCATTAATTACCTGGCTTTGCACATCTCTTTATTTAGGTGATATCAATGTAATGTGAATGATTTAGGTTTATAACTATACACAGACTAATGTATCTCCTCAGTTACAAAGTGACAAAGTGTAATGAGGTGGAATAGGGGTCAGCTTGGAGCAGGGACCAAGTCTGGTCCACGTTGTGTGTACACTGCTGCTGATTATTGACAACAACATAGAGCATCAGAACAAGATTAGATGCCAATTTATTAAAGAAGCACTCAGATCAAAGTTTTTATCCTCTTACTATATTGAAATCATCATATTATATAGCACTGTGTAATTACAATTGCTCATTTTGCCTTTTTATCCAGTTAATTCTTCTCTTTTCTTTGCTCCATGTAGAAATAGGAAGTCTCTTTTCCCTGCATGAGCCATCCCCTTGGCCCCTCTACAACTCCTGACCAGCTGCAGCACTCTTCACCCTGCCAAGAATTTTTACAGTGATAACTCATGCAAGAATAACAGACCTCCTGTTTCTACACAGAGCTTAGAAGGATTCAGCTCACATCAGTTTTAATTACGTGATGTCATAGGCCTAATGGAAAAGAGGATAATTAACTGGATAGAAGAGCAAAATGAGCTATAAGTGTCAACAGTGCAAATATTGAATGTCTGCATAAGCATGTTATATTTGTTTATAGAAATTACGAAAGTTATAAAATTTTTCTATTTCTTCTTCAGGAGCCATAGGAACATCTGACAAAAATAGACCCTAGTCCAGAGTCTCTCATCCAGCCAAATCAGATCTCTCCTACTTTGCACTGACGCGGACCAATAGTCCGAAACACCGTGTCTGCAAATGGAGATACTGATTTGGCTTTTATCCTAAGTCATATTACAAGACTCGTTGATTGTGACTTGTAAGATCGCTACTTCCAATAGGTGGCGCTATAGAGTACAAGACCTCTTTTTTTGAAGAGGCAATTTGCATAAAAAGATCTAAAGACACTGATGCAGCAGACTTTGTGAAAACCAAAACGTGTGTCAATCTCAAAACTTTTGGCCACACTTACACATGTATGGGGTATATCTATATAATGTGTACGGGATAACTACTTCTAGATGCAGGCTAGCAGAGGCAAGACTATAAAAACAGCTGATCAAAGTGTTTTTGTTACACCCATAAAAATACACTTCTGTTAAGTAAGCAGCATATCAAAGTAAACTCCCAAGTTGTAAAAATAGAATAACTTACTGTTAGGGTTGGCGGATTGCACTAAATAAAATATAAAATAAAGTGCAATCGCAACCCGGGGTCCACCATGCAGGGATGAACCTGCTGCTAGTAAGAACAATGACGGAAACAAAACAGCGAGTGTTACCTTAAACACACTGAGTTAACTCCACACAGTGTGGTAGGAACACTGAGTGCCAAGCTCGGTTACTTTACAGAGCGGTACTATACTAAGAATGCTAAGCACCATACCCTGTTAGCATCACAGAGATGACAGCACGTGGGTTGAGCTTGCTCTGTAACTGAACTGTGCTAACCGCACTCAAGAACGAAACAGATGCTAAGCCAAGCGGCTAGTTTCTCGAGTCCTGACACTACAGAATTTATGCCTAACTGACTTCCTAAGGATGTAGCAGACTAGAGACCCAGGCTTTGAGCCATGGGGACGAAACTGCATAAGTGTGATACTTGCCTGCCAACGTGTACAGTTTTGAGCAAAGACAGGCCCTCAAGAACGTGCAGACAGAGTGGTAGAGTATCCACCCACACATAGCAAAAACAGAAATGACACTAGCGCACCCGCGGGCGCCACTGGAAGCCTTTTATACACTATGCTCCACCCCAAACACTCATGTCCAGTCGTCCGAGACATCGCCCGCGGGCCAATGCGGAACTGCCACCTCATCAGAGTAACTAAAGTCCGACCACCAATGAGAAGATGCCAGATCACGAACATGCTCAGTAAGGTGATTTCTGTACTTAAACTCCAGAGTGCAAGGCTGCACCTGCATATCACTGGTTACCATAGATATGGCTGGAGAGCTGGCAGTAACCAAACGTATGCCACGAGACTGAGCAAGATGCCGAGACCGACGTCTGTGGTGAGCCGCATTCACAGCTGCCAGACCTGATTGGGGACCACAACATGGGATGATGCTTGGGATCTATCACGCACAGTGGGAGAATCCCGACACCTAACACTTACTATGCAAAATTACACTGTTAGATGTGTTCCAATTAGTGTTGAGCATTCCGATACCGCAAGTATCGGGTATCGGCCGATATTCGCGTTATCGGAATTCCGATACTTAATTCCGATACTTTTTCCATATCGTATACCGGAATCGGAAGTTCCCATAATTCTTTGAGAGGCAATGTGATTTTAGTCAGCCAATGAGGAATCCTACGAAGTGTGGGCACATCCTGTAATGCTGCGGTCATCTTAACTAATGGCATGGCTGTGATTGGCTGCTGAAATGATGTCAGAATGCACTATAAAAGGCGCCGCCGCCATTTTAGCGTCACTGTGCTGTGAACTCAGTAAGGGACAGAACGCTACTCTGCTCACTCTGAGGGACAGTTAGATATTGCGATTTTGTGTACTACTGTGCTTGAGGCAGGCTAGTTTACCAACCGCTGTGTAAAGCTTCATTTTGCCAGTGTTGTTTTAACAGCTCTGTGCAAGGTGTGTGTGTGACAGTGCAGGTGACGCTGCAGTTTGCTCTGCATCCACCGCTGTTTGTAGGCATCTGCACGTGTCACTGACTCTTTTTTTTTTATTTTATTTAGTGGAATTGGTGCAGCTCCATTATATTAGAAAAAAATCAAATCTATTAGTGTGACGTGCTTCCATCCGTATACAATACATTGGTTGCAAACACTATAGAAGTACACAAAGGAGCTTTTCACAGATAGTGAATAGTTGTGTTTCAGTGTTCACTGCAGTCTGTGAGGTTTTGATTTTTTGAGTGCAGATCACGCTCCAGTTAGTTCTTCAACCACTGCTGGTTGTAGTCTGCTGAGCGTGTGTCACTGCCTCATCCTTCACATTTTTCTCTAATTGGTGCTGCTCCATTTTAGTGGAAAAAAATCTAATCTATTAGTGTGACGCGCTTCCATCCGTATACAATACATTGGTTGCAAACACTATAGAAGTACACAAAGGAGCTTTTCACAGATAGTGAATAGTTGTGTTTCAGTGTTCACTGTAGTCTGTGAGCTTTTCATTTTGTGAGTGCAGATTACGCTCCAGTTTGTACTTCAACCACTGCCGGTTGTAGTCTGCTGAGCGTGTGTCACTGCCTCATCCTTCACATTTTTCTCTAATTGGTGCTGCTCCATTTTAGTGGAAAAAAATCTAATCTATTAGTGTGACGCGCTTCCATCCGTATACAATACATTGGTTGCAAACACTATAGAAGTACACAAAGGAGCTTTTCACAGATAGTGAATAGTTGTGTTTCAGTGTTCACTGTAGTCTGTGAGCTTTTCATTTTGTGAGTGCAGATTACGCTCCAGTTTGTACTTCAACCACTGCCGGTTGTAGTCTGCTGAGCGTGTGTCACTGCCTCATCCTTCACATTTTTCTCTAATTGGTGCTGCTCCATTTTAGTGGAAAAAAATCTAATCTATTAGTGTGACGCGCTTCCATCCGTATACAATACATTGGTTGCAAACACTATAGAAGTACACAAAGGAGCTTTTCACAGATAGTGAATAGTTGTGTTTCAGTGTTCACTGTAGTCTGTGAGCTTTTCATTTTGTGAGTGCAGATTACGCTCCAGTTTGTACTTCAACCACTGCCGGTTGTAGTCTGCTGAGCGTGTGTCACTGCCTCATCCTTCACATTTTTCTCTAATTGGTGCTGCTCCATTTTAGTGGAAAAAAATCTAATCTATTAGTGTGACGCGCTTCCATCCGTATACAATACATTGGTTGCAAACACTATAGAAGTACACAAAGGAGCTTTTCACAGATAGTGAATAGTTGTGTTTCAGTGTTCACTGTAGTCTGTGAGCTTTTCATTTTGTGAGTGCAGATTACGCTCCAGTTTGTACTTCAACCACTGCCGGTTGTAGTCTGCTGAGCGTGTGTCACTGCCTCATCCTTCACATTTTTCTCTAATTGGTGCTGCTCCATTTTAGTGGAAAAAAATCTAATCTATTAGTGTGACGCGCTTCCATCCGTATACAATACATTGGTTGCAAACACTATAGAAGTACACAAAGGAGCTTTTCACAGATAGTGAATAGTTGTGTTTCAGTGTTCACTGTAGTCTGTGAGCTTTTCATTTTGTGAGTGCAGATTACGCTCCAGTTTGTACTTCAACCACTGCCGGTTGTAGTCTGCTGAGCGTGTGTCACTGCCTCATCCTTCACATTTTTCTCTAATTGGTGCTGCTCCATTTTAGTGGAAAAAAATCTAATCTATTAGTGTGACGCGCTTCCATCCGTATACAATACATTGGTTGCAAACACTATAGAAGTACACAAAGGGGCCTTTCACAGATACTGAACAGTTGTCTGCAGGGTTCACTGTAGTCTGTGAGGAATAACCACACTTAGGCCTTAACTTTTCTGACTTTCTTTATCAATCTACCAAGATGAAGAAGTCAGTGAGTAAGGCACGTGGTCGTGGTCGAGGCCGTGGATTTGCAGCAGGGAGAGGACGTGGGGATTCTGTGGCTGCTGCCGCACCCAGTGACACAGCATCCACCAGTTTTCCCCGTGAGCGTTCCTTTATGCGCACTTTTGTAGGAGCTCAGCGTACCCCCCTGCTGCGTGAAGAACAAATTGAAGCCGTTGTTGGTTGGATGGCAGCCAATGCATCGACTTCAATACCTTCCACCTCCTCTCAGGACCACAGCACTGTTGAACAACCATCAGTCTCTTCACCGCCTGCCAAATTGCCCAGGCAGTCAGAGAGCTCTGTACAGGAGCCAGCTGAGTCTCTGCTTCTGTTCTCAGAATCTGTTGGCTTGGAAACAGGGGCCCAGCCAAGCAGCATTCTGGAATGTGAAGAAGAGGCAGTATGCAGTGATGCGCAACAGCTGTGTCTCTCTGAATCTGAAGAGGCGGGTGAGCCAGTGCCGATGGTCAGCACACCGCAGAACGCATCTGATGATGATGAGACTCAGTTGCCAGTTTCTGTTGAGCATGGTGCTGGCCAGACCACCCAACAACAGCAGGTGATGGAAGAGGGTAGTGGTGGAGATGATGAGGTCCAAGACCCAACATGGCGTGAGGAACAGGAAGGTGGTGGGAGCAGCTCTGAGGAAGAGATTGCACCAACGGTCCAAACAGTAGGGAGAGGTAGGCTGCAGACTCGCTTGCCTGTAGCCTCCAGTTTGGCACCCGTTCGGAGCAGTTCTCTTACAACAGCCAAACCGGGCGCTCCCAGGACTTGCTCTGCGTGGTCCTTTTTTGATACAGTTGCAGATGATATTTGCTATGTAAAATGCAAGCTGTGTAATCAAAAATTAAAAGAGGTAAAAGTGTCAGTAACCTTAATACAACAAATATGTGGAAACATGTGCGGTCAAAGCACTTTGTTGAGTTACAAAGACACACTGGAGATGTAGGCCAACCTACAGCAGCACCTACATCTTCAGCTCCTGTTGGAGCCTCTTCCTCCAGTTCACACACAGCTGGTAAGGCTTCCTCAAAGGATCGCCATGGAAGAACCTCTGTCACTGTTGTCCAGAGACACAGTGTTATTCCACCCACAGCTGCAAGTTCCCTGTCATCCTCACACACCCAGGCCACAAAACAGCCATCGGTAGCACAGGCATGGGATAAAAGACGGCCATACTCGGCAAACCATCCACGAGCACAGGCTCTGAATGCTGGCATTGCAAAACTCCTGTCCCTTGAAATGCTGTCATTCAGGCTGGTGGAGACTGACAGTTTCCGTGAATTAATGGCATTGGCAGTCCCACAATACAATGTGCCCAGCCGATTTTATTTCAGCAGGCAAGCCGTCCCTGGTCTGCAAAAGCATGTTGAGGCAAAAATTAAACATGCGCTACTAAACGCCGTCAGTAGCAAGGTCCACCTGAACACCGATGCGTGGACCAGTACCCATGGCCAGGGACGATACCTTTCACTCACTGCCCATTGGGTGAATGTTGTGGAGCCGGGTACAGATCTTGCGAGTGGCGCTGTACGTGTTCTGCCAACTCCAAGGATTGCCGGAATCAAGTCTGTCCACATTGACTCCTCCTCCTACTCCAGTTCCTCAGAATCATCGCTGCAGGAGCCGTCACGGTCTACCTCCACATGGACCCGTGGACGCTTACCTGATGCGACCGATATGAGCACAGCCGTGGCCAAACGGCAACAGGCCGTTCTGAAATTAATTCCCATGGGGAATCGAAGCCACACAGCGCAGGAGGTCTGGAATGCCATCAAGCAGGAGAGCGACGTGTGGTTTTTGCCAGCGAATCTCCAGCCAGGCTTGGTAGTGTGTGACAATGGCCGAAATCTGGTGGCAGCTCTGGGCCTTGGCAACCTCACTCACATACCATGTCTGGCACATGTGCTCAACTTGGTCGTGCAGAGTTTTTTGAGGGACTATCCGGATCTTGATGCACTGCTGCACAAGGTCCGCCTAGAGTGCGCTCACTTGCGACGTTCCAGCATGGCCAGATCGCGCATTGCAGCTCTGCAACGCAGATTGCGCCTTCCTGAACATCGCATCATATGTGACGTATCCACCAGGTGGAATTCAACGTTACATATGTTGGAGGGTTGTGTGAGCAGCAGCCAGCAGTTATGGAGTATCAGCTGCATCAGGCGCAATCAACACGCAATTTGCGCCGTCCACACTTCACCATTAATGAGTGGGCCACTATGAAGGACATGTGCCACGTTTTGCGTGCGTTTGATGAGTCAACGCGGATGGCGAGTGCAGATGATGCACTAGTCAGCCTGACTGTCCCCTTATCTGCCTGCTTCAAAAAACACTGCAAGCAATAAGGGATGAGGTTTTGGAAGAGGTGGAGGATGAGGAGTCACAAATTCCATCACCTTCTGGAAAGTCAGCGCAACGTGGTTCCTCACAAAGGGCTGGGCAGGGCTCACTTTGTGAGGAGGATGAGGAGGAGGAGTCAATGGAGGAGGAAGACATCGCTCCAGAGGGAGGTACACAACGCTCTAGTCAGTATGTAGAGCGAGGGTGGGGTGATGCAGAGCAGGCAGAGATAACGCCTCTTGCAGAGGACAGCGTTTCTTTGCCAGTTGGGAGTCTGCAGCACATGGTTGATTTCATGCTGCAGTGCCTAAGAAACGACCGCCGCATCGCCCACATTCTCACGACGTCTGATTATTGGGTGTACACCCTCCTAGACCCTCGCTACCGGGACAACGTCAAAAGCCTCATCACACCGTTGAACCGGGAGCGTAAAATGCGGGAGTACCAAGACACACTGGTGCAATCCCTAATGTTCTACCTTACTGCCGAGAGCACTGCTGCTGCTACTGCTTTACAAAGCAGCTCTGTGCGTCGAGGCAGTGTAGAGAGCTCTGCAACAAGAGGGAGCACACGCAGTGCCTCTGCACAGGGAAAGACCAGTATGTTCAAAATGTGGCAAAGTTTTGTGGCAGCGCCACAAATGTCTACACCATCCGAGAGGGCTCCAGTCAGCGGGAGGCAACGTATCCGTCAGATGGTGACAGACTACTTGGCTTTGCCTCTCAGTGTACTCCCAGATGGCTCTTCCCCATTCAAGTTTTGGGTCTCTAAGCTGGATACATGGCCAGAGCTTAGCCAGTATGCATTGGAGGTGCTGGCTTGCCCTGCTGCCAGTGTATTATCGGAGCGCGTCTTTAGTGCTGCAGGTGGTGTACTAACAGACCGTCGCATGCGACTATCCTCCGATAATGTAGACCGGCTTACTTTTCTGAAAATGAACAAGGCATGGATCTCGCCAGAATTTCTCTGTCCGTTTTCAGATTAAATAACTGGTTCGCAACGTTATCCATGTCTCCTGTTATGTTCATCTTTCTACCACCTGAACTCTACTCCCTGGGCTCCAACACTGCCAGTTGCTGCTCAGAAGTGTCGTGTCCACAGAACAAAACACAAGCTCTACTGTTAGTGGGGTTCAGTAACGCCAGCTGTTCCCCTGCTGTGTCAACGGCAAGAAGTGTCCTTTTCCCGACACATGGACAGAAAAACACATGACCAACATGCTCCAAATAGGGAAGAGCCGTCACCCTGCTTGTTATGCTGAAAACATGAAATTGTGAAGTTTTGCAGGCCTAGAATGATAAATTTTTATGACAAATATGGACAAATAATAATTTGTCATCACAGCGCATATCTGCACATGTCTATTAGAAATGGTAACAAAAAATAAAACATAGTCTACTCTTCACATTTTTAAATTAATGCATAAAAGTACATTTCAGACTTATGAATTAATGCTTTTTAAGGAACTTTATCTGTACCTGTAAGATAATGCACTCAATGGATGTACGAATCATTAAATCCTCATCATCATCATCACGAGTTTTATTTATGACAGACATTATAAAATACACATACTGATGCCAACTGTAACTTCAAACACCATATATGAAATGGCCAGATGTAAACATGGTAATAATGTCCAATAATAAATTATTACATCTAGAAAGTGCATCATGCATACTGACAATAGGTACTTATACCTGCAAGTGCTGTTGAAACAACCACAAGAGATATAAATTAATACTGGTATATAGGTATCACAGTGCATAGTTACTCATGGACAATGTTGATGTAATACTGTATCTCAATTAAGTCAGCGTCAACCATTAGGCTTGTTAGTCTTGTACATTGTTAAAGAGGGAACGTAATTTTTTGGTTTGTCATAGGTGTAGTATTACACATTAAATTATTACTGCTGTATTTTTTTTTGCGTCCCTAGTGCGCAATAACGCAGCCTAACCTCACATTTGATAGTCAGCTAATTGCCACACGCTACCCTACCCTACGCGTGACAGTAGGAAGGTAGTGTTGACGGATAAAGCTTTGCGCAACCAGACATTCTTTTACCCTCTTCAACACTCTACAAGCAAAAAATGCATGATTTCAGCCGCAGACTTTATTGACGTACAGTATAACATCGGCATTACCCATCAGAGGCTGTCCACTGTTGATACAGACATAGAATATACCTTTGCTATCCGTAGCCTTTGTTTCACCTACACTTGCAGGCACACACTTAAATTGTGACAAACAATGCCTAATGTTTTTTTAAATGGTTATTTTTTATTGTACATTATTGTGTCATCAATCACATTGATGAGTCCATGCTGGACATGTCATACATGCTATAGAAAGTTACGATTTTATGAACTTAAATAATTGAATTGTCTGTGACTGTCACATAAAATTTGCGATGATGATGATGAGTGACTATTACAAAATCCATTGTCTTCACTATGTTATGGTTTAACATAGCGTTCCTTAAGCATTATTCATAAAAAAAAACATTTACTTTTATTCTTAAATTTACAACACTATATTTTGTTACCAATTTTTTGGGTGTTGTGTTGTTCCATTTATTTTTGGCATGTGCATATATGCGTTTATATTTGTATTTTCTTTATTTTTCCTTCTTGAAATTAGAAAACATGTGTATCTTTGTACCGTGTTAGCCAGTAGATAGAAAAATATTTAGACTTCAGAGTCAGCAGTGGTTGATACCTTTTTATGGATAACTGAAAAGATGGAAACAAATTGCAAGCTTTCAAGGCTACTCACGTCTCTTCATCAGGGAAAGACTAACTAAAAAAATTAAGCATCACATATTTCTATACACAACAGGACACAGGAATAGTGCAATAGGTAAGACAAGTAAGTGACGTGTATCAGAACTGTCATTATCTCACAGGGATGAACATAAATATTGGAACAGTTCCTAGATAAGGATAGAAAGTTTGATTGCCCTCTCATTGGCGTATTTTTTGGGGTTTTCATGACCCTGGAAGGTCATAGACGCAGATTCCTTAATTGATATAGAATGACATAAATCCATGTGATCTATTCATTCCATCACTAACAGTGTCAAAGGTCATGATGAGCTTATATTCTGAAACCTTTGTACGTTTCTCATATTTGAAGTTATATTTTAATACCAGTAATTCCATATCCATGATGCTATGACCGGGCATACAAAAGTCTTTTGCCACAGGTAAATTCATTAATTTATCTGTGATTGTGTGGCGCTGATAATTCATCCTTGTTCTCCTTTTTGTTGCCGGTCTCCCTCACTTGTCCCTCCCTCACTTGTCTTAGCTATTCCTGTGTCCTGTTGTGTGTAGAAATATGTGATTCTTCATTTTTGGCTTTACTCTTAGCTGATGAAGACACCTGAGTAGTCTCGAAAGCTTTGAATTTGTTACCATATTTTCAGTTAGCCATTAAACGTTATCAACCACAGAGGACTGTCAAGTATAAATATTTTTCTATTCTTGTAATTGAAATTCATCATTTTATTGTCGTAGTAAAACTTCATTTATTCTTGTTTGAAGTACATACATTTGCAATGGCCACGTAACAAGGCAATAACTCAATATTTTGTGCCTACACCCTCCTTGACCCTGGGCTTCAACAGCGCCAGTTGCTGCTCAGAAGTGTTAGATGCACAGATGAAAACAATCGCTGATGTGTTTGTGTGGTTCAGTAACGCCTGCTGTTCCCCTGCTGTGTGTCTGGCAAAAATTACTGCTGCTAACTACAACTTCAACTTCAAACGTCTCATACTAGGCCTCTGCCTACACCCTCCTTGACCCTGGGCTTCAACAGCGCCAGTTGCTGCTCAGAAGTGTTAGATGCACAGATGAAAACAATCGCTGATGTGTTTGTGGGGTTCAGTAACGCCTGCTGTTCCCCTGCTGTGTGTCTGGCAAAAATTACTGCTGCTAACTACAACTTCAACTTCAAACGTCTCATACTAGGCCTCTGCCTACACCCTCCTTGACCCTGGGCTTCAACAGCGCCAGTTGCTGCTCAGAAGTGTTAGATGCACAGATGAAAACAATCGCTGATGTGTTTGTGGGGTTCAGTAACGCCTGCTGTTCCCCTGCTGTGTGTCCGGCAAAAATTACTGCTAGCTACCTAATCATGGTGAAAAAAACATGACATCTCAAAGTGTCTAGTGCTACACATAGATATGAGGCTACACCATGATTTCTAAGCTGTAAACATTTGAAACGTCAACTTTCAAACCATAAAATGATTTGTCTGTCACAAATCGGTAACAAAATAATTGTGACATATTATTACAGATATGCACATGTCGAAAACAAATGCAAACACAAAAGCCTACTTATGCTATAGGATACTGATGGTCAACCTTGTCACTCCATAGCTTAGACAAATCCAACTCACATCATGATGACTCAAATACTGCAATGTTGGAAGTGCATAATGTGGGTTGAACTTTGACAACTGCTGCAGTGCGAAGGTTATACTTCAGTGTTCTTGCCTTTGAAATAAAAGCATACAAGTAAATATAATATCCAATGTTGATTAAGGGACGTGATGTACACCTGTAATATTGTGCAAACAATGCATGTAGGAATAGTCCTCTTCAACATTACTTATATTTGTGTCATTTTAAAAAATACATATTTGATTAGAAAGTTAACAGCCATATCATAAAGGTCCTTCATGTAAACATGATAATCGCTAACAAAAATCATGCATTACCTTGGTAAAGTCAATAGTGCATAGTCACAATAGCAAAATATATACCTGTAAGTGGTGCTGAAAGAACGACAACTGATAGAATAGGTGAATGATATCTATTTATCAGACTGAATAGCGACACCTGTACAATGTCGATATAATACTGTACCTTAACAAAACAGCTGTGTCACACCTCACACGCATTTTTCTTGTAGCTTGTTATGTAATAGGGCACATGCGTGTATGTTTCATCATAGGTGCATGTTTACTGAGTAAAGCAGTCATGACAACGCCTTTGTGTTGTCGGTACGCTTGCGATGATGAACGATGCGCACCGTGAATGTTAGTCTGCGTCATAAGACGCACAGACGCTCCAATACCCAACGCGTCACAGCAGGAAGCCAGTCTGTGCGTCCAAACAAAGGCGCAAGCATACATGCACGTACCCTTTTAGAAAGCTATATAAAAAAAAGGATGTAGTAGTAACGCACACTTTATTGAGGTACAGTATTACATCGCCATTCACCATCTGTGGCTATGCAGACTCATCTATATATACCTTATCTATCCGTTGTCATGCTTGCAAGTCCACAGTCAGGCATAAATAGCTGTTTTCACTATGCACTTTTTAAAGGTTTTTTTTGTTAATATAAATGATTGGCACATATTATCAGTATTACATGATGGAAAATTTTAGATATTTTTAAAAACTTTTTAGTGATATTATTCAGCAAATGAAAATGGTGTACATACTGTTACTTATCCATCATTAATGGATTCTGATATGTACTTGTATGCTTTTATTTAAAACCGTATAGCAGATTATTTAACCGATTTTTATTGTGGTTTGCATTGCTTTTCAACATGTTAATGTATGCGTTTATGTTTGTCAATTATTAATTTACATATATTTTTTAAAGTAAAATCATCATCTTATGGTACTAAAGGTTATATTTCTCTTGTTTGGAGTATAGACATTTTTAATTGACACGTAACAAGGAAAATACTTGATCTAGTATTTAAACATCCTCCTTGACCCTGGGCTCCAACACCGCCAGTTGTTGCTCGGAAGTGCTGTTAGCACAGTTAACACTTGCTCCCGTGTTACTGGGGTTCAGTAATGTCAGCTGTTCCCCTGCTGTGTGAACGGCAAAAAGTCCTGCTGCCTCCACCTGTTCTCTTCTCATCCCTGGGTTACAACACCGCCAGTTGTTTCTCGGAAGTGCTGTTAGCACAGTCTACACTTGCTCCTGTGTTACTGGGGTTCAGTAATGTCAGCTGTTCCCCTGCTGTGTGAACGGCAAACAGTCCTGCTGCCTCCACCATGTTCTCTTCTCATCCCTGGGTTACAACACCGCCAGTTGTTTCTCGGAAGTGCTGTTAGCACAGTCTACACTTGCTCCTGTGTTACTGGGGTTCAGTAATGTCAGCTGTTCCCCTGCTGTGTGAACGGCAAACAGTCCTGCTGCCTCCACCATGTTCTCTTCTCATCCCTGGGCTACAACACCGCCAGTTGTTTCTCGGAAGTGCTGTTAGCACAGTCTACACTTGCTCCCGTGTTACTGGGGTTCAGTAATGTCAGCTGTTCCCCTGCTGTGTGAACGGCAAAAGTCCTGCTGCCTCCACCATGTTCTCTTCTCATCCCTGGGTTACAACACCGCCAGTTGTTTCTCGGAAGTGCTGTTAGCACAGTCTACACTTGCTCCCGTGTTACTGGGGTTCAGTAATGTCAGCTGTTCCCCTGCTGTGTGAACGGCAAACAGTCCTGCTGCCTCCACCATGTTCTCTTCTGATCCCTGGGTTACAACACCGCCAGTTGTTTCTCGGAAGTGCTGTTAGCACAGTCTACACTTGCTCCTGTGTTACTGGGGTTCAGTAATGTCAGCTGTTCCCCTGCTGTGTGAACGGCAAACAGTCCTGCTGCCTCCACCATGTTTCTTTCTCATCCCTGGGCTACAACACCGCCAGTTGTTTCTCGGAAGTGCTGTTAGCACAGTCTACACTTGCTCCCGTGTTACTGGGGTTCAGTAATGTCAGCTGTTCCCCTGCTGTGTGAACGGCAAACAGTCCTGCTGCCTCCACCATGTTCTCTTCTGATCCCTGGGTTACAACACCGCCAGTTGTTTCTCGGAAGTGCTGTTAGCACAGTCTACACTTGCTCCTGTGTTACTGGGGTTCAGTAATGTCAGCTGTTCCCCTGCTGTGTGAACGGCAAACAGTCCTGCTGCCTCCACCATGTTCTCTTCTCATCCCTGGGTTACAACACCGCCAGTTGTTTCTCGGAAGTGCTGTTAGCACAGTCTACACTTGCTCCTGTGTTACTGGGGTTCAGTAATGTCAGCTGTTCCCTGCTGTGTGAACGGCAAAAAGTCCTGCTGCCTCCACCATGTTCTCTTCTGATCCCTGGGTTACAACACCGCAGTTGTTTCTCGGAAGTGCTGTTAGCACAGTCTACACTTGCTCCCGTGTTACTGGGGTTCAGTAATGTCAGCTGTTCCCTGCTGTGTGAACGGCAAACAGTCCTGCTGCCTCCACCATGTTCTCTTCTCATCCCTGGGTTACAACACCGCCAGTTGTTTCTCGGAAGTGCTGTTAGCACATCTACACTTGCTCCGTGTTACTGGGGTTCAGTAATGTCAGCTGTTCCCCTGCTGTGTGAACGGCAAAAAGTCCTGCTGCCTCCACCCTGTTCTCTTCTCATCCCTGGGTTACAACACCGCCAGTTGTTTCTCGGAAGTGCTGTTAGCACAGTCTACACTTGCTCCTGTGTTACTGGGGTTCAGTAATGTCAGCTGTTCCCCTGCTGTGTGAACGGCAAACAGTCCTGCTGCCTCAACTTTAATTTCCATGGGTACCTTCTGCTACCCATCCGGGTTCCAGTACCGTCAGCTGGTTCTCCGCAGTGCCTTTGGCCTAGGTGCCTCCATGTCGGTATCCGAGTTCCAGCAACGTCTGCTGGTCCTTGGTAGTGCTTTGGAGCACAGGTACCTCCTGCTTAGTAACCCTGTCCCAGTAACGTCAGCTGGTCCTCGGTTGTGCCATTGGCTCTTTTCCTTCTGCTGACCCTCCGGGTTCCAGCACAGTCAGCTGGTCCTCATTACTTTCATTGGCTCTTGTACCTTCTGCTACCCATCCGGGTTCCAGTACCGTCAGCTGGTTCTCCGCAGTGCCTTTGGCCTAGGTGCCTCCATGTCGGTATCCGAGTTCCAGCAACGTCTGCTGGTCCTTGGTAGTGCTTTGGAGCACAGGTACCTCCTGCTTAGTAACCCTGTCCCAGTAACGTCAGCTGGTCCTCGGTTGTGCCATTGGCTCTTTTCCTTCTGCTGACCCTCCGGGTTCCAGCACAGTCAGCTGGTCCTCGTTACTTCCATTGGCTTTTGTACCATCACCAACAGGACAAAGAAGGTTAAGACAAACTACAAGATGCAGAACAAGAGACAGAAGAACAATAAGCAGAAGATCAAAAAGCAGAAGAACATTAAGTATAAGACCAAAATGAAGAGCAAAATATATGCTCTAAATTCTAAGCAGAAGAAGACTAAGCAGTGTATGGGGGTGAGTCCGTTCCTCCTCGTGGTGCCCCTGGAAAATGCCTGATGCTGCTGCAGGCTAAACTGAACGCGGACAAATACTGTTGTAATTAAAATCTTTCGTGACAGCAAGAACGGAAGGATGAAAATTCAGAGTTTTACAGATTACAAGTACAGGAATGTCTGTCACAAATAAGAATATGATGAAAAGGATGAATAGGAAGAACATGAAGAAGTAGAATATGAAGAATAATAACTGTTTAATAAGAACAATATAAGTAATGTTAACAAAAAGATGAATAGCAAGAAGTTTTAGAAGATTAATAAGGTGAAGATGAAGAATAATTTGATGAGAAAGATGATGCTGCTGAAAATTATGAAGGAGAAAGTGTGTGAAAAGTTAAAAAGGTGAAGACCATGGAAGTTGTGAAACAGACATATTTGCCAAAATAGAAAAAAGGTTAACAACATTGTCAATTTGTTCGTCAATCCGAACGTATTTCCTAAAAAAAAAAAATTAATGCTATTCCATTGGATTGGGTCAAACATCTATGCCTTTAATGTCTCCTCAACCTCCCCCAATACATTCTACATTAGTCTTTGTTGTTTTCCTTCATGTACAATTAACCAACAAGGCAAGAATGGGTTTTTTTTAATTTCGATATTTTGTTCCCATAGACTTACATGGGACTTCCGGTATCGGTATCGGGTATCGCCGATATTTTAGTGATATCGGCGATACCATTACGATTCCGATACTTTAGGATATCGGAAAGTATCGCTCAACTCTAGTTCCAATCATTTCTGTTAGAGTAACCCAAACAGTGTAGTGGAGCTGTGCTCATCTTCTGATTGTGAAGTCTCACTCTGGTGGCCAGCACTTCGGATCAGTTATTAACATCTCAGTCATTAAAGGATGAGACTGCAATAACCCTTTAATTTACTGACTCATTGGTTAACAATATAGAATTTGAGTTCTAGGTTCTAATCAAGACTACATCAGCATGGAATGTGCATGTTTTTCCCATGTTTGTCTGAATTACTTAATTGTACTATGGTTTCTTCCCACATTGAAAAATATACAGAGAGGTTACTTAGCTTCCTACACATCTGCTTCTATTGTGTTTTGTGGAGTGAACACCCAAATAGCAAACACTAATGCTAGACAACTTTACACATAACAACAAGAAGTTCTAAGCTGCTCTTTGAGTCGCTTGTATGATAAAAGTGTAATGAAATGAATGGTGCCCTTGTATGCTAGCAGCATCCATTTCTATGTTTTCCAATTGCTCCCAACGTTTGATAGGACTTTCCACAATCCTATTACAAATAAATCCTGTGTTGGGGAAATAATGACCCATAAGGATTTATGTTGTCTCACCAGTTTTTCTCTCTACTAGGATCATACATTGACCCTATTTATAGTTGATTTCTGTCCCAAGTGTCATTGCCACCAACAATCTTACTAGTAAGTAAAATTGCATTATACTGCAAACTTTTGAGAATTTCGCTAATATAAGCCGGAAATACCGTGTCAGCATTTCCTCTATTTTATCAATAGAAACAATAAAGATGGATTTACGTTCACACTTCTCAGCACGTGATGTGGGGTGCGCTTGAAACGGTTAATTTATCTCCTCTCACTCAATCCAACATGGAACCTCTGTAATAGGCTATAAAGTGAGCAAAAATCTCACCGTGACACAGTCCACACATTCTGGCAATTTAATACGATGCCGCCATTCATCACACACACACGTGTTACTGTCTGACAATCAAAAGGTCACACCCTCTCTGAAAGACTATGGATTTTTTAGAGCATATAAGGATCAAATGTATTCAAAGTTTATGTTTTAAACCCTTAACCCCCAGAGCTTTTATCGATTTTGCGTTTACGCTTTTTTCTCCCTTCTTCTCAGAGCCACAACTTTTTATTTTTCCGACAATATGACCATGTGAGGGCTTGTTTCTTGCAGGACGAGTTTTACTTTTGAACGACACCATTGGTTTTACCATGTCGTGTAGTCAAAATCGGGAAAAAAATTCCAAGTGCGATGAAATTGCAAAAAAGTACAATCCCACATTTGTTTTTTGTTTACTTTTTTTACTAGGTTCACTAATTGCTAAAACTGACCTGCCATTATGATTCTCCAGATCAATATGCGTTCATAGACACCAAACATGTCTAGGTTCTTTTTTATCTAAGTGGTGAAAAAAAATTCCAAAATTCCAAATTTTGTTAAAAAAAAATTGTGCCATTCTCTGATACTCGTAGCGTCTCCATTTTTCGTGATCTCAAGTTGGGTGAGGGTTTATTTTTTTACCATGCTGACCTGACATTTTTATTGATACCATTTTGGTGCAGATACGATCTTTTGATCACCCGTTATTGCATTTTAATGCAATGTCACGGCGACCAAAAAAACGTAATTCTGGTGTTTTGACTTTTTTTCTCACTACTCACTATTAGTGATCAGGTTAATCTTTTTTATTGATAGATCGGGCGATTCTGAACTTGTCAATACGTGTATGTTTGATTTTATTTTTATTGTTTTATTTTGAATGGGGCGAAAGGGGGGTGATTTAAACTTTTATTTTTTTATATTTTTAAAAACTTTTTTTTAACTTTTGACATGCTTCAATAGACTCATAGGAGACTACAAGCTGCCATAGCCAGATTGGCACTGCTAAATAGAGGCGATGGGCAGATCGCCTCTATATAGCAGATTTACTCACTTGCTATGAGCGCCGACCACTGGGTGACGCTCACAGCAACCGGCACTGACAACCATAGAGGTCTCCAGGAGACATCCGGTTGTCATGCCAACACACCGGTGACCAGTGATCACGTGATGCGGGTCACCGGTGAGCGTATTTTGGGCACGCGTGTCGGAAGCACTTGTTAAATGCCGCTGTCAGCGTTTGACAGTGGCATTTAACTAGTTAATAGCCACGGGTGGATTGCTATTCCATCTGCAGCTGTTGTGGACGCATGTCAGCTGTTCAAAACAGCTGACATGTCCCTGGAAAGATGTGGGCTCACCGCTGGAGCCCACATCAAAGGAAGCGAGTCCAACATCGGTGTAAATGTATGCCCAATGTCAGAAAGGGGTTAATATAAAAATATACAGCACTTATAATAAAAGATATAAAAAGGTAAAAATAAAACGATGCACAAATACACAAAACAGTTATAAAATAAAAAGTGAGAAATAACAGAAATTCCTATTGTTCTTCTGTTTCCTTGGGGAAAGGAGAAAATGAAATCTGTACCACAAGCAGCCTAGGCAGCGCCCACATGTGAACCAACTGCTTTTGTGCCACTCAGCTTTTTATAGTCACAAGCATAGGCTCATATTTCTAGGATAACCTGGAATGAATTATTTAAAAATTGCTGTTTGTGATTGGACGGTGAGCTAAGGGTCTCCCCACTCTTCTCTATACAGCAAATAGGGAATATCCTGCCTAGTTACAGACCTTTTGGTTCCCTTTGAAGCTCATGGTCCAGGAGATGAGGTGTCATGTTTGACACCTCCAGCAAAAACCCCTTTGTGCTTGCAATACTGGTATGTCCAGTTTTACCATTTTGTCAACTAACTGTAACTCTACTGCTGTTAGGGCCCCGTCTCACATAGTGAGATCGCTAGCGAGATCGCTGCTAAACAGCGATCTCAGCAGCGATCTCGCTATGTCTGACACGTACCAGCGATCAGGCCCCTGCTGGTCGTGTCAGAAATGCCAGGACTTTTTTTTGATCGCTGGTCTCCCGCTGGCCAGCACGCATCGCTGCGTGTGACAGGCAGGAGACCAGCGATCTACTGGTAACCAAGGTAAACATCGAGTTTCCAGGCACGGGGTTGTGCCTGGAAACCCGACGTGTACCTTGGATACCAGCGAGCTGTTGGCAGCTCAGCAGTGATCATGTAGCGACACACCAGCGATCCTGATGTGAGACGGGGCCCTTAAACTTTTCCCTTATTGATTATATATTTCTTTCACAGATGGCTACAGCTAACTTGTAAACTACAGAAACCTATAAACATTTTTATTAATATGGTGGACTTTTTGGCATACAGAAACTGGGGAATTGAGCCAGAACTAATATGAAGAGGCATCAACATTATATTTCAATGGACAAGGAAACCCAAAATACTGCATGAATATACAGCAAACTTTACACCAATGTTATTTTGACATTACTTTGGCCTCACAATAAATTAATCACTGATTATATCATGTATCAAGATGCAATGAATTTTAAAAATCTTTTTTTTGTATTTCATATATTTGTAACTCTGTGGCAGATTTACCCCGAAATTTTTTTTAAAATGTGGCTACAAAGGCAACTGATATAACCGTAAATTACACCAATACTGTAAACGTACTGTATCCATTGATTTTACTGGAAGTGACTGTCCTCCACAGTATAGTTCCATGGTTTCAACTAATAGACGGTAGTTATAGCTGGGGAACTTTTTTATTTAGACTATGAAAAAATTCAATGGGTTGGTCTCAATGGCCTCCTTTCAATTAAACCTTTGAGCGGTGACTGTAATGGCTCCAGACTCACATCTACTGTATGACTGAAAGCCAGCTCTGACTCGCCTCTACTGTATGACTGAAAGCCAGCTGCCAGCTCCTGGGATGAAAAAAGTGTTTTTTTCCTGATGGCTGTGTAACGCTGTTAACCTACAGATTACCCCTATATCTGAAGGTCAATAGCTTTTTGGGACATGACAGGTAACCTTTAATTACAGATCTCAGTGGGAAAATCAACACTGCTATAACTTCAATGGAAATTGACTCTAGCGCAAATCGATGTAGATACAAAACATTTTTGAATGTTTCATTCCCTAATCTTATCTCAGCATTTATAATCTGTCAGTGAAATAATTTTTTCATTGCTTGAATAAATATGACGTCATGCGGTTCCATTTTGGAGATTTACTTTTTTGCAAGTACCTACACAGTTATAGAAATGAAATGCAGTAATGATTTGTGCCTTCTGCAATAAGGCAAAATGTATCAAATTATTTTGTGTGGGAAGCAAGAAATGTAAAAAGAGGAGAGAAAAAACTAGGACACTGCAATACATTTACCAAGAAATCAGCACCATGGACAGATACAGACATTCTAGAAATTCTTCATACTATAAAATATATCAGAAATAAATACAATCCTTCTAAAACCATTAAAGTGTTGACCGCCTTTGGAATAAAATTTACAAATGTGTGGTGAAGATTAAAATAAGCCACTAAAGGGCCCGTCTCACATAGCGATATCGCTACCGAGATCGCTGCTGAGTCACTAGTTTTGTGACGCAGCAGCGAGCTCACCAGCGATATCGCTGTGTGTGACATTCAGCGACGATCAGCCCCCCTGCCGGGTATCGCTGATCGTCGCTGAAATGTCAGGACATTTTTTTGATCGCTGGTCTCCCGCTGACAGGCACGCATCGCTGCGTGTGACAGGCGGGAGACCAGCGATCCGCTGGTAACCAAGGTACACAGCGGGTTTCCAGGCGCGGGGCTGTGCCTAGAAACCCGCTGTGTACCTTGGATACCAGCGCCCTGCATCAGGGCGCTGGTATCCAACGTACACTGCGGGTAACTAAGCGATGTTACCCGCAGTGTCGCTGTCCCAGATCGCTGCCTGAGCTGCCTGTTTGGCAGCTCAGCAGCGATCATGTAGCGATACACCAGCGATCCTGACAAGTGCATATCGTTGTCGGGATCGCTGGTGTATCGTTATGTGAGACCCAGCCTTTACTTACATATACTGTTTAACCCCTTCACCCCCAAGGGTGGTTTGCACGTTAATGACCGGGCCAATTTTTACAATTCTGACCACTGTCTCTTTATGAGGTTATAACTCTGGAACGCTTCAACGATTCTGAGAATGTTTTCTCGTGACATATTGTACTTCACGTTAGAAGTAAAAATTTCTTCGATATAACTTGCGTTTATTTTGAAAAAAACGCAAATATGGCGAAAATTTTTAAAATTTTGCAATTTTCAAACTTTGAATTTTTATTCCCTTAAAACAGAGAAATATGTCACATAAAATAGTTAAGAAATAACATTTCCCACATGTCTACTTTACATCAGCACAATTTTGGAACCAAAATTTTTTTTTGTTAGGAAGTTATAAGGGTTAAAAGTTGACCAGCGATTTCTCATTTTTACAACAAAATTTACAAAGCCATTTTTTTTAGGGACCACCTCTCATTTGAAGTCACTTTGAGGGGTCTATATGGCAGAAAATACCCAAAAGTGACACCATTCTAAAAACTGCACCCCTCAAGGTACTCAAAACCACATTCAAGAAGATTATTAACCCTTCAGGTGCTTCACAGGAACTAAAGCAACGTGGAAGGAAAAATGAATATTTAACTTTTTAGCCACAAAAATGATCTTTTACAAACTTTTTTTTTATTTTCACAAGGGTAAAAGGAGAAAATGGACAGATAAGGTTGTTATGCAATTTCTCCTGAGTACGCCAATACCCAATATGTGGGGGAAAACCACTGTTTGGGCACACGGCAGAGCTCGTAAGGGAAGGAGCGCCGTTTGACTTTTTCAAACTAAAATTGGCTGGAATTGAGATTGGACGCCATGTCGTGTTTGGAGAGCCCCTGATGCGCCTAAACAGTGGAAACCCCCACAAGTGACACCATTTTGGAAACTAGACCCCCTAAGGTACTTATCTAGATCTGTTGTGAGCACTTTGAACTCCCAAGTGTTTCACAAAAGCTTATAATGCCTGGGTGTGAAAAAAAAAAAAAAACAATTTTCCACAAAAATGATTTTTTAGTCCCAAATTTTTGAATTTTCCCAAGGAAATTGGACCCCAAAAGTTGTTGTCCAATTTGTCCTGAGTACGCTGATACCCCATATGTGGGGGGGGGAACTGTTTGGGTGCACGGCAGGGCTTGGAAAGGAAGTAGTAACGTTTTGGAATGCAGACGTTGATGGGGGTCATGTTCCGTTTGCAGTGCCCCAGATGAGCCTAAATAGTGGAAACCCCCACAAGTGACCCCATTTTGGAAACTATACCCCTAAGGAACTTATCTAGATCTTTGGTGAGCACTTTGAACCCCAAGTGCTTCACACAAGTTTATAATGCCCGGGCATGAAAATAAAAAATCCTATTTTTTTCCCACAAAAATTATCTTTTAGTCACTAATTTTTTATTTTCTCAAGGGTAACAGGAGAAATTGGACCACAAAAGTTGTTGTCCAATTTGTCCTGAGTACGCTGATACCCCATATGTGGGTGGGAACCACTGTTTGGGCGCACGGCAGAGCTCGGAATGGAAGGAGCACCATTTGACTTTTTCCAACCAAAATTGGCTGGAATTGAGATTGGATGCCATGTTGCATTTGGAGAGCCCCTGATGTGCCTAAACAGTGGAAACCCCCCACAAATGACCCCATTTTGGAAACTAGACCCCCTAAGGAACTTTTCTAGATCTTTGGTGAGCAATTTGAACCCCCAAGTGCTTCACACAAGTTTATAACGTAGAGCCGTAAAATTTAAAAATCATATTTTTTCCACAAAAATGATCTTTTCACCCCAATTTTTATTTTTCCAAGGGTAACAAGACTCCAAAAGTTATTGTGCAATTTGTCCTGAGTGCGCTGATACCCCATATGTGGGGGTAAACCACTGTTTGGGTGCATGGCAGAGTTTGGAAGGGAAGGAGCGCCGTCTGACTTTTTCAACGCAGAATTGGCTGGACGCCATGTCGTGTTTGGAGAGCTCCTGATCTGCCTAAACAGTGGAAACCCCATAAATGACGCCATTTTGGAAACTAGACCCCTCAAGGAACTTATCTAGATGTGTGGTGAGAACTTTTAACCCCAGATGTTTCACTAAAGTTTATAACGTACAGCCGTAAAATAAAAAATCTTTTTTTTTTTTACAAAAATGATTTTTTCGTCCCCAATATTTTATTTTCACAAGGGTAACAGAAGAAATTGGAACCCAAAAGTTGTTGTCCAATTTGTCCTGAGTACGCTGATACCCAATATGTGGGAGAAAAACTACTGTATGGGCGCACGTCAGGGCTCGGAAGGGAAGTAGTGACGTTTTGGATTGCAGACTTTGATGGAATGGTCTGGGGGCGTCATGTCACATTTGGAGAGCCCCTGATGCACCTATACAGTGGAAACCCCCCACAAGTGACCCCATTTTGGCAAATAGACCCCACAAGGAACTTATCTAGATGTGTGGTGAGCACTTTGAACCCCGAAGTGCTTCACAGAAGTTTATAACGTACAGCCGTAAAAATAAAAAATCTTTTTTTTTTTTACAAAAATGATTTTTTCGCCCCCAATATTTTATTTTCACAAGGGTAACAGAAGAAATTGGAACCCAAAAGTTGTTGTCCAATTTGTCCTGAGTACGCTGATACCCAATATGTGGGAGAAAACTACTGTATGGGCGCACGTCAGGGCTCGGAAGGGAAGTAGTGACGTTTTGGATTGCAGACTTTGATGGAATGGTCTGGGGGCGTCATGTCGCATTTGGAGAGCCCCTGATGCGCCTAAACAGTGGAAACCCCCCACAAGTGACCCCATTTTGGAAAATAGACCCCACAAGGAACTTGTCTAGATGTGTGGTGAGCACTTTGAACCCGAAGTGCTTCACAGAAGTTTATAACGCACAGCCGTAAAAATAAAAAATCCTTTTTTTTTTTGCAAAAATGATTTTTTTTGCCCCAATATTTTATTTTTACAAGGGTAACAGGAGAAATTGGACCCCAAAAGTTGTTGTCCAATTTGTCCTGAGTACGCTGATATCCAATATGTGGGAGAAAACTACTGTATGGGTACACGTCAGGGCTCGGAAGGGAAGTAGTGACGTTTTGGATTGCAGACTTTGATGGAATGGTCTGGGGGCGTCATGTCGCATTTGGAGAGCCCCTGATGCGCCTAAACAGTGGAAATCCCCAACAAGTGACCCCATTTTGGAAAATAGACCCCACAAGGAACTTATCTAGATGTGTGGTGAGCGCTATGAAGCCCCAAGTGCTTCACAGAAGTTTATAATGTACAGCCGTAAAAACAAAAAAATATTTTTTTTTGTACAAAAATGATATTTTCGCCCCCAGTTTTTTATTTTCCCAAGGGTAGCAGAAGAAATAGGACAAATTGCACAATAACTCTTGGGGTCCAGAGTACGCTGATACCCCATATGTGGGGATAAACTACTGTTTGGACGCATGGCAGAGCTGAGAAGTGAAGGAGCACCGTTTGACTTTTTCAACGCAGAATTGGCTGGAATTGAGATCAGACGCCATGTCACATTTGGAGAGCCCTGATGTGCCTAAACAGCTGAAACCCCCCAATTCTAACTCCAACCCTAACCCCAACACACCCCTAACCCTAGTCCCAACCCTAACCACAAACCTAACCCTAACACACCCCTAATCCCAACCCTAACCCTAATCCTAACTTTAGCGCCAACCCTAACCCTAACTTTAGCCGCAACCCTAACCCTAACCCTAATGGGAAAATGGAAATAAATACTTTTTTTTAATTTTATTATTTTTCCCTTACTAAGGGGGTGATAAAGGGGGGTTTGATTTACTATTTATAGCGGGTTTTTATGATTGCCAGCTGTCACGCTAAAAGACGCTTTTTATTGCAAAAATAGTTTTTGCATCGCCACATTTTGAGAGCTATAATTTTTGCATATTTTGGCCCACAGAGTCATGTGAGGTCTTATTTTTTGCGGGACGAGTTGATGTTTTTATTGGTACCATTTTTGAGCATGTGACGTTTTTTGATCGCTTTTTATTTGATTTTTGGGAGGTTAGAATGAACAAAAATCAGCAATTCATGAATTTCTTTTGGGGGAGGCGTTTATACCGTTCCGCGTGTGGTAAAATTGATAAAGCAGTTTTATTCTTCGGGTCAGTACGATTATGGCGATACCTCATTTATATCATTTTTTCATGTTTTGCCGCTTTTATAGAATAAAAACAATTTTATATAAAAAATAATTATTTTTGCATCGCTTTATTCTGCGAGCTATAACTTTTTTATTTTTTTGCTGATGATGCTGTATGACGGCTCGTTTTTTGCGGAACAAGATGACGTTTTCAGCGGTACCATGTTTTTTTATATCGGTCTTTTTGATCGCGTGTTATTCCACTTTTTGTTCGGCGGTATGATGATAAAGCATTGATTTTTTGCTTTGTTTTTTTTTTTTTTTTTTTAAGGGGTTCACTAAAGGGGTTAACTAGTGGGACAATTTTATAGGGGGGGTCGTTACGGATGCGGCGATACCAAATATGTGTACTTTTATTGTTTTGTTTTTTTTTATTTACAGGAAGAAGTGAATTTATTGGGGAATATTTTTTTTTTTTTTTATTTATTTTGGATTTTTTTTTTACACGTTTATTTTTACTTTTTTAACTTTTTTACTTTGTCCAGGGTGGGACATCACAGTATTTTATCAGATCGCTGGTGTGACAGTGTGCACAGCACTCTGTCACACCAGCGATCGCACAGGCATAGATGCAGGCTTCTCAGTGCCTGCTCTCGGCAGGCACTGAGGTAGCCGCCTCCCTCCAGGACCCCGGCGCCATCTTGGATCCGGGTCCTGGGAGGGAGGAAGCCCTCAGAACAGCGCGATCACATCGCGCTGCTCTGAGGGTCTCAGGGGGGCGCGCAGGGAGCCCCCACCCTGCGCGATCCTCCCCTGTGCCCCCAGTACACCGCGATCATGTTTGATCGCGGTGTGCAAGGGGTTAATGTGCCGGGAGCGGTCCGTGACTGCTCCTGACACACAGTCATGGGTGTCAGCTGTGATAATCAGCTGACACCCGGCGGCGATTAGCTGCGCTCCCCTCAGGAGCGCAGCTGATCGCCTATGACGTACTATCCCGTCCCCGGTCATACGGGCCCAGGTACCATGGACGGGATAGTACGTCCGATGGCAGTAAGGGGTTAAAGGGAATTTGTTATCAAGTTTTGCTTTGTAGTCTGAGAGCAGCATGATGTAGGGACTGTGATGCTGATTCCAGAGATATGTCACTTGTTGGTCTGCATGCTGTCATTTTGATACAATCTGTTTTCCTTGTTTAAGATCTTGCAGTGCTTTGAATGTTGAGCTTTGTATATCTCAATAATCATATAATTCATATTATTATATTTATTCTATTTAATTCATCTATTTGGTTACAGCTGCAGGCAGGATATATAATTTACTAATAATGTGATCAGAATAAAAGGTTTTTGAAGGGTTCTAATTTACAGACAGTGACGCGGCTCAATTTTAAAAATGACTGACTTAAATGATCTAATGCCATTATACGTGAGATAGCTTTGTCTTTCGTAAATTACTATAGTTATTTCCAAACACCTACTTACCAGAAATATTCTAAACCTCCCCTCCCCTCCGTCTCCCCATATTGGGCCATTTTCATCGATTTCTTAAAAGGCACATTTTTGAACTTTTTCCATACATGTGGTTCTAAGAGCTCTAAAAATTAATGTTATACAGATATTTTATAGATATTTCTATACAATTGTGGAGGAGGGGAAAATGAGTGTGTTTTCACTTTTTTTTCATTTTTAGGACTACAAACCAACATTTTAAATTAAATTTCATTCCCCTTTCTATAACAACTATTTTTATATATCATCTTTTTATAAAAAAAAATTCCAGTGAGTAGGACTAGTAGCAGTGATTTGAACTAATGACGGCATTATTTTTTTTTTTTTTTCTTGCTCTTTCATCTATGTATTCATTCATTTATTCATTCATTCATTCATTCACTACATTTATTGTGACCCACTCTCCACTGTGGATAGCCATAAAAGAACTTTGGAAGCATTTCAACATTTAAATACATTTTTTATATCTGATTTTTCCCTGTAACTGGGGCTGCCATATAAGCCCCAGTTACAGGGCAAATAAAATCTTCTGGCTGCACAGCAGACCTGATCTGTGTCTTTTAAGGCCTAGCAGCAACTGCTCCTTTCCAACATATTGCGATCACATGATTGTTGGGTTCAAATGAAGAAGCATTGTTATTTCTTTCTATAATGTATAAAGAGCACTTGTTCAGCAATCAGGAAAGCAGAGATTGTAATATATGATATCTGCCTTCTCTTTGGGCAGTCTAGCTATGGTTGACAACTGTTTTCTGCAGCTGCATGATCTAGAGGTTGCATATTTTTGTAATATTGTTTTAGAAAGTCATTGAAAATTACTTGGATATTTTAAGTCTGTGGGTAGTCCAAAAGTAGTTAAATATTAAATCAGCAGGCAGGGTCGTAGGAGGACATCTGGTGTCAGAACCAGAAAGATGGATGCTGTGGTAGAATTGTCAGGTGAGTAAAAGGTAAATCAGTTCAGGGTAAGCAACAGGTTGGTATTCAAGAGTCGGACAGAAGAGAAAGTGAATACAATCCAGACCAGGTATCACAGTCTGGAAACAGGTAACAGCAAATCAGAGTCAGCTAAAGGCCAGGTTCAGACAAGGATATGAAAAATTGTCCGAATTTCATCCAGAAAACTCAGTCGATTTTCATTTGTATTGTCATCTTTATGCCAATACTTGTGTCCATATTTTATGTCCATGTGGCATCTGTATATATAAAACAACAACATAATACATACACGATAAAATACTTCCTAGGTTAATAATGGCAATGTATCCCTAAAAACTATGCAGTACAATGTGCCGTATGGTATCTGATTTTTTTGCACACCAATAGACTTGAATGAGCTATTCTCATCTGATATACGAAAGAGAATGGTGAATGCTGTGATTTTTTCTACATAGAAACTTTGACAATAAATCTTGCAGCTTCTAAACATTCCATAAGTAAAAAACGTCAATTTATAAATTGTGAGGAACTACATACTTTTCTGGCTATTAAAATTCTACAGGGAATCAGAAACTAACCTTGAAATTGTATTGGTCTCCATCAAACCTATCTAATTACTAGATCAATCTTTTCTCAGATAGAGTTACACCATTAATTTGCACTTGCTAGGATAAACATGCATCTCACTAACAATGAGTCTTTTAACCCAAGCAGTCATCCCTTCCCAAAGTGCTATGAGATAACACATATATGGCCAATAAAATATTTTTTTTTATCAAGCACATTGGTGAAAGACATTACAACTGATGGATGTATGATTCTCTATAAAAGAAGGTTGCTTTACAAAAAAAAACATTTTAACCAAACAAGGAAGTTACAGTGTAAAAATGTACATGATGTTTGATTCGAAAATGGATACAACTGCTGCTGAATTGATACAAGAAATCAAGGACTTGCTTACTCCATTTAAATTTTTTTTAACTATGATAAAAGTAGCACAATGTAGCTTAAAGGGACCCTGTCACCAGTTTTGGCTGCTATAAGATGCGGCCACTGCCTTTCAGTGCTTATCTACAGCATTCTATAATGCTGTAGATAAGCCCCCGGTCCGACCTGAAAGATAAGAAAAATAACTTTCATTATACTCATCCTGGGGGGCGGTCCTGTGCGGTCCGGTCTGATGGGTGTCGCAGGTACGGGGCCAACACCTCCCATTTTCTTGCGATGCCCTCCTGCTTGCTTCATCGCTCCCAAGCATCGTGCTCCTGTGAAGGCGTACTTCTCTGCCCTGTTGAGGGCAGAGTAAATTCCTGCAGTGCACAGGCGCTGGGCATCTCTGATGTTTCCCAGCGCCTGCGCACTGCAGTACTTTGCTCTACCCTCAACAGGGCAGAGAAGTACGTCTGCGCAGGAGCGCGATGCCACGGGAGCAATGAAGCAAGCAGGAGGAGAGCATCACAAGAAGATGGGAGGCGCTGGACCCGGACCTGTGACACCCATCGGACCGGAAAGCCGCTCGGGTGAGTATAATAAAAGTTATCTTTCTTATCTTTCAGGCTGAACCGGGGGCTTATCTACAGCATTATTAGATAAGCACTGAAAGGCGGTGGCCGCATCTTATAGTGGCCAAAACAGGTGACAGGTTCCCTTTAACATAGGCAAATATTATACATCACGATCCATTAGTCAACCTACTTTGTAACTGCTAAACAGATGTGTATGGAACAGTAGCATAGGGTGCATTTGCCCCTGGCCTTGCGCTCAGAGGTGCCCACCCAGAGCTATGCTACCCCTGACTGTATCGGCATGCACAGCACTCCAATATATTTAATCCCTGTGGTAGAGCAGAGAAACACAATCTCCCCACTCTACTGCTCTCTGTGCTGTAAACTTAAAACTGCGCGTATTGGAGATTAATTGAATTATACTGGGTAGTGCATTCCAAAGAATCTGAAGTACTATATGATATAGGCAAAATATGAGTACAAGTAATGAACAGTGTACCTGCAGTATAGAAAGGAAGGCTTGTAATACCTAAATGGTGAATGGTATGTGTGCTGCATGCACTCCAACGTGCATTTCAGATCTTGTCCTTTGTCAGGGGGGTGGTGTCTGAAGTCTGCAGGGACAGGAACAGGGCAAGAAAATCCTCATCTTTATATAATAATCGAGTTGCCCACCTCTGAACTGACTTTAACTTCTGAATGTCCTTTTTAAAACGTGGATCCCAAAATTGAATCCCATATGCTAGATGTAGCTTCACAAGTCATTTATAATGGAGTAACAATATGTTGGGATCATGGAATTTTATCTTTCTTTTTATCCCCCTAAAATCTTGTTTGCTTTTGCCGCTATTGCTTAACATTGAGTACTGCTGCTCAGCTTACTTGTAACCAGAATACTCAAGTCCATATCCTGTCCTTTAGTCAGGAGTATACTCCCATTTAATGTAAAGTACAGACCAAAAGTTTGGACACACCTTCTCATTCAAAGATTTTTCTGTATTTTCATGACTATGAAAATTGTAGAATCACACTGAAGGCATCAAACCTATGAAGTAACACATGTGGAATTATACAATACACTTTACAAAAAAGTGTGAAACAACTGAAAATATGTCTTATATTCTAGGTTCTTCATAGTAGCCACTTTTTGCTTTGATTACTGCTTTGCGCGCAGAAAAGGTGAACGGATAGACTCTACATGCCTGGTTCCCACCGTGAAGCATGTAGGAGGAGGTGTGATGGTGTGGGGGTGATTTTCTGGTGACACTGTTGGGGATTTATTCAAAATTGAAGGCATACTGAACCAGCATGGCTACCACAGCATCTTGCAGCAGCATGCTATTCCATCCGGTTTGCGTTTAGTTGCACCATCATTTATTTTTCAACAGGACAATGACCCCAAACACACCTCCAGACTGTGTAAGGGCTATTTGACCAAGAAGGAGAGTGATGGGGTGCTACACCAGATGACCTGGCCTCCACAGTCACCAGACCTGAACTCAATCGAGATGGTTTGGGGTGAGCTGGACCGCTCATCACTTCAATTCTGAATAAATCCCCAACAGTGTCATCAGCAAAGCACCCCCACACCATCACACCACCTCCTCCATGCTTCACGGTGGGAACCAGGCATGTCCATCCGTTCACCTTTTCTGCGAGCAAAGCAGTAATCAAAGTAAAAGGTGGCTACTTTGAAGAACCTAGAATATAAGACATATTTTCAGTTGTTTCACACTTTTTTGTAAAGTGTAATGTATAATTCCACATGTGTTAATTCATAGTTTTGATGCCTTCAGTGTGATTCTACAATTTTCATAGTCATGAAAATACAGAAAAATCTTTGAATGAGAAGGTGTGTCCAAACTTTTGGTCTGTACTGTATATACAGCAATAGGATTACTTCGTCCTAGGTGCTTTACTCTACATATATCAACAATAAATCTCATTTGCCTAGTGTTTCTCATTTCGACATCTTATTCAGATTGTTTTGTAATATTTGAATGTCAAGGTCAGATTTTAAGATCCTACATAGTTTGGTGTCGTCAGCAAAGACTGAAACTTTACTCTCAATTCCATCCACAAGGTCACTAATAAAGAGATTAAAAAATTGGGCCTAGAACAGATCCTTGCGGTTCTACACTGCTGACCATATTCCATTTAGAGATTACACCATTTACGACTATTCTTTGTTTCCTATCTCTTATCCAGTTCCTTACCGATGTGCATATAGTTTCCTCTAGGCCCTGCTTCTGGAGCTTCAGTATATGACACTTGCGAGAAACTCACACGAGTCTCGCACCTCTATACCTGGCACTGCCGCCGGCACTCGGACTGGAGCGTTCAGCTACATAGAAATACTTGCAGCCGCACACTCTGGTCCCAAGTGCCGGCGGCAGTGCCGGGTATTGAGATGCGAGACTCGTGCAAGTTTCTCGCAAGTGTGACCCTGGCCTAATGCTATTGTTTGGTACAAACTTTGCCTTTGCAAAGTCCAGATAAATCACATAAGCTGCATTACCAATATCCAGATCTGTACTTACCTCCTCATAGAAACCCAACATGTTAGTTAGACAGCAAACTCGCCTGACAGTGTCTGTAAATTGAGATTCTGGTTTGGCTTTTATCCTAAGTCATGTGACAAGGCTCGTTAAAGGGACGACATTGACTTTTAGGATTGCTACTTCTAATAGGTGGCACTAGAGTTCTAGTCCTCTTCCTCTCTGAAGAGACAGTTTGCATATTTCCCAGAGGAGCATTGCAGCTTCAAGTCTCTTCATCTTGGCATGCTTAACATGTCAATCTCTGCAAGGGGAAACAATACTTCTTGGATATTGGTCAGACGCCTCTCACACAGCCAAACCAGATCTCACACTTTGCACTGATGAGGGGCAGTACCCCGAAACACAGTGTCTGCAAATTGAGATTCTGGATTGGCTTTTATCCTAAGTCATGTGACAAGGCTCGTTAAAGTGTCAATATTGACTTTGAGGATTGCTACTTCCAATAGGTGGCGCTAGAGTTCTAGTCCTCTTCCTCTCTGAAGAGACAGTTTGCTGTAAAAGTTTAAAACATAAGATAGTTAACTAGCATTATTTTTTTTTATCAAAGAACACAACGGCCTATTTTTTTATTTGTTCTTTTACATTTTTATTGTTTTGGAGTTTTCTCTGCAGTATTCATGGCAAATCAAATTGCTGCAAATTGAATTTCTTGGAAAAATTTGTTAAACCTGGGAAATTTGAATTTGAAAATATTTTAGCATTTCTACTACAAAGCAAATACTGTAAAACATAGTATTATAGTAGTTTTTGTTCAGAAACCAGATTTTTCTAACAGAGATTTTCTGTTCTTCTTTTACACAAATACCAAAAAGTAAAATATTGTAATACACAATATTTCTTTGCTACTTATAAATTGTGTGTATCATAAAAAAGCAGCAAAAACTATTTCCATTTCAGCTCTGTACAGCTGTTTCATTAAAAGGCTTATTCCACAAAGGTATATCCAAAAGTTCCTAGCACTTTAGTACTACATTTAAAAAAATTTTTTTCATGTTCATTGGTTTATCTTTGAATATATTGCTACTTCTGTATCAAAAGATGTTAAATGATACATAATAACTATAACATTCTCTTTTGAGTACGGAATGAATTAAAGGATTAACCTTCATCTTGCTTAGTTGAATTGGGTTTTGGTGGAAAAGATCCCTTTATAAACCATCATAGAAGCAAAGTGTTAGAGGATAATACATGCTTTCTTAAGCTTAGGAAAGCAATATTCAAGAGAATAAAAATCTTAATCATCAACTTTCCAAAAAATGTTTCAGAGGATTATCCCTTCTTCACAAAGCTTGGTAAATCAAACTTTAGAAACTTAACATTATTTTCTAACGTTTATTTTTTAAAGAATACACTTTATTTAATCAGGCTTGGAATGCTTTATGAAAAAAATGTATTTGTAAATCCAGAAAAATAAGCTGGTAAGTTTATAAACATTTTCCCCAATTGATTGGAAGTAGCTATATCACAATGAACGCATCAGGTTTTTTTTTGCACACAGCAGAGAAGTGAAGACTTTTTGTGCTGCTTACAAGAATTTGAGGATGATTTGCTATTTCGAACCATAGGCTTAAAATTATCTTAGCATCAAATCGGGTATCCGCCTCCTAACAAATTGGATTCTTGCATCTAAAAAATGTTGTGAGGTTCTTAAAAGTGATAAGGAACTAGAAATAGAATGCAAAATTCAAATTATGCAGAAATTTAGCTCATTTTTTTTAACAATTTTACTGTATAATATTACCTGACCTGTCATTTAAAATTATCCCCAAAATCTTCAACAAGATAAATCAAGAAATGCTTCCATTGATTAAACAAAAAAAAATGCTGGTGTATACTAAAGATATATAATAAAAATTCTATGTATGTTAAAATGGGCACTGTCGTTTCTGGAAATATTACATTAATCAAAAGTAAAAGCAAATATACTAAACTCTGTAACATACCTTATCTTATTCTATCTGTGTTGTATCTGTGTTCTATCTGTGTTGAATGCTGCACTATATATTAATGGTATGAACTGCATTCAGTGGAAGCAAACAGCTGAATAGAATCCCCACCTCTGCTATCTGTGTTGAATGCTGCACTATATATTAATGGTATGAACTGCATTCAGTGGAAGCAAACAGCTGAATAGAATCCCCACCTCTGCTATCTGTGTTGAATGCTGCACTATATATTAATGGTATGAACTGCATTCAGTGGAAGCAAACAGCTGAATAGAATCCCCACCTCTGCTATCTGTGTTGAATGCTGCACTATATATTAATGGTATGAACTGCATTCAGTGGAAGCAAACAGCTGAATAGAATCCCCACCTCTGCTATCTGTGTTGAATGCTGCACTATATATTAATGGTATGAACTGCATTCAGTGGAAGCAAACAGCTGAATAGAATCCCCACCTCTGCTATCTGTGTTGAATGCTGCACTATATATTAATGGTGTGCACTCCATACCTCTACTTGCTGCCAAGCACTGCTTTACCATCTTGCAACATAGTTTAATGTGCCTGTTAATAAGGCTTTGGAATAATTCATTTTTGCACTGTGTTTAAAATACTTACTGCTTTATATCCCGGTGACTGGGGCCTCTCTAAATGCTATCAGGTGGAAGGTGCTAAAGCATATAGATGTTGCCAGGTAGCCTTTGATGATCTAACCACCCCCTGGTGTGCTGGCCCCAGCTGGCAAATTATCCCAAAACAGCCCCCACAATCCCACTTTCCTGACCCTGTAGTGTGGACTATATATTTAGGAGTAGTCTAAGGGGCGCACGCAGTAAGGGGGCGCACGCATCACAGAAAGCAAAGCATCACGAAAGACAAGCATCGAGTAAAAGGCAGTTATCCATGGCAGTTAATCAGGGCAGGAATCAGGTAACCCACACTTTGCTTTCTTTTAAATTATGTTCTCTATCTCTATCCTCCTGTGTTCCCTTGCCATCCACATTCACTGCCCCATCCCCCCTCCATCACGACTCATATACATCAGCCCCTCCATACTTCCCTCTCCCATGTACAGTTCCCATGCACTCCTCACCTTCCTAAGAAAACTCAGCCCATCTTGCCCAAACATATCTCAGAAAAAACCTATTTATAAATCCAACAACTACCTGCTCTTTATCTTCCTACTCCTACTGATTTCAGGGGACATCTCCCCCAACCCTGGTCCATCCCCCAACCTCAATCCCTACCCTACCTCATTTCGAAACCATAATAATCTTGTTAATATTACTTGCACTCCCTCATCTCCTTCTTTCAACTGTGCCCTCTGGAATCCAAGGTCTGCATGCAATAAACTATCTTTCCTGCACAACTACTTTCTGAACAACTCTCTTCATCTGTTGGCCCTCACTGAAACCTGGATTCAGGATTCTGACACGGTCTCCCCTGCTGCCATTTCCTATGGTGGCTTACAGTTCTCCCATTCCCCGAGACCCACAAACAGACATGGCGGTGGAGTTGGCATACTCCTGTCCCCACAATGCACTTTCCAGGTCATCCCTCCAATTCCATCACTCTCATTCCCTTCTTTTGAGGTCCACACCATCAGGCTCTTCCATCCCCTCTCCCTCAGAATAGCGGTCATATATCGGCCCCCAGGCTCATCCACCCAGTTCCTTGACCACTTCTCAGCCTGGCTGCCGCACTTCATGTCCTCAGAACTACCAACCCTTATCCTTGGAGACTTCAACATCCCCATTAACAGTCCTACTTCCACATCTGCATCTCAGCTTCTATCACTAACCACTTCTCTAGGCCTCTCACAGCTTTCAACCTCTGAGACACACAAGGATGGCAACACCCTTGACCTGGTCTTTGTCCGCCTCTGTTCAATTTCCCACCTAAATAACTCACCGCTTCCACTCTCTGACCACAACATTCTCTCCTTCACGCTCACAAATCCTCCACCACCCCAGCGAACTCCTACCTACCGCACATTCAGAAATCTGCAAGCCATTAACCCTCAGACACTTTCAGACTCCCTACACTCTTCGCTGTCCCCAATCTCCTCTTTTTCTTGTCCTAATCTGGCTGTTCAGCACTACAATGACACTCTTAGAAGCACCCTTGACCAAGTAGCACCGCTCACCCTCAGAACTTCCAAACACACAGTAAAACAGCCCTGGCTCACATCGCAAACTCACCTTCTCCAGCGATGCTCTAGGAGTGCTGAACGCCTATGGAGAAAAACCCGCACACCAGAAGACTTCATCCACTTTAAATTCATGTTAAGAACTTATAATGCTGCCCTTCACCTCGCCAAACAGACCTACTTCACCACACTGATCTCCTCACTAGCCAACAACCCCAAGAAACTTTTTGACACTTTTCACTCCCTCCTCAGGCCAAAAGCACAAGCCCCTATCACAAACATTTGTGCTGATGACCTGGCCTCCCACTTTATAGAAAAAATAGATACTATCCGTCAGGAAATCTGCTCTCAACCACCAAGTGCTGTGACTCCCATCCCACCCTGCATTTCCCCTGGCTCAATTTCCACATTTGATCCCATCACAGAAGAAGAAGTCTCCAGACTCCTCTCTTCCTCACGTCCGACTACATGCACTACCGACCCCATCCCCTCACATCTTCTCCAGTCTCTTTCTCCTGTTGTCACAACTCACCTAACTACAATCTTCAATCTCTCACTCTCCTCTGGCATTTTCCCATCCTCCTTCAAACACTCCATCATTACTCCACTACTAAAGAAACCCGCTCTTGACCCTTCCTGCACAAACAACTACAGACCGGTCTCCAATCTCCCCTTCATCTCCAAACTTTTGGAGTGCCTAGTCTACTCCTGCCTCACCCGTTACCTCTCCACTCACTCCCTCCTAGACCCTTCACAGTCCGGCTTCCGACCCCTACATTCGACTGAAACTGCACTCATCAAAGTGACCAATGACCTTCTGACAGCAAAACGTAACGGCGACCACTCTCTGCTCATTCTACTCGACCTTTCTGCAGCTTTCGACACGGTTGACCACCGTCTCCTATTGTCCAGGCTCCACTCTCTAGGTATTAAGGACACTGTTCTCTCCTGGTTCTCCTCCTATCTTTCTGACCGCTCCCTCAGTGTTTCGTTCTCTGGCTCCACATCATTTCTTCTCACTGTCGGTGTACCCCAGGGCTCAGTCCTTGGCCCCCTTCTCTTCTCTCTCTACACCGCCCCAATTGGACAGACCATCAGCAGATTTGGCTTTCAGTACCATCTTTATGCTGATGACACACAATTATACACGTCATCCCCCGACCTTACCCCCGCTGTACTACAGAACGCCACCGACTGTCTGTCCGCAATCTCCAACATCATGTCTGCTCTCTATCTGAAACTCAACCTCTCCAAAACTGAACTTCTTCTGCTCCCGCCGTCTACTAACCTCCCTAAATCTGACATTTCCCTCTCAGTGGGCGGCACCATAATAACACCCCGGCAGCAGGCTCGCTGTCTGGGTGTTATGTTTGATACCAATCTCTCCTTCACCTCCCATATACAATCTCTTGCCCGCTCTTGCCGCCTACACCTAAAGAACATCTCTAGAATCCGCCCTTTTATCACCATGGAAACAACAAAAACCCTCACTGTAGCATTGATCCACTCCCGCCTGGACTACTGTAACGCTCTATTACTTGGCCTCCCCATTACTCGACTATCCCCTCTCCAGTCCATCCTTAATGCAGAAGCCAGGGTTATCCATCTGGCTAATCGGTACTCGGACGCGTCCGCTCTTCGCCAGTCCTTACACTGGCTGCCCATTCATTATAGGATCCAATTCAAAGTACTTGTTCTCACCCACAAAGCTCTCCACACTGCAGCACCCCCCTACATCTCCTCCCTCATTTCTATCTATCGGCCTAACCGACTGCTGCGCTCTGCAAACGACTTTCGACTAACCTCTGCACTAATCCGTACCTCCCACTCCCGACTCCAAGACTTCTCCCGCTGCGCCAATCCTCTGGAATGCTCTACCCCAAGAAATTAGGACTATACACAATTTGCATGGTTTCAGGCGCTCCCTCAAAACACATCTGTTCAGAGCGGCCTATCACATTCACTAATCAAAGTCATTCTATGTGTAAGTGTGTGTGTGTGTGTAGCCCATTCACTATCTCCATCCATCCCTCACTCCCTTAAGATGGCTGGACCATCATTGTAAATGCACCATTGTATATACACACCTGTATTTTGTATCTCCCCCACCTCATTGTAGATTGTAAGCTCTCACGAGCAGGGCCGTCTTATTTTGCTTTAATTACTGTATTGTTAACGTTGTTACTTATGACTTGTGTTTTGAAACTGTTAAACTGTAAAGCGCTGCAGAATATGATGGCGCTATATAAATAAAGATTATTATTATTATTATTCTAGAATTATTATTCTTTCTTCACTAATGAGCCATTTTTCCCACCACTTCCTGAACTTATCGTTTACTCTAAAAACTACTAAAATCTGCATTGCTCAAGTCAAGATGGATTGAAATCTCACTTAGAGATCAGATTGACTATCTCAGTGAATGAAAAAGGGAGGGATGAGAAGAGCAAGAAAAAAGAAGCAGAAAGGCAAACACATTCACACACAGACCATGATTCTCCTTCCCAGTAAGTGCTTTACCTCACCCCAATGTAGAATACACTGCTACACTGCTCAGTGCTGTTGTATATTAGTCTCTATGATTCTTTTGTTTCTAAACATGTTGAACATAGGGGCCAGAGAGTAGGTATCTTTCATGTTTCTGTGTATTTTGTATTAGAAACATTATAACAGTTAGTCTTTATCAGCTAGCATCAAGATATCTGAATATTAAGAAAATTATCATATCATGTAATGTTCAGAAATAGTGTTATTCCTCATGTGCATACACATGACAGGTTATCCTGAAAGTCATCTGAAGTTTAAGCTACACTTTAAAGAACAAAAAATATCTAATAGTGTTTTTCTTGAGCTTAAATGACTGTATAACATGGTATGAGATATAGTTTTGTCTTTACAATGTGGGATTTCTTTGTCTAATTTTCTGTAGTTGATCATGTATGATCAACTACAGATAATAATACAAGGAAATCCCACATTGTAAGGAAAAAGAAATACCGCTATTCCTTGTATATTTTTTGTAATGCGCTCTGTATAAATTCAGTAAAATGGCAACCAGTTGACCGCCATTCTGCTAAACCATAGAGGCAGCCAAATGATTAAAAGAGAAATATAACTAATGCTCATCTCACTGAATATCTGTGTGGCCATCTCAGCTGCTTGCTCTTTCCCTTACTCTCCTCAGCTTCTCTTCTTACTACCATCACACTCTAAAGCCATGAACACCTGTGTGTGCAGGGTTGTCCTGGGCCTAGTCACAGCCAGAAGTTCCATCCTAACTTGAAAAGTCCATGGTGGTGGTAGGAAGAGACACAGAGGGAAGAAATCGAACAACTCAGGTGGTCAGAGAGATGAGTGGTGAAGTGAGAATCTGTTTTTGTTTTTTAACCTTTTACTGGCTCTCTACAGTTCAGCCATATGGCAGTCATGCAGTCACCATTTTAATGAGTACATACAAAGTGAATTGTAAAATATTTGCATTCTGGAAAACACTGCTTTTGTGAAATTTGAGTAGAATTCAATTTTGCTCACATAAATTTACCCAACACTAGTGTTGAGCGATACGATACCGCAAGTATCGGGTATCGGCCGATATTAGCTCTATCGGCCTTTCGATACTTAGTTCCGATATTTTCGTCTTATCGTATACCGGAATCGGGATTGTCACTGTCACTGTCAGTGTCCGTCGGTCGGGTCTGTCAGGAGTCAGCGGCACTTACCTGGCAGAAGATCTCCGGCGGTCACGGGCTGGACTGCTTCATGGCCGCCATCATCTTTCCCCGGCGGTCACATGCAGTTTCTCGCGATAACTGCAGTGACTGCTGGGTAATCCCGGCCGTAAAGCAGTCAGTCCGATGACGTCACTGCCGGGGAAGCAGGTAATCAGCTGTGCTGCGTCGAGATGACAGGCTCTGCCTGTCATTGCGATGTAGCAGAGCTGGATAGTCGTGGGACTGTCGTTACTATGGACTGCGTCGGACAGGTGGTATACTGTTGGTTTGTTTTTTTTCTTTTTTTACAGGAGATCGATGGCGTCGCAGGAATGAGTGTATAATAAAATTAATGAAAACTGTGTTGTCTCTTTTATTTCATTAAAATACTTTTTTCTTGCTTTGTCTTTTTTTTATACATTTAATAACTTTGGGATTAATAATGGATCGGTGTCTTATTGACACCTCTCCATTATTAACCAGGCTTATTGTCACCGTGCAATCAACGGTGACATTAACCCCTTATTACCCCACTTGCCACCGCTACAGGGCAGTGGGAAGAGCCGGGTAAAGTGCCACAATTGGCACATCTTTTGATGCGCCAAATGTGGGGCTGCTGTAGCCTGGTATTATCAGGCTGTTGAGGGCCAAAATCCATGGGCCTTGACAGTCTTTTAATACCAGGCCGCAGCAGTTTGCATTTTACTTGGCTGGTTAACAAAAATAGGGGGACCCCTACGCCGTTTTTTTTTTCGAGGGGATCCCCTATTTTTGTTAATCAGCCAAGATATGCAGACTGCTGTGGCCTGGTATTATCAGGCTGGCAAGGTCCATGGATCTTGGCTCCTTAACAGCCTGAAAATCCAGGCCTCAGCGGTCTGCTTCATCTGGCTGGTTAACAAAAATAGGGGGACCCCACGCCATTTTTTTTCGAGGGGATCCCCTATTTTTGTTAATCAGCCAAGATATGCAGACTGCTGTGGCCTGGTATTATCAGGCTGGCAAGGTCCATGGATCTTGGCTCCTTAACAGCCTGAAAATCCAGGCCTCAGCGGTCTGCTTCATCAGGCTGGTTAACAAAAATAGGGGGGACCCGACGCCATTTTTTATTCAAAGGGAACCCCTATTTTTGTTAATCAGTTCCCTCTGACGTCACTGATTGTGTCCCTGGCTGACCTGAAGTGAAAGTGGAAAGCAATCAATTAAGCTTTCCACTTCCTCTCCTGTCAGCCAGGAGAGGAACTCATTCATTTGGGGGATTACTGTGAGGCTGCAGAATTAGCTGCGGTCCCTGCAGTAAACATTAACCCTTTCTGAAGGATTACACCGTGGGACCTGACTGTGCATGGGATAGGTAAGAATAATTTTGCTTTTTTATTTTATTTTTATTACAGGAAATGGTTTTTGCAGTCAAATAAAAGATGGTCAAAAAACATGTGTCTTTATTTCATTAAAATGATTTTTAATTAAAGTGTGTGTGTTTATTTTTATTTCATGCAATAGATTAATAATTGATAGTTGTCTAATGACAGCTCTCAATTATTAACCTGCTTAAGGTCACTTTCAATTGCAATGTGGCTTTAACCCCATATTAACCCATTCGCCACCGCTACAGGGCAATGGGAATAGATGGGCAAAGTGCCAGAAAGGGCGAATCTAATTATAGATTTGTCTTTTCTGGGGTGTCTGGGGGCAGATGTTAGTAGCCAGGGGGGGCCAAAAATAATGGTCCCTCTCTGGGCTATTATTATCTGCCCCCATTCGCTGGCTTTGTCTGTCTGGTTGCGAAAATAGGACGGGAGCCCACGCATTTTTTTTAAACAATTTTACACCTCATATATATATATATATATATATATATAACATGTCATTGAATTTGTGACACATATATATATATATTTATATTTATAGTTCATACACTTCTACATAGTATAATAGCCGCTAAGTCAATTGACGGCTTTTGTGAAAATGCAGAACCCGACATGAAATGACACTTGGTGTACATAGGGTTAACCATGTCTTTTCATGTCCTTTGCTATCTGATTTGCACAAACAATTACATCAGTCTATGTGTGCAAAATTTCACACCTGTAGGGGTTAATTAAAGGTGTAAATTCGTAGCAAAAAAGTCCGTTTTTTTTACAACGAATTTACACCTACAGGTGTGAAATTTTGCACACATAGACTGATGTAATTGTTTGTGCAAATCAGATTGCAAACGACATGAAAAAACATGGTTAACCCTATGTACACCAAGTGTCATTTCATGTCGAGTGCTTCTGTCTTTTCACAGAAGCCGGCTTTACCCGGCAATTGAATCAGAGGATATTTTACTATGTAGAAGTGTATAAACTATAAATATATGTATATATATATATGTCACAATGACATGTATATATATATATATATATATATATATATATGTATTCTATGTGTGTATATTTAGTGTTTACAAGGAAATAAAGGTTTTTTTTAGTTGCAATATTTTGTTCCCATAGACTTACATGGGACTTCCGGTATCGGAATCGGATATCGCTGATATTTAGTGATATCGGCGATACCATTCCGATCCGATATTTTTAGATATCGAGCAGTATCGCTCAACACTACCCAACACTAATATATAGCAATTAGTGTTGAGCGATACGATAATGCAAATATCGGCTATCGGCCGATATTAGCTCTATCGACCTTTCGATAATTCGTTTCGATATTTTCGTCTTATCGAATACCGGAATCGGAAGTTCCCCTAATTCTTTGCGAGGCAATGTGATTTTATTCAGCCAATAAGGAATTCTAAGAAGTGTGGGCACATCCTGTACTGCTGCGGTCATGTTAACTAATGGCATGGCTGTGATTGGATGCTGAAATGATGTCAGAATGCACTATAAAAGGCGCCGCCGCCATTTTAGCGTCACTGTGCTGTGAATTCAGTAAGGGACAGAACGCTGCTGTGCTGACTCTGAGGGACAGTTAGAGATTGCGATTTAGTGTACTGTGCTGTAGGCAGGCTATCACCAACCGCTGTGTAAAGCTTCCTTTTGCCTGCAGTGTTGTTTTAACAGCTCTGCAAGGTGTGTGTGAGTGCAGGTGACGCTGCAGTTTGCTCTGCATGCAACGCTGTCTGTAGGCATCTGCACGTGTCACTCACAGACTCTTTTTTTTTTCCTTCAGTGTAATTCTTGCTGCTCCATGCAATTTAACTATTAGTGTGACGCGCTTCCATCCGTATCCAATACATTGGTTGCAAACACTATAGAAGTAGACAAAGGAGTAGCCTTTCACAGATTGTGATTTGTGAACAGTTGTGTTTCAGTGTTCACTTCAGTCTCTGCGTAATAATCACACTTAGGCCTTATAACTTTTCTGACTTTCTTTATCAATCTACCAAGATGAAGAAGTCAGTGAGTAAGGCACGTGGTCGTGGCCGTGGAGTTTCAGCAGGAAGAGGACGTGGGGATTCTGTGTCTGCTGCCGCCCTCAGTGACACAGCATCCACCATTTATCCCCGTGAGCGTTCCTTTATGCGCACTTTGGTAGGAGCTCGGCGTGCCCCCCTGCTGCGGGAAGAACAAATTGAAGCCGTTGTTGGTTGGATGGCAGCCAATGCATCGACTTCAATTCCTTCCACCTCCTCTCAGGAACACAACACTGTTGAGCAACCATCTGTCTGTTCACCGCCTGTCAAATTGCCAAGGCAGTCAGAGAGTTCTGTACAGGAGCCAGCTGAGTCTCTGCTTCTGTTCTCAGAATCTGTTGGCTCGCAAACACGGGCACAGGCAAGCAGCATTCTGCAATTTGAAGAAGAGGGAGTATGCAGTGATGCGCAACAGCTGTGTCTCTCTCAATCTGAAGAGGCGGGTGAGCCAGTGCCGATGGACAGCACACCGCAGAACGCATCTTATGATGATGATGAGACTCAGGTGGCAGGTTTTGTGGAGCATGGTGCTGCCCAGACCATCCAACAGCAGCAGGTGTTGGAAGAGGGTAGTGGAGATGATGAAGTCCGAGACCCAACATGGCGTGAGCAACAGGAAGGTGGTGGGAGCAGCTCTGAGGAAGAGATTGTCCCAACGGTACAAAGAGGAGGGAGAGGTAGGCTGCAGACTCGCTTGCCTGTAGCCTCCAGTTTGGCACCTGTTGGGAGCAGTTCTCTTAGAACTGTCAAAATTGGCGCTCCCATGACTTGCACTGCGTGGTCCTTTTTTGACAGACTTGTACATGATATTTGCTATGTTCAATGCAAGCTGTGTAAGCAAAAAGTTAAAAGAGGTAAAAATATCAGGAACCTGAATACCACAAATATGTGGACATATGTACGGACAAAGCATGTAGCTGAGTTCCAAAGACACACTGGAGATGTAGGCCAACCTACAGCAGCACCTACATCTTTAGGTCATGTTCGAGCCTCTACCTCCAGCTCTCACACACCTGTTTCGGCTTCCTCACAGGATCTCCATGGAAGAACCTCGGTCACTGTTGTCCATAGAGAAACTGTTATTCCACCCACTGCAGCAAGTTCACAGTCATCGTCACACTTCCAGAACAAAAAACAGCCATCTGTAACACAGGCATGGGATAAAAGACGGCCATACTCGGCAAACCATCTACTTACCTACTTACCTACTATTCAACTTTTCCTTTAAATGGTACAATCTCTACAACCTCTGCTTGCTGGGATCTGACTACTATTCAACTTTTCCTTTAAATGGTACAATCTCTACAACCTCTGCTTGCTGGGGTTGACATATATTTCCTTAATGTACATCTACCTGCTGTGATCGATACATACTTTTCCTTTAAATGGTACAATCTCTACAACCTCTGCCTTTCTGGGATCTGACTACTATTCAACTTTTCCTTTAAATGGTACAATCTCTACAACCTCTGCTTGCTGGGATCTGACTACTATTCAACTTTTCCTTTAAATGGTACAATCTCTACAACCTCTGCTTGCTGGGATCTGACTACTATTCAACTTTTCCTTTAAATGGTACAATCTCTACAACCTCTGCTTGCTGGGATCTGACTACTATTCAACTTTTCCTTTAAATGGTACAATCTCTACAACCTCTGCTTGCTGGGATCTGACTACTATTCAACTTTTCCTTTAAATGGTACAATCTCTACAACCTCTGCTTGCTGGGATCTGACTACTATTCAACTTTTCCTTTAAATGGTACAATCTCTACAACCTCTGCTTGCTGGGATCTGACTACTATTCAACTTTTCCTTTAAATGGTACAATCTCTACAACCTCTGCTTGCTGGGATCTGACTACTATTCAACTTTTCCTTTAAATGGTACAATCTCTACAACCTCTGCTTGCTGGGATCTGACTACTATTCAACTTTTCCTTTAAATGGTACAATCTCTACAACCTCTGCTTGCTGGGATCTGACTACTATTCAACTTTTCCTTTAAATGGTACAATCTCTACAACCTCTGCTTGCTGGGATCTGACTACTATTCAACTTTTCCTTTAAATGGTACAATCTCTACAACCTCTGCTTGCTGGGATCTGACTACTATTCAACTTTTCCTTTAAATGGTACAATCTCTACAACCTCTGCTTGCTGGATCTGACTACTATTCAACTTTTCCTTTAAATGGTACAATCTCTACAACCTCTGCTTGCGGGGATCTGACTACTATTCAACTTTTCCTTTAAATGGTACAATCTCTACAACCTCTGCTTGCTGGGATCTGACTACTATTCAACTTTTCCTTTAAATGGTACAATCTCTACAACCTCTGCTTGCTGGGATCTGACTACTATTCAACTTTTCCTTTAAATGGTACAATCTCTACAACCTCTGCTTGCTGGGATCTGACTACTATTCAACTTTTCCTTTAAATGGTACAATCTCTACAACCTCTGCTTGCTGGGATCTGACTACTATTCAACTTTTCCTTTAAATGGTACAATCTCTACAACCTCTGCTTGCTGGGATCTGACTACTATTCAACTTTTCCTTTAAATGGTACAATCTCTACAACCTCTGCTTGCTGGGATCTGACTACTATTCAACTTTTCCTTTAAATGGTACAATCTCTACAACCTCTGCTTGCTGGGATCTGACTACTATTCAACTTTTCCTTTAAATGGTACAATCTCTACAACCTCTGCTTGCTGGGATCTGATTACTATTCAACTTTTCCTTTAAATGGTACAATCTCTACAACCTCTGCTTGCTGGGATCTGACTACTATTCAACTTTTCCTTTAAATGGTACAATCTCTACAACCTCTGCTTGCTGGGATCTGACTACTATTCAACTTTTCCTTTAAATGGTACAATCTCTACAACCTCTGCTTGCTGGGATCTGACTACTATTCAACTTTTCCTTTAAATGGTACAATCTCTACAACCTCTGCTTGCTGGGATCTGACTACTATTCAACTTTTCCTTTAAATGGTACAATCTCTACAACCTCTGCTTGCTGGGATCTGACTACTATTCAACTTTTCCTTTAAATGGTACAATCTCTACAACCTCTGCTTGCTGGGATCTGACTACTATTCAACTTTTCCTTTAAATGGTACAATCTCTACAACCTCTGCTTGCTGGGATCTGACTACTATTCAACTTTTCCTTTAAATGGTACAATCTCTACAACCTCTGCTTGCTGGGATCTGACTACTATTCAACTTTTCCTTTAAATGGTATATAACTGGCTGCTGAATGTTTGCTAAATTAATTTGTTGCATTGTATTCAATACTTACTGCTGTATAGCCATGCTGGGGCCAGTAGAGATGCTATCAGGTGTAAGGTGTTACCAGCATATGGATGCAGCCAGGCCCTGTGCCTTTGATTGTCTATCCTCCCCTGGTGTGCTGGGCAGCTGCTAATTTATCCCAAAGCAGCTACCATAACTCCTCCCACCTGATCCTCTACTCAGTCCTATATATTCAGTAGCAGTCTAAAGGGTATGCCACACTAAACAATATCGCTAACGGGATCGCTAAAAAACGTCACTATTTAGCGATCCCGTTAGCGATATTGTTCAGTGCGGCAGCTTCCAGCGACGAGCTTCCTGCTGTGATCTCGCTCGTCGCTGGAATCGCTCCGGACCCTATTTCATCGCTGGCGCTCCCGCTGGGTGAGTATCTAATCGCTGTGTGGCACCTTTTCTTAGCGATTTAGCGGTACTTTTGTACCGCTAAAGTCGTTAAGAAGATCGCTAACGGCGATAGCGTCGTTAACTATATCGCTAAATGTGGCCGCATTTAGCGATATAGAAACAATCCCGCTAGCGATCGCATTAGTATGCGTCGTTATCGTGATCGCTAGCGGGATTGTTTAGTGTGGCAGTACCTTAAGGGGGGCACGCGTGTGGGGTCAGGCACGCAACTGCAGCAGAAGTACCACTGCAGCAAAAGTACAGAGAAGCTGCAGTTATTTCAACGGCAGTTAGTCACGGCAGGAGTCAGGACCCCACACTATGTCTCTTTTGGGTATGTCTGCTGAGTAAGCACTTCTAATTACTTGTACCTGGCTTTTCTAATTACCCATCTTACTCTTTCACCATGTTTACATATGCCTTCACAGTGTTTGCTCCTTTAATCCTCTCTCTCCTTCGCTATCCCCAAACCCCAGCACCCTCTAATCAAATAATCATCTCCCCTTACCTTCTTCCTCCCCACCTATCCTCCTCTGCTGACCTGCTCCTCAACCTCAAATCTGTCCTAATAAAACACAAAACAAGCTTCCCTCTCTCCTTCTCCCACCTGCTCTCCCTTTCTCTGCTTCTCCTCACTGCTGGTGACATATCTCCCAATCCTGGACCTCCACAGTTCATACCCACCATTAGTACTCCTTCCTACCGCTCCCTATCTAATAGGAACTACCGCAATCTTTCCAACGTAAAACCTGTGCCATTGACACCCACCCCCCTGCTCCCTCTCTCTGGAGCACTCTGGAATGCCCGCTCCATCTGCAATAAGCTTCATGTGATTCATGACCTCTTTCTCTCTCGCAATCTTGCTTTCCTCGCCCTCACAGAAACATGGCTGACACCCTCTGACACCGCCTCCCCTGCTGCGCTGTGTTACGGTGGCCTCCAATTCACCCACACTCCTCGCCCTGGAAACAGACATGGTGGAGGAGTGGGTGTTCTCCTTTCCTCTAACTGCAACTTTAACACAATCCCACCTCTTCCCTCCCTAATCCTCCCTTCCTTTGAAGTCCACTCTGTCCGCATCTACTCTCCCTCCAACCTCCAAGTGGCCGTCATATACCGACCTCCAGGCCCGACCACTGTCTTCATCGACCAATTCACTACCTGGCTTCTTCACTTTCTCTCCACTGACATCCCCACCATCATCATGGGTGACTTCAACATCCCCACTGATACCCTTCAGTCAGCAGCCTCCAAACTTCTGTCCCTTACTTCATCCTTTGGACTTACTCAGTGGTCCTCCTCAGCCACCCACACGGATGGTCATACATTAGACTTGGTCTTCACCCGCCTCTGCTCTCTATCTAACTTCACCACCTCCCCTCTCCCTCTATCCGACCACCATCTACTCACTTTCTCATCCCTGTCCTCCTCTCCTGTCTCCCATGTCCAGCAACACGTGCACCCCCGCAGACACCTTGCACACCTAGACATCCACACACTCTCTGACTCTATTCTTTCACTGGCATCAATATCCTCACTCCACGATACAGACAGTGCCACTGCTTTCTACAATGCCACTCTCACATTGGCTATTGACACGGTCGCCCCTCTCGTTCATGGCAGAGTGCGACGTACCAACAGACAACCCTGGCACAATAACACCACTAAAAAGCTCCGGCAAGTGTCCAGGATTACAGAGCGGCGCTGGAAAAAAACAAATTCGCAAGACGACTTCACTGCATTCAAACAAGCAACACTCTCTTTCAAATCTGCCCTCACCTCTGCTAAACAGGCCTACTTCACAACCCTCGTATCTTCCCTATCCTACAACCCCAAACAGTTATTCAAAACTTTTAACTCCCTCCTCCGCCCACCACTGCCCCCTCCTACCTCCCTCATCTCTGCTGAGGACTTTGCCACACACTTCAAAAATAAGATCGACCAAACAAGGCAAGTCTTCATTGTTCAACCACCTCAACCACTTTGTATACCAGACCAATGCCCTAACCCCATAACCTCCCTCTCCAATATAACTGAAGGGGAGCTTAATTGTCTTCTCTCCAAATCGCACCTCACAACCTGTGCACTTGACCCCATCCCAACCCACCTCCTCCCCAACCTCACCACCACTATTATTCCATCCCTAACCCACCTCTTCAACCTATCACTAACTTCCGGTACCTTCCCTTCTGCTTTCAAGCATGCCACAATCACGCCTATCCTTAAAAAGCCAACCCTCGACCCAACCGCTATGTCCAGCTATCGCCCAATATCGCTGCTCCCATTCGCTTCCAAACTCCTGGAGCTGCATGTCCACGCTGAGCTTTCCTACCACTTCTCTTCTAACTTGCTCTTTGACACTCTACAATCTGGTTTCCGCCCCCATCACTCCACTGAGACAGCCCTGACCAAAATTACTAATGACCTACTTACAGCCAAAGCAAACGGACAATACTCTATACTCCTGCTTCTTGACCTGTCCTCTGCTTTTGACACAGTTGACCACTGCCTTCTACTACAGATTCTTTCCTCCTTTGGCGTCAAAGACCTCGCCCTATCTTGGATCTCCTCATACCTTTCCAACCGCACATTCAGCGTCTCCCACTCCCACACTACCTCCTCGTCCCACCCTCTCTCTGTTGGAGTTCCCCAAGGCTCTGTTCTAGGACCCCTACTCTTCTCAATCTATACACTTGGCCTGGGGCAACTCATAAAGTCCCACGGATTCCAGTACCACCTTTACGCTGATGACACTCAGATCTACCTCTCTGGCCCAGACATCACTTCTCTGCTATCCAGAATCTTGGAGTGTCTATCAGCCATATCCTCCTTCTTCTCCTCCCGCTTCCTCAAACTCAATGTGGACAAATCTGAACTCATAATCTTTCCCCCATCCCACAGATCTTCCTTACCTGACCTATCTACCACAATTAACGACATCACGCTTTCCCCTGTACCAGAAGTCCGCTGCCTCGGAGTAACCCTTGACTCTGCCCTGTCCTTCAAACCGCACATCCAAGCTCTTTCTACCTCCTGTCGCCTTCAGCTCAAAAATATTTCAAGAATCCGTCCTTTCCTCAACCCTCAATCTACTAAAATGATTGTGCACGCCCTCATCATCTCCCGCCTCGACTACTGCAACACCCTTTTCTCTGGCCTCCCTGCTAACACCCTCGCACCTCTCCAGTCCATACTTAACTCTGCTGCACGACTAATTCACCTCTCTCCTCGCTACTCCTCCGCTTCTCCCCTCTGCAAATCTCTTCACTGGCTCCCATTCCCTCAGCGTATCCAGTTCAAATTACTAATACTGACCTACAAGGCCATCTATAATCTGTCTCCTCCATATATCTCTGAACTAATCTCCCGATATATTCCCTCACGTAATCTCCGATCCTCCCAAGACATCCTTCTCTCCTCCACACTTATTCGCTCCTCACCCAACCGCCTCCAAGACTTCTCCCGAATATCCCCATCCTCTGGAATTCTTTGCCCCAACACATCCGACTATCAAACTCATTCACATCCTTCAGACGGAACCTGAAAACCCATCTCTTCAGGAAAGCCTACAGCCTGCAATGACCCTGCTGCCTCCTCACCACTACCGGAGTTATTGCCTCAACCAACACCGGAACTGCTGCAACCCCCTGACCTACTGTCTCCTGCCTCACAATCCTGTAGAATGTAAGCCCGAAAGGGCAGGGTCCTCTCCCCTCTGTATCAGTCTGTCATTGTTAGTTTGTTTACTGTAAGTGATACCTGTAATTTGTATGTAACCCCTTCTCATGTACAGCACCATGGAATCAATGGTGCTATAGAAATAAATATTAATAATAATAATAATAATAATAACCATCCACGAGCACAGGCTCTGAATGCTGGCCTTGCAAAACTCCTGTCCCTTGAAATGCTGTCATTCAGGCTGGTGGAGACTGACAGTTTCAGGAACTTTATGGCATTGGCAGTCCCACAATATAATGTGCCAAGCCGATTTTATTTCAGCAGGCAAGCTGTCCCTGCTCTGCAAAAACATGTCGAGGGAAACATTGAACATGCGCTACTAAACGCCGTCAGTAGCAGGGTCCACCTGACCACCGATGCGTGGACCAGTACCCATGGCCAGGGACGATACCTTTCCCTCACTGCTCATTGGGTCAATGTTGTGGAGCCGGGTACAGATCTTGCCAGTGGCGCTGTACGTGTTCTGCCAACTCCAAGGATTGCAGGAATCCAGTCTGTGCACATTGATTCCTCCTCCTACTCCAGTTCCTCAGAATCATCGCTGCACGAGCCGTCACGGTATACCTCCACATGGACCCGTGAACGCTTACCTGTTGCGACCGATATGAGCACAGCCGTGGCCAAACGTCAACAGGCCGTACTGAAATTAATTCCCATGGGGAATCGAAGCCACACAGCGCAGGAGCTCTGGGATGCCATCAAGCAGGAGAGCGATGTGTGGTTTTTGTCAGCTAATCTCCAGCCAGGCTTGGTAGTGTGTGACAATGGCCGAAATCTGGTGGCAGCTCTGGGCCTTGGCAACCTCACTCACATACCATGTCTGGCACATGTGCTCAACTTGGTCGTGCAGAGTTTTTTGAGGGACTATCCGTATCTTGATGCACTGCTCCACAAGGTCCGCCTAGAGTGCGCTCACTTGCGACGTTCCAGCATGGCCAGATCGCGCATTGCAGCTCTGCAAGTCAGATTTCGCCTTCCTGAACATCGCATCATATGTGACGTACCCACCAGGTGGAATTCCACGTTATATATGTTGGAGCGGTTGTGTGAGCAGCAGCCAGCAGTAATGGAGTATCAGCTGCAACAGGCGCAATCAACTCGCAATTTGCGCCGTTCACACTTCACCACTACTGAGTGGGCCTCTATGAACGACATCTGCGACGTTTTGCGTGCGTTTGATGTCTCAACGCGGATGGCGAGTGCAGATGATGCACTAGTCAGCATGACTGTACCCCTTATCTGCCTGCTTCAGAAATCACTGAAAGCACTAAAGGAAGAGGTTTTGAAAGAGGTGGAGGATGAGGAGTCACAAATTCAATTACCTTCAGGACAGTCAGTGCAACGTCGTTCCTCACAAAGGGCTGGGCAGGGCTCACTTTGTGAGGAGGATGAGGAGGAGGAGGAGGAGGAGTCAATGGAGGAGGAAGAAATCCCTACAGAGGGAGGTACACAACGCTCTACTCAGTATGTAGAGCGAGGGTGGGGTGATGCAGAGGAGACAGAGATAACGCCTCTTCCAGAGGACAGCCTTTGTTGGCCAGTTGGGAGTCTGCAGCACATGGTTGATTTCATGCTTCAGTGCCTGAGAAACGACCGCCGCATCGCCCACATTCTCAGCACGTCAGATTATTGGGTGTACACCCTCCTAGACCCTCGCTACCGGGACAACTTACAAACCCTCATCACACCGGTGAACCGGGACCGTAAAATGCAGGAGTACCAAGACACACTGGTGCAATCCATACTGTTGTACATTCCAGCCGAGAGAGCTGCTGCTGCTACTGCTGCTGCTTTACAAAGCAGCTCTGTGCGTCGAGGCAGTGTAGACACCTCTACAACAAGAGGGAGCAGAAGCAGCGCCTCTGCACAGGGCAAGAACTGTATGTTACAAATGTGGCAAAGTTTTGTGACAGCGCCAGCAAGGTCTACACCATCCGAGACGGCTCCAGTCACCAGGAAGAAACGTTTCCGTAAGATGGTGACAGACTACTTGGCTTTCCCTCTAAGTGTACTCCCAGATGCCTCTTCCCCTTTCAAATTTTGGGTCTCTAAGTTGGATACATGGCCAGAGCTTAGCCAGTATGCATTGGAGGTGCTGGCTTGTCCTGCTGCCAGTGTATTATCTGAGCGTGTCTTTAGTGCTGCAGGTGGGTAGTAACAGACCGTCGCATGCGACTATCCTCAGAGAATGTAGACCGGCTTACTTTTCTGAAAATGAACAAGGCATGGATCTCACCTGAATTTGCCTGTCCGTTTTCAGATTAAATAACTGTTTGGCAACGTTTTCCATGTCTCCTGTTATGTTCATCTTTCTACCACCTGAACTCTACTCCCTGGGCTACAACACCGCCATTTGTTGCTCGTAAGTAATTGGCAGGGGTACTGACTCCTGGCCAGCCTGGTTACAGCACGACAGCTGTTTCCTGGCAGTGTGAACGTCAATTATCCTCCAATAAGTTGTGCTGTCGTGTTGCATTCGGGTTAGCCGACTCTATGGTGCCTGCAGTTTAGGTGATTCCTATGTGTGCTGTGGGATATGTAAATAAAGGTGGTTTCCATTGTGACAATAGGATAAGCACCCACTGTAGGACTGTGTGATTCGGTAACTGCGGACGGCTTGCGTCCTGTCAACTTACATTTTCATGGGTGCGTTCTTCTACCCGTCCGGGGTCCAGTACCGTCAAGTGGTTCTCCCCAGTGCCTTTGGCCTAGGTGCCTCCATCTCCGTATCCCAGTTCCAGCAACGTCTGCTGGTCCTTGGTAGTGCTTTGGAGCACAGGTACCTCCTGCTTAGTAACCGTGTCACAGTAACGTCAGCTGGTACTCGGTTGTGACATTGCCTCTTTTCCTTCTGCTACCCGTCCGGGGTCCAGTACCGTCAAGTGGTTCTCCCCAGTGCCTTTGGCCTAGGTGCCTCCATCTCCGTATCCGAGTTCCAGCAACGTCTGCTGGTCCTTGGTAGTGCTTTGGAGCACAGGTACCTCCTGCTTAGTAACCGTGTCACAGTAACGTCAGCTGGTACTCGGTTGTGACATTGCCTCTTTTCCTTCTGCTACCCGTCCGGGGTCCAGTACAGTCAGCTGGTCCTTGTTACTTCCATTGTCTCTTGCTCCATCTGATACCCGTCAGGGTTTCAGTAACGTCAGCTGTTTCTCGGAAATTAGACGACATTAAAGACCACCCAGAAGAAGATGACGACAACAAGGACGACGAGCATGAAGCCAACCAGCCTGAACACCATCACAAAGAAAAAATAAAAGATTACCAAGAAGAAGATCACCAACAGTACAAAGAAGGTTAAGACAAACTACAAGATACAGAACAAGAGACAGAAGAACAATAAGCAGAAGATCAAAAAGCAGAAGAACATGAAGTATAAGACCAAAATGAAGAGCAAAATATATGCTCTAAATTCTAAGCAGAAGAAGACTAAGCAGTGTATGGGGTGAGTCCGTTCCTCCTCGTGGTGCCCCTGAAAAATGCCTGCTGCTGCTGCAGGCTAAACTGAACACGGACAAATACTGTTGTAATTTAAATCTTTTGTGACAGCAAGAACGGAAGGATGAACAATTCATACTTTTACAGATTACAAGTACAGGAATCTCTGTCACAAATAAGAATATGATGAAGAAGATGAAGAGGAAGAAGATGAAGAATTTGAATATGAAGAAGATTAATTAGTTTAATAATAACAATATGAGTAATGTAAACAAAAACATGAATAGCAAGAAGTTTAAGAAGAAGATTAAGAAGGTGAAGATGAAGAATAATTTGATGAGAAAGATGATGCTGCTGCTGAAGATTATGAAGGAGAAAGTGTGGCACTGGCAAAAGTTAAAAAGGTGAAGAGCATGGAAGTTGTGAAACATACATATTTGCCAAAATAGAAAAAAGGTTAACAACATTGTCAATTTGTTAGTCAATCCAAACGTATTTCCAAAAAAAAATATATTAATGCTATTCCAATGCATTGGGTTAAACATGTATGCCTTTATTGTCTCCTCAACCTCCCCCAATACATTCTACATTAGTCTTTGTTGTTTTCCTTCATGTACAATTAACCAACAAGGCAAGAATGTTTTTTTTTAATTTCGATATTTTGTTCCCATAGACTTACATGGGACTTCCGGTATCGAAATCGGATATCGACGATATTTAGTGCTATCGGCGATACAATTTCGATATGATATTTTTAGATATCGAGCAATATCGCTCAACACTAATAGCAATATATCTAACTAACTACAGAGAATAAGGCAAGGAAAGTCATGACACCAGCTGAAATCTATCATCAATTAGCAATCCTGCCACCTAGTGAAAAATAATACTAAATAATAATAAGCTGGTTCAACTGATGGTCTATAAAAAGGTTCATTACCAAGGTGCCACACAATAAACATATCATAATGGGTACACCAATGAGTTGTCTCAAGACCTTCGCAACCTATAATGTTGCAAAACACACTGATGGCATTGGTTACAGAAGAATTTGAAAACTGCTGAAGATTCCAGTGAGCTCTTTTGGAACCGTAATCCGTAAGTGAAAAGAACATAATTTCACCATAAACCGGCAATGACCAGTTGCTCCTCGTATGATTGAAGACAGACGATTATCAGAAGAGTTGTCCAAGAGCCTGTGTAGAGCTATAGCAGGTACAATTCTTTCAAAGAAAACTACAAGTAATGCGCTCAACCTCCAAAGGCTGTATGCACGCTCACCACGCAAGACTCCATTGCTGAAGAAAAACCATGTCCAAGCATGTTTAAAGTTTGCTCAACAACATTTAGACAAGCTTGTGAAATACTGGGAGAATATATTCTGGTCAGATGTGACCAAAATTCAACTAATTGGATACCATAATACACACCATGTTTGGAGGCCAAAAGGCACTGCACATCACCCCAAAACACCATACCGACAGTATACTTTCAAGTTTGGAAAATCATGATGTGGAGCTGTTTTTCAGCATATGGCACTGGCAAACTTCATGTGATTAAAGGAAAGATGAATGAACAAATGTACCGAGACATTGCTGCTAACAATCTGCAATCTAACAGGATGTTGAAGATGAAATGAGGGTTTACATTTTAGCAAGACAAAGATCCCAAACACACAGCCAAGGAAACTCAATTGATTTTAGAGAAAGAAAATAAAGCTACTAGACTGGCCCAGCCAATCACCTGATCTGAATCCAATAGAAGATTAATTAGCTTGGGGTGTGCCAATTCAGGGATGGATGGTATTTTAAACATATATCTGATCATTAGCTATTTTTATTATGATGCTTTTAAAAAGGATAAGAGGTAACATTGAAAGGGATAACTTCTTTAGATGATTCATTAATTGTTAGGCCGGCGTCACACTGGCGACAGAATCGGACGACTGCAATGCGATGAAAAATCGTATTGCAGTCTGCCCTATGTTAATCTATGGAGCAGCTCCCAGTATCAGATTTTTTGTGGTCCGTTTTAAACGTCCGTGTGCAATCGCAGCATGCTGCGATTGTCACCGATTGTGGGTCGACTATCGCCAATGCAAGTCTATGGGAGCGATGAAAAATCTGATTACAAACGGACTGCATGTGTGACTTGCGATGAAATCGCATCGGTGTCCTTTAGAAAAGCCGGCAATTCATCCCCGGCTATACTGTAAAATCACACTGACAGCTTTAATAAAGACTAGAAAGAATAGATATACACACATAGAATACATATATATATATATATATATATATATATATATGTAATTGTGACATGTATATAATATATATATATATTTATATTTCCTAGACTTCTACATACTGTAATAGCCGCAAATTCAATTGCCGGCTTCTGTGAAATCACAGAAGCCGACATGAAATGATACATTGTTTCCACACAGTTAACCATGTCATTTCCTGTATTTTGATATTTGTTTAGAACTTACAATTACATGAGTGTATTTGTGCTAAATTTCAGACATGTAGGGGTTAATTAAAGGTGTAAATTCGTTGACAAAAAAATGCGTGGGCTCCCGCTGTATTTTCTCCACCAGACAGACAAAGCAAGCGAGTGGGGGCAGATAATAATAGCCTAGGGAGGGTACTTTTTTTTTGAGCCCCCCCTGGCTACTAACATCTGCCCCCAGACACCCCAGAAAGGGCAAATCTATAATTAGATTCGCTCTTTCTGGCACTTTGCCCGTCTATTCCCATTGCCCTGTAGCAGTGGCGAATGGGTTAATAATCTCACCTTAATGTCACCTTAGTATTGAAAGGTGACCTTAAGGCAGGTTAATAATTGAGAGCTGTCAATTAGACAACTATCAATTATTAATCCTATTGAAGTAAATAAAAAAACACACACACACTTTAAGAATAAATAATTTTAATGAAATAAAAACACATATTTTTGACCATCTTTTATTTAAGTCTTAATCCGTTCGAAGCCCTTGTTCTTCTAAAATAAATATAAAATAATAAAACAACATTATTCTTACCTATCTGGCAATCTGTCACGTCCCACGATGTAATCCTTCACAAAGGGTTAACTAGCAATCAGATAAGCAGCGCAAGTAATCCTGCGTGCTCATCTGATAGCTCCTGAATGAATGAGCTTATCTCCTGCTGACAGGAGAGGATGTGATTCATGAATGAAGCTTAATTGATTGTATCCACTTTCACCTTCAGGGTATGTCACACTGAACAATATCGCTAACGGGATCGCTAAAAAACGTCACTATTTAGCGATCCCGTTAGCGATGTTGTTCAGTGCGGCATCTGCCAGCGACGAGCTTCCTGCTGTGATCTCGCTCGTCGCTGGAATCATTCCGGACCCTATTTTCTCGTCGGCGCTCCCGCTGGGTAAGTATATATCGCTAGTGTGGCACCTTTTCTTAGCGATTTAGTGGTACTTTTGTACCGCTAAAGTCGTTAAGAAGATCGCTAACGGCGATAGCATCGTTAACTATATCGCTAAATTTGGCCGCACTTAGCGATATAGAAACAATCCCGCTAGCGATCGCATTAGTATGCGTCGTTATCGTGATCGCTAGCGGGATTGTTTAGTGTGGCAGTACCTTTAGGTCAGGTCACTCAAGTGAAAGTGGCAATAAATCAATTAAGCTCCATTCATGAATCTAATCCTCTCCTTTCGCTGGGAGAGAAACTTATTCATTCAGGGGAATACAGGTCTGAGACAGCATTATTAGCTCTCTGCGACCTGTAACCTGTTAACCCTTTCTGATGGATTACAGCGTGGGACCTGACTGTACTTCGGATTGGTAAGAATCATTTTGCTTTTTTATTTTATTTTTATTACAGGAAATGGTTTTAGCAGGAAAATAAAATATTGTCAAAAACTGTGTGATTATTTCATTAAACTTCTTTTTTATTAAACTGTGTGTGTTTGATTTTTCTATCATACAATAGGATTAATAATTGATAGTTGTCTAATTTACAGCTCTCAATTATTAACCTGCCTTAAGGTCACCTTTCAATACTAAGGTGACATTAAGGTGAGATTATTAACCCATTCGCCACCGCTACAGGGCAATGGGAATAGACGGGCAAAGTGCCAGAAAGGGCGAATTTAATTATAGATTTGCCCTTTCTGGGGTGTCTGGGGGCAGATGTTAGTAGCCAGGGGGGGCACAAAAAATGTACCCTCCCAAGGCTGTTATTATCTGCCCCCACTCGCTTGCTTTGTCTGTCTGGTGGAGAAAATACAGCGGGAGCCCACGCATTTTTTTTCAACGAAATTACACCTTTAATTAACCCCTACATGTCTGAAATTTTGCACAAATACATTCATGTAATTGTAAGTTCTAAACAAATATCAAAATACAGGAAATGACATGGTTAACTGTGTGGAAACAATGTATCATTTCATGTAGGCTTCTGTGATTTCACAAAAGCCGGCAATTGAATTAGCGGCTATAACAGTATGTAGAAGTCTAGGAACTATAATATATGCATATATATGTCACAATGACATGTATATATATATATATGTGTTCTATGTGTATATATCTATTCTTTTTTTTGTGATTGAAATACTATTCTTTTGGATCCATTATATGTCAGTTTTGCAAGCCTGCGAGAAAATCTCGCAAGTCGGATGAAAATCGGATGTTACAAGGTACACACACATGCGACTAAATCGCATCTTTGAAGGAAAATCGGATGCCAGAAGGATGTGTGATGTTTGCATTTTGATCCGACAATCGACCGTCTAAAACGGACCGATTTTTTGTCGTTGTGTGTGACGCCGGCCTTAGAAGGATTCTCTTTGTAAGCTGGTAACAGATTGTCACATTGCTGAGACCCCTGGATCTTGCAGCAGGTATTACATTTCTTGATAGTGCTGCCAAGAGTTGTTAAGTGCACAATGAAAGTGTCTAATAAACCATCACTCACTCTATAAACTCTTTGAAAAAGTATATGTATTAAAAAACTCATTTAAAAGGATTTTCTGCGAACTAAATAGATCACATATCCTTATGATAGTCCTTTAATGTATGAAGGGTGGAGTTCTAAACTCCAGAAACCCCCACTGAAGCCCAGAATGAAAGGTCTCAGTGGCATTATTGCTTCTTTTTCATTTTTACAGCCATATCAGCTCATCTGAATGGGTGTCTAATGCCTATGTTTGATACTACAGCTTACTCACACTCATGTGAATGGGGTTGAGGTACAGTATTAGATCACGTGCACACGTTCAGTAGTTGCTCAGTATTTTACATAAGTATTTGTAAATCAAAACCAAGAGTGGGTGAAATATACAGAAGTGGTGACGTGTTTCTATTATACTTCTCCACTGAGTATTCCACTCCTGAATTTGACCCACAAATACTGATGTTAAATAATGACCAAATACTGAACATATAAACGTGGCCTTTGGCATAGCCCACTCATATATTTAGCACTGTATCTATCTGAAAATTGTAGAGGCCAAGTAATTTGTGTACAGGTGTAAAATGTATATTGTATATTGGCACACCTTCATTTTGTTGACTGGAAGTCACACCTCACCAGTCAAACATTGTTGACCTATAAAGATTTATCATATTTTTCCAAATTAATCCATTTTTGGTCTGGAACAAGCCACTGGGACTCTTTTTTTGCACCAAAATTCCTAGTTTAATTAAGCAGCAATATTACTGATTTTATGTGCCATTAATATAACATGTGAGAATGAGTGCAATGTCACTGCATTAAATTAACCCCTTCATGACCGCATCATTTTTTATTTTTGCGCTTTCGTTTTTTGCTCCCCTTCTTCCCAGAGCCATAACTTTTTTATTTTTTGTGCAATATGGCCATGTGGAGGCTTGCTTTTTGCAAGATGAGTTGTACTTTTGAAAAACTCCACTGGTTTTAACATATCATGTACTGGAAAGCGGGAAAAAGTTTCAAAGTGCGGTGAAATTGCAAAAAAAGTGCAATCCCACACTTTTTTTTTTCACCATGTTCACTACATGCTAAAACTGACCTGCCATTATGATTCTCCAGGTCATTACGACTTCATAGACACCAAACATGTGTAGGTTCTTTTTTAACTAAGTAGAGAAAAAAAATCCAAACTTTGTTAAAAAAAAAATTGGGACGTTTTCTGATACCTGTAGCATCTCCATTTTTTGTGATCGTGAGTTGGGTGAGAGTTTACTTTTTGCGTGTCGAGCTGATGTTTTTAATAATACCATTTTGGTGCAGATACGATCTTTTGATCGCCCGTTATTGCATTTTAATGCAATGTCGGGGTGACCAGAAAAACGCAATTCTGGCATTTTGACTTTTTTCCCTCTACACCGTTTAGCGATCAGGTTAATCCTTGTATTTATTGATAGATCAGGCAATTCTGAACGTGGGGATACCAAATATGTGTATGTTTGATTTTTTATTGTTTTATTTTGAATGGGGTGAAAGGGGGTGATTTGAACTTTTAGATTTTTTTAAGTTTTTTATATTTTTAAAAACATTTTGTTTTTACTTTTGGCATGCTTCAATAGTCTCTATGGGAAGAAGGAAAAAGGGTGCACTACCATGAATCAACAATACAAGTAAGCAGCAGGGTGAAACACCTAGTATGGACAACTTACCTATGAGTGGAGCTCCACAATGATATATATGAGAGAGGCATGAGAATGGCGCTTGCTAAAGTCAAATAAGTAAGTTCATCAATATAGCATGCAAAGACATAAATATGTTCACATAGAATCCTTAGATACAATATCAAGATATAATACATCAATATAAATTAACCTAACCATATTCGCAAAGGACTATATATGAAGGACTTCATGCCTATTTTGGCTTTCTACGTGAGCTCCCTTTGAGCCACTCAGGTAGTTGTCATCATGGGCACTTTTCCTTCAATTCCTGTACCATATTCTCCACCAGGTCATTTTTGTGTTCACCTGTCTTCATATTGCATCTATTTTCAGAGCTACATATGATATACCATGCAATTCAAATGCCATATAATTTTTAACAGGGCTGCTATTTCCTTTCTCTTTTAACCACATCAGCTGTGCTGATTACATTTTACAAAGGCATTTCAGTCCTTTGCATATATGGATTGTGGAGCTCCACTCATTTAATGTCCCATATGGTTACTCTTCAGAAGTGTCTTCTATTTATCATGGTTTATACATGTTTTTAGGTGGTTTAAACATATTTCCATGTATGTCTAGGGTGTCTAATAAAGGCTACATTTCATGTTCATTTTTGTGTCAAGTGTGCACACCATTATTCGTTTGGTCTTTTTTCTTCCGTACTCATAGTCTCCATGGGAGTCTAGAAGCTGCCATAACATGATCGGCTCCGCTGCATATAGGCAATGATCAGATCGCCTGCATGTAGCAAAATTGCCGACTTGCTATGAGCGCCGGCCACCGGGTGGTGCTCATAGGAATCTGTCATTGACAACCATAGAGGTCTCGAGGAGACCTCAGGTTGTCATGTCAACCTATCGGTGACCCGCGATCACGTGACGAGGGTCACCAATGGGCAGATTTCATGTACAGATAAAGATGTGGGTTCACTGCCAGAGCCCACATCAGAGGGAGGGAGTCTGACATCGACGTACTACTACACCAGATATTGAAAAGGGGTTAAACAGAACATGTCATCACCTCTTCCTAAACAGTGTAAAACAACATTTTGACAACTTTTAAAACAAATGACAAACATTTGCATATTATTAATTTTGTGTTCAACCATGCCACCTATAGATTTATATCCTTTCTTTCCATGAGACACACATTGTTGCAATACCTTACCAGAACCACATCAGTAATCATAGCTCGATGGAGTAGTACTTGGCTAGCTATCAGACAAGATAATAAGCAAAAGAGTTGGGTAGTAGGAAGAAAAAGATAAGCAAAAACCCATAACTAAAACAGTGATGATAGCAATGACAGTAAAAGGCACTTGAATTATTTATTGCAAGCATCAAAACAGGGTCTAACCCCTTCCTGCCATAGCTAGTCTACTCCTTTTAAATTTTGAATTTTTATACCATTAAAGCAAATACCATATAGTCATACTACACAAAACAGTTATTAAATACGGTTTACCAAATCTCTACTTTACATCAGCATCATTTTGAAATGTACTTTTAATTGTACTTTTATTATGCTGAAAGGCTTAATAATTTGCAACAATTTTTCATGTTTTCAATTAAATTTACAGAATCTATTTGAAGGGACCACTTCACTTTTGAGTGAAAACTCTAAAACAACACCCTTTCAAAAAAAAAAACCTCACAAAGAATTCTAAAACCGCCCATAGAGAGTTTGTTAATCCTTTATATGCATCACAGGAATTAACAAAACGTGGTATACAAAAAATAAAAAATATTTTTTTCCACTAAAATGTTTCTTAAGCCTCATTTTTTTTAATTTTCCCAAAGGGTAATAAGAAAATGTGGACCCCTCAATATGTTGTTCAATTTCTCCTGACTGTGATAATTCCCCATATGTGGTCAGAAATCATTGTTTGGACATGCATAAAAGCTTAGAAGGAAAGGGGCACTAGAATAATTTTCTTTTTGAGTGCAAATTTGGATGGAATAGATTGTGTATCACATTTTCCAAGTGCCTGAGGTATCAAAACAGCAGATATTGTTAGTGACCCCATTTTGGAAACTACACCTCTCAAGTGATTTATCCAAGAATGTTGTTAACATTTTAACCCACGGGCATTTAATAGAACTTAATAACAGTGAGCTGTGAAAATAAGAAATTATGTTTTTCCACTAAACTGTTGCTTTATTCCTATTTTTTAAATTTTTCAAGGGTTAATAGGAAACCGACCCCCCCATAGTTTGTTTTATAATTTTTTACAAATGTGGAAATACCTTGATTCTGATCAGAAATCACTGTTTTGGAAAGGGGCTCAAAATTTACATTTTGGTGCGCTATTTTGGCTGCAATAGATTGTGGATGCCATGTAACATTTCTAGAACCGCTAAAGTACCAAAACTGCAGCGATCCAAAAAAGTTACCCATTATTTAAACTACACCCCTTAAGGAATTCACGCATGTATTGAGCAGAATTTTTTAACATTGGGAAATGGAAATGAAAAATTACATATTTTGCTTCACTAAAATATTGCTATAACTCTAAATATTTCATTTTCACAAGGAATATTAGGAGAAATTGGACACTATTGTGTTACACAATATCTTATGGATGTAGCAATATCCCATATATGATCAGAAACGATAATTTAAGCACATGTCAGGGCTTGGAAGAGAAAAATGCTATTTGTCTTTTGGAACTCAATTTCAGAGGGAATAGATTGTTAATGCATTGTCACAATTGTAGAGACCCTGGGGTGCAAAAACAAAAGAAAGCCTCCAGAAATTATTATTGTTATTTATTTCTATAGCACCATTGATTCCATGGTGCTGTACATGAGAAGGGGTTACATGCAAATTACAGGTATCACTTACAGTAAGCAAACTAACAATGTCAGACTGATACAGAGGGGAGAGGACCCTGCCCTTTCGGACTTACATTCTACAGGATGGTGGGGAAGGAGACAGCAGGTTGGTGGGTTGCAGCAGTTCCGGTGTTGGTTAAGGTGATATCTCCGGTACTGGTGAGGAGGTAGCAGGTCATTGCAGGCTGTAAGCTTTCCTGAAGAGGTGGGTTTTCAGGTTCCGCCTGAAGGATCTGAATGTGGTTGATAGTCGGACGTGTTGGGGCAAAGAATTCCAGAGGATGGGGGATATTCGGGAGAAGTCTTGGAGGCGGTTGGGTGAGGAGCGAATAAGTGTGGAGGAGAGAAGGAGGTCTTGGGAGGACCGGAGATTACGTGAGGGAAGGTATTGGGAGATTAGGTTCAGAGACATATGGGGGAGACAGGTTATAGATGGCCTTGTAGGTCAGTATTAGTAATTTGAATTGGATTCGCTGAGGGAATGGGAGCCAGTGAAGAGATTTGCAGAGGGGAGATGCGGAGGAGTAGCGAGGAGAGAGATGAATTAGTCGGGCAGCAGAGTTAAGGATGGACATTACCACACAATCCCGCCCCCCCACCACATTACCACACATAATCCCGCCCCCCAACCACATTGCCACACATAATCCTGCCCCCCACCACATTACCACACATAATCCCGCCCCCCCACCACATTACCACACATAATCCCGCCCCCCCACATTACCACACGAGGCTCCGTCCCCACACATTACCACACGAGGCTCCGTCCCCCCACATTACCACACGAGGCTCTGTCCCCACACATTACCACACGAGGCTCCGTCCCCACACATTACCACATGAGGCTCCGTCCCCACACATTACCACACGAGGCTCTGTCCCCACACATTACCACACGAGGTTCTATCCCCACACATTACCACATGACGCTCCGTTCCCCACATTAACACACGAGGCTCCATCCCCACACATTACCACACGAGCTCGGTCCCCACACATTACCACACGAGGCTCTGTCCCCACACATTACCACACGAGGCTCCGTCCCCACACATTACCACACGAGGCTCCGTCCCCCCACATTACCACACGAGGCTCCATCCCCCCACATTACCACACGAGGCTCCGTCCCCACACATTACCACACGAGGCTCCGTCCCCACACATTACCACACAACGCTCCGTTCCCCCACATTAACACACGAGGCTCCGTCCCCACACATTACCACACAAGACTCCATCCCCACACATTACCACACGAGCATCTTACTGAATCCAGTTTGTTTTCGATTTTACACTGTGAATAAAATGTATCATTAGTATTATTTAGATTTTGATTATTATTGGTATTAACTTCATGTTATTTTCATTTACCACCTGCGTAAGCGCTATTGAATGTTGTCATTATTTACTTTAGTTTAATCACCAGCAGCGTTACATAGCAATGAGTGTGCCGAGCGTTAGCTGGCTGGAAACAGCTAGTTCTACGATAAGGAACAAACATCGTATTAGAAAACTATACTAACCAAGATTTTCTTTTTTTTCCAGACGTGATGATAAATCTATAGTAAAGGCCATTTTAATGGATGGCTCTCTTTCTAAGCTCATTAATTGCTTTTTACTATTGATTAGTTGTAAACATAATTTACATTTAGAGCTGTCCATATTTTAATCTCTTTGACACTGAATCATTTTCAGGTAGTAAAATGATTGCTTGAAGATTAGACACTCTTTTTTTTAAATAAATGCAGTAATAGTTTAAAAATTTAATTCAACCACAGATAACCAGAATGAATGTTTCTTTATTATTTTAAGTTTTTTTGTAGCATTTCTAGACCATAAAACCAGAGAAAGCATTAGAGTTTCATGCATTGATTTCTATGAGTCAAAGAGGCAGCATTTACATTTCTATTTTATTATCAACACTTTGGATCCTGATGTTAACAGCAAAACAGATCAATTTAATTAGCAAATCTTCAAAAGTCAGTTATCTCCTTCCTCGCTTTACTACACTGACTCAGGACATATTTGGATGAGATGTGATATTGACCTTTAAAGAGAACCTGTCAATCAATTCATGCTGCCCAATCCATGGCTGTACAATTGCAGCCTGGTTTGTTTTTCTTTTAAATGCTCTGGTATTTTAGAGAAAACATAGTTTAAAGATCTGACTGGAATCCGTTGGCAGAAACGAAATCAGCCTGGTACCACCTCCGGTCAACCTTTTCCTGCAGTTGATTGGCAGGTGTCTTGCATGTGTTTACATAGGGAAAGACCTGTCAATCAATTAGTGTAGCGTTAGGCAAAGCCATCTGTGGTCTTTAAACTATGTTTTCTCTTAACCCCTTAAGGACAGAGCCATTTTGCAGCTTAATGACCGGGCCAATTTTTACAGTTCTGACCACTGTCACTTTATGAGGTTATAACTCTGGAACGCTTTAACGAATCCCGCTGATTCTGAGATTGTTTTTTCGTGACATATTGTACTTCACGTTAGTGGTAAAATTTCTTTGATATGACTTGTGTTTATTTATGAAAAAAACGGAAATATGGCGAAAATTTTGAAAATTTAACAATTTTCAAACTTTAAATTTTTATGCCCTTAAATCAGAGAGATATGTCACACAAATTTCTTAATAAATAACATTTCCCACATGTCTACTTTACATCAGCACAATTTTGGGACCAAAATTTTTTTTTATTACGAAGTTATAAGGGTTAAAAGTTGACCAGCGATTTCTCATTTTTACAACACCATTTTTTTTTAGGGACCACATCACATTTGAAGTCACTTTGAGGGGTCTATATGATAGAAAATACCCAAAAGTGACACCATTCTAAAAACTGCACCCCTCAAGGTGCTCAAAACCACATTCAAGAAGTTTATTAACCCTTCAAGTGCTTCACAGGAGCTGAAGCAATGTGGAAGGAAAAAATTGACATTTAACTTTTTTTGCAAAAGCTTTACTTCGGAACCAAGTTTTTTTATTTTCACAAGTGTTAAAAGAAAAAATGAACCACAAAATTTGTTGTGCAATTTCTTCTGAATACTTCGATACCCCATATGTGGGGGTAAACCACTTTTTGGGCGCGTGGCAGAGGTCGCAAGGGAAGGAGCGCCGTTTGACTTTTTCAACGCAGAATTGGCTGAATGCCATGTCGCGTTTAGATAGCCCCTGATGTGCCTAAACAGTGGAAACACCCCACAAGTGACCCCATTTTGGATACAAGACCCCTTAAGGAACTTATCTAGATGTGTGGTGAGAACTTTGAACCTCCAAGTGCTTCACACAAGTTTATAACCTAAAGCCGTGAAAAAAAAAAAAAAAATTTTTTTCACAAAAATGATCTTTTCACCCCAATTTTTAATTTCCCAAGGGTAATAAGACCGCAAAAGTTTTTGTGCAATTTGTCCTGAGCATGCTGATACCCCATATGTGGGGGTAAACCATTTTTTGGGCGCACGGCAGAGGTCGCAAGGGAAGGAGCGCTGTTTGACTTTTTCAACGCAGAATTGGCTGGATGCCATGTCGCGTTTAGAGAGCCCCTGATGTGCCTAAACAGTGGAAACCCCCAACAAGTGACCCCATTTTGGAAACTAGACCCCCTAAGGAACTTATCTAGATGTGTGGTGAGCACTTTGAACCTCCAAGTGATTCACACAAGTTTATAACGTAGAGCCGTGAAAATAAAAAATCATATTTTTTCCACAAAAATGATCTTTTCACCCCAATTTTTATTTTCCCAAGGGTAACAAGACCCCAAAAGTTTTTGTGCAATTTGTCCTGAGCATGCCGATACCCCATATGTTGGGGTAAACCACTTTTTGGGCGCACGGCAGAGGTCGCAAGGGAAGGAGCTCCGTTTGACTTTTTCAACGCGGAATTGGCTGGACGCCATGTCGCATTTGTAGAGGCCCTGATGTGTCTAAACAGTGGAAACCCCCCACAAGTGACCCCATTTTGGAAACTAGACCCCCTAAGGAACTTATCTAGATGTGTGGTGAGCACTTTGAAGCCCCAAGTGCTTCACAGAAGTTTATAACGCCCGGGCGTGAAAATAAAAAATCATATTTTTTCCACAAACCTGATCGTTTAGTCCCCAATTTTTTATTTTCACAAGGGTAACAGGAGAAATTGGACAACAAAAGTTGTTGTACAATTTGTCCTGAGTATGCTGATACCCCATATATGGGGGGGGACCACTGTTTGGGCGCACTGCAGAGCTTGGAATGGAAGCAGCACCGTTTGACTTTTTCAAACCAAAATTGGCTGGAATTGAGATTGGACACCATGTCGCGTTTGGAGAGCCCCTGATGCGCCTAAACAGTGGAAACCCCCCACAAGTAACACCATTTTGGAAACTAGACCACCTATGGAACTTATCTAGATCCACTGTGAGCACTTTGAACCCCCAAGTGTTTCACAAAAGTTTATAATGCCTGGGTGTGAAAAAAAAAAAAAAAACAATTTTCCACAAAAATGATTTTTTAGTCCCAAATTTTTGATTTTTCACAAGGAAATTGGACCCCAAAAGTTGTTGTCCAATTTGTCCTGAGTACGCTGATACCAAATATGTGGGGGGGGGGGAAACTGTTTTGGCGCACAGCAGGGCTTGGAAAGGAAGTAATAACGTTTTGGAATGCAGACGTTGGTGGGGGTCATGTTCCGTTTGCAGTGCCCCAGATGAGCCTAAACAGTGGAAAACCCCCACAAGTGACCCCATTTTGGAAACTAGACCCCATAAGGAACTTATCTAGATCTGTGGTGAGCACTTTGAACCTCCAAGTGTTTCACAAAAGTTTATAATGCCTGGGTGTGAAAAAAAAAAAACAATTTTCCACAAAAATGATTTTTTAGTCCCAAATTTTTGATTTTTCACAAGGAAATTGGACCCCAAAAGTTGTTGTCCATTTTGTCCTGAGTACGCTGATACCAAATATGTGGGGGGGGGAACTGTTTTGGCGCACAGCAGGGCTTGGAAAGGAAGTAATAACGTTTTGGAATGCAGACGTTGGTGGGGGTCATGTTCCGTTTGCAGTGCCCCAGATGAGCCTAAACAGTGGAAACCCCCCACAAGTGACCCCATTTTGGAAACTAGACCCCTTAAGGAGCTTATCTAGATGTGTGGTGAGCACTTTGAACCCCTAGTGCTTCACAGAAATTTATAAACGCAGAGCCGTGAAAATGAAAAATCATTTTTTTTCTCAAAAATGATTTTTTTAGCCAGCTATTTTTTATTTTCCCAAGGGTAATCGGAGAAATTAGAACCCCAAAATTGGTGTGCAATTTGTCCTGAGTACGCTGATACCCCATATGTTGGGGTAAACCACTGTTTGGGCGCACGGCAGGGCTCGGAAGGGAGGGAGCGCCATTTGACTTTTTGAACGCCACATCGTGTTTGGAGACCCCCTGATGTGCCTAAATAGTGGAAATCCCTCAATTCTAGCTCCAACCCTAATCCCAACACACCCCTAACCCTAATCCCAACCCTAATCCTAACCTAAATCCCAACCCTAATTCCAACCCTAATTGTAACCCTAACCTTAATTATAACCTTAATTATAACCCTAACCCTAATTGTAACCCTAACCCTAATTCTAACCCTAATTATAACCCTAACCCTAAGGCTAGGTTCATTTTGCGTTTTACCAGCCCGTTCAACACATAGCGTTGACGGGCTGGTAATGGTATAGCATAACGCGATCGCATTATGCTATACCCGCTAGCGCAGAGGAATCAGCAGATGATTCATCTGCGCTAGCGGTGACGGAGCCCAAACGCTGCAGCCCGCGTCCGAGGCTCCGTCACTGAATGATGGCACGTCGCAAACGCATGCCGCTTTACGGCATGCGTTGCGATGCGCCCTCAAATGGGGGTGAATGGCAGCGTTAACGGACTGTTATACCGCGGTGTAACGCAGTCCGTCTAACGGACTGCCATAACGCAGTATGAACCCAGCCTAACCCTAACGCTAATTATAACCCTTACCCTAAGGGTGCTTTCACACTTCCGGCGGGCGCCTGTCGGCGCCCCCGGCATTTTGCCGCAGCGCCGCATCAGAAAACCTGATGCGCCGCCGGCGGCCGCATGCGGTTTTTTGCCGGATGGTTTCTGATGCCCGGAGACATCAGAAACCATCCGGCAAAAACAAAAAAAACGTTACATGAAGCGTTTTGTCCGGCCGCCGCAATGTACATTTGCGCCGCATCCGGACAAAACCGCATGCAACGCATTGACATGCGGCGCCATCCGGCGCTAATGCAAGTCAATGCAAAAAAAACGCATGCGGCGCATCAGATTTTCTGATGCGGCGCTGCGGCTAAATGCCGGGGGCGCCGTCAGGCGCACACCGGATGTGTGAAACCAGCCTAATGCTAACCCTAACCCTAATTATAACCCTAACCCTAATTATAACCCTAACCCTAACAGAAAAATGAAAATAAATATAATTTCTACTTTTTATTATATGTCCCTAACTAAGGGGGTGATAAATGGGGGGGTTATGTACTGTTTTTTTTTTTGATCACTGTGATAGTTTATCACAGTGATCAAAATGTACTTTTATGAGAATGAATGAAAAAAAATTTGAATCTGCCGCCAAAGCAGATGGGCGGGCGCACTGCGCATGCGCCCGCCATTTTTTTTTTTGCAGGGAGAAGAAGCCGGGATCCTGGGGCCTGGAGGAGGACGGAGGACACCGGTAAGTATATGGGGGGCGATCGGGGGACCGGGGGACCCTCATTTTCTCCCCTCTGATGTGCGATCACATCAGAGGGGAGAGAAATCATTTTTTTTTTTTTTTTTTTTTTTGCGATCGCGGCTATGCTTGCATAGATGCGATCGCAACACCGGGATCGGTGAATACCGACCCGGATCATGTTCTCTGGGGTCTCGGCTACCCCGGTAGCCGAGACCCCAGAGAATATTTGCCCATCCCCCCACCAGCACAGCGGCACATAGCGGCGGGCACACTGGGCATGCGCCCGCCATTGTCTTAACGGCGCCGGCACCGGGGGACACCGGAGGGTCCGGGGGCCACATGGATCTTATTGGGGGCCACATGGGGGTCCTGGGGACCCTTTTTCTCTGTCCTCTGATGTCCGATGACATCAGAGGACAGAGAAATTAAATGGCACAACTTTTTTTTTTTTTTTTGTTGCGGTCGCCGTTATAGGGTTAATAACGGCGATCGCAACATCGGTGTCGGTAAAAACCGACCCGATTCATGTTCTCTGGGGTCTCGGCTACCCCCGGTAGCCGAGACCCCGGAGAAAATGCGCCTCTGGGGGGCGCTATTCACTTTTTCCACAGCGCCGTTAATTAACGGCGCTGTGGTTTAAGTACCCTTAATGACCGCCGTTAAAAGGCGTATCGGCGGTCGTTAAGGGGTTAAATGCCATAACGTTTCAGAAAAACAAAAACATACATGGCTGCAATCATGCAGCCAGACTTTGAATCATGCTGTCCGTGGTTTGGGGAAGCGTGAGTTGAGTGACCATTTCTCTTTAAGTATAATACTTATTAAATGTATGATGAAAATGTTATTCCTAAAAATGTGAGAGTAAAAGTGCCATGATAGATGGATATAGCTATAACCTTACATAACAACCTATGAATTTCTGAGGAAAAATTGGGTCAACTTCGATTCACACGACCTAAACACAATCATGAAGCTAAAGTTTCTTAACCTTTTTGTCTAGATCAAAATAAAACCAATAAATTGAATATCCCCTTAAGTAATGCAATATTTAGTAACAATATGTTAATACAGTCAATGTACGGTCACATTGTACTAATAAATATAAAAAAGAAAAACTAGGGAAAGGTGTAAAGCATCTGAAGAATAGTTGGGTTTATTATTTTGCAAAATGTACTATTAGAGGCTTTTTTATATTCCTTCAAGTGAACATATTAAAGAGATTTAGAAAATATTTTCCAAATTTCTGACTAGCTAGTTCTAGGATATCACAGAAGAGCATCCAAAAAAGATAATCTGTTGCTCTAGCAAACTCAGCAATCTTATGAATACTGAGTAAACTGCAGAAATATTAAAAGGGAGGAAAATAAGAGTATCATGGTTACGCCTAACATTGGATGTGATCACCTATACACAGGATATGTTATAAATTGCTGATCATTGGGAGTACTAAAATACTGAATAATGAAGTAATGAAGGGCTAGCTGAGCATGTTCATCATGCTTCCTTGTCTATGAGAATGTCAGGAAAGGCAGAGTTCAGGTCGAGCTGAGTATACATGTGTGTAGCATAGTGAGCATTGGAAAAAGAGCAGTTGGCCAAACTCAAGAATTATTTCTTCTCATGTTACAGCCCTGCTCCAGCAAATCACTGTGGTATGTGTTTTTATGATCTGACTCGTTTGAATGTTGAGGCAAAACTTTTGGAAGCAGTGTTGCTTCAGAATGCAATCAATCCTGGCATGTGACTAAGATGGGCTGCATGTGAAGGGGACCATTTAATCACATTACTGGAGAACCCCTCTGATAAAGGACGAGTTTTCTCCCAAAATACTAGATTATAGCTATTTAAGGGGGAACTCTCCTGCACCTCTATTGAGGTCAGATATAAACTATTAGGCTAAGTTCACACGTTGCGGAATTGCCGCGGAAATTTCCGCGGCAATCCCGCACTTCTCCTGCAGGAAATACGCACTTTTTTGTATGCTGATTCCCGCCAGAATAATAGCGTTTTGCAAGCGTAATTAGCTTGCAGAATGCTAGCGTTTTCCTAGCGATCTGTAGCATCGCTTGGAAAACTGATTGACAGGTTGGTCACACGAGTCAAACATAGTGTTTGACAAGTGTGACCAACTTTTTACTATTGATGCCGCCTATGTCGCATCAATAGTAAAAAGATCTAATGTAAAAATAATAAAAAAAATAATAAATAATGATATTCTCACCTTCCGGCGGCCCCCGCAGCCTTCCCGCCTTCAGCGACGCTCCCGGCAACTCCGGTCCCAAGGATGCTTTGCGACAAATCACACCGATGACGTACATCTCGCGAGACCGCTATGCCATCTGGGTGATTCTCGCAAAGGACTTTTGGGACCGGAAGTTGCCGGGAGCGTCGCTGAAGGCGGGAAGGCTGCGGGGGCCGCGGGAAGGCTGCGGGGCCGCCGGAAGGTGAGAATATCATTATTTTTTATTTTAATTATTGTTTTACCAGGGATATGGTACCCAGGGCCTGGAGGAGAGTCTCCTCTCCTCCAGACCCTGGGTACCACCGCACATGAACCGCTTACATTCCGCAAAATTAATGAACATGTTGCTATTTTTTTCCGCAAAGCGTTTTTTTCGCGGAAAAAAACGCAACATGTGGCCAAAACATGCGGAATCAATTAACATGTATAGGATGCTTAATGCTTGCGTTTTTATCGCGTTTTTACCGCGGAAAAACCGCGAAAAAAACGCAATTATTCCTGATCGTGTGCACTTAGCCTTAATGTCAATCTCGACTATTAATAATGAATATCCACTTAGTAATGCCTTAATGTTATATTTTCCTTATATTATATACTAGCTGAGACAGAACTGTGTATCAATAAATGATATTTATTACACATACAGGTCTACAGTCTATTACATAAATATATATTTATACCCAAGCTGGTGACTATAAATATACATATATACGCATAGACTGATACTATAACTGTAATACAGTAATATCACAACAATATCACATATTCAAAACCCCAAATTAACTGTCCGAATAACCCAAATCACACATGCCATATTCATCCTCTCTTCTATCACTCACTATCCCTAAGGAACTAGGGGGCTTAATGCTGGAGTACAGGGAATAGTAAGTAAAGGGGTTACAGAGAGTACTCAGCCACAATGTGTCCATCATGGAATCCCAGGAGTAAAAAGAGAGACCCAAAAGCACACACCCTGTATATTTATGTCCATGAAAAAAAATTTGGTGTGTCCAGCACCAGTTGTGGGGGATGATGTCACCAGTATGTTGTCCACTGGCTAAGATTAACCCCCATCCTGATTAAACCTGTTCTATTAGCACATGGCTGGACCTTTCTTTGTCTTAAGGCACATGCTGGAGTAGGGGGCTTCTGATTCATGTGGAATACATGTGGGGGATTATATACAGTGACTTGCGAAAGTATTCTGCCCTCTGGAACTTTTCCCACATATCATGCTTCAAACATAAAGATACCAAATGTAAATTTTAGGTGAAGAATCAACAACAAGTGGGACACAATTGTGAAGTTGAACGAAATTTATTGGTTATTTTAAATTTTTCTGGAAATACAAAAACTGAAAAGTGGGGCGTGCACTATTATTCGGCCCCTTTAATTTCAGTGCAGCAAATTCACTACAGAAGTTCATTGTGGATCTCTAAATTGTGATTCAATGTTGTCCTAAATGACTACTGATGATAAATATAATCCACCTGCGTGTAATCAAGTCTCCGTATAAATACACCTGATCTGTGATAGTGTCAGGGTTCTGTTTGAAGCACAGAGAGCATCATGAAGACCAAGGAACACAATAGGCAGGTCTGTGATACTGTTGTGGAGAAGTTTAAAGCCGGATTTGGATACAAAATGATTTCCAAAACTTTAAACATCCCAAGGATCACTGCAAGCAATCATATTGAAATGGAAGGAGTATCATACCACTGCAAATCTACCAAGACCCGGCAGTCCTGCTAAACTTTCATCTCAAACAATGAGAAGACTGATCAGAGATGCAGCCAAGAGTCCCATGATCACTCTGGATGAACTGCAGAGATCTACAGCTGAGGCGGGACAGTCTATCCATAGGACAACAATCAGTCGTACACTGTTATGTTTCGGTAGCTGAGGAGAAATTGCAAAAATAGCCAAAGAAGCAATACACCAGAGAGGCTGGAAACTATTGGATTGTAGGACCCTAAACTAACCGCAACACTAGAAGTAGTCGTGGAGTGTACCTACGGTGATCCTAGACGCCTCGTCACAGCCGGAGAGATAGCTACACCTAAAGGCAGAAAGATGAATGCTATCTGCCCTGTAGCAGAATCCCCAAAGAAATAGGAAGCCCCCAAACATGTAATGGCGGTTAGACCAGAAGAAAATACGAACACAGACAGAAAATAGAATGAGCAAACGCTGGGCCCAATCTGTCTAGATAGAAAAGTATAGGAAAGAATTCTGACTGCAACCCAAAAAAACCCTGACAAAAATACCAACACTTCTGATTAACAAAAAACCTGAGATCACACGATCTCTACCACCTAAATCAGATCTCTGGTGTAACACACAGCAATTCAGCAAATAAAAAGTGACATAGGAACAGAGCAAAAGTGCAAACACAAACTGAGCACAATTGCAGCGCCAGGCCCCAAAAGGGGACCAGGCTGAAGTCTACTGCTAAGCAGCAAACCAGCAAGGAAAATCCAACCAGAGGAAAAATAACAGCAAATCACTTATCGGAATGAGAGCAGGAATGCAAGCTGAGCTCCAAGCAAGACGTGGAAGAACAATTGCTTACCGGCAAGGCTGCTGGGAGTTCAGGTCACTTATATCAGACCATTCAGAGCCAGCTGAAGGCCACTCAGCAATTAGTTCATTACCCTCAGCAACCACCGGTGGGAGCCCCAGCTCAGAAGTCGCCTCCAGAGTATTCACAACAGTACACTGCACAAATCTGGCCTTTATGGAAGAGTGGCAAGAAGAAAGCCATTTCTCAAAGATATCCATAAAAAGTGTTGTTTAAAGTTTGCAACAAGCCACCTGGGAGACACACCAAACATGTGGAAGAAGGTGCTCTGATCAGAAGAAACCAAAATCGAACTTTTTGGCAACAATGCCAAACGATATGTTTGGCGTAAAGGCAACACAGCTCATCACTCTGAACACACCATCCCCACTGTCAAACATGGTGGTGGCAGCATTATGGTTTGGGCCTACTTTTCTTCAGCAGGGACAGGGAAGATAGTTAAAATTGATGGGAAGATGGATGGAGCCAAATACAGGACCATTCTTGAAGAAAACCTGTTGGAGTCTTCAAAAGACCTGAGACTGGGACAGAGATTTGTCTTCCAACAAGACAATGATCCCAAAGATAAAACAAAATCTTCAATGGAATGGTTCACAAATAAATGTATCCAGGTGTTAGAATGGCCAAGTCAAAGTCCAGACCTGAATCCAATCGAGAATCTGTGGAAAGAGCTGAAAACTGCTGTTCACAAACGATCACCATCCAACCTCACTGAGATCGAGCTGTTTGCCAAGGAAGAATGGGCAAGAATTTCAGTCTTTTGATGTATAAAACTGATAAAGACATACCCCAAGCGACTTGCAGCTGTAATTGTAGCAAAAGGTGGTGCAACAAAGTATTAAGTTAAAGGGGCCGAACAATATTGCAAGCCCCACTTTTCAGTTTTTGTATTTCCACAAAAATTTAAAATAACCAATAAATTTCATTCAACTTCACAATTGTGTCCCACTTGTTGATTCTTTACCAAAAATTTACATTTGGTATCTTTATGTTTGAAGCACGATTTTTGGGAAAAGGTTGAAAAGTTCCGGGGGCCGAATACTTTCGCAAGGCAGTATATATATATATATATATATATATATGTATATATATATATATATATATATATATATACAGTCAGGGCCAGAAATATTTGGACAGTGACACAATTTTCGCGAGTTGGGCTCTGCATGCCACCACATTGGATTTGAAATGAAACCTCTACAACAGAATTCAAGTGCAGATTGTAACGTTTAATTTGAAGGTTGAACAAAAATATGTGTTAGAAAATGTAGGAATTGTACACAATTCTTTACAAACACTCCACATTTTAGGAGGTCAAAAGTAATTGGACAAATAAACATAACCCAAACAAAATATTTTTATTTTCAATATTTTGTGGCGAATCCTTTGGAGGCAATCACTGCCTTAAGTCTGGAACCCATGGACATCACCAAACGCTGGGTTTCCTCCTTCTTAATGCTTTGCCAGGCCTTTACAGCCGCAGCCTTCAGGTCTTGCTTGTTTGTGGGTCTTTCCCTCTTAAGTCTGGATTTGAGCAAGTGAAATGCATGCTCAGTTGGGTTAAGATCTGGTGATTGACTTGGCCATTGAAGAATGTTCCACTTTTTTGCACTCATGAACTCCTGTGTAGCTTTGGCTGTATGCTTGGGGTCATTATCCATCTGTACTATGAAGCGCCGTCCAATCAAGTTTGCAGCATTTGGCTGAATCTGGGCTGAAAGTATATCCCGGTACACTTCAGAATTCATCCGGCTACTCTTGTCTGCTGTTATGTCATCAATAAACACAAGTGACCCAGTGCCATTGAAAGCCATGCATGCCCATGCCATCACGTTGCCTCCACCATGTTTTACAGAGGATGTGGTGTGCTTGGATCATGTGCCGTTCCCTTTCTTCTCCAAACTTTTGGCTTCCCATCATTCTGGTACAGGTTGATCTTTGTCTCATCTGTCCATAGAATACTTTTCCAGAACTGAGCTGGCTTCTGGAGGTGTTTTTCAGCAAATTTAACTCTGGCCTGTCTATTTTTGGAATTGATGAATGGTTTGCATCTAGATGTGAACCCTTTGTATTTACTTTCATGGAGTCTTCTCTTTACTGTTGACTTAGAGACAGATACACCTACTTCACTGAGAGTGTTCTGGACTTCAGTTGATGTTGTGAACGGGTTCTTCTTCACCAAAGAAAGTATGCGGCGATCATCCACCACTGTTGTCTTCCGTGGGCTCCCAGGTCTTTTTGGATTGATGAGTTCACCACTGCTTTCTTTCTTTCTCAGGATGTACCAAATTGTAGATTTTGCCACTTCTAATGTTGTAGCAATTTCTTGGATGGGTTTTTTTCTGTTCTTGCAGCTTAAGGATGGCTTGTTTCACCTGCATGGAGAGCTCCTGTGACCGCATGTTTCCTTCACAGCAAAACCTTCCAAATGCAAACACCACACCTCAAATCAACTCCGGCCCTTTCATCTGCTTAATTGAGAATGACATAACAAAGGGATTGCCCACACCTGTCCATGAAATAGCCTTGGAGTCATTTGTCCAATTACTTTTGGTCCCTTTAAAAACAGGGTGGCACATGTTAAGGAGCTGAAACTCCTAAACCCTTCATCCAATTTTAATGTGGATACCCTCAAATGAAAGCTTAACACTAGAACTACTGATGGAGTCATTTTGACTCCTTTCGTTTTTTATTTCTCTTCTGTGACTACATTTTTCAGAATTCCGGCTTGAAACTCGGTGACTTTTCCTCAAATATGATGTGAAAAAAGATTTTGTGAGAATAAATAATTTTGGTGAAAAATTTGTGCGTTTTTTTTCAAAATTTACCAAGAACTACTGAAGGGAGTCATTTTGACTCCCTACTATATTTTGAGGTCCTTTTGTCACTAAATGTTGCTATAAAGTTTTGTGCATAATTTTTTCACTCTGTCTTATTTACCCTGATGTTCATATAGATGTAGTTCAATTACATGTCAACTTTTCACATTTTCCTTGTGTTTTACCTACTTGTATTACTGTGTAATGCTGAACAAAATAGCTTGTTTACTCTAGGCTCTTATCTTATGCTAATTTTTGATTCATATGTATTGACACATATAAAGAACTGTACGCTTGCAGAAGCATGCAGGAACAATAATTTACAGTTTACTCTATCTGATGAGGAGCTAGATGCATTCATTGCGATATTCTATGCTCGTGGAATATCTGGTACGAACCGTCACTCGATTAGCAGTATTTGGTGTAATGACTGGGAATACCGTTTTGCAAAGCGACAATGTCTAGGGACCGCTTTGTTGAAATTATGAGGTTTCTCAGATTTGATGAGAAATCTACTCGATCGGAGAGACTGCAAACGGACAAGTTTGCTCTATTTTCTACTATGTGGGACAGGTTTATTGAAAATTGTATTGCGTGTTACAAACCTGGCCCATACATAACAGTGGATGAGCAACTTTTCCCAAGCAAAACTAGGTGTCCATTCACGCAGTACATGCCTTCCAAACCAGATAAATATGGCCACAAATATTTGCTAGCTGTTGATAAGGAGAGCAAATATCTGGCAAATGGCTTCCCTTATCTAGGCAAAGATGACATACGCCGTGCTGAGGACCGTTTAGCTGACCATGTGGTAATGAAGTTATTGGACCCGTTTTTGAAAAAAGGTCGCAATGTTACAACCGATAATTATTTTACTTCAGTAAAATTAGCTAAACAGCTAAAAAGCAAAGGAACAACCATCGTGGGAACACTGAACAAGATAAGGCGAGAAGTGCCTAAAGAAATAAAATCCATGAAAGAGGAATTGTACAACACTAAAGTGTTTAGAAATGAAGACAATTTTACACTTACAGTATATCAAGGAAAGCCCAACAAAAATGTTGTCATTTTGAGTTCCGTCCATCCAGATGTTGTTGTTGCGTCTGATTCCGCTAAAAAAACTCCAGAACGGTAAAGTTTTACAATGAAACAAAATATGGAGTAGATGTAGTGGATCAGATGGCACGAAAATATACCACACGAACATGCACAAGGAGATGGCCTGTTCATGCATTTGAAAATGCCTTAGACTTTGCGGGTATAAATGCATGGATAATATTCAATGAGATAACCCACCAAAAAATGTCACGCAAGGCATTTTTGCAAACGCTTGTGAGAGAGTTGAGTGGTCCTTATGTCACAGATAGGAAAAAGGGTTCCACATCCCAAGTTTCTACATGCTCAGAAGTGATGGTTCAAACAAAATTTTGCCAGATCAAAGAAAAGTGCAAGAAAAATAGATCTGTCGGCAATTGTAAGACTTGTGGTAAGTCTTTGTGTGGGCAATGTACTGCCATAAATCAAAGGCAATGCCTAAAATGCGAAACTCCAAATGTTTAGAAGGTGAATTCTGCGCCATATTTTCATTTTTATGCTCCTCCACCTACATTTTCTCTGCTTTTTGTTCTTCAGTTGTTGTTTATATGTGTGCACTTGAATAAAAAAAAATGTTTGAAAAACGTCTATTATAATTATTGTTATTTTCTGTAGAAAAATAAGAAAAGCAGAAATAAAACAATCAAAAGCATTACTGTTGGATCTCACAATAATAATACATTACAAAAAATATAATTATTAATAAATAACCACAAATGAAACTCTAAAAATAAATGAAAACAAGCAAGGAGTCAAAATAACTCCTTTCAGTAGTTCTAGGCGGGGTCACGAGTCCAGTAGTCCTAGTGTTAAAGTCTGGACTTCAACTGCATCTGATTTGTTTTGTTTCAAATTCATTGTGGTAATGTCTAGAACCAAAATTAGATAAATGTTGTCTCTGTCCAAATATATATGGACCTAACTGTATACACATATGTGTATATATATATATATATATATATATATATATATATTTATATATATATACAGTATACACAAAAACATGCACTATTCATATCTCTATATAAAGATGTACATTTTGGGGTACTTCCCTCCTACACCCTCTAAGTTTAATGTCAGATGTTTAAAAACTTCAGAACACCGAGAAGTAAATATTAGAAATGAGCGAAACAGGTCAGTCAGATTCAAAAGTCGCCGACTTTCGCCAAAGTCGGGTTTTGTTGGCCGAAACCAGACCATAGCATGCAGTCGGCCATGCGGTCGTCGACCCTAGTGCCAAAGTTGGTTTTCCCAGAATGCTTTCAAGCCCTTTTTTTCAGCCAATGACCAAGGACGTACACTGTGGGCAACGAGATGACATGCGCAGCGTCCACCACCATGTTAGAGAAGGGCATTGCAGTGATTGGCTTGCTTTGGGTGGCATCATAGTGGCTATAAAAGCCCTGACCGCCGACCACCATTTTACTTCTGCCGATCTTAACAGTAGGGAGAGGTTGCTGATGCTGTTTATCAGTAGGGAGAGAGTTAGGGCTGTAAAGAGAATTTCTTATGTGCTTGTGCTGATAACAATTAGTGTGCAGTGACAGGGGAGGATTTTCTTGTGTGCAGCAGCGCTGGTTAATAGGCTGCCTGCTAGCTGTATTGCTGTATGTACACTGCTGTGCAGACTGCTTTTTACACAGCACTAATATTTTTATTTTTTTCTGCACAGTTACAGAGCGTTCATTTTTTCCCACACCGTATAGAGCTGTACGCTCCTCACACACTACCGTGTACCGGCTGTTATCACGGACAAATACATGCTGACTAGTGTTGAGCATTCCGATACTGCAAATATCGGGTATCGGCCGATATTCGCTGTATCGGAATTCCGATTCCGAGTACCGATATTTTCGTCATATCGGATACCGGAATCGTAATTGTCCTGTCACTGTCAGTGTCCGTCGGTCGGGTCTGTCAGGAGTCAGCGGCACTTACCTGGCAGAAGATCTCCGGCGGTCACGTCCTGGACTGCTTGATGGCCGCCACCATCTTCTCCCTGGCGGTCACATGCAGTTTCTCGCGATAACTGCAGTGACTGCTGGGTAATCGCGGCCGTAAAGCAGTCCGATGACGTCACCGCCGGGGAAGCAGGTAATCAGCTGTGCTGCGTCGGGATGTCAGGCTCTGCCTGGCATTCCGATGTAGCAGAGCTGGATCGTCGCGGGACACTCGTTACTATGGACTGCGTCGGACAGGTGGTATACTGTTGGTTTGTTTTTTTCATTTTTTTACAGGAGATCGATGGCGTCGCAGGAATGAGAGAGTAATAAAAGAAATGAAAACTGTGTTGTCTCTTTTATTTCATTAAAATACTTTTTTCTTGCTGTGTACCGTATTATTTTAAACCTTTAAAAACTTTGGGATTAATAATGGATCGGTGTCTTATTGACGCCTCTCCATTATTAACCGGGCTTATTGTCACTGTGCAATCAACGGTGACATTAACCCCTTATTACCCCGCTTGCCACCGCTACAGGGCAAGTGGGAAGAGCCGGGTAAAGTGCCACAATTGGCACATCTTTTGATGCGCCAAATGTGGGGCTGCTGTAGCCTGGTATTATCAGGCTGTTGAGGGCCAGAATCCATGTGCCTTGACAGTCTTTTAATACCAGGCTGCAGCAGTCTGCATTTTACTTGGCTGGTTAACAAAAATAAGGGGACCCCTACGCCATTTTTTTTTCGAGGGGATCCCCTATTTTTGTTAACCAGCCAAGCTAAGCAGACTGCTGTGGCCTGGTATTATCAGGCTGGCAAGGTCCATGGATATTGGATCCTTACCAGCCTGAAAAACCAGGCCTCAGCAGTCTGCTTCATCTGGCTGGTTAACAAAAATAGGGGGGACCCCACGCCAATTTTTTTCGAGGGGATCCCCTATTTTTGTTAACCAGCCAAGATATGCAGACTGCTGTGGCCTGGTATTATCAGGCTGGCAAGGTCCATGGATCTTGGCTCCTTAACAGCCTGAAAAACCAGGCCTCAGCAGTCTGCTTCATCTGGCTGGTTAACAAAAATAGGGGGGACCCCACGCCAATTTTTTTCGAGGGGATCCCCTATTTTTGTTAACCAGCCAAGATAAGCAGACTGCTGTAGCCTGGTATTATCAGGCTGGCAAGCAGGGTCGGACTGAGCCACCGGGACACAGGAGAAACCTCCGGTGGGCCCCAGCTCCTGCGTGGAGGGCCCTGATTTGAAAGGATAGGTCGCGGGGCATAATGGGCGGTGGCCCCGGGCCCCCGCGCTCTGAGGGGCCCACTCGGAGCTACGCTACAGCACAGCACGCCGATACAGTTACATTCTGCGGCAGAGCAGGGAGAATCGCTCTCCCTGCTCTGCCGCCCGGAAGCTATGGGGCCTGAACAGGCGGTGGGGGCGCCCGGTGCCAGTAGTGGGCCCCCCACCCGTCATCGGAGGGTCAGCTGTATCGGCATCCAGCCGATACAGCTGACCGCATAGAGAGAGAAGGAGCGAGCGCTCCTTCTCTCCCATAATCCCCCTCTCAGCGTCTGACAGCGGGCGCGATGACGTCACCTGCCGGCGCCCGCTGTCAGACGCTGAGAGGGAGAACAGTGAGCAGCACAGGAGCCGGGAGGTGAGTATTGTTTTTTTTTTTTTTTTTTTTTTAATGGGGGTGCATTATACTACAGAGGCTGTATATGGGGGGTGCATTATACTACAGAGGCTGTATATGGGGGCTGCATTATACTACAGAGGCTCCATATTGGGGTGCATTATACTACAGAGACTCCCTATGGGGATGCATTATACTACAGAGGCTGCCTATGTGTCATGGGTGTATCGCCACGAGGATCGTCGCGATTACACACTCTGACTTCTCACAGCTGAGTTGCTGTTTCTTTGTGTTTGGTAATGAGGGAGTTAATTTTACCTAGCTCTTTGCTAAGACTAGGTCCAGCCTCGCCCGGCTGCTTTTGATTATGTTCTAATTAGCTTCCTTTATATTCCTGCCAGTCTGGGTGTTAGATGCCGGTGAAAGCATTCATGTAGTCTAGCAGACTGGATCGGTTCTGAGAATATTTAAGCTAAGAGTTCATTAGTTGTTTTTACTCTTATAGCTTATAGTTTATCTCTGAGACCTTAGGTGTTCCTACTGTGTGTGAGTGTTGTATGTAAGACTTTATTTACTTTATTCCTTGTCTTTCTTGTATGTCTTTCTGTTCATTAACCGTTACCTGTTCATTCCCTTTGGTGGAAATCAGGGTCCTTCTTAGGACTAGATTACAGTTGGCAGGGATTGATAGGAGACAGGGTTTACGCTGGTGGCCTGGACCTCTGTACCTTTAACAGTACCTCCAGGTAGAGGGATTAGTTAGGACCCCAGTTTAGGGTCAGCATAGACCCCGGTCACCCTCTAGCCGGAGACAGCGTATAACGGATTCCGTATTGACCCACTGGACTTTCTGTCAGGTAATTCTATGTTATCATATATCTATGCGCATGTTATATAGTATGTTGCCCTTTTGATATAGATTACTGACATCACATATATATATATCTGCTATACAGCGTGACACTATGGGGGTGCATATAATATAGCGGCTGCCTATGGTGGTGCATTATATTATAGACTCTGCCTATGGGGGTTTATTATAATATAGAGGCTGCCTATGGGGGTGCATTATACTATATTGAGGACTATCTGGTGTATTATGCTGTATGGATGCTATCTAGGGGCCATCATACAGTGTTGGACCCATTAAATAGTTTGGGGACATTAAGGAGTCAGTATATATCCAGTGAGGGGCATTATTCTGTGTATAGGGGAGATGTACAGGGGGAGACTTGGGACATTATTAAATGTAAAGTGGACACTTATTGTTATAGGGGAACTCGGGTTACTGTGACTGTCAAAGGGGCACACAGGGCATTATTACAGTCTAGGGGACAAAATGTGGGCACTGTTTTCTAGGGCACTTGCACCCGGCATTACTATATTCTAGAGGGGTGCTTTAGAATTTAGAGGTCACACAGAACCACACAGCAGGTGCAGTAATAGGGACACATACGGCGGCAGCGGCTCAGTATTGGGGTATCAGGTGCAGTAATAGGGACACATACGGCAGCAGCAGCTCAGTATTGGGGTATCAGGTGCAGTAATAGGGACACATACGGCAGCAGCGGCTCAGTATTGGGGTATCAGCAGGATGAGGAGTTTGTGCAGGTTGAGAATAGTCCAATTGGTGACCGTGACAATGCTAAAAATATGAGAAGTGAAATGTGTCTTTGTTGTAATCTCTGCAGTCGAGTCCTGGCCGGAGAAGTCGTCACGTCGGTCTGGGCCAGATGGAAAAGACATGAAAAGTGAACAATTCCATTAGAAAGAACATCAGCGGTAAGTCATTATCTGTACCTGTGCTGTAATCTATTATATGTTCTGTAGGACTGGTATTATTTACCACAGACCATATGGCGGTAATATCAATATTGGTCTTTTTATATATAGATTATTTTTGGCAACAGTGCCGGTCATTTGCTGAGGTTCTCTCATTAGGGGCCCACTCAGAAGTTTCGCCCCCACTAAACCAAAACCCTAGCTACGCCTCTGGCTCTCTCTCTAGTCTTTCTTTCTCTCTCTAGTCTTTCTCGCTCTCTGTTCTTTTTTCTCTCTGTTCTTTCTTTCTCTCTTTTCTTTCTTTCCTCTCTTTCTTTCTCTGTTTGTTCTTTCTCTCTCGCTGCTCTTTCTTTCTTTTCCTCAGTACCAGCCACTGTGCCCTCATTACCAGTCAGTGTGATCAGCAGTGCTAAATGGGTACGCTTGGGGCGAGGATATGGGTGTGATTAGTTGTGTATGGGTGTGGTCGGGGCGTGGCATAAAATTTGCAGCGGCGCTCTATGCGCGCCGCAGCCTTTAACCCTCTTTCCTGTCTTCAAAATTTGGGAGGTATGCTGTATGACCTCCCTACAACTTCTGGGCATGCTCCTGATGAGCGCGATGGATGGTCTCCTGAGGGATCTCCTCCCACACCTGGACTAAAGCATCCACCAACTCCTGGACAGTCTGTGGTGCAACGTGGCATGGCCTAAAATTTGCTGCAGCAGGCACAGCGTGCCACAGCCTTTGTCCCTCTTTCCCTTCTTCAAAGGTTGGGAAGTATGATGGTGGGCCCCAAGAATAATTTTTCTCTGGTGGGCCCAAGGTACTCCAGTCCGACGCTGCTGGCAAGGTCCATGGATATTGGCTCCTTAACAGCCTTAAATACCATGCCTCAGCAGTCTGCTTCATCAGGCTGGTTAACAAAAATAGGGGGGACCCCACGCCATTTTTTTTTCGAAGGGAACCCCTATTTTTGTTAATCAGTTCCCTCTGACGTCACTGATTGTGCCCCTGGCTGACCTGAAGTGAAAGTGGAAAGCAATCAATTAAGCTTTCCACTTCCTCTCCTGTCAGCCAGGAGAGGAGCTCATTCATTTGGGGGTTTACTGTGAGGCTGCAGCATTAGCTGCGGTCCCTGCAGTAAACATTAACCCTTTCTGCAGGATTACACCGTGGGACCTGACTGTGCATGGGATAGGTAAGAATAATTTTGCTTTTTTATTTTATTTTTATTACAGGAAATGGTTTTTGCAGTAAAATAAAAGATGGTCAAAAACATGTGTCTTTATTTCATTAAAATGATTTTTAATTAAAGTGTGTGTGTTTTATTTTTATTTCATGCAATAGGATTAATAAGGGCAATGGGAATAAATGGGCAAAGTGCCAGAAAGGGCAAATCTAATTATAGATTTGTCTTTTCTGGGGTGTCTGGGGGCAGATGTTAGTAGCCAGGGGGGGGCAAAAATAATGGTCCCTCTCTGGGCTATTATTATCTGCCCCCACTCGCTGGCTTTGTCTGTCTGGTTGAGAAAAAAGGGCGGAGCCCACGCATTTTTTTTCAACAATTTTACACCTCATATATATATATATATACACGTCATTGAATTTGTGACACATATATATATAATATATATATATTTATATTTATAGTTCATACACTTCTACATAGTATAATAGCCGCTAATTCAATTGCCGGCTTTTGTGAAAATGCAGAACCCGACATGAAATGACACATGGTTTACATTGAGTTAACCATGTCATTTTAAGTTGTTTGATCTATTGTTTTCACTAACAATTACATGAGTGTATGTGTGCAAAATTTCACACCGGTAGGGGTTAATTAAAGGTGTAAATTCGTAGCAAAAAAGTCTGTTTTTTTTACAACGAATTTACACCTTTAATTAACCAATACAGGTGTGAAATTTTGCACACATACACTCATGCAATTGTTTGTGCAAATCAGATATCAAACTACATGAAAAGACATGGTTAACTCTATGTAAACCAAGTATCATTTAATGTCGGGTGCTTCTGTCTTTTCACAAAAGCCGGCTTTACCCGGCAATTGAATCAGAGGCTATTTTACTATGTAGAAGTGTATAAACTATAAATATATGTATATATATATATGTCACAATGACATGTATATATATATATATATATATGTATTCTATGTGTGTATATTTAGTGTTTACAAGGAAAGAAAGAGGTTTTTTTAGTTACGATATTTCTGTCCGATAGACTTGCATTGGATTTCCGGTATCGGTATCGAGTATCGCCGATACTTTTGGGGTATCGGCGATACCCATTCCGATCCGATACTTCTTGATATCGGAAAGTATCGCTCAACCCTAATGCTGACTATCTGTGTGTGACTCTGGAAATATATACGGAGATTTCAATTTTCCCCAAAACCGTATACAGCTGGTATCTTCTGATATAGTACCGTATATCTGCTCTTTGTATTAAGGTGAAATCCATACTGAGTGAGCGTCTGTGTGTGACTACGGAAATATATACGGAGATTTAAATTTTCCCCAAAACCGTATACAGCTGGTATCTTCTGATATAGTACCGTATATCTACTCTTTGTATTATGGTCAAATCCATACTGAATGAGCGTCCGTGTGTGACTCCGGAAATATATACAGAGATTTCAATTTTTCCCTACACCGTATACAGCTGTACTCTTCTGATATAGTACCGTATATCTACTCTTTGTATTATGGTCAAATCCATACTGAATGAGCGTCCGTGTGTGACTCCGGAAATATATACGGACATTTAAATTTTCCCCTACACCATATACAGCTGTACGCTCCTCATACAGTACCATATATCTGCTGGTATTTTTGGTACATTTTCCCAAACATGAGGAAGTATGGTGGAAGAGGCCGCGGACGTGGGCGGGAGGGGCCAGCTGGTACTGATGGTGGTGGTAGTGCCAAAAGCACAATAGCACCTAAAGCAGGAGGGGATGAGCCTGCGTCATCGTCTGGCTCCAGAAGGCCTGGAAGGTTTCCTTTTCTGGGAGTAGGTAAACCACATTTAAAGCCAGAGCATCATGAACAGGTTTTGGCTTACATTGCTGAATCAGCCTCCAGCTCTATCGCCTCCTCTTCTGAAGTTTCAAAAAATGCTAGCACTGAGTCGTCAGTTCAGGCTCCTGGTCAGGAACAACACCTTTCCTTGTGTCCTTCACCCCCACCAAAAGTGAAGAATGCGGCAGGCCACACTTCAGATTACTCCATGGAGCTCTTTTCACATACCATGCCTGGGTTATCAAGTCAAATCCTGAATTACCCAGTCCAAGATGAATCTGACATGGAGTGCACTGATGCACAGCCACTGCTATATAATTTTGCTGGTACATTCACAAAGAGCACTAAATTGCCCTCACAGTCTAATGAGCCAGAATCTGACCCTGATGAAACTCAGGTGCCCCTTCCCGCATACTATACCACCTTACACGGTGACGCAAAGGAAGGTGCAGATGAAATTGAAGAGGATGTGATGGATGACCCAGTTGTTGACCCGAATTGGCATCCATTGGGAGAAGGGGTGCCGCTGGCAATAGCTCAGAAGAGGTGGAGGATCCACATCAGGCATTGACATAGCAGCTGCGGTTTTCTGGCAGGCCCTTAGCAGTCCAAAAACGTGTTAAAAAACAAAAAGAGTTGCAGGACAGCTTGGCCATATGGTCAAATTAGCACGGCGTGCAAGCCCTGAGAAGTTTGCCCATAGTAGGAAGAGTGCAGTGTGGCAGTTTTTTGACAAAAATCCTATTGATGAGGCAAAGGTTATCTGTAAGAAGTGCGGAAGGATCTTTAGCTGAGGGAAAAATCTCCAAAATTTGAACACCAGTTGCATGCTTAGACATGTAAACACCATGCACTTGCAAGCGTGGACGGACTACAAAACCTCACTGGCTTTGAACGAATTAGGTGCATTCCGCAGGCCCAAGTTTACATACACTATATAAAAAGACACATATGCATGTTTTTCTCATTATATGAAATTAAATCAGAATAAATTGTTCCCGTTTTAGGTCAATTAGGATTACCATAAATGTTAATATTTGCCAAATGCCAGAATAATGAGAGAGAATTTTTTAAGACATTTTTATTACTTACTGCAACGTCAAAAGTTTACATACACTGAAATTACTATGCCTTTAAACAATTCTGTACGGCCCATATGATGATGTCATGTGTTTGGAAGCTTCTGGTTTTTTTGGCAACATCTGCGTTAATTAGAGACACACCTGTGGATGTATTTTAATGCACACCTGAAACACACTGCTTCTTTGTGTAGCATCTTGGGAAAGTCTAAAGAAATCAGCCAAAATATAAGGAAGAGAATTGTGGACTTGCATTCTTGGGTACAATTTCAAGATACCTGAAGGTGACTCATTCATATGTACAAACAATTATACGCAAGTACTAACAAGATGGGAATGTCTAGCCATCACACCGCTCAGGAAGGTGACGGGTTCTGAGTCCCAGAGATGAACGTGCTTTGGTCTGACATGTGCATATTAGTGATGAGTGAACATGCTCGCCACTATTCGTTACTCACCCGAGTATCACGGTACTCTGTGTACTCGGTGAGCACCGAGCATTTCCGGGATTACTCGGTCGGAACTCGGGTCTCCACCCAGCTTTTTTGGCTGACTTTACAGACCCAATCACGATGCAAGGATTGTCTGCCAGGCAATGAAACGCCGCAGCCATCTTTGTTGTGGTCGTGCAGTGGTTGGCTGATCAGTGGTTGGCTGATCATCAGGGGTAAAAAAGACCAGACACTGTCCTGCTCGACTCATTCAGCCCCGTATTGATATAGTGTAGGGAGAGCTGCTGCCAACATAGGGTCAGATTTGGGGATTTCTTAGTCAGTGTGGGGTCTACCATCCTAAACTGCTCAAATCCAGCTAAACCAACAGTCCTTCTAAGGCCGGGGTCACACACAACGTCTAAAAAATCTGACCGCTTTAGTGGGACGATTATCGCATAAAACTTTCATGAACATTAATGCGTCTGGCATCCGATTTTCTGTTGCTGATGTGATTTAGTCGCATGTGAGCGTACGTGTCACATCCGATTGACATCCGACTTGCGATTTTTGTGGCATCATACCAAAATGGACAATTAACGGTTTTGAGGACTGCAAGTAATTTAAATCATCAGCCATACCCATATTTAAGCTGTCTCCAACTGGTGTGAGCCTCCCAACTTAGCAGTGGACTCATTGGGTTATTTGTGGTTCGTGGTTTATTGCTGCTTTGTCCCAATCATGAGCGACAGACTGATCTTTAATACCACTGAGCGTGTGCTGTACAATTGGGATATATCCAGAAGTTTGGGGGAGCCATACCCTGTTGTTGCAGCTCCCACAATCCGCCGTAGAGTGTGGGTGCATCCACTTTTGAGGCAAAGGATCAGTAAAGGCCATTTTCACCGCCTATATTCGACGCTGCGTACCCATCCCGACAAGTTTTTAGGTATTGTCGAATGAGCGTTGCTACTTTTGATAAGTTGCTGGAGATTGTGCGCCCTGGGATCACGTTTCAGAACACCAGGATGTGTCCAGCTATTTCTCCTGAGGAACGCCTTCTCCTAACATTGCGGTATGTGTGTCAACGATATGTTGATGATGTTTTCCACAACATAGCTACTTTCCCAGTGTTGTCACTTACTTAATGTTAACATCTTGTCATGAATGTTATTACCACACTTACCCATCTTCCCTATTTGCTTGTGTGTACCCCTCAGAATGCATTGGATGTCATTGCATTTACTGAATGCATGCTTACAGAAATCTCCTAATTTTAAATGTGGGTAATGCTGTGCTTGTTGTTTGCTGTGCTGATGTGTACATGTTTTTTGTTGTTTGTGTATTGCAGGTTCCTTTCCAATGGGCTGAAAAAATATAACGTAGCACTACTGTGATGGTGCACAAGTAGGTTCCCAGCCCAATATAATATATAGAAAACTTGGCACTCAACTTGATGATATTGTTAAATCCGTCTTTATTGCAGTCAAAGTATAAAGTGGAGACGTTTCGGTCCGAACATGGACCTTCATCAGTCTGACGGCAATATGAAACAGTAAAAAGAAGTATATACAGTTTACATGGGAAATATAAACAAACAAAAATAAATATAAATAAGGAAATAAATACAAAATAAGGACCATATAAGCTATAGTTAGTATCAATAAACATAAGGATAAGAAAAATAAGGGTGATCAAAATGAAATGAAAAAGTGTGCAAGGAAGTTCAAGTACCTACCCGACTGCTAATAAAAGATTGTATATATTTTTTCACTTTGAATGTGAATCGTGTAGGCTATATGCCTAAAAAAGAAAAAATGTGGAAAGCTAAAGGTATGTACAGTGCAAAGTATTTGGTATACTCGGTAGGAGGTATATTTACCTTGGAAAGAATCGTATGAATGTATCTTTCATTAAGGTGGAAAATGAGATGAAATCTAAAGTAAAGAAACCATATCCTTATAATTGTGGAATGGGTGACCTAAACGTAAATATATGGACAAAGGTATACCTGTTTATCCAAATAGAAAAGCTCAGCGATCCAATAGGATTCTTAATGTGCCTGTATAGTATCTGTGGATATATAGGAAAATTCCATGCGGATAAAAATAAGTCATACTAGTCAGCACTAGATTTATGAGATAATGGTGCCCCAGGAGAAGGTAATTATAGGTATAGGTTCCCTCAAAAGGTTCCCCTGTTCTGGGGTAATGAATGTTGTCAGTTGTGGGACAACATATGAGCGTATACTAATATCCACAAAGGCTTACGTCCATAAGGTGGGTGATATAAGTATAGATATTCCGGTGACTCCCCTATTATATGTAATATATAGCACCACATGTAAATAGCACCATGTAAAGATTACAGGTATTAGCAAAGGAGACTTACTTGGGGTAGCGCCGATCTCTCCAGCATTGACGCGGTGTCCGCCGCTTGTCAGCTGGAGAGACCGCTAACCTCCATTTTTTAAAAGGAAGAGGCGGGACTAGGTGACGTCCTCAATGAGATCGCGTCACCGGAAGTGACGCGTCCCCTATGATCGCGGTCCTGGGAGCAACGCCCAGCAAAAACGTCACTGTGAGCGTCACCGGAAGTGACGCGTCACATGCGAGGAGGGCATTAAGGATGACGCTTAGTAAAATACGTCACTGGAGGTGACGATTGCGGTTCAACCATGCTTGTGCTTGCGTTTCACATGCTATATATTGTATTTGTTCACTAGATGTGTGGTTTTATGTTGTAGGAAGATATAGGTGCCTGAGTATTGTAATATCAGAAGAGAAAAAAAAAAGGGGGGGGGGAGGAGGGGGGAAAAAAGGACAATAAAATAAAAAATATATATAAATAAATTGCATTGGAATAATAGTTCAGAAGGGAAAGGAGTACAGGTATTACCACAAATATTAGGTATGGTACCCATAGAAACAAGTAGAAAAAAATATAGAAAAAAAATAAATTAAAAGGGGTGCAGTCAGGTAAGGGAGAGTCCAAGGGTAAGGTTCAAGATATTCAGTATAATCGACTCTGTAAAAGAGAAAACAGAGTTAGAATAATGCCTTATATGATATATAAGAGACATATAATACAGGGTCTAACATATGATCAGATTTGATATACGAGATAATTATTATCAATTGTTATGACAACTTTATCTTCCAAAAGGTAATGGAGAAAACAAGGGGATCTGCTACCTTGGATCTAATCCTCATAAACAGGGAGAAATGGTGGAGGAGGTAAGAGTGGCTGGGACTCTAGGAGGTAGTGACCATGCTATTTTAGAATTTTGGATAACAAGAGGAGGAAGACCTGTGAAGACTCAGACGTCAAGGTTAGATTTCAGAAAGGCAGATTTTAAGGAACTCAGAAAGAGAATTGGAGGGATTCAATGGCTGGATATCCTTAAGGACATAAATGTCCAGGAAGGATGGAAAATCTTGAAAAATGAGATTCTCAAAGCACAATCGTTAACAATTCCGAAAAGAGGGAAGAATGGGAAGCATTTAAGGAAACCAGGATGGATGAACATAGAACTTAAACACATGCTAAAAAGGAAGAAAGAAATGTTTATCAAATGGAAAGAGGGAGGCATATCTAAAGAAGAATATAATGCCGTCTGCAGAACCTGCAGGCACAAATCAGATTATCTAAAGCTGACAATGAATTAAGGCTTGCAAGTGACGTCAAAAGCAACAAAAAAGGATTTTGGGGATACGTCAAAAGTAAAAGAAAAGTCAAAGATGCTATAGGATTTTTACAGGATGAAAATGATGAAATGGTAAGCCAGGATGTTGAGAAGGCTGAACTTTTAAATTCCTATTTTGCATCTGTTTTCTCTCAGAAAGGAAATGTAACATCAACTGATCTTCACTGTCCTATTAAAGGAATAGAAGAATCCAGGATATCTATAAACAGAAAGACAGTGAGGAAACACTTAGCTAACATAAATGAATTCAAGTCTCCAGGTCCAGATGAATTACACCCCAGGTACTGAAGGAGATAGCAGAAGAAATTCTTGAACCACTGTCCATAATCTTTGAAAATTCTTGGAGAACAGGAGAAGTCCCAGAAGACTGGAGAAGAGCAAATGTTGTTCCTATCTTCAAAAAGGGGAAGAAGGTGGACCCAGGGAACTACAGGCCGGTGAGTCTGACTTCTATACCAGGAAAGATCTTTGAACAAATTATTAAAGAACATGTATGCAAGTACCTGGATAAGAATGAAGTGATTAAACAGAGTCAGCATGGGTTTGTAACTAATAAGTCATGTCAGACTAACTTAATTTCCTTCTATGACAGAATCACTGACTGGGTGGATCAGGGAAATGCTGTAGATATAGTATATCTTGACTTCAGCAAAGCATTTGACAAAGTATCTCACACAATCCTTATTGAAAAAATGACTAAGTATGGAATGGACAAGGCAACTGTTAGGTGGATTCATAACTGGCTTAGTGATCGGACCCAAAGAGTGGTTGTAAATGGCTGCACATCCAGTTGGAAGAATGTCTCAAGTGGGGTACCACAAGGCTCTATTTTGGGCCCTGTATTGTTCAACATCTTTATCAATGATTTAGATGAAGGAATTGAGGGTAAACTGATCAAATTTGCTGATGACACAAAGCTAGGAGGGGTAGCTAATACTAGAGAAGAGAGAGAGAGGATTCAAAAAGATATACATAAACTGGAGCAGTGGGCAGCAACTAACAGAATGGATTTTAACAGGGAAAAATGCAAAGTACTACATCTGGGCAATAAAAATGAAAAAAGCATATACAAAATGGGAGGAATAGGGCTAAGTAACAGCACATGTGAAAAAGACTTGGGTATACTAATTGATCACAGACTTAACATGAGTCAACAGTGTGATGCAGCAGCAAAAAAGGCAAATGCAATTCTAGGATGTATTAACAGAAGCATACAGTCTAGATCACGTGAGGTCATTATTGCCCTCTACTCCTCTTTGGTCAGACCTCATCTGGAATACTGTGTCCAGTTTTGGGCACCACATTTTAAAAAAGACATCAACAAACTGGAGCAAGTTCAGAGAAGAGCCACCAGAATGGTGACCGGTCTGCAAACCATGTCCTATGAGGAACGGTTGCAGGATTTGGGAATGTTTAGCTTGCAAAAAAGAAGACTGAGAGGAGACTTAATAGCTGTCTACAAATATCTCAAGGGCTGTCACATTGTAGAAGGATCATCTTTATTCTCATTTGCACAAGGAAAGACTAGAAGCAATGGGATGAAACTGAATGGGAGGAGACACAGATTAGATATTAGAAAAAACTTTTTGACAGTTAGGGTGATCAATGAGTGGAACAGGCTGCCACAAGAGGTGGTGAGTTTCCTTCATTGGAAGTCTTCAAACAGAGGCTGGATAGACATCTGTCTGGGATGATTTAGAGAATCCTGCTTTGAGCAGGGGGTTGGACCAGAAGGCCCAGGAGGTCCCTTCCAACTCTACCATTCTATGATTCTATGATTCTATGATTCTATGATATATACAAATATAGGGTGCATCTACGAGTATTTAGAAGAGCATCAATTAAATCGATAGTATGATATAATGATGTAATATACAATCATGTTAATTGTATGACTAGTGTTGAGCGATACGATACTGCAAATATCGGATATCGGCCGATATTAGCTGTATCGGCCTTTCGATTCGAATACCGATATTTTCGTCATATCGAATACCGGAATCGGGATTGTCACTGTCATTGTCAGTGTCCGTCGGTCGGGTCTGTCACTGTCAGTGTCCGTTGGTCGGGTCTGTCAGGAGTCAGCGGCACTTACCTGGCAGAAGATCTCCGGCGGTCACGGCCTGGACTGCTTCATGGCCGCCATCCTCTTCTCCCGGCGGTCACATGCAGTTTCTCGTGATAACTGCAGTGACTGCTGGGTAATCCCGCCGTAAAGCAGTCAGTCCGATGACGTCACCGCCGGGGAAGCAGGTAATCAGCTGTGCTGCGCCGGGATGACAGGCTCTGCCTGTCATTCTGATGTAGCAGAGCTGGATCGTCGTGGGACACTCGTTACTATGGACTGCGTCAGACAGGTGGTATACTGCTGTTTTTTTTTTTTTCATTTTTTTACAGGAGATCGATGGCGTTGCAAGATGAGACTGTAATAAAAGTAATGAAAACTGTGTTGTGTTTTTTATTAAATTAAAAATTTTTTTATGAACATTCACCCATCCGGGTACATCAACAATTTAACTATTTACATATTAACTATTTACATACAGGGACCCTGTCCGGGTTATTTATAATTCTTTGGCAGGGGTGTTCCAGGTACCACCTGGTACTCTTCTGATGCTTGCCAAACATCCGAGACACCAAGGACCACCAGGACCTGATGACGTCGTGTGGCCTGTACAGTCAAGTCGTGACCCGCTATCTGGGTCTGTGTGGCCACCTCTTTCATCTCCCTCCGGTCTGGACCCCTATGTCCCGGACTGAACGAACCCCAGGGGGCCTAACAGGCGCCGGGTACGGGCCAGCTATAGTTATCATGTTCATAGCTGGGGCTGCTGAGGAGACCACTGAGGGAGGCTGGGGAGATTTACGGCGTGGGGTGGGCACTTGTGCAGAGGCCTGGTTGGGGGAGGCTGAAGGCTCGGAGGGTCTGTCAGTTTCCTGACACTCTGGGGAGTAGGGGTCGCACCTGGTAACATTTAGGGCGTACCATCCATTGTAACCCCAGTGTCGGGTGTAAGTCACCAAGTCTCCTGGCAACAGGTCCCTCCCCGGGTGTCCTTCTGGGAGGTGAGTCTCCACGTCCCGCTGGGTCACAAAGACTTCTAAATAAAGTCCAGGCTCCTGGATGAAGCCCAACCACCTTTCAATTTAAAGCTCCGTACTGCACCCTTACGCCGCGGCTCCCTCAGGGTTCCTTTATCTTTTCTCATCCGGTCCTTATCTGCCCGGTCCTTCTCGATGTGACGTTGGCGAAGTTTCTGGGATTCGCGCTGCTCCCTTTGTCGCTCTGCTTCCTTCTCCCAACGTCTCCACTCTTCCTCCTGACGCCGGTTGTAATTCTCCTCCAGCATCTCCACGTCTCCACCATCAAACTGCAGCTTATGATGTCCGGTTTGCGGCAGCTCTCCTGGCGCCCCCCAGTCCTGGCGGCGCTCACCTGCGGAGGAAGCAGCCAGCTCTGGAACAGATGACAGTCGGGGCTCCGGTACAGACTGGTAAACCTCTGGTGCCTGCGCGGCCTCCTCCATGAGGACGGGTGTCGCTTCTTCTGTCTCAGCGACGGGGGCAGACAGCGGGATCTGGGGTGCTGCCGGTGCAGAGGTTTTTGCAGGAACGGGTGCCTCCACTGCGACAACGTCAACCGGATCACATTGCAAGGGCTGGGATGCCCGCACGGACTCCTCTACTAGAACGGGTGCCTCACCTTCCGGTACAGACACTTAAGGTAAGAGGATTGGCGCCGCTCCAAGTTTAGTTTTAGGGCACGCCAGCTGGCTTCCATCCTGGCGACCTCCTCCCGGTGCCGGGCCAGGTCTCTCAGGGTATCCTCCGCTTCTTGCAGCGTAGGAGGGTTTCCAGGCCGGGTGCCCAACGGTGGTTCCGTGCGATCGGGTCGCTTCCGTGGGGGGAGAGCTCTGACTGCTCCATCCCTTCACACTTCTGCTCGTGTCCATTAGCCATCTTGCCAAGTCACATGTGTCATTAGCATCTGGAGAGGGCCCCTCTTTTGTAGTGAGGCGAGACCTTCGTGTTAGTTTCCGCACACTGAGGAGGATGAGGAGGCGGAACTCAAGAGCTGTGGGGCACGATCTTACATTGCAGTACCATTTAGAATGGTCGGCCACTGAGTGAGTGTACACCCCCGAAGAGCATGCCCTTCTTCTTCACCAGTGCCCTCGTCGTGACGCAGATATGGCGGAAAAAATGGCAAATACATTCTCTGATGATTTTAGCAATTCTCAAGCACAAAACCAGTTCAATTCAGGCACACAGGACTCGTTTTATAGCGAGCTACAGAATCCTGTTCGTGACGCCCAAGTTGAGTCGCACAGAGCAAGAGGTTTTGGGGGTACTCGGCACCGAGCCCGTCGACTTCTATGGGGTATGTCACGGCTTTACCCGGCAATTGAATCAGAGTCTACTTTACTATGTAGAAGTGTATAAACTATAAATATATGTATATATATGTCACAATGACATTATTATAAAATATATATATATTATTATGTATTCTATGTGTGTATATTTTGTGTTTACAACGAAAAAAAAGGTTTTTTTTGGTTGCGATTTTTTTTCCCCTAGACTTACATTGGACTTCCGGTATCGGAATTGGATATCGACGATATTAGTGATATCGGCGATACCATTTCGATACGTATTTTTAGATATCGAGCAGTATCGCTAACACTATGTATGACACATATAAAAAGGTCAGGGGTGGGCATACATCCCACTAAATGAAGGACATGAGGTCATAGTCTCTATTAAGTCCCTTTGGGGATAGAGTCTGGAGTTCGTGTATCCAGTAAGCCTCCCTTTTCTTTAAGAGGCGTATTCGGTCACCACCCCGTCTGGGAATGGGAATTTGTTCTATGACCTGAAATTTCAGTTGTGATATCTGGTGACCCGTAGTAATGAAATGAAATGGTACGGGAAGTAACAGATTCTTGCATCTGATCGTAGATTTATGTTTCGAAATCCTGTCTTTTATCGCCTGTGTGTTTCTCCCACATAGAGGAAACGCAAGGGCACTTGATGAGGTAAACAAATAGGCCGAATTGTTGTGAATGGGTTTGAGATGAGTTCTGAGCAGAGGCCCTCTGGTGGTTACAACGGTACTAGTGAGGATTTGGGAATCAGGTGTTACTGATTGGTCTTATTTAAGGGATCATTTTCCCATCAGGGTTGCCGGTGATCATTGTTCTGGTCTGAATCCTTCATTCCAGTTCCTTGTAGCTGCTGTTTCGTGTCTGCATCTCCTGCTATAGATAGACAATTTCTTTTTGTTTTTTGCTATATTTTTTGCATTTTGTCCTGCACTTCTGTGGGGGCCTTCTGGGTCCCTCGGGGGCTTTGCCCTCTCAGTTTGGTCCAGCCACTGTGTTTTGTACTTTTGCTTTTTGCAGTTTTTTCAAGTGGCTGCTGTTTTTGTTTACACCGAGAACTAATTTAGGTGGTGAGGTCGTGTGATCTCAGGTGATTTTTGAAATTAGTAGAGTTGGCGCTTTTCAGGGTTTTCTGGGATTGCAGTAAGTACCCTTCCTGTCCTTTTCTATTTAGTTAGTTTGGGCCCCAGGTTTGCTCATACTATTTACTTTCTGTGTCAGTATTTCCTCTTGTCTAACCGCCATTACATGTTTGGGGGTTTCTATTATCTTTGGGGTTCTGCTACGGGGCAGATTAGCTTTCCTATTTCTATCTTTAGGTGTAGTTAGTTTCCAGGCTGTGACGGGCGTCTAGGACCATCGTAGGAACGCTCCACGGCGCCTCTAGTTGCGGTGGTTAGTCAGGGTACTGCAATCTCATAGGATTCCAACTGCTTGGTGTATTTCCTTTTTTACCTGCACTCCTCAGCTACCGTAACATAACAGTATCACCGGCCCTAAAAATTGTTGGTACTCACAGAAGGGAAAAAATATTTTGAAGGAAGGAAAAGTTGTCAGAGATATTTTCTGTTGTTGCATTTTTTTTTTTTCCCTCTGTATCTCTGGGTGCTGGGGAGGATCTTTTTCCCAATTGGAGTTTGCACAGTTGTCTGGCCGTGTGGATCAGCTTGCCACTGAGGTTCGGAGTATTGCTGCATATCTTGCTAGGTTGCCTGTTGTGGAACCTAGGATCCCCATGCCAGATTTGTTTTCAGGGGATCGAGCTAAGTTTCAGAATTTCAAAAATAATTGTAAATTGTTTTTTGCCTTAAAATCTAAGTCCTCAGGAAACGCAGCGCAGCAGGTTCAAATTATCATCTCTCTCCTGCGCGGCGATCCTCAGGATTGGGCTTTTTCCCTGATACCTGGGGATCCTGTTTTGAGTGATGTTGAGCATTTTTTCAGGCTTTGGGGTTATTGTACGATGAGCCTAATGTCACTGATCAAGCTGAAAAAGCCTGTTGGCATTAAATCAGGGGCTTGATGACGCTGAGTTATACTGTCAGAGATTCCGTAGGTGGGCAGTCCTGACCAAATGGAATTGACGACGCTTTGGCGGCCCTTTTCCGGAAGGGTCGTCGGATAATGTAAAGGAGTTATGGTGGGATTCCCTGTCCCCTTGGTCTCATGATTCTATGTCATTAGCGATTCAAAATTGACAGACGTTTGCGTGAGCGGAGAAGTATGCTTGGAGTGGTGTTTGCCTTGTGAGCCAGCTGCTGAGCCCATGCAGTGTGATGGAGTGGTGTCTGGGCACAGCGTCATGAGTTTCGAAAGCGCAATGGGTTATTTTCTACTGTGGTGATGCCTCTCATGCTATTTCAGTCTGCCCTAAGCGGGGAAGACGTTTTGCACGCTCAGTTGTCTTGGGTAGTGTTCAGACTAATTTTTATTAACTGTCACTCTGATATGCTCTCTGTCCTCATTTTCTGCTCAGGCTTTCGTTGATTCTGGAGCAGCTATTAAACCTGATGGATTATGATTTTGCTAAACGTTGTGGATTTCCCTTGATACCCCTACAGAAAGTCTATTCCCCTACTGGGGATCGATTCTAACCCCTTTGGCTGAGAATAAACCCCAGTTTTTCTACTCAGGTGATAATGAGGGTTGAATGATCACAGGAGTGCTGCAAATTTTTGGTTCTTAATAATCTGCAGACATTATCGTGCTGGGTTTCCCTTGGTTACAGTCCATAATCTGTTTTGGATTGGAAATCTGTGTCTGTAACCAGTTGGGGCTGCCAATGTGTTAATACCAACACTCCTGTTTTTTCTGCCTCCCCCAGGCTGAGGATGTTTCCTGACTTTTTGTTTGATTTTTCTGATGTGTTTAGCGAAAGTAAATCTGCATCCTTACCTCCCCATAGGAGTTATGACATGCGCTATTGATTAGTGCCAGGTAGTAAATTCCCTAAGGGTCGCCTTTTTAACTGTCTGTACCTGAACATGACGCTATGCGGTCTTATATCAAGGAATCATTGGAGAAGGGTCATATCAGACCATCCTCTTCACCTTAGGTGCCGGTTTTTTCTTTGTGGCCAAAAGATGGTTCAATAGGCCGTGTATTGATTATCGTCTCTTGAACAATATTACTGTGAAATATCAATACCCGTTACCCTTGATTTCTGACCTGTTTTCCAGGGTTGAAAAACGCTACTTGGTTTACCAAGCTGACCTCAGGGGGCGTAAACCTTATTCGCATTAAGCACGGGGATGAATGAAGACGGCATTTAACACCCCCTGAAGGGCATTTTGAGTACCTTGTGATGCCCTTTGGGCTCACTAATGCTCCTTCCGTCTTCCAGTCCTTCATGAATGACATTTTCAGGGATTTTGTGGACAAGTTTTGATTGTTTATTTGGATGATATCTGATTTTTTTTAATGACTGGACTCTCATGTGAAACATGTTCGAACTGTATTTCAATTTTGAGAGAGAATGCTCTGTATGTGAAGGGATCAAAGTGTCTTTTTGGCGTACAGAAGATCTCATTTCTGGGATTCATTTTGTCCCCATCTGTTATTGAAATGGACCCGGTCAAGGTTCAGGCCATCTGTGATTGGGTCCAACCTACTTCATTAAAGGCTTTCAGAGATTTTTGGGTTTTGCCAATTTTTATCGTAAATTTATTGGTAATTTCTTGTTATTGTTAAACCATAAACTGATTTGACCAGAAAGGGTTCTGATGTGGTGAATTGGCCTCCTGAGGCAGTCTCCTGCGTTTCAGGAACTTAAGCAGAGATTCACTTCTGCTCTGTTTACGGCAGCCTGATGTTTCTCTGCCATTTCAGGTGGAGGTTGATGCCTCTGAAATTGGGGCAGGTGCCGTTTGTCCCAAAAGATCCAGAGACTCTAAAAGTAACGCTTGTGCCTTTCTTCTCGAAAATTTTCTCCTACTGAACGTAATTATGACGTGGGTAATTCGGGAGTTATTGGCCATGAAGTGGGCTTTTGAAGAGTGGAGACATTGGCTGGAGGGAGCCAAACATCAGGTGGTGGTCCTTACGGACCATAAGAATCTGGTCTATCTGGAATCTGCAAGCGACTCAATCCTAGAAGGCCAGGTGGGCCTTGTTTTTCACAGTTTTAATTTTGTGGTTTCTTTCTTCCTGGCATAAAAAATGTTAAGGCGGATGCCCTCTCGAGGAGTTCCTTGCGGATCTCCTGAGCTATCTGATCCTCTGTTATTTTGAAGGAGGGTGTAGTTCTTTCCGCCATCTCGCCTAATTTGAGACTTGCTCTGGAGGGGTTGTCAGGAGGATAGGCCCGAGCGCTGCCCTGTTGGAAAATTGTTTGTCCGGACCAATGGAAAAAGAGTGTGATGTCTGAGATTCATTGTTCCGCATTGGCTGGGCATCCCGGATTTTTGGTACAGAGACTGGTTAGTCGGTCCTTTTGTGGGCCTACCTTGTCTCGCGATGTCAGGAATTTGTGCAGTCCTGCGGGGACTTGCTCTCGCTCCAAGGCCCTTGCTCTCGCTCTAGTGGTTTGTTGATGCCATTGCCTGTGCCCAAGAGACCATGGACCCATATCTCTATGGATTTCATTTCCGATCTTCCTGTTTCTCAGAGAATGCCACCATCTGGGTAATTTGTGATGGTTTCCAAATGATACATCTTGTGCCATTACTAAGTTGCCTTCCTCCTCTGAATTGGTGCCGTTGTTCCTTCAGCACGTGGTTTTCGTTTACACGGCATTCCTGAGAACATTGTGTCTGACAGAGGAGTCCAGTTTGTTTCCAGATTTTGGAGGACTTTTTGTTCTAAACTGGGTGTTCAATTGTTCTTTCTCCTCGGCATTTCATCCTCAGACCAATGGTCAAACTGAGAGAACAAACCAGACATTGGAGACTATCTAAGATGCTTTGTGTCTGCTGATCAGGATGACTGGGTCTCTTTTTTGCCTTTGGCTGAGTTTGCTCTTAATAATAGGGCTAGCTCTGCCACTTTGATGTCTCCGTTTTTCTGTAATCTGGGTTTCACCCTCGATTTTCTTCAGGACAGACGGAGGCTTCTGTCTGTCCAGGTGTTGACTCTGTTGTTGGCGTATGCAGCAGATTTGGGGACCAGGTATGGAGAGGTTGTCCCTCTCTCAGGAGAAGGCCCAGCGGTTTGCTAACCGGCATAGGACTGATTGGTCCTCGGTTTAAAGTGGGGACTTGGTTGGTTGTCCTCAAAGAATATTCTATGAGAGTTAGCATCTCCTAAATTTAGCCTAGGTTCATTGGGACCTTATAAGATCATGGATATTATTAATCCTGTTTCTTTTCGTTTGCTTCTTCCAGGACATTTAGGATCCATAACGTGTTCCAAAGTCCTTGTGAAGAGGTTTGTTGAGCCAGTGGTTCCTGCTGCTGTGCCTCCTGACCCTGTTTGGTTGAGGGCAATCTGGAGTTGTGGTTGAGAAATATTGGATTCTCGTTTTTCTAGACGAAAGACTCAGTATTTGGTTAAATGGAGAGGTTATGGTCAGGAAGATAATTCTTGGGTGTTTGCTCGGACATCCATGCTAGGAAACTTATCCGCGCGTATCATAGAACTCATCCTGACCGACTGGTTGCTCAAATGAGGGTTCGGTGACCCCTCCTCAAGGGGGGGGTACTGTTGTGAATGGGTTTGAGATGAGTTCTGAGCAGAGGCTCCCTGGTGGTTACAAGCGGTTCTAGTGAGGATTGGGAATCAGGTGTTAATGATTGGTCTTATTTAAGGGAATCATTTTCCCATCAGGGTTGCCGGTGATCATTGTTCTGTCTGAATCCTTCTTTTCCAGTTTCCCCTTTTAGCCTGCTGTGTCGTGTCTGATCTCCTGCTATCAGATAAGACATTTCTTATTTTGTGTTTTTGCCAAATTTTTGCATTTTGTCCTGCACTTCTGTGGGGCCTTCTGGGTCCCCTCCGGGGGCTTTTGCCCTCTCAGTTTAGTCCAGCCACTGTGTTTTGTACTTTTGCCTTTTTGCAGTTTTTTCAGTGGCTGCTGTTTTTGTTACACCAGAGAACTAATTTAGGTGGTAGAGGTCGTGTGATCTCAGGTGATTTTGAATTAGTGGAGTTGGTGTTTTTCAGGGTTTTCTGGGATTGCAGTAAGTACCCTTCCATCCTTTTCTATTTAGATAGTTTGGGCCCCAGCGTTTGCTCATACTATTTTCTTTCTGTGTCAGTATTTCATCTTGGTCTAACCGCCATTACATGTTTGGGGCTTTCTATTATCTTTGGGGTTCTGCTCCGGGGCAGATAGCTTTCCTATTTCTATCTTTAGGTGTAGTTAGTTTCTCAGGCTGTGACGAGGCGTCTAGGACCAACGTAGGAACGCTCACGGGCTGCCTCTAGTTTGCGGTGGTTAGTCAGGTACTGCAATCTATAGATTCCAAATGCTCTGGTGTATTTCCTTTTTTACCTGCACTCCTCAGCTACCGTAACATAACAATTCTCGTTTCGTTTGATGTTGTATCACTGTACACCTCCATTAAACATGAACGTGGTTTGGAGGCTGTTGGTGTGGCGCTGCGGGCTCTGACATGGCCCCAGGTGGTACACAGCTGGTCCTGGCACTGTTGGAGTTTGTCCTCAAGAAGAATTTTTTTCTTTTTGGGGATGAATTTTTCCTGCAGTTGCGTGGTACCGCCATGGGGTCCAATGTGCGCCCACTTATGCAAAACATCTACATGGCGGTATTCGAGGACCAGCATGTGTACAATTCCATCCACTGGCGCATGTCAGAGCCTGGTGGCGCTACATTGATGTATCTTTTGTGTTTGGGAGGGAACATGAATGATTGGTATCTTTCCTAGTCATCTTAACATTGATATTTCCCGAGCTGAAGTTCACAATGACACATCTTTGACCAGATTCAATTTTTGGATACTTTTAGTGTACAAGCACAGTGGATGGTTATGCACTGATTTGTTTATAAAGGACACAGACAGGAATAGTCTCCTTTGTTTTTGATAGTAATCATCCAAGGAAATGATAGAGTCTCTGCCTTGAGTCAGATGCTGAGAGTACGTAGGATAGTAAAGGACGAGACTGTATTGGACAGGAGGCTTGATCAGATGTGTGAGAAGTTCATCAGAAGGGGGTATCCTGAGAAGGATCTTAGAAAATTCAAGGAGAAAGCCTTGAAGACAACATTGGAAGATGTGAGAAACAAACGTATTAAGATTTCCCCTAAAAGAGTCCCTTTTGTTTCTACCTATTGCCCTGTTTAGTGGTAAAATAGGGAATATCTTGAATAAGCATTGGGGTCTATTACATAGAGGTTTACCGGATGTAGTTGATTTGCGCACAAGCCATTGCTTTCTTATAGGCGGAGGGCGTAATTTGAAAGATAATTGGTCAAATCTGACATTGGATCCTCCAAATATATCCAGACAGTTAACTTTGGGCCTCCAAAAAATGGAAATTTTCCATGTTTGAATTGTGCATGCTGTGGCAATATGATCAAGGGTGACAGTTTTGGCCACTCATGCACGGTCAACGCTTTCGGATCCAGGAACGGTTACTCTTGTACATCTAGCTTTGTAATCTATATGCTCGTGTGTCCGTGTGGACTCATGTATATAGGCGAGACAACGATGGAAGTTAAGGCTAGGATAAGTAAACACAAAGTACTATCAGGACGAAGATGATGGAACTGCCGGTATCTAAGCACTTTGTAGAATGTGGACACTTGGTCAGTCAGCTGAGATTTAGAGTTATTGACGGGGTTCCACCCCTTAGGAGAGGTGGCGACAGGATTAAGTTGCTTAAACAGAAAGAACTCCGGGGATCTCCGTTTTGGAGACATTGCAACCAAAGGGGTTGAAAAATCGAATATAATTTGCATATTTGTGCTAGGTAATTTTTGCATCTATATTCTGTGTTTGTTTTTAGATATATATTTTACTTATGTTTGTTTGTTTTCGTAGGATTATTATCTGGAGTGATCGGAGCAAGTGGTGACTTAATAGTTCCTGATGACATCATTTTATTTTGTAGATATTATATATATTTCTTTAGGCGTCTGCTATATTGTTAATCTTCCATTCTTATAGATCCGCATGTGCGGTTCTTGTTTACATTATGCCAATACTGACGGTCATGTGACCTGCAGGTTTCCTGATGACATATCTGCAGTAGTATAAATAATGATAGAGTTTATTGTGCCTGCGTGTTCTTTTTTCAGATGTCGGATGATGCCGGTGATCGCGCGCTATTTTAGTGTTTTCAGCCTGGAATAGAGGCTTATGATGGGACTATACATGTGATTAGACCTCGGATGATGCTTGCGATCATGTGATGGGTGTCTGATGACGCTGGTGTTCACATGATCCACTGGGCGTTTGCTATGATGACTTCTGAACATGTGCCTTTGTTTATCACACAGTGGGGAGTGAGTTAGGGTGCCTCCGATTTGGTTATCTGTGGGCTATTGGATAAATGCTCTGACTAAGCGCTGCTGAACTGACATGATTGGATATGGAGGCGCTGCTGCTAGTGAGTACATGATTGGTGCAGCACCAGAATGGGAGTGTGCAGTAACAGATCATCGATTGGCAGACTAAATGGTGATATTGTTTATATGGAGTAATCTTGGCATATTTTTATGCACAATTATAACATTGCTGTATTTTTCTATGATGTCAACTATTCTGAGCTTTGATCACAGTTTTAATTGATTACGTTGTATATTCTGTATATATGTCTATTTGTACTATGGGCGGTTCCTGGATGGTGATTGGCTCCTCCACACCATTTAAGGACACCATTTTGCTGTTTTTGTATACTTGATAAAGGCCTGAAAATGCCGAAACGTCGTTATTTTATGGTGGCTGAATAAAGACTTGTTTAAAATTCCCGGGTTTGGATGCTGCCCTTTTTTTTTTGGGGACAGTTTTTTTTTTTTGTCCGGGTTTCATGACTTATATCAGCAGTTTTTCGCAAAAAGTAAAAAAAATACAGGCACAATTTTTTGAGGGGTATCTCCGTACAGTAATCTGTGTGTCCCCACAAATTTTGGCCCAGTTTAGGCGGTTTTTTTTTTTGTGTCCGGGTGAAACTGTACTTTTTAAGCACTATTTAGCAACAAAAAAAAACATTTGTGTAGTGGAATCTCGTGCCAGCTCATATCTGTGCGTGCTCAAAGTTTGCCGATTTACGCAGTTTTCTTTTTTTGTCCGGGTTTTGGCCCCTTACTTATATACAGAAATTTTTTTAAAAAAAAAATAAAAAAATACGGCCCTTCTTTTTTCGGTGTGGTATCTCATGCCAGCTCTATCTGGGGGGCTCAAAGTTTGTCCTTACGGCGTTTTCTTTTTTTTGTCCTTGTGTCACAGAAATTTATACGCACTATGTTGCTTTTTTAAAAAAAAACAGGCCCACATTTTACAGTGGGTCATCTGTGACACGCCCAACATCCGTTCCCAAAAAGGGGCATTTTGGGCCCTAAATTAAATTTTTGGGGCAGTCTGTCATTCGTTTACCAGATCTTTTGCATCCCAAAAAAAAAAGTTTAAGTGGTGTATGTTTGGGATAAGATTTGGTTTAGAGTTGTTTAGCTTATGACTGTGTTTAAAAGCTCCAACTACTACCCTCATCATCTTCAGCGTAAGGGATCAGCACAGAAGAAAGGGTGATAGCGGGGGTGAAAGCTTAGGCGGGTTGACTCTTTTTGCACCTGTCTTGTATTACCAAGGCTAAATCTTTTGATGAAAAACATGCCTGGAAAGCCTAGCAAAAATAAATTAAGATCCGGGGACAGGACTGCAAAAATGGGGCCTGGTTTCCCGGGTAGGATTCTGACAAACCCCACCCCTAATACTGAACTGGTTGGACTCTGACGTTTAAAGGGCCTTGCTTTTCTTAACTGAAACTAAGATTTTACATTTCGGATGATTTCCAGAATGTCAAATTTGGGGGAACTGGTGGTCGGGGATGTACTTTACACCACCACATAGCTGCCGCCCCCTCCACCACCTGAGGTGCCGCACCCCCCCTTTCTAATTTTTTCCCCTTCTCCCCGAAGAAATCGCAAGGCAAGGGCCTCTCCCCTCTGTAACAGTCTGTCATTGCATTTTTTGGGGGGTAAAAAATATCTATTATATGTATGAAAACCCCTTGTCTGACAGTACAATGAAATTTAAAGGTGATTAAAAAAACTAAAAATAAAATAATATATAAAAAGGGTGTTTC